>CM062820.1:1341949339-1343149339 GCA_031772625.1 Pinus tabuliformis
TATATATATATATATATATATATATATATATATATATATATATATATATATATATATATATATATTTCTTTTGACTTGTGTATAATTTTGTTTTATTTATTTTTCCATTAATTATTTTTAATTTAGTTTATTTTATTTCCATTAATTGTTTTGTGTAGATTAGGGACTTGACTCCTTTTTATAATTTTGACTTCCCTCCTTTAGAGTTTGACTTTTTTTTTAATAAATTAATTTAAATAATATTTTCCAAAAATAATATATCGATTTCTTATTACTATTTGTTTTAATAAGTTAATAAACTAATATCATAATTTTAAAATTATTTTACAAAAACTCACTATTATTTATTAATATTTTTAATAAATTAATAAACTATTATTATTATTTAAATATTATTGTTCAAATATATCCGTTAATTCAAATTATGCCTTTACATTGCTCTCGATTTAAACCTTTGCCATGGTCTGCCTCTTCATTTGGTCTTAATGATGAACTTATTTGTTCGAAACATGTTGGCCAAAAATTTCTCTTATGTAATTTCTATCGAAAGACTTTGCTAAATTCATTATGGATCACAAAAGCCTAAATACAAAAAAAATATAAAATATAAAAAATATAAAATAAATAAATAAATAAATAAATAAAATTAATAATTAGTTACTAATTACATTTGAATATGTAATTAATAATGGGGTATGGAGTAATTTCTCATTGTATTTCTAGAATTGTAGTGTATAAACTTGAAAGAGAACTCTATCTCACTTGCAATTGAAATTGTAATATTGTAATATTTATAATTTGGTAATTTAAAAATTAGTTTTTAATATGATTTAAATTTTTAATATTATAATTTAAATAATAAATTGATTAAACATAAGAAATTTTATCAATTTGATTTAATAAATGTGAATTTGAAGTCGTTGAAAATATATATTTTATAAAATTCACTGAAAAGTTAATAAACATGATTCTCTCAATCATAATCATATCTATTAAAATCAAACTTTTATATATATATATATATATATATATATATATATATATATATATATATATATATATATATAATATCCATTTGTTCAAGAAAAGAAATGAGTGCAATGATAATTAATGTAGTTGTAATACTTGTAAGTTACAAGAAAATAAATGAGTGCAATAATAATTAATTTAGTTGTAATACTTGTAAGTTATAACTAATATAGTTGTAAACTTGTAAAATGTGATTTCACTTAGCAAATTATAAATTTTAAAACATTATTTAACTATTTTTAAATGTGTTTATGAAAATATTTTTAAAATACTATTAAAAAATTTAGTTTAGTTTGTTGTTTCTTTTTATTTATTTATTATAATTTGATTTATTTTTATTAAAAATTTCTACATCAAAAAATTATAAAATGATTAAGTATAAAAATATGTTAGATTTGGAATCATAATAATAAAAAAATTATCATTTTTAAAATTTCAAAACTGAAAAAGAAGAGTTAAAATCGTAGATAGAAAGTTACTTATATATTATTATATTTATTTTTTTGGTAAAATAAAATCAAATTTGGATTTAAAATTAAGGAAAATTAGAGTTTGGAATATATTTGAATATTTAAAAAAAAAAATTATAATAAATATTTTTTGTAATTTGCTTATAGACAGGTATTATTGAGAGACTTTATTTTTTTCTTTCTTCTTTTTCGAAGATAATTATGATAGATCGATTGAGTCTATAGCAATGTCTCTTTAACTATGTTAAGGGTTTGATCGAGGATTCTATTTGTAATTTGAATTTCAAACACTCGATCAAGCATTGAGGGCCTATTTGTAATTTGAATTTTAAACACTTGATCGAGCATTTGATCGAGTTGTTGAGGGCCTAAAAAACAGAGTTTTAGCTCCTCTTCTATGTATTTCCTCTTCTACTTATTTCTCTGCAATTACGTTTTGTACCCTTGCGAAATCCACACAGAATTTGTAGTTTTAGCTCGTCTTCTACATATTAAAATAGAGTTTGCTCCTCTTCTATGTATTTCCTCTTCTACTTATTTCTCTGAAATCACATTTTGTACCCTTGCAGAATCGAAACAGAATTTGTATTTAAGTGGCACACTTGATCATGTTGGATTCTGAAAGGAACCCTCTATCCAATGACATATGAGTTGACATTTTCAAATTCATATGATATTTTTTATCTAATTTCTTTTAAACACAATACTTGAAATTTTTTTGAACAATGTTAAAGAGGTTGAATAAAAAATCAATATCATAAATATACATAACAACAAAAAATTCAAAAATACCACTATCTTCATTTATGAGCTATCTTCAAAAGGGTACTCTTAATTTTTCAATTTATTTAAATAGTTGAAAACAAATTAAGTGAAAGGTTGAATAAAAAATCAATATCATAAATATACACAACAACAAAAAATTCAAAAATACCGCTATATTCATTTATGAGCTATCTTCAAAAGGGTACTCTTAATTTTTCAATTTATTTAAATAGTTGAAAACAAATTAAGTGAACACGTGTCTGCAAAATGCAATTGAAATATTACTTTTGTTTCTGTGTAGATCTCACACACACACATATACATTAAATTACACATTTTAGAGTAAGTTATTAACATGTTAACATGTGCAAAAATTTGCAAGGACAAGCATTTCATTTAATGGAAAATTGATGTATTACATGACACTAAATATTTTTGCAAAATCTCTCATTAAGACAACAACATAATTCTCCACAATTCATCTTTTTACTCTGAATTAAAATTTAGAGTGCTTATATGAATTTTGAGGGCTTCAATTTAATGAAAGAGAAAAAACTTGAAATTTCACCACATTTGGTCCAAGAGTGTAACCCATCTTCAAGCATTCACTCTAAAGAAACAAAAAGAAAATTTAAATAAGATTAAACCCAAGTTGAATATATCTTGTTTGTGTTCAAGTTGAATTTTGCTAATGAATTTAAAGAAATCAATTCGATTTGGTTTTAGGTTCTAGTGGCTTAGCTTATTATTAGTGTAACCATGTAAATTAAATGATCGATAAAGGTTAATACACATTCAAAATGCTACCTCATAATACATTGGCAAAGGTTGATAGACATTAAAACATTTACTTCTTGATACATTTCACATTGCCAAAATTTAAAAATATATAAAAAATAACTATATTATTATTATTAATTCAAAAAAATAACAAAGTTAAACATACATCCATTTAAAAAAACATGTAACAAAAGTTTTACTTTGGAGATTCACCTCCACTTTATCATGGAGTATGTTTTATTTCCAACCCATGTGACAATACCATTGCTTACTAATACTATCTGTCCTAAAAAACAAGAACGTGTGTCCATATCGTATATGTTCATATGACATTTTTTTGATTAGTTAATTTAATTAAATAGTAAAAATAGTTAAATTTTATTTATGACTACTATTATGAATATTATATAATATTTTGTGTAGATTAAATCTCTATCATCTACTTAATAATTATTGATAATTAAATTTAAATTTAAAAAAATCTATTCTAAAATAATAAAATATTAAATTTATATTTCTTTTCAACTAATTATTATATTTATTATACATTATATTAAATTAGAAACATATTTTTCTTATTATTTTTAATTAGAAAAATATTTTTCTTAATTAAAAATATTTGATGTATTTTACAGAAATAGTTAATATTCATAAAGTGTACTTGAAAAGTTATTCAAATTTGAAGTTACTCATTCAAATTCCACATTTCACACTTCACTTGTGTGCCACATGACGGGCATCACTAGCACATCTAGAAATTAGAGTTGTAGCGATGAAAACCAACTTTGTATCACCTAAATAAAACCCCATACTAATTATCAATCCACTAAATAACAACGAAAACATAATACTTAACATTTTGTATCCCTAAACCTTTTTTAATATGACAAAATAGTACAACAAAATCTTGTTGCATGCGCTTGCTAACCCATACCGAAAACATAAATATGAACTACTCAAGCAACAAATACAGAACGCAAAAAATTTAAGATATTCCATCGATAATCAGGAGAATAATATAAGATACACCATCGACAATCAAGAGAATAATAAGGATGCCATAACTATAGATTTTATACACAAATTTGTCTCTTGTTAATAAAAGTTGCCATGTTAATACAGCCTGCTAACTTCGATTATTTGTGGAAGCACGTCTTTCTAGCAATTTTTTTTGTGCATGAGGTATTCTATCACTCTCATGCATTCCAGTATCTGATACAGAAAAATCACAAAAGTTTTCCTTTCCGCATTGAATACTAATATATTATTTTTAAATTGTTACATCGTAGAGCAAGGCAACTTACGTCATCAATATTTTCATAATTAGATTATATTTTTTCCATGGCCATTTTGATAATTAGATCATATGTTTTTCATGGGGCATCAGAATTATTTTCATGGTTTTTATTAATATTATTAAAAAAAAAATCATTAAAAAAACACTTTTGAATTAGCATTCTGTATCAAACTGGTAATAAGAGTATTTCTTTTCGTATGTTAAATTGAGACCAAGATATAGAGGAAAAAAAATGATGACTTGTGAATGGTGGAACTGTTTTGGATGCTGGTGTCGTTGCTGCTGTCAGTAATGAGGTTCGAACTTCATCTCTCAATCTACTGTGCATTCTTGCGTGTTGGTTCTGCAATTCACTGAGGATACCACAGCCTGGACAATTTGGAGAGTCTGTTTTTTCTGGTTTTGCGGTCATCTCCGTCGGAGTAAGTGGGTAAGGCCGGGAAGCTGTAGTGGGTTTCCTGGCGTACGGAATTGAAGATCTTTGACTTTTTGAAGTCTCGGTTTTCGACTTTCTCGACCATGATGCCTTCCCTTGGATCCGGACTCTTGCCATTTTTGAATTCTTCTGACATACATTCTTGGGCGGATCTGCTGTAGCGTTCGTACATCCAGTGGTTTGATTCGGGCGGGCCAACGTTCATTAATACGGCTGGAACGCACATCTTCTCAAAATTTTTGTGGGAACGGGGTCTTTGACTCTGTCACTTTCAAATTTTGTGGTGATAGAATATGGTGGAAAAATTTGAGGTGAAATTTTGATTTGTGTTATTCAAATTAGTTTTTTAACTTCATATGGATTTAGCACCGTAAAAAACTGTTAAAACCTTAAAATTGTACAAAATTATCTATCAAATTTGTGATTTCAATAATTACTACTAAAATTTAAAAAAAATTAAACTGTAAAAACCTACCATAAAACTTCTAAAAAAATCACACTAAAACAACTTCTATTTCCTATACTATAACTCTAATACTATAAAATATTCAATATACCAATATATCTATATCTCCCTTTCTGGTGCACCCAAAACGTATGCATCATGTTACTATCTGCCATATAACCATCACATAGTCATCAATAAAACGCATACTAGCAAATTTGAAATTTAAAATAGATTTCGCGCCCTCCATTGATGTTGATGATTGAAGAGATGATGCTACACGACGCTCCAAAATTCAGGGTAGGACTTTGCCTCCTTCCGGATTCACTGAACAGAAGGATGCAGCAGGTTGATCATGTTTAGTATATAATTTTAATTATATTATAATTTTAGTGTATATTATATTATATTTTTTATATTGAAGTGTGAGGTCAATGTATTTTTTTTATATTGTTTTTATTAGTTTGAATTTTTTTCCAATATAATATTTAGATTAATTACTTTTATATATATTGTTTTGAGTGATTTATTTTTAAAGGTAATTTTTTTTTTATAATATTTAAAATTATGAATTTAATGTAATTTAATATAATATCAAATTTTGTATTTATAATTGATTAATTATTTATAGAAAAATAAATTATGATTCATTTATGTTTTATATTAAAAAATCAAAATTTTGATCATATGTGCATGTCCTTAATTTGATTGGCAGCTTATATGCAAGTTGGGAACTGGTGGAGGCGAACTAGGGTTTCTGTAACCCGTCCTAGGGTTTCTGCAGCCCCTGCTACGGCAGGCTTGACTGGCAAAGCTCAGTACTGAAGGAAACAGGGCGGATCAGAGGTTTTCGTGGTCCTGCCATAAGCGCGAAGGAAAATGCAGCCCCCTTAGGGGGAGGGCGATGCGCCTCCCCCAAAAAAGGACAGCCAAAAGCAACAGACTGAAGACATTGGCAAAGAAAACAAGCAGAATGAGGGCAATACGGACAACAGCAAGCAACAGGACAATGAACAAGATCAGAAAGACAAAAATAAAGCAAGTTCCTCCACATGTAGACCGGTGGCAACTCATAGGCCAAAAGTGGAATTTCTCAGTCACCGAATCAATGCCAGAATACAATTTATGAGAGATCATGTGTTGATTGGCAAGTTTATTGGAATATGGCCAACTGAGAGAGCGTTAAGGAGCTGGATAAGTACCAACTGGAACCCAAAGGGACACATCACTTTGCATCTAGGTCCAAAGGGGTTTTTCACTACCGTTTTTAACTGCTTGGAAGATCTCAACAGGATTCTGGATGGGGGTCCTTATTATTTCAATTCTGCGGAACTATATCTCAAAGGGTGGGTTGAACGATTCAATCCAGACAAGGAATACCTCAGTTATGCTCCTGTCTGGATAAGGTTGTACTTACTTCCTTGGGAATATTGGGAAGAAAACTCCCTCCAGGAGATTGGAAATGCTCTGGGCGAATTCGTCAAGGTGGCCGAGGAAACAAAATTATGCAGATACACGTCTTATGCCCAGATCTGCGTTTATATGGACCTCAAGCAAGCCCTGCCAGACACGGTAAGTCTCTTCCATGAAGATGTTGAATGGATTCAATTAATAGACTATGAGCACGTACCGTTTAGATGCAGGAAATGCCATGATCTAGGACACCTCTACAGAGATTGTCCTCTAAACAGGAAACCCCCTCCTCAAATGAGCTCAGACAACCAGGCGTCTGACGGTTTTACCAAAGTGGTAAACCGCAGAAGAGGGAACAAAAAATCAACAGCCAATCCCAAGACCAATCAAGTTAATATGACAAAACCCTCAACGAGTAACAGCTTTGAGGCCCTGGCCAGTAATGATATGCAAGATCCTGATAATGGACCTCAAAATGACAAAGAATCCAACAAAGAGCAGCCGGAGGGAACTTCACAGCAACCAGGGGATATCTTATTCAATAAATCAAATCTTCAAGCCCAAACCAAATCTCAAGCCTGGCATTTTCAAGGAATGGAAGTTGATAATCCTGAACCAAGCACCAAGACGCTGAAGGAAAGAGAGGAAGCCTCTCAAGAAGCCCAGATCATGGAGGAAGACCCTGAGAATATTGACATTGGTGAACTGGATATCCTAGGACTCGAGAAAGCATGCAAGACAGGGAACTTTGACAAAATACCAGACCCGCAAGTGGACAACCTGGTGGAGGTCCTCAATCGAGCACAAAAGAAATACTCTCTAGGAGTCCAGATCAGAAGTTAATGGGATGGTAAGTTCATCACCAAAGACAGCAAGCAGCGAGGAAGAAAAACAACCCTCGAAAGAACCATCAAGATAGGCTAAGTGCTAGTTGAGTCAGGTAGGTACGCCAAGCTGACCAAGTACTTCAATATCAATCCCAATCCTTCTCAATGAAGTTGATATCATGGAACATAAGGGGGCTCAACAGCCCTAGGAAAGGCAGACTATTAAAAAATATGCTTATGCAGGAAAAACCAAATATACTCTTTTTGCAGGAATCTAAATGTAATTTGACAATTTTGGAAAAAATAGCAGCGAAAACCTGGCCAGGAGGGCTAGTAACAGCTGTTGATGCTCAAGGGGCGTCGGGAGGATTAGCTATTCTCTGGGATGCACGAGTAATTCAACTCAACAATATACATGCAAACAAGAACTTCATTCAGGCAATATTTCATATAATTGGCACCAACACTCATGGTCATATAACTAATGTATATTTCCCTGAGGAAACCATACGCAAAGCTGAAAATTTGGATACCTTGTCAGAGCTTAACTCAAATAGGCTATACCCGCTTTGGATATCTGGAGGAGATTTTAACATGATAGCAAGAATGGAGGAAAAGCAGGGAGGCAGAAGTAGAAGGAATAGAGATGGGAACCTACTAAAAGACTTTATTCAAAACAACTGGCTGGTAGATCTTCCTTCAAACAATGGCATGTTCACTTGGAATAATAAAAGAGAGGGATTGCAACAAATAGCTTCGTGTCTCGATAGATTTCTAATATTAGACAATGCAACTCACATGGGAGGGGAATTCACTGCTTCCATCCTTCCAGTATCAGGTTCAGATCACTGGCCCATAGCTCTCCAATGGAATCGACCAAGCAACAGTATTAGGCGTCCCTTCCGGTTTGAGGCCTTCTGGTTAACTCATCCGGATTTCTATGAATTTGTTAGATCAACTTTGCTCAAGTTCAATCCCTCTAGTGGTACCAAGATGTCTATATTCCAGTAGAAACTAAAGCACCTTAAAGGAGAAATCAAACACTAGAATCATACCACTTTTGGCAATATTTTCAAAGCACAGGTCGCACTCAATCAAGAAATGAAGATTTTCCAGCAAAGGATCATCATCGAAGGACGCTCCGAGGAACTCGTAAAGTAGGAACAAGTTATCGAATCCCAAATTCTAGATAGAGCACAATAGGAGGAAACCCTTTGGAGGCAGAAATCGAGGATCAGATGGCTCAAGGACGGGGAAAAGAATACAAAATTTTTTCATAAAACCACAGTGCAGCGCAGAATGAATAATTACATTTCCCACATCAAAAACGAGCAGGGAGACAGAATTGAGACGCATGAAGGCATTGAAGATGAGTTTCTCCGATACTTTAAGAAATCTCACCAAGAACCCAGCATAGATAGAATGCCTGCTATAAACAAAATTCTAAGGAACATTCCAAAATTAATCATAGAGGAGCATAATCTTCTCCTCCTCAAGCCCACAAGTATGCAGGAAGTTGAAAATGTTGTTCATCAGTTGAAAGCAGGGAAAGCGCCGGGTCCGGATGGATTCACCTCCAACTTCTTTCATAACTTTTGGGATCTTATCAAAGTGGAGGTCTGGCAAGTTGTTGAGGAATCTCGCACTTTACGTTGGATGTACCCAGGGTTGAATGCCACCTTCATCGCTTTAATACCCAAGGCAGAGGAATCCAATACTCCAGACAAGTACAAACTGATTGCTCTATGCAACATCATCTACAAAATTGTCTCAAAAGTGATAGCTACCAGACTGAAACCACTGCTCCCTCTCATTATCTCGCCCGAGCAATCTGGTTATGTAGAAGGCCGGCAGATAACGAATGGTATCATTTTAACTCATGAAATAATCCACTCTTTGAAGCAAACCAAAAAACCAGGTATGTTGCTTAAAATCGATTTGTCTAAAGCTTTTGATAGTATCAGCTGGGTTTACATTCAAAAAATTCTTACTGCCTTTGGCTTTGCCCCTTCCTGGGTTAGATGGATTATCAATCTTTTGTCTTCCTCATTCTTTTCTGTGCTTATCAATGGTATCCCATCGGCTACGTTTCGTCCTTCCAGGGGTATCAGGCAGGGAGATCCCCTTTCACCTTTTCTTTTTGTTATTATGGCAGAAGGACTAGGTAGGAGTCTAAATTCCGCTCTGCTTTCCCAGCGTCTCAAAGGCCTATCTTTCAACAATTCTCCTACCTATTCCCACCAGCAATTTGTGGACGATAACATGCTTTTTGGTCATCCCTCGGTCCAAGAAGCTCGCCTTCTCAAAGCCCTCCTATCGAACTTCTCTGATGCTTCCAGAGCCCTTATCAATCGTGTCAAATCTCAAATATTTTTCTTTAATACCCCTGCTCCCACTCAAAAAGCCATTGCCCGTATTCTCGGTTTTACCATTGCTTCCCTTCCCTCCAAATACCTAGGAGCCCCCCTAATAGCATCGGCCCTCAAGCACTCCTCTTGGAAAGACCTGTTAGAAAATCTAGAGGCAAGGCTTTTCCTCTAGACTCATAGAGCTCTTAATATGGCCAGTAGACTTGTTCTCATTAAGGCGGTTCTCCATTCCATGCCCTTATATCTTTCTTCTATTCTTGCAGCTCCTAAATGGGTTCTCAAGGAGATAAACAATCTCCAGCGCAACTTATTATGGGGCAGTTCAGGCCCTAATCGAAAGTGGGCTCTGGTTAAATGGGACAATGTGTGTCTTCCAAAGAAGGCTGGGGGTATTGGGCTAAGAGATCCAGGGCACAGTAATAAGGAAATGGGAGCTAAAATATGGTGGAGGTGGCTTGCAAATCCTAACACCCCCGGGCCTCCCTTTGGACAGCAAAATATGCGAATAATAGCCCTATTGAAGAAAGAATTTGAATGTCAGAAGTAAGCATTGGGTCTGTAATTTGGAATTCGGCCATTCAACATAGGGATCTAATACAACAGCATAGTTTCTGGGAAGTTAGGAGCGGCAACACAACAAGATTTTGGGAAGACTCCTGGCAGCAGCTCCCAAAGATAAAGGACACACTCTCTAGCCTTCCCTTACCAGAGCAAGGTATAGATCAGTTAGCAAAGGTTAATCAGTTCTGGGACCCCTCTTCCACACAGGGATATAGACAATGGATGAATGCCAAACAAATTATGATGCACGGCTCTGAGCAAACTCAACTCTCTCTCTCCTTAGAATTACAAAAACGGCAAATCCTCATCTCGGAAGGACCAGACATACTAAGATGGGGATATGAAGAGAAAGGTACTTTCACCACAAGGGAAGCATATAAGATAATTATCAAAGAACGGATAATCAAAGAAACTTTATGGGATAAAATCTGGCATTCCTCAAATTGGCCGAAGGTATCTACTTTTTTATGGCTCCTATGTCACAATAAAATTCTCACATGGGATAATCTTAGAAAAAGAAGCTTCTCTGGCCCATCTATATGTCTCAACTGTAAGCAAGAAGAGGAATCAGCTATACATCTAATGCAAACTTGTCAAACAGGATGGAAGCTGTGGGAAAAGGTTACCTTCCGATGCCAAAAAGAAGGCAGAGTGCAAGGGGATATCAGAGTTACTATTCGCAATTGGAGTCACAAGCCATATCAAAGTAAACTCCTCAACACACTATGGCAGCTTATTCCTAGTCTACTGATGTGGAACATCTGGAAGGAGCGGAACAGAAGAGTTTTTAAGGATCAATCTATGTCTATAGAGCATATATGGACCGAATTACATTAGAACATTAAGGAGTCATTATCTATTAAAGATTGGTCCCCAGAAGATTTCCCTTCACTGCAGCAGGAACAATTAGTCTGGGACAATTGGAAGATACATTTAAATCAACAGCCTACCCTTAGAAACAATCCTAGTAAAAAGAAACAAAAGTCAACAAAATGGACTCCACTGCCCAACAACATGTTCCAGCTCAACTTCGATGGAGCTTCAAAGGGTAATCTGGGAAAAGCAGGTTATGGGGGAGTCTTCAGGGATCATTATGGCACTCCTCAACTCATCTATCTCAACTCAAAAGGTTGGGACTCCAACAACTCAGCGGAATTGGAAGGACTATGGCGAAGTCTCACCCTGGCTCAGGACAAAAGTTTTTTTCCACTTATCATAGAAGGAGACTCACAAATCATCATAAATATGGTCACAAAACTAATGCAGGGATCCCCCATACATAAGGTCAGTAATAGTTGGAGGATGGCTCAAAGGCTCGAGCTAATAGACAGATGGCTTTCTCAACATCAAGCAATTTCTTTCAAGCACACTAAGTGGGAAGGAAATAAGCTTGCTGATTTTCTTGCTAATACATGAGTGGAAATTGGGGTAGATCTCTTTGTAGGCTCAATCTCCAGCATAGCCTCCGAGGATCAACTCTCTAAGTTCCAGAATATTGTGAAGGATGATATGCTTCAGGAGGATGATACACACCCGGATGCGGGTGTTAATGTGCTGCATTTATGAGGGCTCGCTTAATGCAGGCAGCTGGCCCTGCACCTGGCTGGCGGACGAAGACGGTAGATCTCAATGGCATGCACATTTATTTGGATGTTGGACAGAATGATGGTCGCACAAATTGGAATTAATGTACACTTGGTTTGAGAGTTCATGCTCAAGGTTTTATGTATGGCTCGGTATTTGGTTCACGCCATTGCTCCTGGTTCTTTTCACCTCCACCCGTTGTTCTTCCCGCACCCCTGCCTCGCTCAGGTAGTCTGGAAGCACGCTTGGGTTATCTGTATCGCTGGATTCCTCTGTGCTCAATCCCTCTCCCGTCAGCTCCGCCATTTTCCCTTTCTTAGCTGTTCTGTGAATTCAAGGATGCCTCGCCGTCGAGGAGTCTCTCGCCGAGGAGGTAATACCGGTAACAGAGGCAGAGCCTCTCGTTCTACTCCTCAAAATGTTATCCCCATTGCTTCGGCCTCCCCGTCCTCACCGCCCTCTGGCCATGCTGGGCCTCTCCCGCACAATTCCTTTCAAACTATCCACTTCACCTTCCATAGCAGGCTCAACGGGCCAGTTTTGTCTGCCAGTATCACGGTTATTCTTGCTGAGGAAGAGGACAATCCCAACAACTCAGCCCACACCACCACCTCTCAATCTCAGGAAGACAACATCCTTCAGGGGGAGATGGCTGGGGTTGTGTTCAATGTAGATAATATGCAGGAAGATAGCCCCGTTCCTGAAGCGCCTCTGCATCTAGCTGATTCAACTCAGCACGAGATCCTTGCTTGTGGTCCGATTCATCATGCAGGCAGCATCTTCAACTTGGTAACTCCTCCAGAAGGTGGTATCGAAGGAAATGAAGATAACGGATTCGTCACTTGGGTTGCCTCGTCCAGCCAGGTGGACAAGGATGTGCCCGACTCTCCGCAACATGCCGACTGATGCTGGTACATTACCGACGGGTGGCATCTTGCCTTCGCTCTGTTTGATTTTATGCTATGTGTCTATGTTTTTGGGTCTCTGGTTATAGGTCTAGTCTCAGTTCTTGTTTGGTTTCGGCGCGAGCCAACCTGTTCTTGATCTGCAGCATCAACTCTGGGTTGGTGAGTTCTGTTTTGCCTCTTTTTGTCCATGATGGGTATGACAACATGCTTCTCAATAAAGCCTTTGCAGGCGATAGTTATGATGTGTTAGACTCAGAACAGAATTATCTTTTGGTGGGTCAGTGTCTAACAAATCAAGTTTTTGAAGTCTTTAATCCTGAAAGGGCAGACAGTAGGATATGTATGTCTCAGAATCTCTGGCTGAGGGCTGGCCTCTGCCCGCTCTGAGGTCTCGACCTCCATGTACATATTTTTCTCTTTTTTAATAGAATTAGTATTTACGCAGAAAAGAAAATATTAAAAAATCAAAATTTCAATTAACTAAAAAAAATGTTTTACAATTATATATTAATATATTTTTCAAGTAGATGATAAATGTCAAAGTAATTTGGAAAAAATTATTTGAATATTTTAATTAAATGTAATATCCTAGTTAAACAAGGTTGCCCTCTCTCCCCTACCCTATTTGGCATTTACATCGACAAGCTTGAAGGGTATTTAGAGGAAGCAAGATGTGCTGGCACGATCTTAGTTAGGATAGTCATCATCCTTCTTCTCTATGCTGACGATATTGTTCTTCTCGTAGGTGCCCATTTGATCTTGATAAGCAACTTAGGCTTCTTAAGGATTTTTTCTCTACCATGGGTATGATTGTTAACACTGACAAAACAAATGTTATGATTATCAAATCCAAGAAGGACACTTAAGCTAATTTTATGTATGACAATAATAACTTGGAGGAAGTTTATTCTTACAAGTACCTAAGAATTGATATTCATCACAAGCTCAACTAGAACTATAGCATTGAGAAAAGGATTAATGGGGGGTGGAAAGCTTATTTTGTTCTTGAAAATAATTGTAAAATGGAAAACCTGGTAATGTGGGATAAAAAGAAGTTCCTCTTTGAAACTTTAGTCACTCTTGTTATCTTATATGGATGTGAGGTCTAGGGTTGCAGCATCTCTAGAGAATCCTGGAGAAAGATTGAGAAAATCTAGAAGCATTTTATAAGGTATAACCTGAAAATTAAAAGCAACACACCCTATCCTATTCTCCTTATAGAAGTAGGTCTTTCCCCTATCGAGAGCCTAGCCATGACTAGGCTTCTGGTGTACAAGCACAAACTCAATAACATAGGAGACCATAGACTTCCTAAGCTAGCTTTAAATTCCAGCTAAAACCACCTAAGGCTCAAGCAGGGGTGGTATAAAGACACGATGGCCTGGTTAAATCATTGGGAGATCAACGAGAATGTTGCATTGCAAAACATTAATAACATTAAAAATATTGTTACTTCTAATTTGAATGAAAAAATGTGGTGTGAGAAAGATTTAGCAACTAAAAGAAAATTAAGTTATTATAAGAAGGTCATCAACCCCACCCTAGAAGATCAAAAGTATCTCTCTGTTTTAACTAGCTCAAAGAAGAAAATTAATATAGTGAAGATTAGAACGAACTCTCATGAGCTCCATAATGAAACAAGTCATTGGGTAGTTCCTAAAACACCATGGATGGAAAGGATCTGTCATCTCTGTGAGAATAGGAACATCGAGGATGAAAACTACTTTCTCGTAGAGTGCCCCGTGTACAACCACATTAGATCTCAATCTCATAATCTCTATCGCAATACTGACCTTCCTAGCCTTTTACGATGTCAAAATTATAGTGAGCTTGGGAGGCTTCTCTCCAAGCTTTTTGAGCATGGGAATAAAATCTTAAATCAAACTAAATAATTTGTTTGTTTAGGTCCGATAGACCAAAGTTTTGTCTCAGTGGATGTTAACGATCATCATCATCAATTAAAATGATATTATTTTAAGTGGTTTAAAAAAATTATTTTGGATTTATATAAAATATACACATTATAATAATTCAAAAAATATTAAATATATTTTATTTGAAATTTAACATCAAAATATAAGGAATTATCAAGTTTTTTCAAATGGTTTATGTTTCTTATTATCAATATATCAATATGCATGCAATGTCTTCCAAAACCAAAATATAAAATGAAAGTATATATAAAGTTTTTAAATGAAAAAGGATTTGTACACTTTTTTCAAAATTATAATCTTTTTATTTTTATCAACTTGAGAATTATTATATGAAGTCATTGTGATAATAGTAAATGAATTTCAAATAAAATTATAATAATTGCAATATTTTTAATTTCAACTAACAATATTAATATAAAATTATTGCGGTATAGCAAGCAACATTGAGGATCAAGCGCGCGCGCACACACACACACACACACACACATATACATCTATCTTAGCCATGGATGTAGTAAACACTGAGGATAAAATTTCTTGATAGATAACCTCTTTTAGAGAGTACACTTGAAAACATTTTACACGTCAAGGTATTTGATCCCTCTTGATGCTTGATATATCCATGGATATAATGGACCTATATTCATTCTCTCTACACACAATTGCATTTTTAAATGCATAAACATATTCAATGATTTGGAAATCCTTTAGGCACTTTAATTTTGTAAACTAGAGAGTTTAAACTTTCAATTTCAACAAATCTCCATTTAATTTTAAATAAAATCAACTGAAAGAATATCAAAGTCCAAAATGTAAAATAGGGAAACCACTTAAAATAGATGACATTATTTACATTAAAATATTTTTTGTAATCAATATATTTTTAAATACGTATAGAAGTTGTTGATTTATTTTACTTTCAACAAATTCAATTACTTTATTTCTTTGGGTATTGGAATATTTTGCTCTGGTTAATATTTTTTTTCATGTTCTTTTTCTATGTAAAATTAATATTTTTTTTTATTTTTTTAACATCATCGGTTGCTGTATTATATTTCAAAAAGAAAAGGAGAAGGTTGTTCCCTTGAGGTAGATAATGAGATGCCATGAAGTGCTAGGAGAGTAGGAGTTACAGTAACAAAATCCTCCTTGTTCCTGCCTTTTAGGCTTTGAAGAAAAGACTGAACAGAAGTAAATCCTAACAAACTAATACAATAAAAAACAACATTTGCAAAACATAGTCAATCTATATTGATGTGGTTGATATGCCATGCTGTGGATTCTTCAGGCTTATCATCTTCTCCAGCTTGCTTGGCACTTGAAGAGCTTGTAAGCATTGCATTTTTCTTTTCCATCATATACTTCAGTATGTCAATGGATTCTCCAGCGTGTGCACACCTATTGGATAGTTGGTTGAACTACTTATGCAATGAAGAGATTCTATGCAGAAACAAATTAATGTCAGCTTTGTATTTTTCCTTGATAAGTCAGCTTTGATTGTCAATCTTAGCTTCCATGATCTTCTGGTGGTTGTCAATCTTTTTGTCCAAGATCTTTTGATGGGATCTTAACTGCTCTAACTCACCTTGAAGATCAGTGCAATGGAGGCAATCCTCCCTCCTCACCATTGGTGCAGAACTAGGCTGAGTCTGAAGGAACTGAGTGAACCAGGGAACGAGCTTGAGGCGTTGCAATTGATGGCACAAACGAGAGTTGCTGCCTGAATGAAGATGCACTAAAATAGGAGATACCTAAGGTTCTAAAATCTGATGCGAAGCTAAAACGAAGGAAAGAAGTGACGGTTGCGAAGACTATGAGGAGGGGGCAACAGACCAGGGATTCAAAAAGATAAAAGGATGGATGTGAGATGGAGAGGAAGGAGGGACATATAAAGAAGAGGAGGAGCATGGGAGGTCTGTCACAGGACATGAGGGAAGAACAGAGGAGGGACGAGGGAGATCAAGGAGGCGATCTGGCGGAGCCAGGGAGGGATGGCCGATTGGAAGAAGGACAGTCGATCGACTGACGAAGAGCGAGTGATTGAAATTTTCAAGGGATTGCCAGATCCCAATGCAGATCTTAGTCACAAAGAGGATTTGATGGATCTTTGACCATTCCAACATGTCAGGGATCTCAGATTTACTATAAATCTGATTGAAGACATAAAAGATCTTTGTCATGGTAAATAGTGTAGAGTCTCCACGTCGTTGCAAAGTAGGCTGCCCAATGGCCTGGCACATGCTCTGTTGGCTTGGTTGTCAGTGTGCTTGTTGAGGGAGCATAGGATATGGTGGAAGCGCAAATCTGTCATAGTTTGTCCTAAAATTTGGCATCGACTAATGGTTTGTTGAAGGAGAGCATTGGAGGATTCCCTATTCTGAGCCATTAGATTGATAACAACCACCGAGTCTCCAAAAATTAGGGCTAAGCCTATACCAAGTTTCCTAAGCTGTATGAGTCCCTAGTAAAGGGCCAAAGCTTCTGCCCTATTGTTGGAAATGTGCCCAAGACCCCATTCATAAGATAGAATGTTGTCCCCATTAGCATTAAAAATAACTCCTCCTGCTCCTGCAACTCTAGGATTTGACTTTGAAGTCCCATAAAAAAAAATATAATTTCTGTTGCAATTTTTAATTCATATTGCAAACTCTTCTTCCTTTAATCTAATTTTCCAATTGTGAGGAACATTACTATGCTTGTTACTAGCAGTGTTGCCATTCTGATTACTGTTGTTTTTATCCAACAAGTAACCAATGAAATTTCGCTCTTCAACACTGAGTTCAGTGATATCTATGTTTCTCTAGTTCTTAACTGATATAGTTTCGAGGGCGAGACCCCTTGCCTTGTTGCAAAGATTTCTAATGGTCGAATCCTTGTCCTTGAAAACTTTACGATTGCGAGCCAACCAAATGTTCCATAGCATAGTGTAAGGGAGGGTATCCCAGACCCTCTTAACTATGTTATTCTTCCTTTGCTGCCAAGGATAATTCTTTTTCCATTGACAAAGAATTTCTCCTATAGTATCCTAATTGTTCCACGGAATATGATTGTTATGGGATAGGTTCCTCCAGCAGCTGATAGCAAAGGGACAATCAATAAAAAGATGATGAATGGATTCCTCGACAGCGTGATAGTTGGGGCAGTGAGAAGGGCCATTGATTTTATATTGAAATATCACATACATATACTAAAATTGATATTAAAATAGTTTATTCAAGTTTTATATTGAAATATTTGTAAGAGGTATAAGAATTATACATATTCAAAAATATAAGTTTTTATTTTTTTTAACTTTTAATTACTTTATTTCTCTTAAGAATTTATATAAAGCTATGTTTCTTCACATGAATGACAAAATATTTTATTTATGGCTAAGAGTGAAAGTGAAATATTTTTACCACATTTGCTAAGTGAAATTATGATTATTGATGTTTTATAATGATTTTCATTAAAAGTAATCAATTATGTATATTCATTTCTATTTTTAATTATAATTGACATTGTTTTTTATTTAGAGAATATTTTATCTTTATTTTTAAAAGGCACATGTGTCAACTCTATGTTGATCACTAACGAATTCATACATCATCCTCGTCCAATGAGCCTGATCTAGGTGTTATAACTTTTCATTGTTTAAATTGCATTTTTGAATGCATAAATGGATTCAACTACTTCAAAATATCTTTGGGCACTTACATTGTCCAAAAATATAGAATAGCTAAACTATTTGAAATGTTTTTAACCACAAGAATATTTTTCTTTTAATTGCTTTATATAATATTTACATACCTCACACACACACACACATATATCATTTCTGTAAGCAAAATTTCATTAGATTAATAAGAATTTACATAGAGTACAAATATATCGATATTGATTTTTCTGTGGACAATGTCTACATATGAATATGGGACTAGCATTGTGCATGTCTTGGGGGTGATCATCTGTGCACAGATGGGAAACTAGATGACTTTCATAAATGTCATGAAACTAGTTTATAAATGTAGAAAACACAACTATTATGCAAATTAGTAACAAAGACTAAAAATGATTTTCTTGATTTCTCTTTTGTATGCTTGTCTTTCAATATTTTCCTACCACTGGTGGCCTATTCCTTCACATTGTTGCTCAATGGCCCTTATTTTGAAAAGGTCTTCTCCATCTTGAAAATTGGCCCTGACTTCTCAGGATTGGGTGGTTTTTCACCTTGATAAATCAAGTCTGAGAACTCAAAGAAGAAGTCTTTGAGCCATTTGAGGAGTTAGAGGGTGTTAGAGGCAGGGGTGCTGGAGGGAGTTGAATTCCTAGAGCACTAGCCAAAATATGCAAAGTCACTCTAGCCTAGATGAGATGAAAGTATATATCAATGATTTGGACTTCCAACACACACATAGTCTATTCCTAATACTGCATGTGTCGTTTGAGTGGGTTACTCAACGTCCATTGAGAGGCCCTAGTATTTCTTCTCTCCTTCACTTCTAGTGCCACAATCAATCTTCTAATGTCATAATCAATCTTCTAATGTGCTACATAAGATCCTCATCAAACCATTCTACTCCTAGAGTATGCCATGGAAGAGGAGGTTGACAACCTCTGCCCCTCCCTCCTCTCCTAGGACAATCGTGCTCATGGACCATGGTTGTTAGCTTGTGTTTTCATGAGTTTCCCCTTCCAACACTGACATCCTCCTCTTCATTCTCAACAATATTAATGAATATTGAACAAGCAACTACTTATAGAGATAATATTTAACATCTTGATTCAACATTAAATGCCAATAGACTTTTATCCAACCCAAACATCTCATGCAGTGAATGAGATTTGTGGTGATGGTAGGAAGGGTTTGTTGCCATTATTCAATCATTAATGCACTCGATCTAGCTATCATGAAGGCCTTAAATACCTTTGGTAACCACTTCTACACTCGGATCTAGGGCTCTAAGATCTCTATTTTCCATGTATAAGCACTGAGAGGCCCATGTCACAATTTGAGGGCAATTAAGGTTCAGGTCATCACATGGAGCTTGCTCCTCTATCCCTTTATTCGCTAGAAATTCCACTAAATAAATTTCCTTTCACATGACATGTGAGAAAAGTATTGCCTCTTGATGAGAAATAATTTGAGCTAGTTATTGCATGCTTTGATCCAAACGCCATCTGGAGGAGCGCTTCGTGGGAGGAGATCTTGAATGGATCTTCTTTGTTGCTTGAATAATTAGCTAAGAGTCACCTTCACTAATTGCAGATGTGACATGTGTGCTTTAGGAGGAGGATTGTGTGGAGAAATAGTAGGCCAACCCTGTATTAAATGTAAAGGTTGTGCAGAAATGACAGGTCCCAAACCATCATTATTTGGATTAACCAAAGGGGCAGACATATGTGGAGGCACAGGAATTCCCATAGTGGGTGGTTGAGGAAATGGAGGTTGTTGTGGTTGAGGCTACACCATAGGTTGAGGCTGAGGTTGTCCCAATAGGTTCACCACACTTGTACATGACAACTGCCTTAATTCTTGAGAATCAACATCAAAATAAATATAGACTCTTGGTTTCCTTTCCCCTCTCACACCCAGATGTTGGTTTCTATTAACTCCTCCTCTGCCCCTACCCCTATTTCTATTAAAAAATATCATACTGCAACAAATTCATTGTATTAATCACAAGTAGTGGAAGATATCGTACCAATCATCAAGTTAATCACAAAAAATTCAGTTTGAAACACCAAATAGGAAACAAATTTAAATGAGTAAATGGAACATCACACACATACACACACACACACATATAGATATATTAATTCGGTCCAGTTGGTAACAAAGGATCGATTCAAATCATCTTGAATCTCAATGTAAGGAACAAATCCCTTATCGAAAATAAGCATATCCAGAAAGATACACTCAGACTAAAACTATTTAATCGAAGAACATGACTAATAATTAGTGGATATGATATATGAGGACTAGCAAGAATCAATTCCAAATTAATATAAAAGAGAGCACAAATGGAAGTAACGAGGCTAGACTAGACAGTCAAAAGAAAGTCCAGTCAAAAGAACACACACACACACACATATATAACCTTTAGAAAGTAAACCAGATAACCAGAAAGACTTAGACCCATAGTATAAATGATTGTATGGAATAGGGTATTGTAGCATAGATTTTGAGATGTATCATTGTATGAATGAGAAATTACATTTGTGCAGAGATAGCTCCTACAACTTGTGCATCAGTGAAATGGCTCAACTTAAGAAAATTTGACAGAAATACTATGCACGACCTTTGTGTGGGTTTTTTTCCCAAAGCCCTAAGACCTTAAGAGTTCTCACACGTGGTAGTATAGATTAGTTAAGGTTTGTTTAGGGTTTTAATAAAATTTCGTAATAGTGAGAGTGACCATGCTCTTTAACTAGTGTCACAGGGTAATAATAAATGAATAGGCTCAATTTTTGATGAAAACAAAATGGTTTTAAGAAACATTGATTGAGTAATTGAGATTTCTAAACAAATTCCCCAAGGAAGGTAACAATAACGATTGTGGGATTTTAATTTATTAAGTCACTAACTAAATAGAACATGCCAAGTTTATTACGGTAACCATGACCAACCGTGATTAGGTCAATTTTTTATGCCAAATGTCGTGAACTACAATGATTTTGTGAGCATTATTAAGAACAAAAGAGTAAATCATGGTAATATCCTTGTCAGTTTCAACATTGTTTCTCTATTTACTAGAATACTCTTTAATGAGGCTATGTATATTGCGAAGGAGGTTACTAACCCTTAAACAACTAAGTTTAAGAAAAATGTGCATCTGATCAACATTTTTTAGCTTTTAAGGAGAATTATGTGAGAAAACCAACATTGTAGTAATGAGATCTCCTTTATCTCCTATATTCGCCAATATTTTCATGGAGAAGTTTGACAAAAGATCTTTTCAGACATGCCCCCTGAAACCAATAAGATGAAAGAAATGTGTGGATGGCCCCATGGGAGTGAATAACTCAAAAAAATATTTGAACACTTTAATTGCTTTTCAAAATACATTAAATTCACCATGAAAAGAATCCCCTTCTTGGATGTGTTGATAATTAGGAACCATGATGGGTACCTTGACCACAAAGTATATAGAAAATGACCCATATAGATAATTATCTTCATGTGAAATCTCATCACCACCCTACTCAAAAATATTGGTGTTTTTAACACCTTAGCCATAAGAGCTATTAGAGTCTTTGACAAAGAGAACTTTAAGCATGAGAAAGATCACATGACTAAGATCTTTAGGAGCACATGATTTAGAAAAAAAGGATTTTGGAAGTGCAATGAGGAGAGCCATGGAAAGGGAAAGGGGTGAGCTTTGATCCACAAACAATTCTAACTCCACCAAGATAACATACATTACATTCAAAGGGTCATCCACAAGATTGCCAAGGTATTGAAAAGGAAGGAAATTAAGGCCTCTTTCAAATTCATGGAAACTACCAAGGTGGAAAATTAAATCTGTACTCCTAACCATTATCATTGCGAGGGGATATACAAGGTTAAGTGACTATTGTGGAAAATGATACAATAGAGAAATTGGGCATACCTTTCAGTTAAGGATTATGGAGCATGAAATCAATATAGGATTGAGCACATCTACACCTTGGCACTTGCACATCATTGCTTGATTACTAATTATTATATGTACTTAGAAGACACCGAAATTATAGCTAACATTTTTTAAACATTAAATGAGAGAAGCAACAAAAATCATTAAACACCCCAACAACCTTAATAAAGATGAGTGTTGAGAACTAACTTCTTGTTATACACCCTAACAAAAATAAAAATAAAAAAATAAAAACATCACATAAATGAAACATGTTTTCTCTTTGCTCTTATCTTTATCTTTTCTATTTAGATTAAACTTTTTCAAAATTTAAATCATTATTTCAATTATACTAATATCTGTAATAATATTATTATCTAATTTAATTCTTAATTTTTTTAAACAAGGAGATCATTAGTGTTTATCCCTAGTATGTTTACCTATCGATGGAGTTATGACTATATATACACCAATGACCCAGTAGGAATATAAGGTAGTGCAATGAATATGAACATATGAATAAGAAGTAACGATATTTTCACTACAATATAGAGGTGGTTAAATATAGATTATACTAATATCTATAATAATATTATTATCTAATTCAATTTTTATTTAAAAAAAAAATATTATTGTAATAAAATTTTAATATATTACTATTATTTATTTCTATTCGCCCTTTCTATTTTTTGGCTCATTTGGCATTTTCATTTTCCTAAATTTTGTTTGGTTTTTCTTTCTCCCTTATTATTTTTTAAACCCTATATTACTAATATCATCTTTTGACAATTTATTAATATCATAGATTTTGGCATCCATGAATTTTTTTTTCGGTTTGCTTCATCACCTTCTTTGTCATAATTTTATTAATTATTATTTTTTTTGGTTTCCTTCTTCACCTTCTTTGTCATAATTTTATTATTTTTTCGGTTTTCTTCTTCACCTTCTCTATCATAGTTTTGCAAAAGCTTAGATATGGCACAGAGGACAGTGTACTAAGGAAATTGATGAACCAAACCGAGCCATGGCTCTATGTAACTACATTCTATGTAGGATAAGGAAATATAAAAGGTTTTGGGAGGGCCAGATAAATATTGTGAGCCTAGGAGGCCATTGCAGGTGCCAAAACCATCCTACTAAAACTGGAGGTTGGGTAGCATTGAGAGTCCACCCAATTGCAATACCAAAGTTCCACCTCTGAGACAACCATAGAATACTCAGGAATAGGCCAATGGCCAAGTGTGATGAAAGGAGCAATATCAGAGGGATATTCGTTTTGCATTAAACTTACACCCAACATTCGCTCAGATGACTAGCTTCCAATTGAGGTGGTGTTGGATAAAAATAACCTTGAGGGAGGGTGTTAGCTTTCCATGACACCACCCTTATCCTGCGTCACACGAAACCACTACAAACTATCATGATCAACCATTATGATCTTGCAAGGAAAATTAATAGTAATGTACAATGGACGAGATTGCATCGGCGCGGGTATAATTTCAATGTTCTTCCAAGTGTGTCAGAGGGAACCATTATGTCCAGATAGCTGTTGGTCACTTCCATCCATGAATGCATGCTGACATCCATCAGTGGTGGGCACCCACCATGGGGGAATACCCTTTTAAAGTTAATACCTTGGATGTATGTCACTGGATGCAAATTTTATTGTCTCATATAACCATTTTAAAATGAGAACTATTTGGAAAAGGTAAACAAAACTGTTAAAAAGCACTCGTTGGAGGGTTTGTGATATTAGGACTGTAACATCCCCTGGTTGAATTTCCATGTAATAAAAATAAGACCAAGGTCATGGGACATGTATTCCAAGTTGAATGGTGTGTAAACATTACAGTGGGCATCACTTGTGGTTTAAAAATGGCTATAGAAATTGGAAAAGGCATTGGCAAAGGCAAAGAGGTAATAAATGGCATTTAATAATGGGAAATAAAGGAAAATAGGAGAAAAGGGAGATGAAGAGATACAAATATGCATGTAAAGGAATTGGAGGACATCAAAAAATAAGGTCGTATGAATAACTAAAATTGGATTTCATTACAGGTAACAAATCGCATGTGTGATTTCCTTGTTGATATTTGGATGCATGGTACATGCATGTGGTTCTTTGGTTATTTTATTGTCATTGGCATGGGATTTTCCTAGATTGACAGTGGTTTCAGTCTTTCCTTTCCATTTCCTAGATAACCATGATGTAGTAGGTTCTCTATTTGATTAATCTTTGGATGGTTGGTAGACTTGGATCCTGGTTGAGGTGGTCTCGGGGAAATTCCCAAGGGTTAAGGGTGGAGATGGGCTTCTCTTGGAACTCTTCATGGATGGGTAGAGACATGAAAATTCCTTTGGAGTCAGTGAAGGAAGTCAGAGGCATCCAAGCTTGTTTTGATGTTAGTGATTTCTGGACCGATTTAGGTGAAATCACTATGGTAGAGGGTTGAGGTGGTTTGGCCTCTAGAAGCCTTGGTTGGTGCATATACGGAAGACATGTGCATATATTAAAGTCATGAATCTTCTATATATGCATATCTTCTATATCACGTATCTTCCATATATATGCAACTTCCATAGATACGCATATCTTCCGTATATGCACAACTTTTGTATATGTGCATATACAGAAGTTGCTCATATACGAGAGATATGTGCATATACAAAAGTTGTGCATATACCGATGCTACATATATATGGAGGTTGAAGTTGTGCACAAATTTAGTATATGCATAGCTTCTGTATATGCACATATATGGAAGTTGTACATATACGAAAGATATGCACATAAATTGGACTTGTCTAAAGCTTATGACATAATTAGTTGGTCTTTTCTTTTCAAAGTTTTATAGGCATTTTCTTTCCTAAGCCCTTGATGGAATGAATTGATCCCATTACCACATCAAATAGGAAAAATTTACCAAGGGAGGTGGAAAACAAAAAGGCCCAAAATACCATCCCCCTCAAACCAATCATGCTCAAAAGTAACTTCCCACCAAAACTTGTTTTGATGCCCTCTCCACTTTGAAAAAAAAGATCTTCCTATGACCATGCCTGTAGGTTTTAACCCCATACAGAAATTAGCTGCATATGAATTCTAAAACACAGAAAATAAAAAATAGTGAGAGCATAACACATAAAACACATATACACAGATATTTTCCCTTGAATCCCAAACTGGGACTACCAGCTTGATTTTTCATTATGTTCCTTTCAATGTTATAATACATATTTATACATGCCGAAGCATCCAATACCATGGATCGAAAACCATCGTGTCCAAAACCATGGACCGAAAACCATCGCATCCAATACCATGGACCAAAAAACAGCGCGTCCAAAACATGTGCCAAAATCATGCACAAAAACATAGGTGGGTTTGCCCAACCTAACATAGGTTCCAAAACCAAAATTTTATGGGCCGCTACCTCGGACCCCATAGAGTGGGGTTACCTACACCCCTCAAACCCCCTGTGACACCCCTGCTACACAATTGGTTTAACTACGTGGGCTAGATATGGAAGGAATATAACACAACCCAACATTCTCCCACTTTTTGTTTTCTTTCCACAGGGGGCCACAAGAGAGCTTAGTCATTTATCCAACCCTACAATACCCATTGTTTCCCTACGCCAAGAGAACTTCTCAGAGTGCACAGATTTTGTCAATGCATCTACAATATTCTTCAAAGTGTCCACCTTTACCAACAACACCTTTTTGTCTTCTATCATATCCCTCACAAAGTGATACTGAACATCAATGTCCTTCGTCTTTGAATGATATGCAGGGTTCGTTGCCAAGAAAATTGCATTTTGGCTATCACAGTCTATCCTTATAGCTCCCTGTACTAACCGCATACTTGAACACAATCTCTGCAACCAAACTGCTTCCTTGCTTGCATGAGTGGCTACCATGTATTCTTCATCTGTAGTTAACAATGTAAACATTGAAACGAGAACTGATCCTGTTACCCGTTTCGTAGAGATAGCAAAAAAGTGACCTGATTTTGAAAAAGGGTGATGGAGAACACACATGTTTTTTTTAGAGCATAGTTTTTGGCACTTTAATTTTTTTTATGTACATTACGTTTTAGAATGGTAGTGATTTTCATGCTGATTTTAAAAAGTGGGTATTCTGCAGTAGACCCTTTTTTTAAAAGACCTATTTTTTGACTTTAAATTTTCTAATGTATGAAATGTAAATAATTATTTTGTAAATTTAATAATTTTTGAAGTGGTCATTCTCTTCATATTTTCTTGTTTTTTATTTTAAATTTATTTTTTTTGTAGTGAGGTTTTTATTGTTTTGCATTTTTAAATTAGAAGGTCGATATTTTGAATTTTAAATATTCTACATATTTATACATCCTTAATTAATTTTTCAATCCACATGAAATAATTGCTTCTAAAAAACAATATTTTTGAACAATGGACATAAAAATAACCATTTTTAACATAAATATAACCAAAAAACTACACGTTTTGATAAAATTTTTCTAAAATTAACATGTCAAAATCATAATTTTTATACAAAAATTTTAACTAAAAATGGTTAAATAATAGTTTCTTTTATGAATTTCATGTCAAAAAAATAATAATAATCACTTTTTTTTCAAAAAATAATGATTAACTTAAAAATTAATGCGAAAATCACATATTACAAATACTGAACGTATAACAACCTTAATTGAGTGTTTATTATTCTCATAAAATGTGAAACTCAAAACATTGCAAAGCTTGATTTCCAAGCATAACTTAAATTTAATCAACAATGTCACGTAATCCAAAATCTCCATCCTCTAGAGTTTCATCATTGTCCTCTTCCACAATATTTTCTGCTTCCTTTTGCTCATTTTCCTCTTCTAATGGATTTTTGATGTCTGCGAATCTCCCAATGTATTCTTTCCAAACATTCCATGTAATGGTGGTTGGGGTTCCTTTGCCTTTTTTGCCACATGTGATTCACTAAAATCCCATTTCTTCAACCCAATTTCTTGCATTGCATCTGGAAGAAATTGAAGAGCATTAATTCTTTGTTGAATGAAATTGCACTGTATTGGATCTTTTTCAATTGCAATGCAATTTCTTCCTTTTCGAAAGCAACATGCTAGTGTTGTACCTAATTATCAAGCACAAAAAAAATAATGAAGTAAATTAGTACAATGGCATATAAATTAATAAATAACATATTGAAATTCAATTCCATATAATAAAACTTACCTGAGCCAGAAAATAAATCCAAAACCCAATCTCCTTCATTTGATTGCCGCAAAGACATGGCTAAACTGAGCTCCTAAATAACATTGGGTTACATTGTTTAAGTGCTCAAATGGCTCGATTGAGCGCTTAAAAAGGGCCCAATTGAGCAATCATTTTTTCCACCCAAAAGTGTCATCTCTTGGAGTGAAATCATATCATATGTAGCTAAAGGCTAGACAAAATATGTTTCAGACAAAGACATAAACAATCATAATACCTACACATATCCCTTATATAGGGATTTAGAGCACCAGTCATTCAAACAATACAATTTAATATGTAATTCCATTTATTGATATTATCTTTTGGGATGTTTTTATTAAAAAAAAATTGAAAGGTTGTTAATATCCTCTCCTCTTATTGTTGCATTTATCCATACTTTAGTGATTAATAACTTCATAAATGAAACTAGAAATTGGTGAAGATAAATTGTGAAAACCAAGACTTACCCATTATGATCACTAGTTAAAAATGGTAGCAAGATCTTTGCATCAAAGAGGACACCACCGGGTAAGATTTTGACAAACCTTATTTAATGTAGTTGTTACTCTATATAGACTATGATGCTTTCAGTTTTGATTTTACAATGTAAACTTTGAAATGGGACTCACCTTGAATTATAGTATAAATTTGAATTATAGTATAATCAAGGTGGCACTCACCTTTTAAGACCTACATTGTTGTGCAGTTTACTTTGTTTTCAACTTTTCCCTTGACGCCTCCCTTGCCCGATGTGATTACCATGATGTAAACCTTTTAGCAACGTTTCCTGGCATGTGTGTGTGTTTATTAAATATGCCCCATGCAGATCAGTAAAAAATAGAGGAACTTAATTAAGAACCATAAATTTTCAAATTATCGAAATTCCATATATATATATATATATATATATATATATATATATATATATATATAGATATATATATATATATATATATATATATATAGATATATATTAAAATGCACAACTATTTTAACTCTTTAAATTTCCAATATATTAAATATATATATATAGTATTTATTGGAAATATTAGAAATTCATATAGAATTTCATGAAAAATTCAAACCTAAAAATAGTTACATTTACTAAGATATTGATTTATTTCATAACTTCATGCTAGAAATAGTGATTCAATATTTTATGTTTATTAAAAATATATTTTCAAAATTATAAACTCCAAATTATTTTAAATTTTAGTCTTGTATGTTTGAATTCAATAATAAAAAAATTGATGATAAAAGCAAAACTGAATTAAAAGACGAAATTTTACGGAAAGACGAATTAAAAATATATGTGAGAAGAAAAAATTTAAAACAATTTGATAAACTTATTTATATTATCTAATCTTTTTAATTTTTATTGTTTCCAGGCCACTTTTTAGTTTTCCAATTAAAACTTAAATACATTTAAATATTCTAATCTATATCGTTATAGGTTGTCAACCAAACAGGCCGCTATTTCAGACCCACCCCAAACTCTCTATATATATTTCAGGCCTCTGCCCGGAATGTATGTTAAAACCTCTTATGCCTATATTGAAGTGCCTGGAGCATCCTTGTGTGTGGCAGCTCAAATCGTTGGCCATCAGTGGGAGGAGATTGATTATTAATGGAGACAAAAAAGGTTGATATTGTAGTTCTGTTCATCATCACGCTAATGCTCCTTCTAAATCTTGCTGCTGCTGAGCGATCTGCCAACCTGCACGTGGAGCAGCAGCAGCAGGTGAATAGGTGAGATTCCATGTGGAATGAAATGAAACCGAGAGGACCAGTGCCGCCTTCGGCCTCTTCACAGTGTCGAAATTACGGGCGTGACCGTTCAGGCTGTCCACCACCACAGCCATATTCCATGTGGAATGAAATGAAACCGAAAGGACTAGTGCCGCCTTCGGCCCCTTCACAGTGCACCAGCGATGGCCTTAACTGCCCCTTAAGGGACCATTTTTATATTTTAAATGCGATCTGTGAAGGATATGCGAGGTATCTAGCATTGTTTGGGGCGATTCTCAGAATCGCCCCGCCACCTCCCCGCCACCACCCCGGTGGTGGCGGGGCGATTCTGAGAATTGCCGGGTGTGTGGTGGCGGGGCGATTCTGAGAATCGCCCCAACACCTTGCGATTCTGAGAATCGCCCCTATTCTATTCATCCACTGCTTGTTGATTGCCTATATACTGCGGTTCTTGGCCGTCAGAGTGACACGATAATTTTCCTATTAGCAGTAATTAGCAATTAGGGTGGCGGCAGGGCGATTCTCAGAATCGCCCCACCACCCGGCGATTCTGAGAATTGCCCCTATTCTATTCGTCCACTGCTTGTTGATTGCCTATAGACTGCGGTTCTTGGCAGTCAGAGTGGCACGATAATTTTCCTATTAGCAGCGTCTTATTTAATAAAAGCGAAGATAGGCCCACTGTAACTATTGCGTCCACCAAACGGGCGCTACAAACTCCCACACTCACGCACCGATGATATTCTGGAATTTAGTAGGTAACAACACACTGCTCGTCTCCCCACGATCACCGTCAGCTGGCGCGCTTTCATACTCATTCCACGTTTCATAGGGTATAATGTTATTGCCGCCTTACCTGCTCCCCCGTGCCACCCCATGCCCATCGATTGTTGAAGCGTGCCTCTCGTAATCCATGACCTGGTTTTTAGTAGGCAGCATGTCCATAAAAATGTACTGCTTCAACATAAACAATATTCATTCTCTGTTGTCATAATGTTCTCTCATTCATATATATAATTGTAAATGAAACCATATATATATCACATAAATCTTAGATACACCAATATGTATATGCACTCTGTGTTGTTATGGATTTGGATGCGGGTGTGTCGCTAGGTCTAGGTCTAGGCCTTCCGGCAAAACTTTCCTCCACACCCACAATCATCCTGTTCAAGATGCCTAATGTGACTATTCACATTCACAAAGTTTCTACTTATCTCATCCCTTCCAGTCATAACTTCTACATCATATGTTTCAATCTCTGTCCGACGTTGTTGCGGAGCCTGTGAACCGGATTCGACCATATTAACAGAAATTGCGGCTGTGATCGTCCACGAGCAATACTGGTCATTAATGGAAACTAGCCGCTGATTGATAATGCGGGAGATCCAATATATCCTTCCACGATATTTCAACCCCTCCCACTAATTTGGACGCTCTTCGCGTACTTCCCAGAACCCTAATTCTGCCTCTCCTCTCCCTTAATTCAAACGTAATACACTGCTTCTACAATTCGGAAACAACATTAACGGAGTCAATATTCACTACCCCTTAAGGAAACATTTTTATATTTTAAATGTGATCTGTCAAGGATATGCGAGGTATCTAGCATTGTTTGGGGCGATTCTCAGAATCGCCGGGTGGTGGGACGATTCTCAGAATCACCTCGCCACCTGGCGATTCTGAAAATCGCCCCTATTCTATTCATCCACTGCTTGTTGATTGTCTATATACTACGGTTCTTGGCAGTCAGAGTGACACGATAATTTTCCTATTAGCAGTAATTAGCAATTAGGGTGGTGGCGGGGCGATTCTGAGAATCGCCCCACCACCCAGCGATTCTGAGAATCGCCCCTATTTTTATTCGTCCACTGCTTGTTGATTGCCTATATACTGCGGTTCTTGGCAGTCAGAGTGACACAATAATTTTCCTATTAGCGGCGTATTATTTAATAAAAGCGAAGATAGGCCCACTGTAACTGTTGCATCCACCAAATGGGCGCTACAAACTCCCAAACTCACACACCGATGATATTCTGGGATTTAGTAGGTAACAACACACTGCTCGTCTCCCCACGATCACCGTCAGCCAGCGCGCTTTCATACTCATTCCACGTTTGATAGGGTATAATTTTATTTCCGCCTTGCCTGCTCCCCCGTGCCACCCCATGCCCATCGATTGTTGAAGCGCGCCTCTTGTAATCTGCGACGTGGTTTTTAGTAGGCAGCATGTCCATAAAAATGTACTCCTTCAATATAACCAGTATTCGTTCTCTGCTGTCATAATGTTCTCTCATTCATATATATAATTGTAAATGAAACCAATATATATCACATAAATCATAGATACACCAATATGTATATGCACTCCGTGTTGTTATGGATTTGGATGCGGGTGTATCACTAGGTCTAGGTCTAGGCCTTCTGGCAAAACTTTCCTCCACACCCACAATCATCCCGTTCAAGATGCCTAATGTGACTATTCACATTCACAAAGTTTCTACTTATCTCATTCCTGCCAGTCATAACTTCTAAATCATATGTTTCAATCTCTGTCCGACGTTCTTGCGAAGCCTGTGAACCGGATTCGACCATATTAACAGAAATTGCGGTTGTGATCGTCCACGAGCAATACTGGTCATTAATGGAAACTAGCTGCTGATTGATATTGCGGGAGATCCAATATATCCTTCCATGGTATTTCAACCCTTCCCACTAATTTGGACACCCTTCGCGTACTTCCCAAAACCCTAATTCTGCCTCTCCTCTCCCTTAATTCAAACGTAATTCACTGCTTCTGCAATTCGGAAACAACATTAACGGAGTCAATATTCACTCCACACTTCAAGCAGAAAACTTGTTTCCATTGAGGAACAGGCGTTGCAATCACTTCCATCATACTGACTGCAATATTATTATTCCCCTTGCCATTGCACTAGACAGATAATATCGAATAAATAGACCTCTGCTACCTCCGGTCTTAACTATAACGTGAATAGTATCCAAAATATCCAAATCCACAATCAACAATCGATGGGTATGGGGTGGCACGACGGAGAAGGTAAGGCAATAATAACATTATACCCAATGAAACGCGGAATGAGTATGAAAGCATGTCGGCTAACGGTGATCGTGGGGAGACGAGCAGTGTGTTGTTACCTACTAAATTCCAGAATATCATCGATGCGTGAGTTTGGGAGTTTGTAGCACCCATTTGGTGGATGCAACAATTACAGTGGTCTTCTCTTCGCTTTTATTAAATAATACGCCAACAAGCATTGGACGAATAGAATAGGGGCGATTCTGAGAATCGCCCCGCCACCACCCGGGTGGCGGGGCGGTGGCAGGGCGATTCTGAGAATCGCCCCACCACCCGGCGATTCTGAGAATCACCCCAAACAATGCTAGACACCTCGCATATCTTTCACATATCGCATTTAAAATATAAAAATGGTTCCTTAAGGGGGAAATTAAGTCCATCGTTGGTGCACTATGAAGGGGCCAAAGGTGGCACTGGTCATTTCAGTTTCATTTCATTCCACATGGAATATGGCCGTGGTGGTGGATAGCCTAAACGGTCATGCTCGTAATTTCGACACTATGAAGAGGCCGAAGGCGGCACTGGTCCTCTCAATTTCATTTCATTCCACATGGAATCTCGCCTATTCACTTGCTGTTGCTGCTCCACATGCAGGTTGGCAGATCGCTCAGCAGCAACAAGATTTAGAAGGAGCATTAGCATGATGACGAACAGAACTGCAGTATCAACCTTTTTTGTCTCCATTAATAATCGATCTCCTCCCATTGATCGCCAACGATTTGAGCTGCCACACTCAATACATAAGGATGCTCCAGGCACTTCAATATAGACATAAGCAGTCTTAACATACATTCCGGGCAGAGGCCTGAAATATATATAGAGAGTTTGGGGTGGGTCTGAAATAGCGGTCCGTTTGGTTGACAACCTAGAACTTGTGGGGATTCGCTATATTTCATGTTATTATTTAATTACAGTTAGATTTGCCAACTTTTTCAGGATAGTTAATTCTATAACGATATAGATTAGAATATTTAAATGTATTTAAGTTTTAATTGGAAAACTAAAAAGTGGCCCTGAAAACAATAAAAGTTAAAAAGGTTAGATAATATAAATAAGTTTATCAAATTGTTTTAAATTTTTTCTTTTCACATATATTTTTAATTCGTCTTTCCGTAAAATTTCGTCTTTTAATTCAGTTTTGCTTTTATCATCAATTTTTTTATTATTGAATTCAAACATACAAGACTAAAATTTAAAATAATTTGGAGTTTATAATTTTGAAAATATATTTTTAATAAACATAAAATTTTTTTTTTTTATTGAATTCAAACATACAGGACTAAAATTTAAAATAATTTGGAGTTTATAATTTTGAAAATATATTTTTAATAAACATAAAATATTGAATCACTATTTCTAGCATGAAGTTATGGAATAAATCAATATCTTAGTAAATGTAACTACTTTTAGGTTTGAATTTTTCTTGAAATTCTATATGAATTTCTAATATTTCCAATAAATACTATATATATATTTAATATATTGGAAATTTAGAGAGTTACGAGGACACCTACATCACCACAACTAGTAATAAATTTATTTTCTACAAATAGTATATTTGTTGAATTGAATTTTTGCAAACATAAAAAACTAGTTTTATCATTGTAAGATTTTTTAATTGTTAAATTGATTTTAAACTATTGTACATATTAGTATTAATTGTTGACTAGTTTAATTGAGCCAATTATAGTATGTAATTACCTCAATATCACTTGTTAATAATTGGTAATTGTTAATAATTGGTAAATTCACTTAGAGACCAGTAAATGTGAAATGAATAGCCAAATTGAAAGCTCATGACACAACATTGATATATAAAGTAGATTCTATATAAGAGATTATAGGAGTTTGTCACGTGCAATAGATTTGGATTATTGATCCAGCCATTAATTCAATGGATGGTGTTTGACATGAAGAGATTGAAATATGTTACTCATGAAGTAGATGGTGGGATTGAAACAAAAAAAAACATAACACCGTTGATGTTGATGTTATGGTTGAGAACATGTTGAATTTATACTTAGCAAAGAAAAATGATATTCTACCAAAAACATTAATATGTTTTTTCCTCATAAACAACTTTGTTTGGCATATAAAAACTTGGTTTTACTAGCATTTTTTAAAAGTTTGAAAATTGACCCTAAAAAAAAAAATCATCGTTCCAGTATCATCACTTTTTCGTTTTGAAGCTATATTTTGCACGAAAATTTCGTAGTAAATTTCGTAGTCACTGCCATTTTTAAAACATGTTCAAAATTGACCCCTAAAAAATAAAATCATCGTTCCAGTATAAACACTTTTTGTTTTTAGCACTGTTTTTGATGTTTTTTCGGGGTTTTTTGGCCAGAGTTCCAGTTTTGAGTTTATAGTTCCCGTTTCAAAGTTTACATTGTTAGTTGATAGTGCCACTATAGATTGTTTCTTAATCATCCAACTGACTGCACCTCCAAATAGGTTAAACACATACCCACTTGTAGATTTTCTTTGATCCAGATCTTCAACCCAGTCTGCATCAACAAAGCCATGAATATCCAACACTCTGTCCAATCCTAGTCTTCCTTGGTAGCACAAACCATAATCACTAGTGCCACGCAAATCCCTGAAAACCCGCTTCATTGTTGTCCAATACTCCTTTCCTGGTTTTGACATAAACCTGCTCAATACTCCCACTGCATGTGAAATGTCTGGTCTAGTATAGACCATTGCATACATCAAACTACCAACTGCACTTGCATATGGAACACGGGACATGTCCCCTTCCTCTTCTTGTGTCTTGGGACACTATTTAGCAGATAACTTTACACCTACAGGAATAGCAACCTTCACTGGTTTACTATCCTGCATATTAAATCTCTGCAAAATTGTCTCGACATACTTCCTTTGGTTTAACCAGAGCTTCCTCTTTGCCTGATCTCTTCTAATTTCCATTCCCAAAATATAGTTTGCAGCACCAAGATCTTTCATGTCAAATTTGGAGGACAATTGGGTCTTTAAATCCTAGATAATTTCTTTGTCATTTCCAACTAGCAACATATCATCCACATACAAGATCAAATAAATAACATGGTCACCAATTAATTTAAAATACACACAGTGATCTGCTTTGCTTCTAGTGAAGCCAATTCCCCGTATAAATGTATCAAATTTATGATACCACATCCTTGGTGACTGTTTTAACCCATACAAAGACTTCTTTAACTTGCATACTAGTTCTTTCTTACCCTTCACCGCGAAGCCTTCAGGTTGCTTCATGTAGATTTCCTCTCCCAGATCCCTGTGAAGAAATTCTACCTTCACATCCGTCTATTCTACCTCAAAATCAAAAGCAGCAGCAACAGAAAAAGTAATCTAATAGAAGTTACCTTGACAACAGGAGAAAAAATATCACCAAAATAAATTTTTGGCACCTGGGAATAACCTTTTGCTAGCAACCAAGCTTTGTATTTCTCTACCTTCTTTCTACATTTGTCTTCTTCTTGTACACCCATTTACTGCTAATGGTTTTCCTTCCAGCCGGAAACTCCACCAAATCCCAAGCCTCATTTTTGTGCAAAGATATCATTTCATCAACCATGGCCTCTTTCCAGAGTTTTCCATCCTCTGAATCCACTGCTTCCTTCACAGTTCTGGGATCATCATCAGTAATAGATAAAGCAAAATTTGAACAAAAAGCAGATGGACTATACCTTTCTGGCTGCCTTCTTTCTCGAACTGGTCTTCTCACAGCTGGAGTTTGTGGCTTTTCATCTTCTAATTCCTCCTCTATTGTAGAGTCTAATTCTTCCTCCTTTACCTCAAACTCTATCTTCTCAGAATCCTTTGGTTGGAATTCATGTTTAATAACATCTTTCACCTCTCTGAACACCGCATCTCGGTTGTACACAACCTTCCTTGTTACTGGGTTCCAAAGCTTATAACCCTTTAAACCATCCTTATACCCAATAAAGATGAACTTTTCAGATTTACTATCCAACTTGGTTCATTTCTCCTTTGGAACATGTACATATGCATCACATCTAAATACCCTCGGATGTGAAAGAGAGGGTTTCTTACCAGTCCATATCTCTTGTGGAGTTTTATCCTCCAACGCTAATGAAGGTGATCTGTTGACTAGGTAACATGTTTTCTCCACCACCTCTGCCCAGAATTCATGTGCTAACCTGACACCACTGAGCATGCTTCTTGCCCTTTCCATCAACATCTTGTTCATTCTTTCTACAACTTATTTTGTTGAGTTTTATATGGAGTAGTCTTATGTCATGCTATACCACACTTCTTACATAATTCTTCAAATTTGTTACTGCAAAACTCTCCACCGTTATCTATCCTCAGCACCTTTATCTTCTTTTCTCTCTGGTTTTCCACCAGAGCCTTAAATTCTTTAAACATGTCAAAGACTTCAGATTTCATCTTAAGGTAATATATCCATGTGTTCCTTGAGAAGTCATCTATAAATGATACATAGTACACAGACTTACCCAGTGATGGAACCGTCATGGTCCAAACACATCACTATGCACAAGCTCTAATATCTATTTCGCCCTCTTACCACCAGAGGGGAAACTCACCCGATTCTACTTCCCATATACAAAATTTTCATAGAAATCAAAATCCAAAGAGCTATTATTCATACCTTCTACCATACCTTTACCATGAAGTATTCGAAGGCCCTTCTCTAGAGACCACTAGATTTTCTGCTCCATTTTCAGGAACCACAGAACTGTTGCACCCATCAACAACTGTGCTACCTTGCAGCTTGTACAAAGTTCCAATCCGAACTCCCCTCATCAATACGAGTGCTCCCCAAACCATATTGAAGATATCCTTCTCGAACACTATTTTTACAACTACATCATCCAACTTGCTTATAGAAATCCGATTTCTGGCCAATGCAGGAATATGTAGAACACCCGGAAGTGTTCTAACCCTTCCACCTTGCAACTTCAACTTTACTTTTTCACGACCAACTATTCTAGCCTTCCTATCATCCCCTAAGAAGACATCACCACCATCGTATTTCTGATACTCACAGAACCACTCTCTATAGGGAGTGAAGTGAAAGGATGCACCTGATTCAATCAACCATGCCTCATGATGTACATGTGTACTTGAAGAAGCCAAGTACACATCCCCACCTTCATCTGAGGTGGTTTTCACCTCTGCAAAAGGAGCATCATCAGATCCCTTTCCTTTATTAGGAGCGTTAGATTTACAGTCCCTTTTGTAGTGCCCTTCCTTTTCGCATTTCTAGCGCACCACCTTTACAGGTTTTCCTGGAGATTTAGATCTCCATTTGGATTTAGATCTCCCACTCGATGACTTATTTTTGTTTCTATTCTGGGACCGTCCTCATACAGATAAGGCATCACCATTCTGGCTCTCCATATTTTTCCGTCTCATCTCCTCCATCAACAAGGATGAGACTATTTCATCAAACTGCAAGGCAGTTGCATTTCTACCTATTGCAATAACTAGACTATCCCACAAATCTGGTAGAGAACACAACAAACTAATGCACTTATCTTCATCTGAAATTTTAATATCAACAAATGATAACTGAATTACCATAGTATTAAATGCACTCATATGCTCTGTCAACGAGTCTCCATCTTTCATCCTGATGTTATACAACTTTTTCCGCAGGAACAGTTTATTCACCAGAGACTTAGATTGGTACAAAGTCCCTAACGTGTCCCACAAAGCCTTCACCATAGCTTCCCCTGATACATTTAGAAATAATTAATCTGAGACACACAATTGTATTGTTCTCTTTGCCATTCGATCCAACTTCTTCCATTCTTCATCGAACACTCCCGTTGGTTTAGCACCCGGAACAACCGCGATCCACTGATCTTTATCCACCAATAAATCCTCCATCTTGAGTTTCCACAACTCAAAACTCTGACCATCAAATTTCTCAATCTCTATCTTTCCACTACTCACCATCTTCTTTCACCACTAGAATCGATCTCACAGATCTCCCACTGAACAGGGTCTACCATAAGCCCGAGTGAAACCCCTTAGCAACAAAGGCGTCCCCTTGAAACGAAAACAACTTTGATACCAAATGTAGGTTTTAACCTCGTACATAAATTAGCTGCATACAAATTCTAAAACAAAGAAAATAAAAAATAGTGAGAGCATAACACATAAAACACATATACACAGAGATTTTCCCCTAGATCCTAAAACCAGGACTACTAGCTTGATTTTTCATTATGTTCCTTTCAATGTTATAATACATATTTATACATGCCGAAGCATCCAATACCATGGACCGAAAACCATCGCGTCCAAAACATGTGCAAAAATCATGCACAAAACCATAGGTGGGTCCACCCAACCTAACATAGGTTCCAAAACCAAAATTTTTACCTACACCCCTCAAACCCCTTGTGACACCCCCGCTACGCAATCAGCACAATGAAGGGGGGGGCTCCACCCCCCTCTAACACCCCTGGTTAACTACATGGGCTAGTCATGGAAAGAATATAACACAACCCAACAATGCCATCGCTTGAAATTGAAATCCCATGCTCTAGTCCTCCTCCACACACCCCCACTGAGCCGCCCCATTTCTCATTTATACCTCTAACACTCTGACACCCCACCAACACCTAGACATACTAGAGAATGACAAGGATCTCACTAAGGATATGGAGCCAGATACTCTTGACCTCCTTAAAATTTCCAAATCTTGGAAAGGCAAGGACCCCAACACATTCCCAGAACACCATGTGAAGATACTAGACCGGGCATGGACTAGAGTGGCCCTTTCAAAAGTGTCGAAAGGAAGGGAACTTGATGTATGTTGAAGTAGATAACTACATCACCCTAAGGGGCATCAATCATAGTATAAGAAAGTTCTAATAAAAAGACTCCCATGGGATTTACATGATAAGGAAATATACAAATTTTTAGGTAATGAGTGATGGTCAAGTTAATGCATCTTTCACAAAAACTAGATATTTCAATTGTCATAAGGTAAGACCCAACCTAACATGAACAAGTGTTGAATTCAAAATCAATTTTGGGGGGGGGGGCGGGGTGGCGCGGATTAAGGAAAAGAGTAATTGTTATGAAACCAGCTCACAAAAAGATAGAAAAGAAAGATCAACACCTTAGAATTTAGCCTCTTTGAGATGGAAACTCCTTTACATTACACAAATGAACAATTCTTGGATGATACAAATGAAAAGACCTCCTTTCTATATATAGGAGTCTAAGGGGTCATAACATAATCAAAGCCGACATAACAATAATAATGTAAGGGCACAATAATAACAATAGTGGGCTTATATGGGGCACAATAGTAACAATATGAGCACTACATGGGTACATCAATATAATAATTGGGTTGTAGTAATAACAATAAGGGGTCACACTAGTAGTATAGGGGCCTAACATGCCCCTCTCCTTCGAAAAGCGTTGTCCTCAACGCTTGAGTAGTTCTTGATGCTTCTGTATAAAATTATTGTCTTCCCATGTGGAATCTTCAGCGGGTAAGTTCTTCCACTTGATGAGATACTCTGAAATTGATTGATTTCGTAGCTGTCAGGTTCTTGTTTTTGTGACTGCTCCAGGTTCCAATATGATTTTTCCTTCCTCTTCAATTTCTGGCAATATTGTTTGAATAGGGATCTTTTGCAACTTTTGAATAAGTGGCCATACTTCTTCGTCCTTCTTCCATTCATCCCTTGCTTCATTTATCCAATCTGGTTGGATAATAGAAATAGCATAAAACTATGCTTCCACATCCTCATCCTTGAAGAGTCTTCACATTCGGTAAGGTCGCCATTTTTTAAGTGCATGTAGTATTGCCAACATTTCCTTCTCATAAATAGCTTGCTTGAGATGTAGTAGTAAAAATACCCAATCACCTACATCAAAACATTTTTCACTACGATGTTGATCTACCTGTTGTTTCATTTGATTTTTCACAGAAGTGGCGTTATCCTTTAAAAGTTGGAGAACTTGTTGTTGATGCTTGATGTGATCTTTCACTGCTTGAACCTTTTTCTTCTTGATATGTCCTTCTATCTCTAGAGTTTGAGGAGTGGTAATTTCTTCCAATCCTTTACAAGATATGGTCTGATTCATTTCTTGATGCTCGATGTGATCTTTCACTTCTTGAACATTTTTCTTCTTGATATGTCCTTCTATTTTGATAGTTTGAGGAGTGGTAATTTCGACTAATGAATTACAAGATATGGTTGTATTCATTTCTTCTTTCTCGATGTGATCTTTCACTTCTTGCACCTTTTTCTTCTTGATATGTCCTTCTATCTTGAGAGTTTGAGGAGTGGTAATTCTTGCCAATGCTTTACAAGATATGGTCTAATTCATTTCTTCTTTCTTTGGGGTGGGGTCTTGGCGTATATCTTCTTCTTTTGATGTTTCTTGATCCTTTTCTTCCTCCTCTTCATTTTCTATGTAAAATAATTTCTTCTCAGCACCCTTATGACCTTTAGTGCATTTTCTATCACAATTGTAACAAAGCCCTTTTTCTCTTTTTGCTTCCAATTGTTGTGGTGTAACCCTTGTAGGTTGTGGAAGGCTAGGAGAAAAAACACTTCCATATTTATAGTTGTGAGGGGTATGCTTCTTGGTTTCCATAATTTTTCTTTCCATTATGTCACAAAGCCATTTTACTCTTTCCAATCATTGTGGTGTTGCTCTAAAGAAGGTGTTTCTCTTTGTATCCTCATAATGTGCTATCATTTCCTCCATGAAAATTGACCATGTAACAAGTTGTTTACAAGAACAAACCCTTCATACCATAAAAATTGATCCGGTTCTAAATATGAAGATGCAATACATACCTTTTGTAACAGTGGTACACCATGTAGATCAAAATATTGCTCCATCTGAAGTATCCAATTTACTGGATCCTTGCCATCAAACTTCCTCATCTTTCTTTTTCTTGATTTTAGGAGCTCAATCTTGAAACTACTATAACTTTGTGTTTTCAGATCTTTAAGTTCGGAAATTGTGAACTGCAGTAACCCTCTATGTCCTCTTTCCAATGCCACCAGTCTGATCCAAATTGAATTCTCCAAGAAAGAGTTATGCACAATCTCCCAAGATGACCTGATTATAGACTAGTTCAGTAGGGCAAACTTGTACGACGTGCCACGAGTCACTGTTTCGACCTTTGGAACTGAAAAATATATAAAAGAAACTAAAATGCGTCCTCTTTCTGTACCTTCTTACGAAATTTCAATCCAATGCTCAGAGAGAAATTTATGACGATTTTCCCCAGGTCACCTGTTTGGAATGTAATTCAGGAGTCTGCAAAAAGACCCACTTCCTCAGATCATATCTCCATAAATATAGCACTAAAAGCTCTGAAATTTGGACCAGAGATTCAGCGCGATGTCTTCTCAAATGGGTTTATCTTTTAGCTTCTGAAACATCGCAGAAAAGAAGTTATAGTGAAAATTCCACGATGACCTGTTTGGAGTAGCGAAACCCTAGAATCCAAAGCTCTGATACCAAATGTTATGAAACCAGCTCACAAAAAGATAGAAAAGAAAGATCAACGCCTTAGAATTCAGCCTCTTCGAGGGGGAAACCTTCTTTACATTACACAAATGAACAATTCTTGGATGATACAAATGAAAAGACCTCCTTTCTATATATAGGAGTCTAAGGGGTCATAATATAATCAGAGTTGACATAACAATAATAATGTAAGGGCACAATAATAACAATAGTGGGCTTCTATGGGGCACAATAGTAACAATATGGGCACTACATGGGTACATCAATATAATAAGTGGGTTGTACTAATAATAATAATGGGTTACACTAGTAGTATAGGGGCCTAACAGTGATGGTCACTATATTTTCTTTATTTAAGGTTCATCACCATAACATATCCACTACTATCCCTAACCCTTACTAAGGGTGGAAGGAGGTAATGACTCTGATGACCTAACCTCCAAAGTGTAATTTGGAAATGGGGTCTAAACTTTTTTTATATTTTTCAACTTCCTCAAAAATTAAGGTAGATGACATCATTGTATCATCTCGTCCAGACCTTTTCCATGATATAAACTTTTCCTCAATCTGACTCATGAATCAAAACTATGGCTAATCAAATTTTGGCCTATCAGGTCATGCCACATCATCTGACTTTCCACGTGGTTCCCATGTGGTCCCAAATGAGGAGGAGGCAACCAAAATAAATAAAGGGAACTCACTTCAGTGTAGGACTTTTTAACAAATTGACGTTTTCTTGCTCCTAGAAAGCTTAAGCTTCTTAGCTGAGTCTGCATCTCAGATTCACAAGTAAGATTCTCACCCATTTCTTCAATGGACTATGAGTCCTAGCCAAATGAGGTTAACTAATTGTCCCTTGGATCATTTTTGGTATCATTTCAGGCATTTCATGGGAATTTTGTGGCAGCTTACAGGATGCAGTAGGGAGTTATGACTAGCTAGTTGGGTCCAGTGAAGTTCAGGAGTTTGGATGAGGTTGTTGGGGAATATTTGCAATGTTATTTGCTGGAAATTTTGGGGAGGAACAAAGTAAACCTTGGAGGGAGTCCTTGTTGTATCACTATGACATTTGGTGACTGCATGGACCTGTGCAAAGGGAAAATTATCGACACATGTGGGAGATGGAGAGTGTTCTTGAGGACTTGGGTTGAATAGAGGATTTGAGGAATTCATTTGGGGAGGTAAATACCAACATTTTAGGAGTGATTAGAGGGTTTTTGTAGTGAATTTCTAGACAGACCGTATTTTCCAGCCAGCGAGGACGATGTGGTATTTAGGGGTCATTTTCGGGGGTCAAAACTAGACCAAACCCTTTATGAGTTTTGGTGGGTTTGTTGAAAGAGCCTCTAGTTGGTAGAGAATTTACTGACTAGGGTGCCATTTTGGAGCTTTTAGGAAGCGAGAGTAGCCACCTAAGAATCCCCCTCCACAACCAAAGGAAAAAAGTTGTAGGACTTGGATAGCTCGAGCCCCTGCTCTAGGGCCTGAAGCACAACTGCATTGTTTGTGCTTATTCTCGTTTTCCATAATAAACCCAGAAAATTTCTCCATGATGGTCCTTGAATAATACTTCGTAGCCAGTTATCTTTGGATTCTAATGAGAGGCCCCATTGTATTTTAGTTTGCAGATGTTGATACTAGAAGGAGACTAATTCTCCGGGGCATCGAAATGGACGTAGAGGTTTGTTGTTACCATAAAGGGGGGGTGTTCAAACACAAGCAGCTGAAGGATGTGGATGTTTGAAGATGGAGGAGGGCCTTGCTATTGAGGGAGCCTTGTGATTGGAATTGAATACTGAATGATCTTAACCTTGGTAAGAAGGATGTTCCCTGTGGCCTAAAATTTTAAAAAAAATTGTACATTTCTTTCTTTCCATACTACCCAACATAGAGCCACCGAAAAGAGATCCCACGCTCTATTGATGATGGGATGAGTAGAAATGTTTGTATCCAATATTCAAGGGTTCTCTAAATTGATTCCCTATTTCCATTAGTGTTTATAAAATCCTCCGCTCCCGAGTCCCAAAATGTGGAAGCGATTTGGAACTTGTTTAAGAGGTGGTTAATTGATTCCTCCTCGTTCTCACATAAACTTCATCTGTAAGGCCCTACAAATCTTTGTTTCAAAAGATTATCCTAGATGATTGTGGTTATCGAGATAGTTGTAAGTTTCCTTGAGGATGAAGACCCCCCTAAATTTCTATCCCATCAAAGTTTTTTCTCAACCTCATCTGAGGGGATTTGATGCTCTGGCATGTGTTTTCTAGATGGCCTCATAATAGAAATTGTCGAGGGGAGGTTGCTAATCCTTTTTTTCAATCCATGATCTCCATTTACCTTCTTGGGGGCTTTGTTTCTAGCAGTGCGATACTAGATTTCTTCCTTAACCCCGCATTAGCTCCTGCAAGGATGCATATATATCCCTTCGCTTAGTTTTGGTAGTTGCTACCAGGGATCCTCCCAGAAAAGAGATCTCTAGTCGTTTCTCTCTTCCCATAAGTTGTGATGTTTGATGATCCACTTGTTTTTCCAAGCTTGATTCCAGATGGTCAATCCCTTGAGATGATTATCCAGGTGAATGAGATCCTTTTCATGTTGACTGGGGGGACATTTCACATTCCATAATTTTTCCCAAGGGTGTGAGGAAGAATATAACCATTTCCACCAAGTCTTCACTCCCAAGTCATTACACACGATTTATGGGTCCTAGAGGCCTAGGCCTCCAACATACTTTGTTCTATAGAGTTTGTCCCAACTTGCCAAAACCCATTTCCTTTTTTCCTCTCAGCCTCACCATAATAAGTTCCTTTGAATGTTATGGATGCTTCTTAGAACATGCTTAGGAGCAATGAGGGATGAGAACAAATAAAGGGGCATTGCATGAAGGACATATTTTACAAGGACCAGTCTGCCCACTAGATTAAGTGATCGGAAGGTCCAATTACTAAGTTTCTTCTATAGATTGGAGAGGAGGTCCTCCCATGTAGATTTTCTAAGGACCTTTTTCATGAGATGCGTGTTCAGATACTTTGAAGGGAGGGAAAAATTTTGAAACCCCGAGAATCTGAAGATGTTCCTTTGGATAGGGAGAGGGATGTTGAAAAGGAATATTTTAGATTTCTAAAGATTAACAGTTGTACCCGAGGCTTCTGAAAAAAATACCAAGGATTTGCTTGAAAGGCATGGATTCCACAAAAGTGGTTATACCCATGAGAAGGGTATCATCCATGAACTGTTAGTAGATGTTGTACCAAAATCATGTAGATTCATACTATTTAGTTGATTGTTGTCCTTGGTTGCATAGATGTTCCTAACCAAGACATCTACCATGAGAATGAATAAGAAGTGGGAGAAGGGATCTTCTTGTTTCATCCCCCAAGAGGGGGAGAAGGTTTGAGCAGGGGCTCCATTAATGAGGATGGAGAAGAAGGCTCCAATTACTAGAGTCATGATCAATTCAATCCAATCTATATGGAATATAAAGGGCTCAAAACCTCTCTCATGTATTGCCAACTGATCTTCTCAAATTCCTTTCACATATATAACTACATCAAGATTCCCAATTGATTAGACAATTTGAGGTAGTGGGTGGTTTCATGGGATATGATTATTTTATCTAGGATTTTCCTTCCTTCAACATAACTAGACTAACTGTGAGAGATGAGGAGAGGAAGGAGAGGTTTGAGTCTATTAGAAATAATCTTAGTGATGATCTTATAAATGACATTGCAGAGAGCTATAAGGGGATACCTATCAGGGGTGTCTGCTCCTTCTTCCTTCGGAATTAATGTTAGGAAAGTGGCATTGAAATCCCCCAAAATTATCAAAGCTCACCACAAATCCTCCACAATTTCATACACTTATTCTTTGATTATAGGCCAACAAGCTTTAATTTTTTTTTTGGTGAAGCCATCTAACCCAAGGGCTTTCTTAAAGGGAATTGACATGACAACCTCTTCCACATCTTGCTTAGATATATTTTTGAGCAACATGGAGTTGTGGTCATCATTCAGGATTGTAGGAATGTGTTGAACAATTTGTTGTATCACTAGATTCATGTCGATGTCATAAGTGTTAAGATCAGTTGATATGTCCTCGTGGGAGTTGATTATCGAGACATCCTGTTTCTTAAGACAAAGGATCCTAATTTTATTTTTGTGTTGGATCATGGACTTGTGAAAATATTTTGTATTGTGTACTCTACATTTCAGCCATTGGACTCTTGATTTTTATGCCATAAAGTCTCCTCCTTTTTGGCTCATGTGTCTCACTTTTGTTGCAAGTCTCATTCCATTTTCCTTAACTAATCAGAGGTCCCATCGAGGATGATATTTTGTTGGAGTTCTTCCATTTATTTTTTGAGATATTTTTTCTCCTTGAGGATATCCCCAAAGAACTCCTTATTCCATTTTTTAATTCTATTATTGATGTGCTTCATTTTTTGTTGGAAGAAAACAATTGGGAGCCTCTTAGGGGCAAGTCCTCATTCCACCACTCCTTCACTTTTGATTGGAAATCTAGGTGGTCTAACCAAAAGTATTAAAAAATAAAGGTTTGTTCTTGGGAGCACCTAGGAGATGAATCTCACGGGAAATTGGCCAATGGTATGATGCTACAAATGGGAGGATTTTCGCTTCTATTCCTTGGGTGCTTAAGAGGATGGATTCTGATATAAGGAAAATGTCCAGGCAAGAGATAATTTTCCTTTTTCCTCCTCTTTTGTTTTTCCAGGGGAAGATGTAGTTTTGAGTCTCCACATCTACCATTTCCATCTAGTCTATTTCTTCTCTGAAAGCATACAGATCTCTATCAAACCTTCTTAGGCCTCATTTTTTCTCAAATAAGTTGCAAATCATGTTGAAGTCCCCTCCCAAAATTTTGTGGGTGCTTGGCACAGCTTCTTGGATTTTTTTAGAGTGTTTAGCATGTTAATTATTTCTTCATCTCAATGAGGCCAATTGACATTAGTAACACATAGGGTTTCTGTAGTGCCAATAATTTGGAAGATTGTAGTTATGATGTTGGGGGATACAATGGAAGGTTTGAGATCCAAGAGTATTTCATTCCATATAATGAGTTGTCCTATATTTTTTCCTCTAGCTGTAGTTGTAACACAGTGATAACCCTTCCAGTATTGTTTTTGGAGGGAAGGGATTACTTCTAATCCTACTTTTGCTTCTTGTATGAAAATTATTTTAGGTTTACATGCCACAATCTTTTGCCTGAGGAGTCTCCTTTTTGTGGTTCCATTCAGAAATCTTATATTCCATGAAATAAACTTCATTGGGAAGTTTTTTGAGTTAATATTAGGGCCCTTACCTTTCCTTTGCTGATCAACCTTGCTCCCATTTCTTGCAGGATTTTACTAGTGTTTTTGCTTCTGTGCTTCTTTCCTACTCCTTTTGGAGTATATAGTTCTGTCGGGGTGTGAGATTTGATGTTGATCTTGGAGAGATCACTATATATTCTCTTGGTCGTCTCTTGCTTAATCTCTTCTTGATAAAGGCACGCCTCTTATATTTTTTGAAGATATTCTTGCAGGATGTCTTCCAATCCTCTCTTTTCCCAAACTTCCACAATTTTATTGAGGTCCATATCCCCCAAAAAATCTTCAATTGTCTCTTCCTCTATTGAGTCGTTGTTTTTCTTGTGCCCCATTTCTATGTCTTCGGTTCTTATATTTGTTGAGATTGCGATGGCCAAGGGGCCCGGTTTCTTATCCATTTATAGCTGAGGGAGGGGTGTCTTCTCACTTGAATCAATTTCTATTTCAATACCTTCTTTGTCTTACTCTTCTTTCTCTTCAACACGGATTTTAAACTTGTTCTTGTTGGCCCTGTTATCACCCCAAGAAACTCTCCTAGGTTGTATATCAGAGATGCTTGGGAACATTACAAACTTAGCAAAAATGTTGGAAGATGGTGGATGAATGAAAGAAATGTTGCATATTCAAGCCAAATAACCACTTCTACTATGCTTAACCCCAGACATGGGTGAACACCCCTAGACTACAAGGCTTTAGACCACCAATTACTCACAGTTTTAAGGGAAATGTGATGATCGAGAATATTGATCACACTAGCAGATGCATAGGACCCTGTGATGGTCAGCTGCAACCAATTAAAAGGTGTGTAAATCTATTTCCTAATGCACAGACTGGATGACAACTCTTTGGCATTAAAATAATAGAAACCTGCATACAAATTCAATGATACATGCTAGATTCAAACACAGAGGTGGGATGACAGCCCCTTTAATGCTAAACATCAACAACACACGAATAAATGCATAACAGGCACAGCCTGGAACAAGGAAGAAGAAGTGGAAAGTGAGCAATTAACAGCAAAAGAAGTTTGCATTAGCTAAAAATGAAGACTAGAAGCTGCAGGTCTCACAATAGTTACATTCTCCAGAAGTTGAATTCTACACCAACATAACATTCATCAACCTCATTACATCTTCTTTGTGGGTATATATGGAGGTTGAATACAAAAATATCTGCTAACATATGTGTGGAGGGGTCATAACTGGCAACCAACCACATTTGCAATTAGGTATGGTATTTGATACAAACTGAGTGTTTTAATAAATCAATTTGACATTTACTGGTACTTGCTTGTCCTTCCTGAACAGATGAAGTATTATTTGATTGAATTTCAATAACTTCTACAGTCATTGAGCTACTCGAGGATCGTCCTTGTTGTCCTTGGCCGTGCTGTTCTTTGAATGTGGTAGCTGAAATATTAACTGCGGAGAGTATTTGGTGAATGATCACTTGCTTTCTCCTTTGTGCGTACAGGACAAGCCAAAAACACCAAAACCATATGGAAAATGCACGAGGGCTTGAGAATGAGTATCAGCCATCGGATAGCTCGTACGAATGGCGGAGATTGGCTCTGAGAGGGCTATCGAGGATAAATGGTAATGGATGAACAATGGCTATTGGATTGCAGTGGGAATGATCCAATGGCTGACGGGAGTGGAAGGTGCGCACAGGTTAACGAGTGGGGAGCCATATAGGAAGGGCGGTAAATGGTTTCCCCGCACCGCTTCAGGAGCTCTGGTGGTTTTCGTACTGCGGGGCGCGATGAAGTAATAAGGCGCCATGTGGCAAATGGGATAGCGGGGAAACCACTTTCCCCGCTGACTAACAGATGTGTGGTTTACGGGAGCGGGGGCTGTAGACACTGTCGGATCTTGTGGCACATGATCGAATGGCGAAAAATTAAAACATGTGGCTTAATTGATATGACAGGTGAAAACACATAAAATAGGCTAGCGAAGGATTATAACAGGTTATCAAGTTTGATAGTATTTAAACCAAAATACGCGGGAGTCAGGGAAAAAGCGTTTATGGAGGAATTTTAGCGGAAAATGGATGAATAGGGAGTTAAAGAGTGTAAGAGGGGGTTTAAGTAAATATGGGTTTACACAAGGTTTAGGAAGAAAATAGAGATTAAGGGGTTACGAGGGTATATAGCAAACACAGGTGGAAGGATGAAGGAGGAAAATGCTAAGAACTATTGCGAGCTCTTCAGGCATGAAACAACACTACCACAGTAGGAATTTGGTTCTCCAAGTGCATAAGTACATAGCAGAGCTAACACTGGCTCCTTCTGGGGATGAGATTCTCCCTATGAGGTCTCAAGAACCTACAGATCAATACCTTTCCAGCTCAAAACAAATTGGCCAAAATTCCTAGTGTTCCATTGGGTATGAAGTCCACTAGATCTATACTAAAACTGATAAAAACACAATATTTACAACCTTTAAGGCCAGAGACCTTAAACAACATAAAATTTCAAAAACTGCCCATTAACTGGGCCATCAAAAAATATCTCTCCTCCCATACTTTTCAGTATGAAGGTGTTGTTCCCTTGAATCTGTGAAATAATGAAAGGCCCTGTCCAAAGAGCATCAAATTTCCCATGATTGCCTTTCTTTTCCTTTAGTGCATCCCATTTCAAAACCAAGTCACCAATTTGAAAATTATCTATTTTTTCCTTTTTGTCAAAGGCTTCCTTGATCTTTTTCTGATGTACTGCAGCCTTCTCAACCAGCTATTCTCTAATCTGATGTACCTCTGCTAAATCAGTGGTCCTTTTTGCCATATCTTCTTCCTCATCCTGCTCTTCTTGAAGGAACTTTTCCATAGGGAGAGTTAGCTGAATTGGAAATACAAATTCAGTGCCATATACCAGCTTGAAAGGAGAATTCCTTGTGGATGTTTTAATAGTCACTCTGTCAGCCCACAGTGCATACTTGAGCTTTGAATCCCAATTCTTTTTATTTTCCTATAACAGTTTTTTAATTATCCTGATCAGACTTTTATTAGAGGATTCTGCTAGACCATTTCCTTGTGGATAATATAAGGTGGAATGAACAAGTTTAATACCCATAGAATCACACATTTCCACCAATTCTTTTGCCCTGAAGGCTGCTGCATTATCTGTTATTAATTTATGTGGACAACCAAATCTGCTAAAGATATTCTTTGTCAAAAACTTCATGACCACATTATGATTAGGCTTCCTGGTAGGGATTGCCTCAATCCACTTGGTAAAATAGTCAGTGGCTGCTAATATCTATCTATGCTGGCCACTAGAATGTGGATTGATTTCTCCAATAAAATCCAAGCCCCACTGCTGAAAAGGTCCTTTTGCCTGAATTGGTTTTAGGGGAAGGGACTTCGATTGTTGCTTTCCTTCAAATCTTTGGCACCTGTCACAAGATTTAAAAAAAGCAAATAAATCAGAAAATAAGGTGGGCCAAGAGTACCCAGCTCTAAGAATTTTATGGGCTGTAGTTTTCCAATAATGGTGCCCTCCACACATGTTGTTATGAAACTGTTGCATAACTTCTTTTGACTGTTCTTTGTCTAGACATCTCAAAAGCACTCCAGATGGATCCCTCTAGTAGAGTATATTTTCATTAATGCAATATTTAGCTGCTCTAAGTTTTAAAATTCTATCTTGACTTTGAGTAAATCCTGAAGGGATTTCTAGCTTCAATAAGAAATTAATTATTCCAACATACCAATTACAAGAAGCTAGATTCTTGGCCACTGACTGCTTTCTCTGTGTTTCAGATGTCTCCTCTTCTTCTGCCTGACCATTTTCTGCAATAGTGCACAGGAAATCAATATCTAAAGACCTGCAATTTTCTTCAGCTAATAATTTGGCAAGACCCTAACCTCTGACCAGCTTGGTGGGCTTCAGCTCTATATTAAATTCTATCATTTTTGCAATCCATTTTGCCCTTCTTCCATCAGCATCAGGTTGTGTTAAGACATCTTTTATTGCAGCAGAGGGTACATATGCAATTATCTTGGAATGCAAGATATAAACTCTAAAGGCTTTCAAGGATTTGATAAGGGCATATGCCTGTTTTTCAATAATATCATACCTCAGTTCAGCATCCCTCAAGTTTTTGCTGAAAAATGCTACTGGATGTTCTGAACCTTCTTCATCTTGCTGCAATAAAACTGCTACAATGGTTTCTTCAGAGGCAAATGAGAATACATGAAACTCCTTGCTATAATCTGGACTTATTAATGTGGGAGCCTCCATAATAGCCTTCTTAATGGACTCAAAAGATTGTCTTGCTATATCAGTCCATTTGATTTCTGCCCCTTTCTTCAACATGGAGGTAACATGCTTTACCAATTCTGCAAAGTTTGGAATAAACCTCCTGACAAAATTAATTTTGCCCAGAAAGGATTGGATATCCTTCTTTGATCTAGGGACAGACAAAGTCTGTATTGCTTTGACTCTTTTTGGATCAATCTGAACACCTGCAACAAACACAATATGTCCTAACAACTTGCCTTCATTTAAAGCAAATTGAGATTTTTTAGGATTGACTGAAATTCCAAACCTCCTGCACTTCAGAAACACTTTTTTCAAATGCTGCAAATGATTTTGATGGCTGCTGGAGTATACTGTTATGTCATCAAGGTAGATAAGGACAAATTTATCCTTCTCTCCCACAAATGCTATATCCATAGCTCTCTGAAAGGTGGCTCCAGCATTCATCAACCCAAAAGGCATTTTGGCATACATAAAAGTGCCCCAAGGAGTGGTGAATGCAGTCTTTTCTTGATCATCTGGGTGCACAGCAATCTGATTAAAGCTTGAAAAACCATCCAAGAAAGACATTACTTTGGCTCCTGAGACTTTTTGCAGCAAATGCTCCATTTTCGGTAGAGGATAGTTGTCTTTCTTTGAGCATTTGTTTAAATTTCTGAAATCAACACACAATCTGATTTCTCCACTCTTCTTCCTTACTACCACTAAGTTGGCCACCCATTTGGAATATCTAAGAGGAACAATGATCTTGGCAGCCAACAATTTTTTAATTTCTTTTTCAATTAGAGGAAGAAGCATAGGATTTATTGGTCTCAGCTTCTGTTTGAAAGGAATGGTGTCTTTCTCCAGAGGGATTTTATGCTGAATTATGTTCTTATATTATGTTTTCAGATCACTATACTCTTAGGCAAACACATCATCAAATTGCCTCATTAAATTGCAATATTTAGCACTTTGATCAGCTGACAAATGAGTGGACAAATTTACATATCTAGGCTAACTTGGACTTCCTATATCATTCTTACAGACTGTAGATTGGCCTTCTTTTTGGGTAGCCTTGTAAGGCACATCATTCTGGTCAAACAGTCTTTCAAGAGGAATTAGACCCTTAGGAATATGGTTGCTAGGAAGCTGAACAATGTTGTCTTTACCAATTTTATTTCTAAGCTGGGATTGGGGGTTTTCTAACAAGGCTTCATTTTCTTGGTCAATTTGCATTTCGGAAAACTCATTAATAACTTGCAAGAACCTATTTATCTCATCATCATCATTAAAAACTTTCCAATGGTGAGAATTGTTAGGAAAGGATGGTCTATACTTCATTTTCACTTCATAAACTAGTCTGGGAGGCATGGGAGGTATAAATATACTAACAGACACAGCAAGGGAATCAGTAGGCTGATTTTGGGCTCTAGGAATGTATGAAATACATAAATAATCAAAAGAATCTCTGATTCTCTATATGATTTCAGCCTTGGGTGCTTTGCTTGAAAAGTTTTATTTACTTGCTGAATGATCAAATCAACATCTCCAAACACCTTTATATTCTTGATTCCTCTGTCTTTGGCTGCATTAAGGCCCAATAATAGAGCTTCATATTCTGCTATGTTATTTGTGACTTGAAAAGCCAGCTTAAAAGACAGTTGAATTCTTTCTTTCTCTGGAGACACTAGCACCACCCCTGCTCCTGCAGTCTCCCTAGAACATGCTCCATCAAAGAACATCTCCCAAACCTGACTTCCTTGCTTTTGCTTGACCTAAACTGTTGGTTTCTTGATCTGCATTGAGGCTTTCTGAGTTTCTTCTATTTGAAGAATACATGCTCCAAAATTAATTTCTACTGCATAAATGGGATGATTTGTAGGATTTTCTCATCACTAATGATGTATGCCAACTGTGCTTCTCTATAAAATCTCCTACTTTCTCCTCCAAAAACTGGGACAGTGGCATAAGATAGATCATTCTGTAATGTCCCACGTAGTCTCTTAATCCACCCTCTGGACAACAGCATGCCAAACTTAGGAGAGACATCTACTACCACAATATCCATCATCATACTCTTCATGGGCAGCTGAGTAAAGGTAATGGCCTAATCTTTAATCAATCCAAGACATTTCACCTACCTTGAATCAAAAGATAATAAATCATGATAGTTTCTAGTGATATCAAGGCCTAACTCTTCCATGATAGCTTTAGGCATTAAATTGTGGCTGGCCCCTGTGTTGAGCAGGCAATTGTGGAGGATTTAGTCATGAATGGTCAATGAGATATAAAAATATGGAGAATTATTATTAGCATGTTCAATCATAGGGCTGAGCACAATGATAGGCTTGTCATCTTGCAAATTGATAGAGCAGTGGAGGTTTGTGTGGTTTCTAGCTCAAGAGCTTCAGGGATAGGCTTTCTAAACACTTCACTCTTCACCAACTCTACCAGAGGCACATATATTTTCAATTTCTGAACTTTTGACTCAAAGCTGAAAGAAGAAGGTAACTTATCAGAACCTCTTACCTCTTGAACTAGAGCTTTGAGGATGAAGGGATCAACTGTTGGTCTTCTCTGCCTGTTATTCTGTGACTCTGTTTGGACAACAGCTATTTGGGCATAATTTTCTTTGACATTCTTTGCATTCGACCTCAGGTTATATCTGTACTACTGTTCAACTAGTAGGATAGCTTCTCTACCCCATTCCTGACTATTTTTCTCCTACAGCAATGATTCTTCATAAGCAGCCAAAGTCAAGAATGCAGTGTTGCCTTTATCCTCCATGCAGTGAATTTCATCCTTAGCTTCTTCAAATTGTTCCTCCTCCATGACTAAATTTTGGAAAGGAGCTTTAACCTTCTGTTATCCTTTTGATTCTTCACCCCTCTTCATAATCTGTAACTGCTCATTTTCTCTTATGAATGGATTTGGATTTCTTGGAGCAAATGTGTTTTGTTGCCTTGTCTTTCTTGAATTCTGTTCAAATTTTAGCTTAGAGATTTCAACAGCCAATGACTCTATCATCTTAGTCATTTTGTCTAATTTAGGCTCTGAAGATGATGTAGAAGAAGTAGAAGCCTGACCTCTCTGCCTCCTTTTCTCAACCTGATTTTTTAGCTTTTCTGTAGCCATAATATTGGACTCTACTTCTAGGGCTGCATCCTGCATGTCTTCCAGCGTAGCACATCTCCTTTCTCTCAACAACAGGTAGAAATCAGAGTCAAAAGCATTGGCATAAGTGAGTTCTGCAGAGGTGGGAGTAGGCTTTACCTCAGCTAGTATCTTATTGTACATACGATTGAATCTTTTATTAAAATCAGGCAATGATTCCCCATTTTCCCTCTTTAGGTTACCAAACTCAGTATGGTAATACAACAAGTCTCTTTTATCTCCCCAGTGCTTCAAGAATGCATCATCTAAGGCTTCAATATCAGCAATAGATCTCTGGGGTAATTCTCCGAGCCACCTCCTGGCCTCTCCATCAAGGCTCTGGACAAAAACTCTCATCCATACATCATTCTCACTAATATCTAAATTATCAGCATAACTGTAAAAAGCTTTAAGGTGTTCTTCTGTTGTTACTCCCTCTGTGCCAGTGAATTTGGGCATATATTTTTTATATTCTCCAATAGGCATAGGATTTAAAGGAACAGGCAAAACCATAGGTCCATATCTAGAAAAAACAATTCTTTCTATCTTTGTAGGTGCTTGTTGTCCTACCATGATTGGGATATGTAGAGGAACACTAGCAGATTGAATGGTAGGAAGTGATGTGATGGATGGCAGAGATAAAGGGATGTTTTGGACTGCAAGGGAAGCTTTCTTTGGACTAAGATTCAAAGGGGAACTAACTGCACAGGGGGCTGAATTATTCTCTGAAGGAATTTCTTGATTAACAATGTTGGGCTCTAAATCTTCAAACTATATATCTTCAGCTATAACTTTATCTTTCAGAGATGAATGAGATTTCTTAGGCTTACCTGATCCTGATTCCCCTTTCTGTGATGCTTTCTTCGATTTGACAATCCTATCAGGGTCAGGAACTGGTTCAGTTGGTGATTTCTGAGGATTTCTTCGAGTCTATCTCACAAACCGAGCTAGAACTTCAATGTGGAGACGCCAAAGGATGGTCTTCCCCCAGTGGAGTCGCCAGATAGACGATTACAACCAGAAACTGTGTTCAAACCTTGTCTATCATCAAATCATGAAACTGTGTCATTCTCCCAGGGAAGCTGAGATTCAATTCTCCTCTCGCCGGCAATGGCGCCAATTAATGTTATCATCCCAAGAAACTTTCCTAGGTTGTATATCAGAGATGCTCGGGAACATTACAAACTCAGCAAAAATGTTGGAAAATGGTGGATGAATGAAAGAAATGCTGCATATTCAAGCCAGATAACCACTTCTACTATGCTTAACCCCAGACATGAGTGAACACCCCAAGACAACAAGGCTTTAGACCACCAATTACTCACAGTTTTAAGGGAAATGTGATGATGGAGAATACTGATCACACCAACAGATGCACAAGACCCTGTGATGGTCAGCTGCAACCAGTTAAAAGGTCTGTAAATCTATTTCCTAATGCACAAACCAGATGACAGCTCTTTGGCATTAAAATAACAGAAACCTGCATACAAATTCAATGATACATGCTAGATTCAAACACAGAGGTGGGATGACAACCCCTCTAATGCTAAACATCAACAGCACATGAATAAATTCATAACAAGCACAACCTAGAACAAAGAAGAAGAAGTTGAAAGTGATCAATTAACAGCAAAAGAAGCTTGCATTAGCTGAAAATGAAGACCAGAAGTTGCAGGTCTCATAGTAGTTACAGTCTCCAGAAGTTGAATTCTACACCAACATAACATTCATCAACCTCATTACATCTTCTTTGTGGGTATATATGGAGGTTGAATACAAAAATCTCTGCTAACATATGTGTGTAGGGGTCATAACTGGCCACTAACCACATTTACAATTAGGTATGGTCTTTAATACAAACTGAGTGTTTTAATAAATCAATTTGACATTTACTGGTACTTTGTTGTCCTTCCTGAACAGGTGAAGTAGTATTTGAATGAATTTCAATAACTACTGCAATCATTGAACTACTCGAGGATCGTCCTTCTCGTCCTTAGCCATGTTGTTCTTTGAATGTGGTAGCTGAAGTATTAATTGCAGAGAGTATTTGGTGAATGATCACTTGCTTTCTCCTTCAAGTGCACAGGATAGGCCAAAAACACTGAAACCATATGGCAAATGCATGAGGGCCTAAGAATGAGTATCAGCCATCGGATAGCTCTAACGGATGGCAGAGATTGGATCTGAGAGGGCTATCGAGAATAAATGGGAATGGATGAACAATGGCCGTTGGATCGCAGTGGGAATAATCCAATGACTGACAAGAGCGGAAGGTGTGCATAGCTTAACGAGTGGGGAGCCATATAGGAAGGACAGTAAACGGTTTCCCCGGACCGCTTCGAGAGCTGTGGTGGTTTTCGTACCATGGGCCACGATGCAATAATAAGGCGTCGCGTAGCAGATGGGACGGCGGGGAAACCACTTTCCCCGCTGACTAACAGACATGTTGTTTATGGGAGCGGGGGCTGCGGACACCGTTGAATCTTGTGGTAGATGATCGAACAATGAAAAATTAAAACATGTGGTTTAATTGATGTGACAGGTGAAAAGACGTAAAATAGGCTAGCAAAGGGTTATAATAGGTTAATAGGTTTGATAGTATTTAAACCAAAACGCGCAGGAGTCGGGGAAAAAGGGTTTGTGGAGGAATTTTAGCGGACAACAGATGAATAGGGAGTTAAAGAGTGTAAGCGGGGGTTTAAGTAAATATGGGTTTACACAAGGTTTAGGAAGAAAATAGAGATTAAGGGGTTACGAGGGTATATAGCAAACACAGGTGGAAGGATGAAGGAGGAAAATACTAAGAACCGCTGCGAGCTCTTCAGGCATGAAACAACACTGCCACAGTAGGAATTTGGTTCTCTAAGTGCATAAGTACATAACAGAGCTAACAGGCCCGACTTGGATAGGTTGGCTTTCCTTGAGGCTTTTAGTTGTTCCTATGCCTGGATGCTGCCTTAGTCAAACCTTGTTCATCCACCTTCTGCGGAGTCAAGGAGTTAGCAACCTATGAGGCAATTTTGAGGAAAATCCCTGAAAAGATGGCCATGCTCATGGAACTTGTGGCATCTGAAGCGTATATGCTCCGTAGCCAATTTTAATCTATGAAGACTATATTAATGGCTTTTGGGAAAGCCCTTGAAATGTCCAAGTAGGTGTTCATATTCAGGCATAGGAAATATAGCGGCCTATATGACTACCATCCAACATCTTGATATATTCTCCTAGTGTATCTCCTATCCCTTTGAGGACAGATGAAGACCAGTAGTCAGTTGGAAAAGAGTAGATCCAGATCTAGAAAGGTACTCTAGTGAAGTCTTCCTTTACTGGGATACATTTTTCATTCTAGTATTACAACAAGCCAGCCAAATTGGGAAAGTAAGGACCTCTATGAAGGATACACTCCCTGTCCTCCACCAGATCAAATATTACCGTGAAAAATCCCTTGGAATGAAGCTAAAGCTTGATATCTCCGTTGGGGCATCATTTCTCTTATATCCACTAGTTAATATCCTTCTCTACAAGCTAGAATCCCATGAATTTGTAGATTATCATATGCTCCTACATGTACTCCTTGTAAGCTACAACATTTGTGTCTTTTATTTCTAGGGTCCGAATTTTTTCAGACTTTGGATTGCATGGATTGGCTACCTATGGTTGGGCTTATAATTTCCTGCTAGAACTTGTGCAATGACTATTTTTCAGGTGGTCTGAACCCTTTTCTTCCCCTACCTATGTCGAGTGATTGGATGGGTTCTTCTTGAAGGCGTTGTGGTTGGTGAGTTTCGAAAATAAGGAGGCATCTTGCTCCTTGCCTTTACCAATGATGGTTGTGCTGAATGAGGGGGTGCCAAAAAACCCTCTTAACACTTCCATGGTAGAGATAAGGATGAAACCCTAGGTCAAATGGTCTGCAAAGATCTCTCATGTCATGTATTCCCCGCCTATGTAGCTCATAATTAAATATTTATGAAAGTCAAATTGTAAATATCTCTTGGAGAAATGGTATAGTTTATTTTATAGTTTTATATTTAAATTTAATTATTAAACTTTTGAATATCCTAAATACATAATCCTTTTTATAATTATATATTTAGTTTTATTTTATTCTTTTAATTTCCTCCTATGTACACACTTGTATTCAACCATTCATACTATATTATCCAAAAAAAACATGTTTATCTTCTTTTATATTGAGCATCTTATTATCCAATAAATCATTTGTATTTTATTTTGTATTTAAACTTTTTATACACTTCTCATTGTTTTAATTACATAAATTTCCATTAAACAAGTCTCATAATAGATTTTTTAATTCCATATTTAAATCACTATATATAAATGGTTGATATTTTTCATATAACAAGTGTTGTAGGGTTGTCATTCAAGTTAGAAATTATGCTCTCAGAAAAATTGCATAAAAAATTATAACCTATTGTGGTCAATGCTAAATTAATAGTAGTCAATAGGCAATATTACCTCAGATATAGTTGAGTTCATCTTCCAGTGGCTAAAATTGTTGTTGGTAAAGGATTAGAATATCTAAGGAAGAGGCCACCTATGTAGACATATGATCCATTTGAATTTGCAAACATCACAACATGTATTGAATTTCATCCACCTTGAGTTGTCAGTCAGAGGGGTTCCTTCTCAATATCGAAGATAACATTCAAGGGGATATTGCATAATCCAACAAAGCCAAAGATGCAAGAGAGTGTGTAATCCACCACGATGAAATATTCCATCTACCCATATATGCCACTCTCCTTATAACCATGAGAAATAATTTCCACATGAACATAAAGCTAATGATCTAATGATGAGTCAAAGGAAGGATGGATGGATGAGCCCTTTAATTTACGTGCAAAATGACTTCATGGATGCAACCCAGCACCACCAACTACCAAGGACTCGTGACGGAGAAGAAACAAAATAGGCGAGCCTGGAATTCAACCTAATCAATATTTTTTATGATCATTTGAGTTGTCATCCTCCAATTGACCAAGGTTGATACCATCTCCATGAATTTGGAATAAATTTTCCTGATCTTTGTACTTCTTTCCCCTATATTGGAGAGCTTCCCTTCTGTGCTAATGATGAGGTAGTGGGCAAATATATAGCCCCTTACATGTGTCTGTTATGAACTCCTAAATACAATTCAATGTTGATAGCTACAAAGGACACCTAATTGTGTTGATAACATGGGATAAGTTGTTGAGTGACACATTGATTGAAAAGGAGGAAGCGTTTTGGGAGAGTGGTAGCTTTCTTAGCCAATTCATTCACTCTTGAATTCATGCCTCTAAGCTCATGATAGGGTTGGATTTTGGAGATCTTTCAGAGTCCCATAATGATTCTTCGAGATATTGAGAGGTAGTATGCCAAGCCAGTTCATTCACTCTTGAATTTAGGGTTAAATTGCGGAAAGAGTTCACAACTTCATGATGATTTTTTTATCTATTGATTCCAATTTGTTGTTCAAAGGTAGAAATCCTCTTCAAATGTAACTAATTGTGAGCTTAGAGTCACCCAAGATAATTAGAGAGGAGGTTTAATGCCAAAACATGACTTGGGGGTCTAGGTGGAATAGGCAGGTGGCCACCAATATCTTCCTAGATCACACACATGAAGGAAGGACTGGAATTTGTGTGCCCAAAAACTATAGACAATGTTGTGCGAAAGACCAGAATCTGCTACCAGGAGATGCAGAAAAAGGAAAATAATAAGAGCTAGAAAATGAATAAGGGGTAGAGGGCTACATTGAATAATAGAAGAAACTGAATGAGTAACCACCAAAATACTGTCAAAGGACTGCAGGGGAAACCCACAGAAAGAGATCAACATAAAACTCGATTTACAAATGAAAACAGAACAACAAATCCATCCAGCAAAGTTGAAGGTGAGCTAGGACAAAGGCCACCATTACGATGTTGGGGTTGTGGAGAACATCATTATATTCAAAATTGTCTACATCATGGGAGATTGGAGCCAATAACAAACCTATGGGAGGCATCAATAGTGGGTAATAAGCAAGGACAATACCTAAGATTAATGCAGCACTGGAAGACCATCAAGCAGACTATCAACCCAACATGATTGAAATGGAAGATAAAATGTCTAAACTTGTTATTTCAATTTTGATATATCATGGTTCCAGTCTAAATTACATAATTCCTAGAGAACTAGGTCTATGTCAGTTACAGACTAAGAAATTTAAAAGTCCCTGGTCAGGTGGAAGCTTGTTCCATTGAAACAGAAAATAAAATCATTATGGTGAATTTAAATATCTTACCTTTAGGTTCATATGACATTTTAATAGGAATGGATTGGCTGGAAGCTCATTTGTCTTTAGTAAATTGTAAGGAAAAGATTGTAAACTTTTTGGATGGTGAAGGTATTAGAAGAGAATTATAGGGTATTAAAAGGCCAGTACAGTTAAGACCCATCACTGCTTCCCAACTAGGGAAGTGTTTGAGAAAAGGTTGTTGTATCTATGCGGTACAAGTTAGTTATGCTAAATCTGATAAAGTAACCCCTGAGTTGAAGAATCTACTGATAATTCAAGAGTTTGTGGATGTGTTTCCTGAGGAAATATTGGGGCTTCCACCTAAAATAGATATTGATTTCACCATAGAATTAATGCCCGGATAAGCCCCAGTTACGAAGGCTCCTTATAGGATGAGTGTGCCTGAACTGATAGAATTGAAAATACATCTTTGAGAACTATTGGATAAGAATTACATGTGTCCCAGTGTATCACCCTAGGGAGCACCAATTTTATTTGCAGGGAAAAAGGACGACACATTGAAACTCTACATTGATTACCATCAATTAAATAAATTAACCATAAAAAATAAATATACATTACCGAGAATTGATTACCTATTTGATTAGGTCAAAGGTGCTAATATATTTTTGAAGATTGATTTAAGATCATGGTATCATCAAATTCGAATAAAAGAAGAATATATAGGCAAGACCAGTTTTAGCACCCGTTATGGGCACTATGAATTTGTGGTCCTACCTTTAGGACTAACCAATATCCTTGCAACATTCATGAGTCTCATGAATGGAATATTCCATCCATACATGGATAAATTGTATTAATATTCATTGATGATATATTGATTTATTCAAAAAATCTAGAAGAGCATCATCAACATCTGTGGATTGTGTTACAGGTTCTAAGGGAACACCAACTATATGAAAAATTCAAAAAATGTGACTTTTTCAAAGAAGAGATACAGTACCTAGGACATATTATCACTCAAGAAGGCATAGCAGTGGACCCAGAGAAAATTAAATCCATCATGGAATGACCCACCCCCAAAAATTTCATAGACATATGATCCTTTCTGGGACTGGTTGGATACTATCTCCGATTTATAAAAGGATTTTTGAAGGTGGCCCACCCCTTGACCTCATTGTAGAGGAAGGGAAAATATTTTAATTGGACTGAGGAGTGCCAACAAAGTTTCGACCAGTTAAGACACTTGTTAACTACCACACTAATCCTCTGAATAACTGATCCTAGCAAGGAATTCCTGGTGTGTACTGATGGTTTCCAAACACGAATTGGAGGCATTATCATGCAAGAATATCATGTGGTGGAATATCAGTCATGAAAATTGAAGGATCATGAACAACTTTATTCATCTTATGGTCTAGAACTCGCCGCAATAATTCATGCGCTAAAAATGTGGTGACACTATCTATTGGGGAAAAATTTTGTTCTTATGACAGATCATAACAGTCTTACAAACTTTTTCCATCAACCAAACTTGAATGCTCGATAGGCATGATGGACCGTATTCCTAAGCGAATTCGATTTTGAAATTAAGCATTTAAAAGGTAAAGAAAACTGAGTTGTTGATGCCTTAAGTCGGAAATTAAATTGCATCTATGAAATTTCTTCTAGTAGAATTAAATTTGATTTTACAAGACAAATCAAAGAGGTTTCCCTGAAGAACGCTGAATATCATTTTTATGGCAGCAAGAAAATCAGGACAACATATCTAAAAGAAAGTTGGGATATGGGGTCAAAAGTGAGGGCATGTTGCTATATAGAAACCACATTTATATACCAAATCAACAAACTATAAAGAGATTTACTTTTTATGAATATCATAGAAAACCATACACTACACACACAGGTTGTCAAAAACTAATTACAACAATAAGAAGAGATTTTTTTGGTGGGGTATGAAATCTGAAACAACCCGATACCTAGCATAATGCTTAGAATGTCAGTAGGTGAATGTTGAGAACCAACACCCAGTCGGATTGCTTCATCCATTATCCATTCCTAAGTGGAAATGGGAAATGGTAACTCTATGTTTTATCATTGGACTCCCAAAATCGAAAATACATAATGACTCCATAATGGTGCTGGTGGACAAACTGAGTAAGGCTGCTCATTTTATTCGAATTCAATCAACTTACAAAGCGTTGTAGATACTTGACATTTTTATGAGAGAAATTTTCAGGTTGCATCAAATTCCTAAAGTGGTTATCTCAGACCAGGATGTAAAGTTCACCTCCACATTTTGGAAGGCATTATTCACTGACCTAGGCACTCAGGTACAGTTCAGTACTGCTTACCATCCGCAAACAGATAGATAAACTAAGCGTGTGAATCAAGTGCTAGAGGAAATGCTTAGAATGTTTGTAATCCAACAACCCACAAAGTGGGAGGAATACATACATTTAGGGGAGTTTGCGTACAAGAAGTCCTATCATGCATCGTTTAAATTGAGTCCATTTCAGGCACTGTATGGAAGAAAGTTTCAAATTCTAGTTAACTGGAATAGCCTGGAGGATAAATTAATGTTGGGACTGGACATGCTAAAAGATATGGAAGCTACTGTGAAGAGAGTAAAGACTAAATTTAAGGTTGCACAAGACCAACATAAGAGTTATGCCAACCAAAAAATATCTGATCAGGAGTTCTAGGTTGGTTATCATGTTTATTTAAGGTTTAAACCCAAAAGAAGTACTCTAAGATGGAGTAGACGTACTAAATTGGCCCTGCAGTTTTGTGGACCATTCCAAATCAGTGCACGAATTGGTCCAGTAGCATATCAACTAGCTGTACCTAGACATATTTGTGTTCATAAAATATTTCATGTCTCCTTATTAAATAAATATATACATGATATTAGCCATATAATTCATTGGCAAGACATTTAGACCGAAACAAACGTGGAGTTCATGGTCAAACCCTTGCGTATTCTCAATCGAAGAGAAACAGTATTGCGGAGATGAGTTATCCCCTAGGTTAAGGTGAAATGGTAGCACTTTAGCCTGGAAGAGGCTACTTGGGAGGATGACTAAGTCATGCAAGAAGCTTACCCAGACATGTTCTGAGGAGAATGAACACCAAGGATGGTGTTTCAATCGAGAGGGGAAAGATGTGATGACCCCTAGTAATTCTGAATTATTATAGTTAAATATTTTATTTTATCCAAGGATGGTTAAAAGACAAGGATAACATTCATAAATGAAATATGTGTTGATTTTATTTTATAACATGATTATGTTTTCTTTTGTTAACTATAGTTGAAGAGAAATGCTAGAGTAAGCATACCCCAGGTAGTTAAACAATTATGAGTATTTATCTACTCAGATCCCTTCTGAAAACAAAAAGGCCTCAAGAAATGCCAAGAGGGTATGAAGAACCTGAGGCAAGAAAGAGAGGATAGTTACAGAAGTGGAAATGACTCAAGAGCTGGATGGCCAGTGGAGTCCATTTTGGGAGCTGGGGCTCAGAATCTATGGCTAAGTCTAGTAAGGACCAGATAGCTTAGAGAAGTCGTAAAAGACTAGTTCAAATCTTCCTAGGGATAGCTAGCTTGGGGGGAGGCACAGTGAAGACTAGCCTCATGGTTGGGTGGAGTATTTCTCTTCCCTGTGGTTTGAATTTTGTTTCAAGGGAAAAGGTAATTAGAAACAGGAAGTTCTTGTTCTATAATAAGTTCTATTTCTATGTATTTATTGTGGTATGAATAATGTAAAAAGAATGTCCTATTCTGTGTATTATTATGAGTATGAAAGTATGGTCTTTCTCTCTGTATATTTAATTTTATCTGATAAAGGAAGTCTGTGTTAGAGTACAAGATGCATATATATAGAAACTCTTGTTTTTTCTAATAAAAGACCTGGTAAACAAAACAATTTAAATGTTGAAAACTAGGTAAGGTCTAAGGAGATGGCATGGCTGAGACTAGCAGAAAATGTGGACCATGTCATTCACCTACGAATAGTAAGTAAGCCTAGGGACCGAGAACTGTTTTCTAAACTAGCAACATGAGGTAAAGAACCCCGAGAGGGTTAATTCCAAGCCAACCAACCAGTCAGGCCTAGAATAGTCCCTCAAGGACTCTGACATAGTCTTAGGTGTAATAACATTGAAATGAAATCTAGCAACATCTGATATTAACTAATGTTGTTTGCATGCACAACTAATTTTAAAAAGACATTGAATAAATTAGCAAAAGATTATGACCACTCTACAAATCTTATGTTACTTGTTAAGAGCTTTCGTTCTTCCACCATTAATAATATTGAAGACTAACAACAACATATCTTATGAAGCATGAGAAGAAATGAAATGACATTCATTAATAAATCATAATAACAACAAAGATGATGCAGTAAGGAAAGAGCGACCACAACCATAAATTAAATAGTATGGAATGTAGGAAAATAACACAGTTCATAATAAATTCCTCGTATTTAAACAAAAGAGGTCCATTTACCATGGAAACAATTCTAATAGAAGCTATAATGAATTGAAATTAACAAGCATCGAGTAATCTCAAAACTTTAACCGAGTAATAGTTACATTGAACCACCACTCGACTATGTCGAGGGTTTTACTAAAAAACTAATGAACCCAAGATAAATAAAAGAAAACCCAAAAGCGGGGCACCCTCAGGACAACCCTTGAGGGGTCAAACACAAATTACACACTTGTAAATTCATGGGAAAGGAAACCATCATTAATCTTTGTGGAAGTTTGAAACCTGTAGGAATGTGCCCAAGGGGAATGGGTCTACTGTAACAAGCAACAAAAATGAGGTTAGAACTCAACAAATGATAGTCGCCAAAGAAAACCCTATGGCTATGCAAATAGAGACCTACCTGTAGATCAATAGGGTTCATCTAGAAATGTTACTACATGTGCTGGGGTATCAAGAACCCATTAGAAAACAGAAAAGAAAACCCTCTGAACAACCTCGAGATCCCAAGTCAAAGCAGACAAAATCCATTCAAGAAGCAACTGATTGCCTGCTGGAAGAAGGGATAAGCCTTTCTGGTTAAGCAATCACAACAAGAGAACCCTGTAACCGAACCCAAACCCAACCTTGCCACGAGACTGTCGAACTCTGGATAAACATCCAATCAAACCAACAATGTATTAAGCTATAAGAGTGGGGTTACAGCAGGACTGTAACAGAAAAATGAAGTAAATGACCTTACCACTTAATTTAGGAAGTGTAAGATGACTAGGTTTAGCTCAGTTGCGTCCAGAATTATTGAAGGGCACCAGGGTTTGAAGGGATTCAAACCCTAAGGCCTGAAACCATTTCGCTGGAGGTATCGACACCAAAAACCAAACAAAGAAAATGATGTTGAAGCAAGAGGTGTTGGGCCAAGTTATTTTTTCGATCCCTGTCCAGTTAACTCTCAGCCATCTGATTCAAAGACCATATGTGAACCATGGATGGAGCACTAATCCCAAGTCTTGGATGCCAAGTGGAAGGAGCTACTGTAGTTTCCAAAGGCCTCTATGCTAGCATAATTAATTAATCCATTAAATGAGCTAGAGTGTAATCAACTATATCATGATGGTTGAAATATTAAGGTTTTCATTGCATAATGATAATGCCCATGTGAACCAATAGCATGTTTATAATGTTACAAGTGTATTACAAAGATGATTGAAATCTCAATTACATGTTATACACCAATTGTAATCCATTTCCTTTGCACGAACTGTGTGCTTTATTTTTGTGTGTGTGTGTGTGTCTATATATATATATATATATATATATATATATATAATATATATATGTGTGTGTGTGTGTGTGTGTGTGTGTGTGTGTGTGTGTGTGTGTGTGTGTGTGGGGTGGTGAAAAGATTTTTATTTTTATTTGTGGATAGATTCGTTACATTTTATAACTTAGATTGGAATCACAACCACTTTTCCTTTTTTAATAAATTATAATTCCTTATGTAATAAAATATTTTTTAAGAAATTAAAGATAAGAATAGACCAAGAAAACTAAAAAATTATTAATATCCATTAAATTATGTATTAGACAAAAAATAATCCCAAATTACCAAATGTTACTCATTCATAATTTAAAATTTTAAACTTGTTGAAGCTCAAACCTTTAGCATAATTATTAAAAAAATAATATTAATAATAATAAATATAATTATCAATATTATTAATACAAACTTTAATTTATTAATTTTCATAATTATTAAAAATTTAATATTAATAATAATAAATGTAATTGTTAATATTTATTAATACAAACTTTAATTTATTAATTTCTCACATTTAAAAAGAAAAATGAATTATTTAATTATATTTACTATTTTTTTTATATTAAAAATATATTCTTTATCCTCATATTTCAATTTGATTAAAAATTAATAAAAATTAATATTATATAAAATATTTTTAAATAAATAAATTCCTCTTAGCCAACAATATACTAAACTTTAAAAGTGAAATAAACATATATTATTATCTTGTCGCCAGCTAGTGATAACGCATTATGTATGTGGTCAAACCAATATTATTTTAGGTTGAACTAAAAAATAATCTAAAATTTAATTTTAAAAATTAAAATTTATTATTTTTTAAAAATAAATTAATATATTTTTTCAGAAAGATTTAAAAGTGACATTGGATTCAAGAAACATTGCTCTCTATTTCATTTTGATCTATAAATTGATAATTTGGAAGAGTGACAAAATCTGCAAGGTGGAGATGGTGTTCGGTTAGGGGAGTTTGTGATAAAGCTTCTTTTATATGCTGATGATAATGTATTGATTTCTAAATCGGCCCATGGATTGCAAATGCACTTATATGCCCTTGAGCATTTTTGTAGAGCAGTGGCAATGCAATTCAATACTATCAAGACCAAAATAATGATTTTCTCTAATAAAAGGAAGTAGAGCTAGCATACTTTCTTCTTTGAAGACAACAATCTTGAAGAAGTAAATGAGTACAAGTACCTTGAGATTGATTTCAACAACAAACTCATTTGGGAGGATTACAGAAAGAAGAGAAATTTAGGAAGGTGGAAAGCATTATATGCTCTTCAAAACAGATGTAGAGAGGTAGAGTTATGGGATTGGAAAATCATTAAAGTGAGTTTTGGACTCCTAGTTTGTCCAGTGATGCTATATGGGTGTGAATTGTGGGCTAGCAACATTCCTGCCTCGAAATTGAAACAAATTGAGAAAATCCAAAAATGCTTGATCATGAGCAAGTTCAAAATAAAAAGTTCAGTACCTTATGAGATAATGTTGAGTGAAATAGGAGCAACTCCCATTGAAGCAATTTCTATGTTGTGGCTCAAAGTATATCTAAAAAAAATTGAGCAAATGAGAGCAGGTAGATGGCCTAATGTTATCTTCAATGTATGCATGATTGAAAGAAAGAAAACATGGATGAAACAAAACTAGACATTATGATGCAGGCAAGTTCCCTCTGGGGATAGAGGCAATCCCTCTAGCCCTAGAGTGGGTCTAGTCACAATAAAGACAATATCAAAGAAAATTCCCTTAGGTAGTTGATGTCATGAAGGCCTACCTTCAAATCCTCATTCGATGAAGTTCTCATTGCATTTCTCCAGCTTTCGTTCTAATCACTTTTGTACCTGAAAACAACATACAGAGAACAAGAACGAACATAATAGAATACGACAAAATGATCTACTTAAAGGGTCAAGGAACTTCAAGCTATCAATATGAAATTTGACATAGGATATAGGAAATAAATTGTTGATTTGTATTAATATGAACTGGAGTAAAACTTACAACCATGCCTTGACGTTGTAGGTCTCCTTGAAGGGTCCTATCAGCATGTCTCCGCAAGCATTCACTCATGAAGTGTCTCCCAAGAGGATGAATAACTCTCTCTCCTACCCAAAAGGAAAAATTATGATGCTAGAACACTCATACAATCAAGCCAAATCCACACAAAACTATCCTAGGCTAAGTTACATTAGAAGCTACTTCCAAAACTCCAATCAAACTCTCTCCAAACCAACTGAGCTGATCTTAGCCATGAAGGAGATATTTATAGGTGGAGGAACCTCCATAAGAGATGGGAGAAAGAGCTTATCCCTTTGGGAGGTTGCATAAAAGGTGGAACAACCATCCCAAAGGAGAGAGCTGAGCTCATCTGACCCAACAACTAACCCTAGGACTATCCGTTGACAATTTACTAAAACAAACTCGCCAAAAGTAGCTCGCCACGAGTGAAGCACAGGGATAGACCAATGACGCCGCTAGGATTAGTTAAATCTTGACCATCTTCGTGGGTAGAATAATTGCTAACCCGCGACGACCCAGAAACATAGGTTAAAAAGGGTCTCCTCCAAGAGTAATGAACTAAGGTATTCTTTCTTATCTAACAAGGAAGACACTGAAACATATTTTACAACATGACACAAAGAAGATGTCAATAACACAGACTGGAAGTGTCCAAGATCAAGGAATGTGGGGTCGGTGACAAAATATTGTGTAATAAATGCCCCCTGAAGCATGAATTCTGAGAGAGTGGGAGGGGTGAAATGCTTTACAAATCCATAACTAAAACAAAACACCATCACGGAGAACCTGCAAATGCAAGTACAACTAATATCTCTGATACATAAGTACATAGTGAAAGGAAATACATGTGCATAAGGCATGGGTGCATCCATCCATAAGATAAACATAAATGATATGTGGTATTGACGCAACCATCCAATCAGAAGGACCATATAAAAGACTCAGGTTTGGTCACAACCATCCAAGCAAAAGAGTCATGTATACAATCATGAACCAATCCACGCAACCTGGAATTGTGTAATCTGAGCCCAGGGTCTTAAATCCAACCTGACCAAGGTACAAATTCTAATATGAGAATAGATGTGTTGAAGTCGAGTAGACTAGAAACTCGCTTGATTACCGGTCAATGATGTAAACCATTAACAAGCACAAGAGAGAACACCAGTAATGTCAATGGTTCTCAAGGTACTTCTAATACAATCCATGAAGTGTGAAGAATGTCTAGAGTCGAACACCCGTGAAATCACCTGATCGAAGGCCAATAATGAAAGTCTGTTTTCGAATGCGAAAAACTTTCCATTAACGCATGCAAGCTCTAAGGTACCAGAAAGGAGTCTCTAGATCAACTTCCTGGATAATGAACTAAAGTCAACAGAAAGCGATCGATCGAAGGAGGGCCATAATGTTTCGCACATCATCGATGTGAGACAAAGGAAGAAGATGTACATCGATGAGATAGAGAATCTCAGGAAGGTATGTAAGGATACAAACTGCAGAAGGATTAAGCTCTTGAACATATCGGTGACACGACTCCAGATTTTGGCAGCATTTTGGTACCAACGGATCAAAAGTCATGATGATGTAGCAAGGATTAGATGGAATGAGGCAAAATGGATAACCCAAAAACCTTGAAGTCCAATGATAGAGTGAGGATATCCCAACCTGACACGAAGCAGAAAGAGTGTCGATGTTCAAGAGCGACAAGCTACCGTAATAATTAATACAACCAACGGAATACTTCCAGCATTTCCCCCACCATTTCTGGCGAGTACCCCAATTATTTTTGAAACAAAAGCTTGAAGGGGATAGCATATGCTTATAATATAAGTTTTTCCTTCAGACAAATTTGACTTACTAAATTTTAACAAGCCCTAGGAAGGAGAAGCTCGATCTCGTCACGATGATAAGTCCAATGTCATCTAATAGTTTAATGAGTTCGACAAAGGTGTAACTTGGTATCTCTCTCATGTTTAGAGAGTTTGAAAAAGACACGTAAAAGAAAACTCTACATGGTACCTTTTCATACGTTTGTGTCTCTCAAGCCCAAAAGGGTAGAAAATAATACTTGAGAGAACCACTTTACCATTTCGGCCTAGGAGTACATTTTTCGTAAATAGTTCCTTCTAGCCCAAAAAAGGGGTAAACTTATACTAGGCGCATGACATTTCACATCCATTAACGAGTTCGAAACGATAAGGGCTCGACCATATTTTCATTTTTAAAGGGTCGGAAAAGAGCTGAAAGTGAACCCCCCCATTTTTATTCTCTTTAACAAGTCAAAAAGGGAAAAATACTTTGCAATGTTTTCATCTTTTACAAGTCAGAAAAGATCTTAAAGGTGACTCATCCTTGTTACATAGTAATATATCACCGACTCTGCATTCCCTGATCCCAGACACTGCTGGTCCATATTACTAGCATCTACTCTTTGTCATGTTTCCAATTATGTATCAATACCTTCCTTGTAATCTCAGGAATAATGTTTTAGTTCATTATCCCTGAAGCAGATCCCTTTTTACCTAACTTTCTAGGTCAACGCGGGTCATAATTTGTCTCACTTGTGAATATGTTCAAGTTTGCACTAGCCCTAGTGACATCGTCGCTCTGTCCCTATGTTTCACCCGTGGAGATCTACATTTGGCAAGTTTTTTAACAACTCGTCGAAGCTTCAAGATGAAATTGCTTCATGGGTGGTCCTAGGGCTGGTTTTTGGGTCAGTTGAGCTTGCCTCTCTCCTCTGGGATAGTTGTTCCACCTTTTGTGCAACCTCCCTAAGAGATAAGCTCTTCCTCCCATCTCTTATGGAACCTCTCCCTCCTATAAATGTCTCCTCCATGAATGAGATCAGCTAGCTTGGATGTAACTGGGTGATAGCTAGATGTAATTTGGTAGCTTCAGGCTTCTAAGAGAGGAGTAGAGGTAGAGAGTGTCATTGGAGTGTGGAAGTAGCCTCACATGTATTTTGGTTTGAGAGATGTTTGAGTAGATTTGGTTTGAGAATTTTCTAACATCAATCTTTTGAACAAAAGAGAGAGTCATTTGTTCCCTTGGGAGATGGTTCACAAGTAAATTCTTATGGAGACATGCCGACGGGACCCTTCGAGGAGACTTACGATGTCAAGGCTCGGTTGTAAGTTTTACTTTGATTTATATTAATACAAATCAATAGCTTGTTTCCTATATCGTATGTTGAATTGTATGCTGATAGCTTGAGGTTCCTTGACTCTTCAAGTAGATTGTTTGGTCATTTTCTATTACATTTGTGGTGTTTCTCTACATGTTTCTTTCAGGTATAAGTGACTAGAAGAACGAAAACTAGAGCAACGTGAAGAGGACTTCATCGAATGACGACTAAAGGTAGGCCTTCATAACACCAACTTTCTAAGGAAATTTGCTTTGGTATTGTCTTTGCAGTGACTAGACTGTTATGAAACCAGCTCAAGAAAAGATATAAAAGATAAATCCACGCCTTAGAATTCAGCCTCTTCGAGGGGGCAACCTCCTTTACATTACATAAATGAACAATTCTTGGATGATTCAAATGACAAAACCTCCTTTCTATATATAGGAGTCTAAGGAGTCACAATATAATCCAGCCGACCTAACAATAATAATATAAAGCCACAAAAATAACAATAGAGGGATTCTATGGGGCACAGAAATAACAATATGGGGGTAATAGGGCCACAACAATATAAATAAGGTGTATAACTACAATAGTAATGGGGTAATCACTAGTATTATAGGGACCCAACATGCCCCTCTCCTTCAAAAAAGTGTTGTCCTCAACGCTTGAGTAGTTCTGGATACTTCTGCATAAAATTTTCATCCTCCCATGTGGAATCTTCAGCAGATAAGTTCTTCCACTTGATAAGATACTCTGAAATTGATCGATTTCGTAGCTGTCGAGTTCTTGTTTCTGTGACTGCTTCCGGTTCCAATATAATTTTTCCTTCCTCGTCAAGTTCTGGCAATATTGTTTGAACTGGGAGCTTGTCGCCTATAACCTTCTTTAAACATGAAACATGGAAAACTGGGTGCAATCGAGAAGCTGCAGGAAGCTCCAATTTGTATGCCATAGTACCAATCTTTTGCAACACCTTGTACAGACCATAATACTTTGGTGATAATTTATTATCCTTCTTAGCTTGCTTTAGGGACATTTTCTTATATGGTTGTAGCCGTAGGAATACCCAATCACCTACATCAAAACTTCTTTCACTGCGATGTTGATCTGCCTGTTGTTTCATTCTATTTTGTGCCAACACGAGGTTATCCTTTAAGAGTTGGAGGACTTGTTGTTGATGTTCGATGTGATGTTCCACTGCCTGAACCTTAGAATTTTCTCTTAAATATGATGTGATGGATGGTGGTTGATACCCATAAAGTGCCATAAATGGGGTCATTTTTGTTGCTGTATGGAAGGAAGTGTTATACCACCATTCAGCCAGAGGCAACCATTTGACCCATTGTGTCTGTTTATCAGATACAAAGCAACGAAGATATCCTTCCAAACATTTGTTTACTATCTCAGTTTGCCCATCAGATTGAGGATGATAAGATGAGCTATGAGCTAACTGAGTACCAAGACAAGAAAATAATTTTGTCCAAAAATTTCCAGTGAAAATGGGATCTCTGTCACTTACAATAATCTTTGGGTTTCCATGTAGCTTTTGAATTGTTTCCATAAATGCAGTAGAAACTGTACTGGCTTTAAATGGATGTGATAATGCACAAAAGTGTGCATACTTGGTAAGTCTGTCAACTACCACCATGATGACACTCTTTCCCTCAGACTTGGGTAAACCTGTGATAAAATCCATTGAAACCTCCTCCCAACGTTGGCTTGGAATGGATAAAGGTTGTAATAGACCCGGTGTCTTAATTGTTTCAACTTTATTTTGTTGGCAAACCAAACATTCCGCCACAAACTTTTGAATATCTGATTTAAGGCCATCCCAAAAAAATTCCTTCTTAACCCTGTGGTAAGTTTTTAAAAATCCTGAGTGCCCTCCTAAGGGAGAAGTGTGCAATTCCATAAGAATCTTTTGTTTTAGCTGGGAATTCTTACAGAGGTATAAGCGATCTTTGTACCATAACGAATCATTTTTCCAGCTAAATGTATCAGACGTACTGGAATCTTGTTGTAGCTTTCGAATAAGTGCCCACACTTCTTCATCATTCTTCCATTCCTCCCTTGCTTCATTTATCCAATCTGGTTGGATAATAGAAATGGCACACAACAATGCTTCCACATCCTCATCCTTTCTTGAGAGTGCATCTGCCACCACATTTTGCTTCCCTTTTTTGTAGATGATTTCAAAGTCATAACCCAACATCTTTGTGACCCACTTTTGTTGCTCTTCAGAGGATAATCTTTGTTCTAAAAAGTATTTAAGGCTATCATGATCCGTTTTTACCTTGAAGTGTCTTCCCATTAGGTAGGGTCGCCATTTCTTAAGTGCATGGAGTATTGCCAACATTTCCTTCTCATAAATAGCTTTGCTTAAAAACTTTCCCTTGATTGGACGACTTTCAAAAGCAATGGGTCTTTCATCTTGCATTAGAACAGCACCAATTCCATTTCCTGAAGCATCACATTCCACAATAAAGGTTTTTGTGAAGTCCGGTGTAGCTAAGACCGGTGCTTGGCACATTGCCTCTTTAAGATGTTCAAAGGCCTTTGTTGCTTCCGGAGTCCATGAAAATGCATCTTTCTTCAATAATGTTGTTAGAGGTGCTGCTATTCTCCCATAATTCTTAACAAACTTGCGATAATACCCTGTCAACCCAAGAAATCCTCGCAGATGCTTTATGGATGTGGGGATTTTCCATTCCTTAATGGCTTTAATTTTGCTAGGGTCTACCTTAACTCCTTCATGAGATACAATATGACCCAAATATTCCACCTCCTGGACTCCAAAGAAACATTTGGATCTTTTTGCATATAATTGTTTCTCCTCCAATAGTTGTAGCACCCTGTCAACATGTTCAACATGATCCTTCCAAGACTTGCTGTAGATTAGTATATCATCAAAAAATACTAACACAAATTTTCTAAGGAATGGTTTGAAAATTGAATTCATCAAACCTTGAAATGTTGAAGGTGCATTGGTAAGGCCAAAAGGCATGACCAAAAATTCATAATGACCCTCATGAGTTCTAAATGCTGTTTTCGGAATGTCTTCAATCTTCATTCTGATTTGATGATATCCCGAACGAAGATCCAACTTGGTGAAGTAAATTGATCCATGCAATTCATCCAGTAATTCATCAATGACAGGAATGGGGAACTTATCTTTAATAGTGAGCTTGTTGAGCTCCCTATAATCCGGACACATGCGCCATGATCCATCCTTCTTGTGCACCAATACTACTGGAGCAGAGAAAGAACTTTGACTCGGTTGAATTATACCAGCCTCTAGCATTTCTGCAACCATACGTTCAATTTCACTTTTTTGGACATAGGGATATCTGTACGGCCTGATGTTTGGAGGAACACTTCCTGGAATCAGATGAATAGCATGATCATGATCACGCATAGGTGGGAGACCTTTGGGAGTCTCAAATACCTTGGAATGATTGTCCAAGACTTTTTGGAGATCTGGAGAAATAGATGATTCCGATGTGGAAACATCTAGCGAACATAATTGTGCAATTACACCTCTTTGCTCCTTTTTTAGAAGCTTTGTCATACCATTAGAGCTGATTATCTTTCCTGGTTTCCCTGCAATACCCCTTAATTCAACTTCCTTTCCTTCCGTAGAAAATTTGATGAAAAGTTCTTGAAAATTAAAAGCTATTGTACCCAAGGATTGTAGCCATTGGACTCCTAGTACAACATCAGCACCTCCCATTGGAATGGAAAGCATTGGGCTAGTCAATACATATTCTCCCATGGATAGCTTGATATTATGGCACTTTCCAGAGCAATTTATTGTTCCTCCATTTGCAATCATCACTTGACACTCTGGTGCTGGATATAGGAAGCAATTCAATTCTTTTGCTACCCTACAATGAATAAAATTGTGGGTGCTTCCTGAATCAATCAACACTATTACCTTTTCTTCTTGATTTGTCCTTCTATCTTGATGGTTTGAGGAGTGGTAATTCCTGCCAATGCATTACAAGATATGGTCGGATTTATTTGTTCTTCATCTAGGCTTTGTTCCTGGAGTATATCCTCTTCTTTTGACCTTTCTTGCTCCTTTTCTTCTTCCTCTTCACAATCTATGTAGAATAATTTCTTCTCAGCACACTTATGACCTTTAGTGTATTTGCTATCACAACTGTAACAAAGCCCTTTTGCTCTTTTTTCTTCCAATTGTTGTGGTGTCAACCTTATAGGTTGTGGAAGACTAGGGGCAACAACACTTCCATCTTTATAGTTGTGAGTGGTATGCTTCCTGGTTGCCATAATTTTTCTTTCCATTTTTCTTGCTAACCTGAATGCCTTCTCTAATGAATCAGGTTCCCAAAGGCGAACATCATGTTGGATATTATCCTTTAAAGACCCTATGAACACATCAATCCTATGCTCCTCTGGAATATCTTTTACCCTTATGTTCAATTTTTGGAACTCCTCAATGTGCTCCATTATTGAACCCTTTTGTTTGAGACTTATCAATTGGCTAAAAAAAGTGTTGCTTTTTGTATCCTCATAATGTGCTATCAATTCTTCCGTAAAAATTTCCCAAGTGATAAATTGTTTACGAGAACAAAGCCATTGATACCATACAAACTGATTTGGTTCCAAATATACAGTTGCCATACGTACCTTTTGTGTGTTTTTCACATTATTGAGATCGAAGAATTGCTCCATCTGTAATATCCATGTGGCAGGATCCTTGCCATCAAACTTCCTCATATCGATTTTTGGAATATGGTGAGTCTTCGATCCAACATTAGCATCTATGGAATCATGATTAACATTTCTTTTATTCTCATCATGAGTTTCCTTTAGTACCCTTTCATCCTTAGTGTCCATTTTTTGTAGCAACTTATTCATATTTATCTTCAATTCGTCCATGTCTGTCTTCAAATTTGTGTTCGAATCATCCATCTTAGCTTCCATGCCCTTTATCTTAGATTCCACGCCATTTATCTTAGATTCTGTTAGCTTTTGTGAGCGTGACATTTGTTGCACTTGTTCTTGTAATTTTGATATATCATGTAGCATTTCTTCCTCACTTACCGATAATACTGCTTTACTATGCCCTTTGAATTCCTTCAAACCAAGCTTACGCAAAAATTTAAAAAAAAACTACACACCTTTTTTCCCTTTGTAGAAGCCTGATATTGAATCTGATGTATCTCTGTAATTTCAGATCATCCAATTCTGAAATTGCAACCTATAGTAGCCTTCTTTGTCCTCTTTCCAATTCCACAAGTCTGACCCAAATTGGATTTTCCAAGGAAGAGTTATGCGAAATCTCCCACAGTGACTTGATTTTAGACTAATTCAGTAGAGAAAACTTGTACGACGTGCCACAAGTCACTGTTTCAACCTATGGATCTGAAAAATGTATACAAGAAACTATAGTCCATTATTTTTCTGTACCTTCTTACGAAATTTCAATCTGATCTTCAAAGAGAAAGTTATGACAATTTTCCCCAGGTCACCTGTTTAGAATGTAATTCAGAAGTCTGCAAAAATACCAAGTTCCTCAGATCATATCTCCGAAAATATAGCGCGAAATGATCTTAAATTCGGACCCAAGGTTCAGCGCTATTTCTTCTCAAATAGGTTTCTTTTGTGAATTCTGAAACATCACAGAAAAAAAGTTATAGTGAAAATGCCACGATGACCTGTTTGGAGCAGTGAAACCCTAGAATCCAAAGCTCTGATACCAAATGTTATGAAACCATTTCAAGAAAAGATAGAAAAGATAAATCCCCACCTTAGAATTCAGCCTCTTCGAGGGGGCAACCTCTTTTACATTACATAAATGAACAATTCTTGGATGACTCAAATGACAAAACCTCCTTTCTATATATAGGAGTCTAAGGAGTCACAATATAATCCAGCCGACCTAACAATAATAATATAAAGCCACAAAAATAACAATAGAGGGATTCTATGGGGCACAGAAATAACAATATGGGGGTAATAGGGGCACAACAATATAAATAAGGGGCATAACTACAATAGTAATGGGGTAACCTCTCACTTTTATTTAGTTAGTTCTTTATTGAACCTCTCACTTTTATTTAGTTAGTTCTTTATTGAACCTCTCACTTTTATTTAGTTAGTTCTTTATTGAAAAGAAATGGTGTCTTTTCTCATTTAGTTTCATTCTAGGAGTTCTTGAAGATACATTTGGTAGGGCCTTGAAAATGAGATCTAATTCAAGATAAACTATTAAAATTTAGTGAATTAACCTAAGGAAGCATTGAAACTTAAACACTTATATCTAGAGATCTAGGCTAAAGATGTGTTCCGATGTCATTAAATCTAGTGGTTATTGTTTTCACTAAGGTTGGGTGATTCCTCCTTTTGTGATTCGATAAGTACTAGTACGGACTTGTGCTCCCTATACCATCGCGTATATGATGGGAGACCCCACTAGGTTGCAATCTTGTTATCCATAGGAAATCAAGTCGGCCGCCTTGCAAACATGATACACTAAGCACAGCATTCGGGGAGATTTCCTGCTCGTACTTCTTGGTTCATCAGGAGGTATTCTGCAGTTCATGGTTGTCTGGTAAACCTTTTTCCTAGAGTTCTAGAGCAGTCACTTTCATTCCTTTTCAACTCTTTAAAAGTAAAAGGATCATCCGAGCGCTTGTCCTTTTGAGCTTGTTTCCAATCTAAAGCGATAGAGTCACCTTTCATCCTTTTCTCGACTCTTAAAACATGAAAACACAAAGTTTTGTTTCAATGTTCTAAAATTAACTTCCCACGAAATATTCTTGGTAAAAGTTGACTTCCTTAGTAATTATTTAGAGTCGATTCCAATGACAACATTTATGGAGTCCACTAGTCAAGGGTTCCCCTCAAAAGGGAATCCTGGTCCTTTTCCTTCCTTTGGAAATGTTGGTGCTCCTTATATGGCAACATTGTCCCTCCCCGGTTTAACCATTGGTTTACCTATCTGGTTATTTTCGACATCAGTGATCCTAATGTGTCTCAACTCCTACCCCACCATTTCCTTCATTTGAATCATGGCATGATGATTCTAAGGTTGACCCCTCACCTTCTTCCCTTGTTTCTTCACCTTCCTCTTCTACTTCACCTAGTGAAAGTTTCAAATCTAGTAACCAGGAGGCTAAGAAGAAGAAGTCAGCTAAGCAAGGGTCCGACCATGTGGTTGTTACATCAAATGCACCTCCTATCGGCAAACCCTCTGATCCTCCACGAAAGGTCAAGTTCCCTTGCAAGTTGTGTGAGGGTGACCATCTCCTCCAAGACTTCCCTGGCATTCCTAAAGTCTTGGAGGTGTGGTCTCAAAATCTAGATCGACCGTTCCCATCGACTTCTAGAGATCATGTCAATGCTGCACTCTTGGCTAGCGATGGTAAGAAGAAAGGGAAGATTAGATTTCCCTATAGGTTATGTGAAGGAGAGCATCTTCTTCACCTTTTTCCCCTTATGGATAAAGCTTCCAAAGTTTTGGAAAACCTTACAGCTCCTCAACCCCAACTTCCTGTTGGTTATCAGAGGCTTTCTTCTAACCCTCTCCTAGTTGGTAAAGAGATTGACTTGGATTCATCTCTTTCCCATCCTACTCTTCCTGAGCCTGACTCTCTTGTGTCTGTTCTTGACCAACCATTGGTAGGAGAGAGTGTCGACTTGGTTTTGCCACCAGTTGTTCACTCCGTTTTAGAAGAGAGTCGTGATCATATTGCACATGTTCTTCTCGTCTCCTCAAATTCTCATGAATCAAAGAGTGACCCTCCCATCCTGATTGTTCAGGAGATTCCTTCTTCTATTCCTGCCACGCATGGGGGAAATCATATGATATCCCCACCAAGTAGTTATATCATTTATTTTGATTGGAGTCACTTGACTGCTTTCCACCTCCAATCTATTCTGCCTTTCCATATCACAATACAAGCCTATAATATGGTAGTACCTGGCACTCTCTTGGATGAAGGTGCGTTTGTTAGCATCATGTCTTCCACTACTTGGCAAGCTTTGGGCTCCCCACAGCTTGTGCCTGTCACCTAGAATCTATTGGCTTTCAATGGAGGAACCAGTAAACCCTTCGGGAGCCTTCCGCAGTTCCCCATTACTTTGGGAGGAAAGACCGTCTACATATATGTGATGGTAGTCCAAGGTCTATTAGATTTCAATCTTCTCCTTAGATGTGACTATGTTTATGTCATGGGAGCTCTTGTTTCTTCACCTTTCCATGTGGTTTGTTTTCAGCACAAAGGAAGAAGTGTGAATATTGATCAACTGACATTCATTAGTCACCAAGCATCTCCTTTGCAACCATCAACCCCTATCGGATCTTGTTTCTGAGTAGTACCTTCCTCGCCATAGGCTAATTATGTGGCTACCCGTTCCATCTCCACATCTGCTGATGATCACATAGATGGTATAGTACATTATGTACTAGGGGCATTGGAACCCGATCTGTCTTTTGTACCAAATTACATGAATTCCTCCCAGAGCGTGGTCCTTCCATCTAGTGAAGACCTCTTGGGATCCATGTTTTTATATGGTCCATGAAAAGTAGCCCAGGATATTTTCTCTTGTGTCAACCTCGTTAAAAGATGAATCAAGTTGTCCGAGCATAGTTCTTTGTCTTATGTCAAGTTCGTTAAAAAATGAAACAAGGGTCATGAAGATAGTTCTTTTCTTGTGTGAACCTCATTAAAAAATGAAAAAACTCCCTTTTCCAAATCGAGTCTTTAATTACGATCTCATAAAATCCCAATCGAGTCTTTCCAAGATCTCACAAGTGAACCTTCCTTCCATTCACTTAATTGACTGAAATGAAGCTTGGGGGGCATGTACCTCGATTAAGTCATTATGCTGGGGGCATGCTAATTTATAGCAAGCTCAGTTTTTTTTGTTTCACTCTTGTGTAAATATGAAACCTAATCCAAGTAGAGTTCTCCATGGTTCAAGTTTGTGTAAAAATGAACCCACACCCAATTTCCATCTCCTGATTTCTGTTTTATCAGCTAATTTCTGTGAGATGAGCCTTGGTTGTTTTATTCCATCGTCACCATCTCTTTGGCCGATCATATGATTTCACTTGGCTGTTTTTCCTTTCCTGAGGGACCGCAATGATGAGTGGATTTATTAGCCAGCCTCTTGGCCATTATGTGTTTTGACCAATTCCTCCATTGTCAGAATGAGTTGCTACCCTCTATACCACTTGTTTGTCCAAGACAAGTAACCTTTAAGCTCTTTTCTAACTTGTAAAAAATGAAAATATTGCAAAGTATTTTTCCCTTTTTGTCTCGTTAAAGAGAATAAAAATGGGAGATCTGCTTTCAGCACTTTTCTGACACTTTAAAACCGAAAATATCGCTGAGCTCTTGTCACTTTGAACTCGTTAAAGGTTGCAAAGCATCATCTACCTAGTATAAGTTTACCCCTTTTATGGGCTGGAATAGATTACTTATGAAAAAGTATACATTGATTTATCATGGTCAATAGGTTCCATTGGATATTGTTTTCTACCTTTTTGGCTTCAAGGGAAAAATTTACAAAAAGGGACCTTCGGAGTTTTCTTTTTCGTGTTTTCTTCAAGCTCTCTAAATATGAAAAAGACTCTGAGTTTTACCTATGTCAGACTCTTTAAACCCTAATGACATTGGACTTGTCACCATGATGAGACTGAGCTTCTCCTTCCTAGGGCTCATTAAAAATCACTAGGTTGGATTTGTCCGAAGGATGAACTTACATTACAAGCATATGCTATCCCCTTCAAGCTTGTGTTTCAAAAATAATTCGGGTACTCGCCAAATATAGTGGGGGAAAATTTGGAAACATTCTATTGGTTGCATTAGTTATCATGGCAGCTTGTCACTCTTGGACATCGACACTCTTTCTGCTTCATGTCGGGTTGGGATATACTCATTCTATCGTTGGCCTTCTAGGTTTTGGGTTATTCATTTTGCATCATTCCATCTGATCCTTGCTGTGTCATCATGACTTTTGATCCCTTGGTCCCAAAATGCTACCAAATTCTAGAGTCGTGTGGCCGATATGTTCAAGAGCTTAATCCTTCTGTAGTTTGTAGCCTTACACACCTTCCTCAGATTCTCTATTTCATCCACATTCATATTGTTACTTTGTCTTGTGTCGATGATGTGGGAAACATTATGGCCCTCCTTCGACAATCGCTTCCTATCAACTTTAGCTCATTATCTGGGAAGTTGATCTAGAGACTCCTTTCTGGTACCTTAGAGCTTGCATGCATCAATGGCAAGTTCTTCACATTCAATGATAGGCTTGCATCATTGGTATTTGATCGAGTGATTTCACAAGTGTTCGACTTCAGCTCATTCTTCGCACTTTGTGGATTGTACTAGTAGTACCTTGAGAACCGTTTACATTACTAGTGGTCTCTCTTGTGCTTGTTAATGCTTTACATCATTGGCCGGTAATCAAGTGATTTTCTAGTATGCTCAACTTCAACACATCTATTCACATATTAAAACTTGTACCATGGTCAAGTTAGGGTTCAAGACCCTAGGCTCAGATTATGCAAGTCTAGGTTGCATGAATTGATTCATACATGACTCTTTTTATTGGATGGAAGTGACCATACCTGAGTCTTTTTTGTGGTCTTTTTGACTAGATGGCTGCATCGATACCACCGACCATTTATGTTTATCTTCTGGATGGATATGCCCATGCCTTATAAACATGTACTTCCTTTCACTATGTACTCATGTATCATAGATATCAGTTGTACTTACGTTTGCAAGTAATCCATGAGGATGTTCTGTATTAGCTATGGATGAGTAAAGCATTTCACCCCTCCCACTCTCTCGGCCTTCATGCTTTAAGGGGCATCTGTTACATAGTAATCTGTCACCAACTCTGCATTCCTTGATCCTGGATATTACCGGTCCATATTACTAACATCTATTCTTTGTCATGTTTCCAATTATGTATCAATACCTTCCTCATAATCTTAGGAAGAATGTTTTAGTTCATTATCCCTGAAGCAGACCCCTTTTTACCTAACTTTCTGGGTCATTGCGGGTCATAATTTGTCTCACCTACGAAGATGGTCAAGTTTGCACTAGCCCTAGAGACGTCATCGCTCTGTCCCTATGTTTCACCCACGCTGATCTACATTTGGCATGTTTTTTAACAACTTGTTGAAGCATCGAGATGAAATTTCTTCATGGGCAGTCCTAAAGCTGGTTGTTGGGTCAGTTGAGCTCGCATCTCTCCTTTGGGATAGTTGTTCCACCTTTTGTGCAACCTCCCTAAGAGAAAAGCTCTTTCTCCCATCTCTTATGGAACCTCTCCCTCCTATAAATGTCTCCTCCATGAATGGGATGAGCTAGCTTGGATGTAACTGGGTGATAGCTAGATGTAATTTCATAGCTTTAGGCTTCTAAGAGAGGAGTAGAGGTAAAGAGGGTCATTGGAGTGTGGAAGTAACCTCACATGTATTTTGGTTTGAGAGATGTTTGAGTAGAGTTGGTTTGAGAACTTTCTAGCATCAATCTTTTGAACAAAAGAGAGAGTCAATTGTTCCCTTGGGAGATGGTTCACAAGTAAATTCTTATGGATACAAGCCGACGGGACCCTTCAAGGAGACTTACGACATCAAGGTTTGGTTGTAAGTTTTACCTTGATTTATATTAATACAAATCAATAGCTTGTTTCCTATATTGTATGTTGAATTGCATGCCGATAGCTTGAGGTTCCTTGACTCGTCAAGTAGATTGTTTGGTCGTTTTCTATTACATTTGTGGTGTTTCTCTACATGTTGTTTTCAAGCATAAGTGACTAGAAGAATGAGAACTGGAGCAATACGAAGAGGACTTCATCGAACGATGGACTGAAGGTAGACCTTCATAACACCAACTTTCTAATGAAATTTGCTTTAGTATTGTCTTTGCAGTGACTAGACCCACTCTAGGGCTAGAGGGGTTGCCTCTGTCTGCAGAGGGAACTTGCCTATGTCACAATCCTAGAGGAATGAATGGTGTAAAGGGTAGCAACTAGTTTCGGCAATGGAGGAACTTCTCAAAACATGTAATGGTCAAGAGACTGGCTAATAAAACCACTCATCATTGCAGTACCTCAGGAAAATAAAAACAACCAAGTGAAAGCATATGATCAGCCAAAGAGATGGTGACGATGGAATGAAACAACCAAGGTTCATCTAGCTTAAATTAGTTGATAAAAACAGCGATCATGAGATGTAAATTGGGCATGGGTTCAGTTTTACACAAGATTGAACCATGGAGAACTCTGCTTGGATTTGGATTCATGTTTACAAAAGATTGAAATGAAAAACTATGCTTGCTATAAGTTCCATGCCCCCAACATAATGACTCAATCGAGGTACATACCCCCCAAGCTTCATTCCAATCAACTAGATGGATGGAATGAAGGTTCACTTTCAAGATCTTGGAAAGACTCGACTAGGATTTTACGATATCTTCATCAAAGACTCAACTTGGAAATGGGAGGCGTTTCATTTTTTTAATGAGGTTGACACAAGACCAAGAACTGTCCTCATGTCTTGTTTCATTTTCTAATGAGGTTGACACAAGACCAAGAACTATCCTCATGAATCCTTGTTTCATTTGTTAATGAGGTTGACATAAGACTAGGAACTCTCCTCATTTCCCATGGTTTCATTTTTTAACGAGGTTGACACGAGACCAAGAACTATCCTCATCTCTTATTTCATTTTTTAATGAGGTTGACACAAGACCAAGAACTATCCTCATCTCTTATTTCATTTTTTAATGAGGTTGACACAAGACCGAGAACTATCCTCATAACATATGTTCATGGACCATACAAGAACATGTCTCCCAAGAGATCCTCACTGGATGGAAGAACCATGCTTTGGGAGGAATACATGTCATTTCATACCATAGACAGATCAGGTTCCAATTCCCCCAGTACATAATGTACAATCTCTTTTGTGTGATCATCGATAGATGCGGAGACAGAACTGGTGGCCACATAATTTACCTATGGTGGGGAAGGTATTGCTTGCAAAAAAGGGTCGATAGGGGATGATAGTTGCAGAAGATTTGCCTGGTGACCAATGAATGATAGTTGATCAATAGTCACAATTCTTCCTTCATGCGAAAAACTAACCACATGGAAAAGTGAAGAAACAAGAGCTCCCATGACATACACATAGTCACGTCCAAGGAGGAGATTGAAATCTAATGGACCTTGGACTACCATCACGTCTATATAGACGGTCTTTCCTCCCAAAGTAATAGTGAAATTCAGAAGGATACCTAAGGGTTGACTAGTTCCTTTGTTGAAAGCAAACAGATTCTAGGTGACAGGCACAAGTTGTGAGGAGCCCAAATCTTTCCAAGTAGTAGAAGACATGAAGCTAACATACACACCTTCATCTAATACAGTGTCAGGTACTACCATATTATAGGCTTGTATTGTGATATGGAAAGGCACATAAGATCGGAAGCAGAAAGCAGTCAAGTGACTCCAATTGAAAGAAATGATAGAACTAATTGGTGGGGGAATTATATGATTTCCTCCATGCTCTACAAGAATAAAAGAAGGAATCTCTTGAACAGTCAGGACGGGAGGGTCACACTTCGATTCATGAGAATTTGAGGAGACAAGAAGAACAGGAGTAGTATGATCAGTATGCTCTTTCAGAATAGAGTGAGCAACTGGTGGCAGAGCCAAATCGACACTCTTTTCGACCAATGGTGGGTCAGGAATAGACAAAAAAGAGTCTCACTCAGGAAGAGCAGGACTAACAAGATATGAGCCCAAGTCAATCTCTTTAACAACTAGGAGAGGGTTAGAAGAAAGCCTATGATAACCAACAGGGAGTTGGGGTTGAGGAGCTGTAAGGTTTTCCAAAACTTTGGAAGCTTTATCCGTAAGAGGACAAACATAAAGAACATGCTCTCCTTCACACAACCTACAGGGGAATCTAATCTTCCCATTCTTCTTACCAGTGCTAGCCAAGAGTGTAGAATCGACATGATCTCAAGAGGTCGATGGGGATGGTCGGTTCAAGTTTTGAGACCATACCTCTAAGACTCTTAGAATGACATAGCTTGCAAGGGAATTTGACCTTCCATGGAGGATCAGAAGGTTTGTCTACTGGAGGTGTATTCAGAGTGATAGCCGCATGATCGCCCTCTTACTTAGATGACTTCTTCTACTTCGTTTTCTTATTCTTCTTCTTCTTGTTTTTGTGGCCTCCTAGTTACTAGATTTGAAACTTTTTCCAAGCAAAGTAGAAGAGGAAGGTGAATAAATAGGGGAAGAAGGTGAGTGGTCAACCTTAGAATCATCATGACATGGTTCAAATGAAGGAAACAACGGGGCATGAGTTGGGACACTCGGGATTACTGAGGTCGAAAATAACTAGAAAGGTAAACCAATGGTTAACCCAGGGAGGGACAACGTTGCCATATAAGGAGCACCAGCGTTTCCAAAAGAAGGAAAAGGACCAAGATTCCTTTCCAAAGGGAATCCTTGACTGGTAGACTCTGGAAATGTTGCCATTGGAATCGACCCTAAATAATTACTAAGGAAGATAACTTTTACCAAGAATATTTCGTGGGAAGTTAATTTTAGAACATTGAAACAAAAATTTTCCGTTTTAAGAGTCGATAAAAGGACGAAAGGTGACTCTGTCACTTTCGATTAGAAATGAGCTTGAAAGGACAAGTGCTCAAATGATCTTTTAGATTTAATGAGTCAAAAAGATCAAATGACTGCTTCGAAATTCTAGGCAAAAGGTTTACCAGACAAATCATAAAACTGCATATACACCTTGGTATTAAAATGAAAGATAAATGACCAAGGAATTCCTGTATGGTAGCTAATCTTCTCGAATGATGTTTTCAGTGCATTACGATTCGTAAGGTAGCGGAATCGACTTCCTATGGATAACAGGATTGCAACCTAGTGGGGTATCCCATCATATACGCGACGGTACATGGAGCACAAGTTGGTACTAGTATTTATTGAATCACAAAAGGTGGAACCACCCAACCTTAGTGAAAACAATAACCACTAGGTTTAAAGACGCTAGAACACATCTCTAGCCTAGCCCTCTAGATATATGAGCATTAAGTTCCAATGCATTTTTTGATTAATTCGATAAATTTTAGTAGTTTATCTTGAATTAAAATCTCATTTTCAAGGCCCTACCAAATGTATCTTCAAAAGCTCCTAGAATGCAACTAAATGAGTAAAGAAACCATTTCTTTTCAATGAACAACTAACTAAAGAAATGTGAGAGGTTCATTTCAAAGCAATCAAAGCAACAAGTAAGCAAATGCAAGGATGGTACTTTCCGTTATTTCGCAAGCAAACCATGTTGGCATTATGACACAGGTTTGGCACTATGACACATGTGTTGTCCTTGATGGCAACTCACTCAAATGACGGATCACATTTTAGGCTCTCAGAATGAAGGAAAAAGAGGTATACGCAGGTTTCCCTTGACCAAGCCACATATACACACATGTTAGTAGTCCAGAAGGCACGTATGCGTATACGCGCACTTTCACGCAAGGAAAAGCACGTACATTTTGGAAAACTTGTTTTCGGTCTATGGTATTTGGTCCCTAGTATTTTGACCCATGGTATTGATCCAAGGTATCTTGACCCATGGTATTGATCCAAGGTATCTTGACCGAAGTGTTGACCTCAGGTATTTGGTCCAATTTATTGCTTCTAAGTGGTTTTGGACCATGGTATTGAGTAAGGCCTAAGACTATAAAAGGAGGAGGAGATCATTAGGCAAAGTAACTGAAGTATTCAATATCTTATGTAGAGCAAGAACTATAATATTGGTCATTGGGTTATGGTGCATAGTTGGATCTGAATCATGGAGGAACCTGAGCGCTTGAAGAAGGATACGTTTTATTGATGGGTCAAGATCTTAAGGCTTGAAGAGAAGTATCTTTGTGTGATTTTGATCTTTTATATTTGGCGCATGTCTTGATCTGTAAATCTGATGATCTGGGTATAACTGATTTCTGAATAGTTGAAAAGGGTAAATCATCTTTTACAGATCTATAAGCAGGTTCAATGTATGAAAGGCGCGTATATACGTTGGTTTGGAAATTCAAAACACCATATACGCAGGTTCTACATATTGAAGTAGCGCACTTCTCATAAAATATGTTTTAGCTACTTCTGTTCACTGTTGCAGTGTTCTGGGTTTTGGTTGGGTTCTAGTACTATTACTATATTCTGGTTACAGTGTTAAGAGAAGTGATTGTTTGATTCAGTTTTGGTTAGTGCAAGAGAGATTGGTTGATGTAGATATATTTTGATGTTTGATTGATGCTATTGATGGATCCAGTCTGAAAATTTATGAAACATGGTCCCTGGAAGAAAAGAGAAGGTTGTAGCCCTCTGTAGGTCAGCACCTACGTACTAGTACATCAGTTAGTACAAGAGCTAAGGGGGTTGTAGCTCCCTTCCAGGATAAGTTGGAGAATGAGAGAACATTGTAGCCTTCTGCAGGTAGAAGCCTGCGTTCTGATATAAGACTGCACCAGTACAGAAATATTTTAAAAAGAAGTTTCTTATTAAAAGAAGATAGAGACGAACTGCAGCAGGTGGTTTTCACCCACAATGGGTTTCCACCTTATATCTTGTGTTCTTGTGTGTGATTGTCTGCTCTGTTTATACTATACCTATTAATGCTTATATGGTTCTGATACACAGATTAAATATCAACTGACTAAATTATAAGTTTACAAGGTGTATGTTGGTTTCTCTAAAAATAGTTGCGCATATACGCAAGTTCCATTAACCGAAGTAGCATATATAAATCTGTTTATTGAAATGAAATATTATTAAATTGATAATACTGATTCACCCAACCCCATCTCAGTATTATTTCCAACAATTGGTATCAAAGTAGGTCCTTCAAAATAATATTGATCACTTAAAGGAAGATCTATCATCATAAGCAACTATGAAAAAGAGGCATCCATCAGGCCACCAATCTTTGATGGGAGCAACTTCGTCTATTGGAAGGTAAAAACCACAGCTTATCTTCAATCTCTTGGAACAGAAGTTTGTGATATCATGGAAGGAGGATACACATTTCCATTAGCAACTCCTACAGATACGGCAGGTAAAAAGTAGTATGAAACAAATGCAAAGGCTGTCAATACTCTATTGGGGAGTCTATCACAATCAGAATTCGTCAAGGTTATGTAGCTCAAAACCGCCAAAGAAATATGGGACAAGATCATTCTAAGCCATGAAGGAGACGATCAGGTAAAACATGCAAAACTACAATCTCTCAAAATTCAATATGAAACTCTCAGAGTGCACAATGATGAAAGTGTAGCTAATTATTTCTCACGTATAGATGAGATTGTTAATCACATGAAAAACTTGGGTGAAGAGATAAAAGAAGTTACTTTAGTTGAAAAGGTTCTAAAATCCTTGTCCCCTAAGTTTGAATCAAAAGTTTCTTCCATAGAAGAAAAGTAGGATCTTCAGAGTATTACTATATCACAGCTACACGAAATCCTAACTACTTTCGAAATGAGAAAAGGGGGTCCATCCAACATGATAGAAGCCACATTCAAAGCTTTAGGAAAATGAAAAATCAATGAGTCAGGACATACGTCAGAAGGAGAGGAAGAATCAAACTTTGTCAAGAACCTTCAATGGGGTTCTGGAAGATTCAAAGGTAAACTACCTCTCAAATGTTTTTCTTGTGGAAGAGTAGGTCATTATGCTGCCAAATGCCCTCACAAAGATAAGATCGATAGAGGTAAGGAATCAGCAAAATGGAATATAAAACAAAGTGTAAATAAAAAGATCTACTATAAGCATGAAGAGAGTGATGGTTTATCAAATAGTGATGAAGATGAAAATAGTAATAATTATAGACTTCTGATGGCTTTTGAAGATGATGATTTCTTGGATGCTTTAGATGAAGATGGTCTCTATGAAAAAATTTCTAAACTTAAAATTTGTTTAGAAGAAAAGAGTATGATTATAGATACTTTGACATTCCAACTTGCTGAACGGGAAAAACACAATGAAAAGTTAGAATATGAAATTGTGGGTCTAAGAAAAGAAATTTAGAAAACAAAAGCTCTCAATCTTAGGTTTGCTAAAGGATCAAAAACTTTCGATGAAATTATCAAAGTGCAGTGTTCTCCTCTGATAAAGACAGGTCTTCGATATACTGAAGAACCATCTCAAGCATAGAAGCCATCAACCTCCAAAAGTTATCTTGATGCAAGAAGGAGAAGTGAACAGGTTGACAATCATCAACAGAGGCTTAAAGCAGATCATCAGGTAAATCGAGTTCAATCTACTTCAAGGATGAACAGAAGCTATAACAAACCACAGGTAAATCATTCTCAATTTGCTTCAGGAATGAATGTCAATAGAAACTACAATCATCACGTCAGTAGATTCGATAATCGCAGGAATTTCTTTAATGGCCAATGTTTTTCATGTCATAACTTTGGACACAAAGCTGCTCAATGTGTTGCTTACAAGACCATCATGACTAGAGAAGAACGAAATCAAAGGAATGTGACTGGGATCATGAAAAGGACCTACAATAGCTTTTCTGCTCTTGAAAATGAAATAGAATGCTCTATCTGTAACAAGTTCGGTCATGAACACTCTGAATGCAGGAGTAAATTTCGGCAAACATCTCAGAAGGAGCATGCTTCATTGGGTCCCAAAATATGGAAAAGGAAAGAACCACAAACCGAAAGATGTGATATAGCCTTATATGCAGAAGGACAAGAAAATCAATGGTACATCAACAGTGGATGCTCGAAAGACATGACAGGTATAAAGAAAAACTTCAGTCATATAGTGCCTTAGAAAAGGAAAGGAAGGTCTCATTTGGAAATGACACCCCTGCAGTCATAAAAGGTAAAGGCTCTATTCTCTTAAAAGAAAAGGTCAAAGCTGGAAATTTTATGTATGTTGATGGCTTAAAGCATAATCTATTGAGTGTTAGTCAAATGTGTGATCAAGGAAATTAGGTAGTATTTCGATCAAATGGATGTGTTGTTCGTGAGCTTGATATAGAAGAAACAATGATCAAAGGCATAAGAACTCCAAATAATTTATACACACTCAAGGGAGGACATCAACAATGCTACCTAAGCAAAAATGATGAACATTGGCTATGGCATAGAAGATTGGGGCATCTAAGCTTCCCTCAGATAAAGAAAGCATGCAAATACTAGGATGTTCACGATCTTCCTAACATTAGAATTCCAAAAAATACAATATGAAAATCATGTCAATTTGGTAAGCAAACCAGAACACATTTCCCTGAGAAGGAAGGATCAGCTAGTAAGCCGCTTGATTTTGTCCATACTGATTTATGTGGTCCATCAAGGAAAAGGCCACCTTGTGGAGAAGAATACTTTATATTGTTCATTGATGACTTTTCCAGACTTTGTTGGATAGGACTTCTAAAGCATAAAGACGAAGCATTTGATAAGTTCAAAGCATTCAAAGCTTTGGTTGCAAATGAATCAGATCGCAAAATCAAATGCCTCAGGTCTGAATTTACCTCAGATGAATTCTTTGACTTCTGTGAAGAACATGGAATAAGAAGGGAATTCTCTACCACAAGGACTCCTCAACAAAATGGAGTGGTAGAAAGGATGAATAGAACTATTCAACAAATGGCTCGTGCTATGCTAGATGAGTCTGGAACTCTTGCCACCTTCTAGGGTGAAGCTGCATTTGCTGCTGTCACTATTCTCAACAAAATGAATGTTTGGGTAAACAACACTCAAACTCCTCATGAAGTTTGGTATGGTAAGACTCCTACTATAAAATACTTCAAAGTTTTTGGAAGCAAATGTTACATCAAAAGGACTGATGAAAAACTTGGCAAGTTTGAACCTAGCGCAGATGAAGGCATTATCCTTGGTTACTCTTCCCGAAGTAAAGGATATAAGTGTTATAATAAAAGACTAGGGAAAATTGTTGAAAGTATTGATGTTGTGCTTGATCAAGCAGGCAAAAATCCAAAGAAGGTGAAAACTGAAGAATGGGAAGAAGATGAGGATTATCCTTCCACATTAAATCAAACTGATGATGAAGAAGAAGAAACTAATGAAGCACCAGAAGAGTAGATAATGGCAGAAGAAAAGAATCCATCCAGATATGTTCAAAAAAATCATCTAGAGACTCAAATTTTGGGGCAGAAAGAGGCGGGTGTACAGACAAGACGAACTATTACAGAAGCTTCAAGCTATATAGCATTGCTTTCCTCCATTGAACTGCAAAATGTACATGAAGCATGCAAAGATGAATGTTGGTTCAAGGCCATGAATGAAGAGCTTGAGAAAATTGAAAAGAATAATACTTGGGAATTAGTCCCTAGACCTCATGATAAGAATATTATTGGAACCAAATGGATATTCAAAAACAAGTTGAATGAAAATTGGGAAGTTGTTAGAAACAAGGCTAGACTTGTTTTTAAAGGATATGCTCAACAAGAAGGTATAGACTTTGAAGAAACTTTTGCACCTTTTACTAGACTTGAAGCCATAAGAATGTTCCTTGCTCTTTCTAGCTTTTAGAAGTTCAAAGTATATCAAATGGATTTGAAATCTGCCTTTCTTAATGGAGATATAGAAGAGGAGGTATATATTGAGCAACCAGATGGATTCATCCTTGGAAGTGATCCAAAACTTGTTTGCACACTCAGAAAGGTGCTTTATGTTCTAAAACAAGCTCCAAGGGCCTGATATTATCATCCTGACAAATACCTTCATCAACAAGGTTTTTCAAAAGGATCAACTGATAGCAATCTATATATAAAAATTGACAATGATAAATTACTAATACTTGTTGTGTATGTTGATGATATCATTTTTTAGAGTAATGAAGAAGCCATGAGTCAAAACGTTGCTTTGGTAATGCAAAAAGAATTTGAAATGTCCCTTCTTGGTGAGCTCACATATTTTCTTGGTTTGCAAGTTCAACAAAATAAAGATGGTATTTTTCTATCACAAACCAAGTACCTCAAGAAGATCTTGAAGAAATATGGAATGGAAGATGCTAAACCAGTATGTACCCCTATGGTAACAAGATGCAGCCTCAGCACAAATGATGAATCAGCAATAGTGCATCAACCAACCTACAGATCCATGATTGGTAATCTGCTCTATCTAACAGGTACCTGACCAGACATCATACATGCAGTGGGAATAGTTGGAAGATTCCAAGCAAATCCAAAGGAAGCATATCTTCAGGCAGTCTAAAGGATATTTAAATATCTTCAAGAGACACAAAAATTTGGTTTATGGTATCCCAAAGATACAGATCTTACACTTCATGCATATGCAGATGCAAATTGGGCAGGAAGCATGGATGAAAAAAAAGCACTAGTAGTGGTGCATTCTTCATGGGTTCTAGATTAGTGTCTTGGTTCAGCAAGAAACAAAGTTAAATTGCATTATCTACAGCTGAAGTAGAATATGTGGCTATTGCATCTTGTTGCACACAACTTCTTTGGATGATGCAAACATTGCAAGACATTCAAATCACTTGTACTCCACCCATCTCCATTCAATGTGATAATACAAGTGAAATTAGTATTTCAAAGAATCCTGTCATGCATTCCAAGACCAAGCACATACCTATTAAATATCATTTTCTCTGGGAACAAGTGCTTGAACAAAAGATCAAATTGGAGTATGTTCCCTCCAAAGAACAAGTTGCTGATATATTCACCAAACCACTGCCCAGTGAGACATTTGAATACCTCAGACAGAAACAGGGAGTAGTTTATGCATCTTCTTGCCATTAATTCTTATCTGTTTCAAAGAAAAGTGGGTATATGCGAGTTTCATGAAGCGTATCCACGTGCATACACTGGTTACAGTGGATACAGTCACGTACATGCTGGTTTGAAGAATATCAGTGGGACAGACTCAGGATGAAAAGAGTATGATATGGGTTTGATAGTGATCATCTGGCGCAGGTTCAAGGGGAGCATATACTTCTAATAATACATTGTTGGCATTATCTTAGAAGTTTTTGGTACAATTTCATAGCTATTTTGGTTCAGATGTAATAGGTGCAGAGAGAGATCATGGTTGCTGATGGTGATTGACAAATGCTGTTGATGATAGTTGCTGATAACTATATTGTTTTAGATATTTTGTCTCTATATCATGTATATCTTTTACTATTAAAGGTCATGTAACAACCTATTTTGTTTCCCCACTATGCCTAGGATGGATGATGTAATGTTCTTATCTTGTACAACCTTTTGATGTATCCCCACTTGGTTGGGTGGATAAGTCAATCTTGGTATATCCCCACTTGGTTGGGAGATGGATGTATGTATGAGTCGTTGGTGATAGAACTTGGTCATTTATAATGTATAGAGTCTTGTTCTTCTTGTATAGCATCTTGTTGCAGACCTTGCTTACAGTCAGGGGGAGAATGAATAACACACTTCAGCATATCAGAGAATTCAGCATGTACTCAGGGGGAGCATAACACTTTGTCCTTGATGACAAAGGGGGAGAGTGAGAGTGACTTGGGGTTTCCATCAAGTCCAAAGGGGGAGATTGTTGGCATTATGACACAGGTTTGGCACTATGACACAAGTGTTGTCCTTGATGGCAAGTCACTCAAATGACAGGTCACATTTCAGGCTCTCAAAATGAAGGAAAAAGTGGTATACGTAGGTTTCCCTTGACCAAGACACGTATACACATAGGTTAGAAGTCCAGAAGGCACGTATACATATACACGTGGGTTAGTAGTCCAAAAGGTACATATGCATATACACGCACATTCACGCAAGGAAAAATGCGTGCATGTTGGAAAACTTGGGTTTTGGTCCCTGGTATTTTGACCCATGGTATTGATCCAAGGTATCTTGACCAAAGTGTTGACCCCAAGTATTTGGTCCAAGGTATTGCTTCTATGTGGTTTTGGACCATGGTATTGAGTAAGGCCTAAGACTATAAAAGGAGGAGGAGATCATTAGGTAAAGGCACTCAAGTATTGAATATCTATGTAGAACAAGATCTAGAATACTGGTCATTGGGTTATGGTGCACAACTGGATCTGAATCAAGGAGGAACCTGAGCACTTGAAGAAGGATGAGTTCTATTGATGGGTCAAGATCTTAAGGCTTGAAGAGAAGTATCTTTAAGTGATTTTGATCTTTTATATTTGGCGCATGTCTTGATCTGTAAATTTGATGATCTGGGTATAACTAATGTCTGAATAGTTGAAAAGGGTAAATCATCTTTTACAGATCTGTACGTAGGTTCAGTATATCAAAGGCGCATATGCACGTTGGTTTAGTAATTCAAAACAGCGTATATGTAGGTTTGCCTTCATATAGCAGCGTATGCACGCAGGTTCTACATATTGAAGTAGCGTACGTCTCATAAAATATTTTTTAGCTACTTCTGTTTACTGTTGTACTGTTCTGGGTTCTGGTTGGGTTTTGGTACTGTTACTATATTCTAGTTACTGCATTCAGAGAAGTGACTGTTCGATTTAGTTTTGGTTAGTGCAAGAGAGATTGATTGATGTAGATATATTTTGATGTTTGATTGATTCTATTGATGGATCCAGTCTGAAAATTTATGAAACGTGATCCTTGGAATAAAAGAGAAGGTTGTAGCCTTCTATAGGTCAGCACCTACGTACTAGTACATCAGCTAGTACAAGAGCTAAGCGGGTTGTAGCTCCCTTCCAGGAGAAGCTAGAGAATGAGAGAAGGTTGTAGCCTTCTACAAGTAGAAGCCTGCATACTGGTATAAGACTGCACCAGTACAGAAATATTGTAAAAAGAAGTTTCTTATTAAAAGAAGATAGAGACGAATTACAGCAGGTGGTTTTCACCCACATTAGGTTTCCACCTTATATCTTCTATTCTTGTGTGTGATTGTCTGCTCTATTTTTACTGTACCTGTTACTGCTTATACAGTTCTGATACACAGATTAAAGATCAACTGACTAAATTATAAGTTTACAAGGTGTACGTTGGTTGCTCTAAACATATTTGCATATATATGCAAGTTGCATTCACCTCGCCCTCTCAGTATTATGTCCAACAAACCAATCAAGAGGAAAGAAAAATGCTTCTATCTTTCACTAACTTGCAAGCAATCTAATTAAGAAAATGAAAAATATATCCTTTGCTTTTCAACATCTAAATGTCAAGAATTTACTAATGCAAAAGATTGTTCTCATTTCCTAATGCAAAATGAATGCGATATTTTATTTTATTTTATTTTTTTGAATAGATGGCAAGAAACCAAATGCAAAACTCAAAACAATGCTAGTTTTAAGTCTTGTTCAAATGAAATCAGTCAATAAGGGAAGAGAAACATTCCACTCAGAAACTAATCAAAGACTTAGAACCAAGAATATATTTGTTTTTTAAAAAACTTGAATGCTTTCTAACTGACTGGGAAGCAATGTGATCTATGCCAAAGTGATGGAAGGAAACCAAACAAACAAGACATGAAAGTTTTGGTAAGCAAACATCACATACCAATAGGAAGATGAAAGAACATTCAATAAGGAAAAGCCTCAAACAAAGCAAGGGATCATTTCAAACACGGCTCAAAGGTCCAAATAAACAAGTAACTGAAGAAAAAGCTAATGCTTCAAGAAACCCTAATGTGAACAGGTCCCACAGTTCAAAAGGAGAAGTCTCAAGGGAATGAAACCAAGAGTCAAGTATTCTAGCAAACAACAATTTGATAGACAACAAATAGGTAGAAGACAAGCTTAGAAGGATAGGACACATTGGCCAATCAGCAAATAGAACTTCAAAATTAAAACGTACAGGAATCTTCGTGAGTGTCAAACTGACAACATGGGATGGCAATGAAAAGTTGCACCCCCCTAACTAGCTACTTTGCGACGTTGTCACAAGAGTACACCAGACAACAATGTTGAGCCTATTTCAGAGCCCTTCGTGACTGTGAGGCAATTTAATTGCGCCAAACAGTAGAAGGCACAACTAATTAGATAGAGCAAATGCAACTATCTTCACCCTTGTCAAAAATAAAAGGCGACGACCTTGAATCAAAGGAAAGTTTTAAAAAATCAGCTGAAAAAAGGCTATACCTATCACTTATCATAGATGGAAGACTACCAGGAGTAGTCAAACCACCCACAATATGGAGAGTTCTACCCAGAAAGTAAAGGAGATAATAAAGAAGAAAAGTGAAATCAAATCAAGAGACAAAAGACAAAGCTTCCCAGTGGAGTCTCTAACTTGTGATGCAGGAAAGTTCCCTCTGCGAATAGAGGCAACCCCTCTAGCCTGTTGAAAAATGTGCAACAAGAAATGTTAGATTTAGAATGTGCTAAAAATATACCTGCTAAAAATAGCATGTCTAAAAACAGTAGTTTGGCCAGTGAGGTCATTGGCCACATTAGGTGAGAGGTGAAATTGCTAAAAATAGAAAGTTCTAAAAATAACATTTCTTGGTCCCTTCCTATTTATAGTAGTCCCTAGTCTATCTATAGGAAGTAAAATTAATTTTGGTCTTAACAGCAATTGAAAATATTAATTAATTAATTCAGTTGAGTTAATTAGTTAAGGAAATTGAATTTTGAAGTCTTTGTGAGCATGCACATGAGCTATCCCACTAATTGAGGAATTTATCCTTAATTACCTCCACTGGTTGAGGGAATAAGTATGAGTTCTATAATGAGAGAATCATTTGACTTAGTTCTAACTAGTCAAGTCCAGTTAGATTATTTTAACAAGTTGTTAAAATAATAAAATATAGTTTGTTAATGCTTGCATGTATGTGACAAATATTATTTTAGATAACTGAGAATTCACTCATGGATAACTGTTGCATGTCATTTATGTCAGAGACCTAGTTGAGATTAGATGTGGGACAATGTACTATCAAATGCTTGGATATTTCTAGTAAGTATTCCTTGCAAGGAGAAAGATCTATTATAGGAGATTGGAGGAATTTTGGCCTATATATTGAGGCCTAGGTAGTCCATGATTTTCATCTTCTGATTGAAGATCATCAAAGTACAAAGAGAGCAGGATAGCTATTGAGCTGATTCTTTTTGTATGTTGAAGAGGATTTCCACTTGATTGATAATACATGGTTGGGGTTTTATGCTGGTGCTTTTCCCTGAATATATCTTGTGTTATGTGTGATTGATTCCTTATTATCAGTTATATGTGTTCTTATTGATGATGCTCATGGTTGATTAAGCTTCCGCTAAATTGTTTGTAGAAGTAGATCAAGTGTTTTGCTTTAGTACATTGCATTACCAGGTTGATCTACAGGTGGGAAATTTCTACATGGTATCAGAGTTGACTGATTTGTAGAAAAATTCTACAAAAATTCTACATAGTATTAGAGCACATGTGATCAAGCAAGAACAATATACTAGCAGGAGAAATTCAAAATTTATTATTCAAGATATAGATCTCAAGTTCTTATCACATCTATTTCATCGATGGCATTCTATGGTTTGAGGCTTGAGTATACCCTTGATGGCAGCTCAAACTATATAGCTTGGAAGGATCGCATGGAGCAAGTTTTGGAAGATAATGGCCTTAAAGATTTCATTGATCAAGAAATTCCTAAGCCTACTGACAAGACTGAGCAGGTGGAATGGAGGGAGTGTGTGGCTAGAGCTAGGAGAATTCTCTTGGAGGGAGTGCGAGATCACAATGTCTCGAGCCTCCATGGGAAGGAGACTCCAGATGCAATGTGGAAAACATTGAATATTTATATCGGAATAGCAGTGATTAGAGGAAGCTGGCACTGAAGGACAAACTTCGAAAGATCAAGTGTGAAAGGGATGAGATGATCTCTATGTGTCTGACCAAGCTCATCACATGCAGAGATGAGCTTGCAAGTGTAGGGGTCATGACATTGGATGAGGATATGGTGAGTCTAGCACTCCTTAGCCTTCCTAAGAGCTAGCATAGCTACCAGGACTCGGTGAATGGAAGGGAGAAACTGTCATATTGAGAATGATTATAGTCAGATTTGATGCAGGAGGAGATCAGACGGAGCACCAGAGATAGTTCTTCATCCATGCATGATGAGGGGAACTGTGCCTTAGCGAGTAAGCCGAAGAAGGGGAAGGAGAAGGTTTCTCATTCCTAACCCAGTTCATCTAATGATGGGAAGAAGGTTGACAAATCAAAAGTACGATGCTTTCATTGTCATGAGGTGGACCATTATGTTGCAAATTTTCCATGGAAGAAATCCAAGAAGGGATCCGTGGAAGGATCTGAAGGTGAGGCACTTGCTTCACAGTTTGAGTTGGATTTCACACTCTTCACATTCATGGTTTCATCCATGGTGGGAAGTGGTTAGTTTCTTAACAGTGGAGCTTCTTTCCACATGACCGACAATAAGAGTTTGTTTAGTACTTTGGAGGAGAAAGATCTCCAGATACTCATAGTGATGGGTAATGATGAGAAGTATAGTGTCTTAGGTGTAGGCACGGTTATTTTTCAGAGGGAGCATGGATCTCGCCTTACCTTGACCGATGTCAAGTATGTACCAGGACTGAAGAGAAACTTGGTGTCGATCGTGATGTTGGAAGGCAGAGGTTATGATGTAGTCTTCAGTAAGGGAAATGTTTTCCTTAGACACATCATCACTATACAAGTGAAGCAGATTGTTTCATGGGTCAAGAACCTGTATGTTCTTGAGGTTCACGATGCATGAAAGCCTTAAGTAGTAAGGAAACTGATGGAGACTTGGTGGTTGAGAGGGAGGGTATATTACCTCTGAACATGCAAAGCCAGAAGAAGTCTCAGACGATTGTGGAGGAGCCACGATTGGTGCAACAGCTTCAGGAGGTTGTGGAGCAACCACAACAGGGGAAGCTGAGTGGAGATCGAGTAGAGAAATCTACTCATGCAGAAACCTCCAGTAGGGGGAAACTTCGATCCAGGTGGGCTGAGGGATCACATGCAGCCATACCTCCAGGTAGGAGGTGGGGTGATGTGGATTGATCATCCCAAGGAGGAGGGGCAAGATCCTTGAGGTATCCAACCCCTTGGATGAGACCTTGCTACAGGAGCCACGATGTGGAGTAGCAGGAACTGACTCATTGGGTAGAGACAGATGCGGATGGAGTGGTAGAGAGAGCAGCAGTGCAAGGAATCCCAGGAGAGCGTATAACTAGCAGGCTGCAACAATGCAAGAGGCAAAAGTGTTTTGCATAGTGCTAGGTGGCACAGAGAGGTGTGCAATGGTGCAGGATGCATGGAGATGTTGCAGTAGCATTGATGTCAAAGAGGGAGCACTTATCAGCAGCAGGTAGAACTTCAACATCAGAGTATGTTCCTAGCCCAACAGAGTGGTCAGTTGGGAGTGTTTCTGTTCCAAGTGTTGTTGGAGCAAGTGGATCGGGTAGATGTGTTGCATGCAGAACATTTCAGGGTTACAGGATCGGGTTCGAGAGAAAGCCTTTCTTGTTGAGAGGGAGTGTTGAAAAATGTGCAACAAGAAATGTTAAATTTAGAATATGCTAAAAATAGACCTGCTAAAAATAGCATGTCTAAAAATAGCATTTTCGCCAGTGAGGTCATTGGCCACATTGGGTGAGAGGTGAAACTGCTAAAAAAGAAAGTTCTAAAAATAACATTTCTGGGTCCCTTCCTATTTATAGCAGTCCCTAGTCTATCTATAGGAAGTAAAATTAATTTTGGTCTTAACAGCAATTGGAAATATTAATTAATTAATTCAGTTGAGTTAATTAGTTAAGGAAATTCAAATTTGAAGTCTTTGTGAGCATGCACATGAGTTGTCCCATTGATTGAGGAATTTATCCTTAATTTCCTCCACCGATTAAGGGAATAAGTATGAGTTCTATAATGAGAGAATCAGTTAACTTAGTTCTAACTAGTCAAGTCTAGTTAGATTATTTTAACACGTTGTTAAAATAATAAAATATAGTCTGTTAATGCTTTCATGCATGTGACAATTATTATTTTAGATAACTGAGAATTCACTCATGGATAACTGTTGCATGTCGGTTCTGTCAGAGACCCAATTGAGATTAGATGTGGGATAGTGTACTATTAGATGCTTGGATATTTCTAGTAAGTATCCTTTGCATGGAGAAGGATCTATTATAGGAGATTGGAGGACTTGTGGCCTATATATTGAGGGCTAGGTAGTCCATGATTTTCAACTTATGATTGAAGATCATCAGATTACAGAGAGAGCAGGATAACTATTGAGTTGATTCTTTTTGTATGTTGAAGAGGATTTCCACTTGATTGATAATACATGGTTGGGGTTTTATGCTGGTGCTTTCCCCTGAATATATCTTGTGTTATGTGTGATTGATTCCTTCTTATCAGTTATATGTGTTCTTATTGATGATTCTCATGGTTGATTAAGCTTCTGCTAAATTGTTTGTAGAAGTAGATCAAGTGTTTTGCTTTAGTACATTGCATTACCAGGTTGATCTATAGGTGGGAAATTTCTACATGGTATCAGAGTTGACTGATTTGTAGAAAAATTCTACAAAAAATTCTACATAGCCCTAGAGTGGGTCTAGTCACAGCAGAGGCAATATCAAAGCAAATTCCCTTAGATAGTTGATGTCATGAAGGCCTACCTTCAAATCCTCGTTTGATGAAGTTCTCGTTGCGTTGCTCCAACTTTCGTTTTAATCGCTTTTATACTTGAAAACATCATACAGAGAACAACAAAGAACATAATAGAATATAACAAAAATGATCTACTTAAAGGGTCAAGGAACTTCAAGCTATCAATATGAAATTTGACATAGGATATAGGAAATAAACCATTGATTTGTATTAATATGAATTGAAGTAAAACTTACAACCATGCCTTGACGTCGTAGGTCACCTTGAAGGGTCCTATCAGCACGTATCTACAAGCATTCACTCATGAAGTGTCTCCCAAGAGGATGAATAACTCTCTCTCCTACCCAAAAGGCAAATTTATGATGCTAGAACACTCATACAATCAAGCCAAATCCACACAAAATTGTCCAAGGCTTAGTTACATTAGAAGCTACTTCCAAAACTCCAATCAAACTCTCGCCAAACCAACTGAACTAGCTGATCTCAGCCATGAAGGAGGTATTTATAGGAGGAGCAGCCTCCATAAGAGATGGGAGAAAGAGCTTATCCCTTTAGGAGGTTGCATAAAAGGTTGAACAACCATCCCAAAGGATAGAGTCGAGCTCATCTGATCCAACAACCAACCCTATGACCAGTCGTTGACAATTTGTTAAAACAAACTCACCAAAAGTAGCTCGTCGCGACTGAAATATAGGGACAAAGCGACAACATCGCTATGCTTAGTTCAATCTTGGGTATCTTCACAGGTGGAATAATTACTGACTCACGACGACCCAGAAACATAGGTTAAAAGGGGTCTGCTCCAGGAGTAATGAACTGAGGTATTCTTCCTGATCTGACAAGGAAGACACTGACACATATTTTGCAACATGACAAAAAGCAGATGTCAATAACAGACACCGGTAGTGTCTAAGATTAGGGAATGTGGGTTCGGTGACAAAATACTATGTAACACACATGGATGCAAAAATGGAATATCTACCTCAATGCTTGCCACACAAATAGTAAGAAGCTAAAGGATTTTATCATGGAGAAGTTTCGTAAAAAAGATATGGGGAAAAGAGTTAGGTATAAAGAAGAAATATTACATTAAGGAATTCAACCATATGTGTGACCTACAACAAAAAGAGTTCATTGAAGCTAGCATTTCGTGGAGGGCGAAGGTTCTTAACTGTCAATTAAGGACCATCTCACATCATTCGGTATGAAATAGGATGGTGGAAAAGGCCTAAAGAATCTTGGGAAGAATGAGTGTGTACATTTTGCACGTATAGGGCTATGGAATTGGAAAAACATTTCATTTTGGAATGTGATGCATTCAAAGACTTCACAGAATGTTATGAGAACATGTTAGCATCAGTTTCTTCACATTGTCTTTTTAGCAAGGGGATTGTTGGAAGGTTGGGCTAGGGCATCATCAATTTGAATCAGAAAATGATTGAATTACAAAAAGAAAAAAATGAGAATTGCGAAAAGCTAAAAACAGTGAACTAATTATCTCATAGACTATTTTTAGTCTCGTGGACCTTAAAATATCATTACATTTCATTTCACAATATTTAACAAAATTTATAATTAAAACAATCATTATTTCTATTGTCTTTTTCATTTCTTATGGGACTAATATTTACCATTGTTTTTTTAAATAATAATTTTTTAAAATTTTAATTAAATAAATTTACATTTTTTGCGAGACTAATATTGAAAAAAGTATGGGTGTAGTTAAAAAAAGTTTTGGAAAATCCAAGTAGAGCCTAGCCTCTAAACAATCGAGAAGAATCAGCCTCATAATCTCCAATTGGCAATGTCTACTCAACCAATTGAGCTAACCCTCAAGACTTGAAGATGAAAGATATACGCAGCATGTTTTTATTTATGAAAATAATTTTACATTTAAAGTGTTTATTATACTAATAGGGTAATAAGTATAAAGTATTTTTTTTCCACTTTTAGATTGTGTTTTGTACTTTTATTAAGTTGATGGTCTAGGTTAAACATTGGATAATCAATATTGGGATCATTACATATAGTTACTCAATTTTAGAACTTTAAATATTTCAATTTATAGTACTTGAATAACAATTATTTCACTCAATCATTTAAGTTAAATTTAAATGGCTATTATAATTTTAAGTGGGGATGATAATAACTATTCAACCTAACCACATAAGCTCAATTTATTTCACTCTGTTAATATTTGGATGAAGAGAATAACAATTATTCCACTTAATCACTCAAATTAAACACATTTGACTATTATAATTTTTAACTATAAATATGCACACAAAAACAACATTATACTTTCTCTATATTTTCAATGAAGCAACAACTTTTTTACCTATATCTCTTTTAAAGGAATTGAAAAAACATTTCCGAAACATTGAAAATCAAATCAACCATATATCTAAATTTCCTTATCATGAAATCCTAACCTATTTACCTTCATATTAATGGTTTTTAAAAATATTTACATATTTAACATCGAATCAATTATACACTTTAAAAATATAAATTATTAAAATCATAAATGTGCAATAATAATTTTAATTCATATATTAATCTTATAAAAAAAATATTAATCTTATATTAACATTTCTATTTATAAATATCAATCACAATAAATATAAACGTGTATATTGATTATAATGTCTATACAAATAATATTAATATTTCATATATATAATGTCCTCACATGGAAAACGAGGACAATCTCTCCATGATGATTACATAGAAAACTAGGACAAGCTCTCAATGATGATTTCAACGATATCTATGTTGGTGGAACTTAGGTTGAATAAACAAGGATACTCAAGAAAATGCTGAGAAAAGTGAAGAATAATACTCCGTATTTCTAGGTTGAATAAACAAGGATAATCAAGAAAATGCTGAGAAAAGTGATGAATAATACTCGGTATTTCTAGATTTAATGGTTGATTGCCACTTGCAGACTATGGTCATTCATGACTCTACCGAGTGCCATGCCCCCTAACATTGGAGATCAATATTGCATCTCTGCACATGATAACGATCTGTGTACACTGAGCTATAACATGCCAGCAATAGGTGATGCAGGCTATGGTCATTCAAGACTGCACGCAGTGCCATGCCCCCTAACATTGGAGATTAATATTGCCTCTCTGGACATCATAACGATCTGCGTACAATGAGTTATAACATGCAAGCAATAGGTGCTGCAGCAGCAGGAAGTCAAAGCATATTGAATGAAGATACATGTATCACCACAGGATCAAAATTATTTTCCTGTCTTGACATGAAGCTGCAAACGTTCATGTACACCTACGGATTGAATGTTAATAAGTTCTCTCGGCCATGTGTGATATTAACCTTGGTGTGCAGGAATTCCAGGCATACAAGATGGCTGAGTCATTCATCCTAGCCCATGAATAATTGTATTCATCAACAACTTCAGTTGCCTTAGGGCTTATAACAACTTAAGTTCCGTCCATGAATTTGGATTCGCAAGCCTGGATGTTGGAGCTACGTATTTCTTAGTATGCTCTATATAATTATCCTCCTCTTTCTATATGCAGTGTGGTCAATTATATCTGAAAACATTGATTGTAAAAAAGCGGTTGAATCTCACTTTTCGTGTGTGCGCGTTTTCTTTCTATTTTTGCAGATATGAAGTCTCTTTATCAATGGTTTCAGACTAGTCCCAATAACAGACTGCTGCTCCTATTTCTTCGGTAGCCCTATTCTATCTTGGATTAGCTGCTATAGGTGGAGACTTGATATGTTTCACTTATGCTTTTCATGAGTTTGTAACGAAGTCTGGTTTGTGGACACTGTACACTTCTGAGCCGAGGCCATTGTCACCCCCAAGGACCTGTTCCTGGATCAAATTTCCTTTGCTCAGGTTCTTCTCTGGTTTTTTTTCACATAAGTTTTTCATGAATTTCCCACACGATTTTAGTGTATTTGTCAGAAAATACTTTCTCACACAAAATTTCAGTGTTTTTAAAGAAAATTTCCAGACACAAATTAATCATTGAAGAAGTCTAAAAGTTTTACAACTTGGATTTTCTTTGACCATCATTATTAGAGGAATTCTACTATATAATTTTTTTATCAATTTTTTTCATTCTATTATATGATTTTTTGAATTAATCAGAGAAAGAAAGTTTAAATTTTATACAATTGGATGTTTATATGATTTTATTATGTTATATATGGTTTTATTATATTATGTTTGGATGTTTAATATTTGACGCAAAAGCTTAATTATTTACTTAGGGAAAATGCTTTTTTTTTAAATTATGTTATAGATGCTATAATGTTTGGTGTTTTTATAGTATTTTCTCACAAATACAAACTATATCTATAATAACATATTTGCATGTACAAAGATTACGAATAATTTAAAGAATAACTTGTACCAAATATAGAAAATTAAGAAAAATAAAGCTTAATATTTTAAACTGAATGCAACAAACAAACGCTGCAGACATATTTCATGACATTGTTGAATATGTTAGGAAAAACCAGTAAAAGTAAGCATTAGTCATGTTTTATTTTTGTGACCCCTGCGTGGATTGAATGCATTAAGAGTTGATTAGACTCTAGTACAGGTTAAGAGGATATACAAATTAACCATCACATTCTTTCGTGTGAATCAAATGTTTTGGCTCATTGATTAATGTTTGGGCTCATTGATTGAGGTTATACAAACAAAACAAGCTCAAATAATGAAGGTGTGGCTTAATAATTAGATAAATTAAGCCATTTGCACGTTTTTTCCAGGTTTTGTTATTAGTCAACTTGGTTAGTTTTTTTAGATTTTGCTGTAAAAAATTTTAATTTTATTAAGTAATTGGGATAGTTTTAATTGGGAAAATAATTATTTACTAAATCAAAATGTTTATATATATATATATATATATATATATTTTAATTTATTGAATGATCTTTTTTATAACTATTTTTTCTAGTTCATTTTAATCAAAATATAAGGGAGATTTTTAAAAACTTGAGTTTAAATTGTTTAAAGGGCACTAGAATTTTTTAAGATTGTTGAATACATTTATGCATTCAAAATAGTAATAATAATAATACTTATTATTTTTGTATTATAAATAACTTAGAAATCAATGCAATCTCAACTATATCATAATTTAGTTTAATTTAGCAGTTTTAAAGTTTTTAGGGTGTCAAAATTACATTCTCTAATTATAATATATTATTTATATAAAATATTTTTATAATTTCTAAAATGTTAAAACTACTATTTTATTTTTTATTTTTATTTTTTTTTTATAAAAATGTAAAAAGTTTTAATCACTAATACTCTATAATAAACCCTGCCATGATTATGCTGCAAAACAAAATTATAAAATGTCTTGAAGTGATGCAATATTGTAATTTTTTATTATTATTTTTATAAATCAATGATACAATATTATAACAACTATTTTGTTTTCATAAATTAACTATACAGATGTAGAAATTCTCATTAATCTAAAATTTTAATGAAATTCTAAACATCAAATTAACAATTTTTTTTCGACCATTTCAATCATATAATTAATAACTTGAATTTAATTATATGCTTCATTGTTTATTTAATATTTATTTAATTGTTCATTTATTTTTAAATAAAAAAAATTATAATATTAAATGTTATTTATCTATCTTCTCTTAATATCTAAGATCATATCATACCTACAACATCATGTGTATTTTGATAAAACTTCACAATCTAAAATATCTTGCTAGTAAGTTTTAAAGTGGTGAATTTTCACTCATGCCAAATGTTTTTGGGTTTTAGATTATTCACATATTTTCTCATATCTGCAAAATATATATATATATATATATATAACCAATCAAAAATAATTTTAGTTCATAATCCTTTTACAATACACAAATTCATATTTCAACAAATAAAATTAATAATAAAATATCTCAACTTACCAATAAAATTAATAATAAAATATCTCAACTTACCAATAAAAGAAGCCCAAATTAAATCAAGCGAAATAACTAACTAATATATAATACTCGTTCAATAATACGCATAGCAGCCATAAAAATATCTCATTCGAAATGTGAATGAGCACTTTGTAACCATTGAACATCAACTACAATTTTGAATTCAATTGATGTTTAGTCTGAGTAATTATCTTTGACTTAATCGGTATTTTATTATAATGAAATTTATAAAATAATGTAATGATGATTGTGAAACATTAGAGATTTTTCCGGTGCAAACTGAATTGAAAGAAGTGTAGGGAGTAGAGAGGGCTTATTATATATTTAAAGTGTAATCTAACTGTGATGTAGATTTATTATATATTTAAAGTGGAGTTTACTTTTATGATGTGATGTTTTAATATGTATTTTTTAATTTAAAAGGATGGCTTGAAATTATATATTCAGATGGTATAGTTTGAATATTATTATTTATAAATTTAGAATTTTATTTTAAATTTATTTAAAAAAATCATGTTATAAATATCAAAATTTTATGTACAATTATTAAGTTTCGTAAGTATTAAATTGTTTCTTCTTTTAAAATAAATGTGAAAATTTTCTCTATAATTATTATCATGTTATTTAAGTATTGAAAATATCTCTACTATATTATTTACATATAAATATTAAATTTTTCTTTTTCATGTTACTTTATCTGGATTGAATCGTCATATTGTTGGTCATTTATCTCAATGTTTTCATAATAGAAATAGTAGAATAATCAACTCATATTATCATTTTAAACGGTGGAACCTAGTTTAGTAAATTGAGATCTAGAACATTCCAGGAGCATTTTGATGTATGAAATAACATTTTTTGGAGTTAAATTGTGTTTCTCCAATGCCACACATTCTACTTATATTCTACATGCAAAGGCATTTCCAACGACACAAAAATCACCTCAATAAAAGTCCATATGAAAAATTTATGCTACTTAGAAGTTGACCTTCCTATTTTAGCCACCATAATTCGAGAGGATGCCACGTCAATGCTCATTGCTCAAGGAAAGGGGGCTAACCATGTGATCATGATGAAAAAGACTCTAGAAGAGTCCATAGCGTAACTCTACTTAAGAGTTGAAGGGGCCAAACCTAACCACTAGTAGGCTGTTGAGTTGTGGTATAATTGAGCCACTAGAAGGAAAAGGGTTTCCATTATTTTTAATGCATTTGTTTCATAGACGAGCAGAGTAGTCGAGATGGATAGGGAGAGAGCACACAAATATTATTTATGCATTGTAGCAGTCCACGAGCCACATATCTTACTTCTTTATACTCGCAACCATTTTCTATTCAAAGAAACAGAGTGGAATGGTCTCACCTTCCAGTTAGGTTTTCTCTTGAAAGGGTTTCCTAGGATATATCTTCTGCCAAATGTGGTTTGTGACTTTTTATTTTGTTGTTCTCTAATTTCTTCATAAATTTTAGTTCTCATGTATATGCAATGAATAGTAATCTACATATCCAAAAATATAAAGACAAATAAACTCTAATAGTGTAGATTTCAGACTTTCAAGTATAGTTTTATCAGATATGTTGTGGAAAATTGTCAAGTGGAGTATCCACAACAATTTATGGATCAAATTGGTATCACAGTAGGTTTATTTGGGTATATTGTGGAGATATGCAGGGGATCGAGATTGGTTAAGCCAAAAAGTCACAAAACCCTAGTCATGCTGACAAATATGTGAATAACCCTCATGATCCTGTAGAGGAGAGAAATTCATTACTAGAAGCACAAGTTGAAAATATAAATCGTAATGTGAATCTCATGATGGAAACCCTCACCATTAAGCTCGATCTATTCGGAGAAGATGGGGTTTCTAATGCATAAGTCTAATCAAAGGGTAGTTTAATATATTGGAAGAAACAAAGAATGAGTTGAATAAAGGACTCCAAAGGGATCAACCTAGTTGAAGTTTCATGAAGAATTCACAATCCTTGTTTAAAATGGAAATAGTGGTCGATATCAAGTCATACCAAGGTGAGATCGACACTTTAAAGCTAAATCATTGGTTGCAACAATTAGAAGTTTATTTGAATGTTCATCATATAAAGTAAGAATTGAAGATTTCATTTGTGTGGTTGAAATTAGAAGGACATGCCCTGACCTGGTGGTAAAGCCACATAGAGACATTGAGGTTATAGGGAGATCCTCTAGTGACTAGGTGGGAGGACTTTAAAGCCCTCCTAAGGTCACAATTTTATTCTATTATGTATGTAGAGGACCAATGGATCTCGTGGCACCACTTTAGAAAGAAACAAATGAAAAGTGTATAGGAGTACAACAAGTTTAGAAACATGGTCATAATGTTGTGTATTTCCCCAAAAAACCTAGATGTACTGCTGAAGTATTTTCGGGGTCCACACAACCACATGTGAAGGAAAGTGATGTTATTCAAACCTAGATTAGTGGGTGGGGCTTTTGTATAGAAACATTACTTGGAGAACATAACCTTGAAGAAAGTGCAATCAAGCATAACGGAGAAAAAGGAGCTGCAAGATGATTCTAAGGAGGGGAATAAGAAGTCGAAAGGAGAAAAAGATTGCAAAACGATGGTCACAACACACCAATGCAAATATCTAGCAACCATTGTAATATTAATGGTCATGTATAGAAGTGTTGGAAGTTACATCCAAATATTAACCTAAGAACAAAAAGAAAAATAATAAGAAGAAGAATCTCATGGCTACTGACTTGAGAAACCAAGTTGAAAGTAGCTCAGATGTGGATGAGAAAATCGTTTGTACATTACTGTAGAAGGAGGTGAATCTAAGTAACCTTCAAAAACATGAAGAGAACAAAAATACTAGGCTCTTGCATATAAATATACAAGTTAAAAATACCAAGATTGATGTGTTGTTCAACTCAGGATCATAGGCAAATCTCAGTGCAACAAAGCTAGTCAACAAATTGGTATTGGAGGTTCATGATCATACACGCTCATATCCATTGGAATGGGTAAATAAGGATGTAAATATAAATTTAATAAAAAAAATTCAAAATTAGATTTGCTATTAGTGTTAATTTCATTAATGAAGTATAACTAGATGTAGTTCCCCTTGATGTATGTGGGGTGGTATTTGGAAGTCCCTACATGCAAATGTAGTATGAAATATTCATGCAAAGAGCCAACCAATATTGACTCATCAAGGATGGAAAATAATTCACTATCAACATGCATAAAGGAAAGTAAAAAAAATTCACTATTAAGTGCCAACCAAACAAAAAAACTTACCTGATCTAGCAAGAAGTATGTTTTTCTATTTTTAAGATAATATTAGTCTATAAAAAAGACAGTGAGAGGAAAGGAATTCTTCGAAGGATGTACTAAAAAAAAAAGCTGGAAGATTTGATACAAACACACAAATGTGTTCCAAGATCCTAAAGGGCCACCACCCAAGAGGGAAGTACAACACGAAATCAAGCTATTGCGACACTCCCCATTGCCAAACAATTGGCTATATAAAATGTTTGTTATAAAAGCAAGTGAGGTGAAGAAACTGTTGTAGTATCAATTGGAATAAGGTGTCATTCAATCGAGTACATCACTATGTGGTTCACACATCATCATTGTGTCAACGAAGGATGGGACTTGGTGAATGCATATAGATTATGAGGTGTTGAAAAAAAATTACGCTCAAGAACAAGTATCCCCTGCCTAAAATAGATGACATGTTGAATCAATTGCATCAAGAGAAATTCTTCACCAAGTTTTACTTAAAGTCGAAATATCACCAAGCTCAAATCACACAGGAAGATACCTAGGAGACTACCTTCAAAACCATGCAATATTTGTATGAGTGGCTAGTCATTCCATTTTTCCTACGCAATGCACTAACTACATTTATGAGGTTAATGAATGATATATTGTTCCCTTCTATAAATTCATTTCTTACTATTTATTTGGATGATATATTGGTACACAGTGCCACCAAGGAGGATCACATTATCAAGAAAATTATATTTTATAATTTATGTTACATTTTAATGTCAACTCGGTGCTCGTAAGCTTGTGAGATGCAAACAAAATATGTGGAAGATCAAAATTAATCTATCCTATCCTAATTGAAAAACTCTAAAACTCTTTATGAACCGAGATAATCTTCCTCAAGTTCTTTAATGAGATTAACTAGGATTTATTCTAACCATAGGTGGCAACATTATATATGTTGCGTAGTTACTACATTTCCAACACTCACATCAAATATACACAAAATATAAAAATACAATTATATCACAAACAAAGAAACCCTATACACAACAATATATAATGGAGAGATTTGCATTAATATCTAAAAATGATGTCAAAGGTTCTAGAATTCTCAGTGAATCCTTCATCATGTTCACCCCCTTTTATTCTGACAATCAATCCCCTAATAATAGTCGAAAAATTATATCACATCATCAAAGACGATGGATAAAATCAATTCATTTCAACATCATTTCAAAGAAGGAATCAAAATCTAGATTTTCCCAAAATATTAAGCTTTAACAGATTTTGTGGACCAAAATATGGATACAATAAAGGCTATGATCTCCATTATTCATTAACGCTAAAAAAATGTGTTACTGATGATCTAGGTTCATCAAATAAAATATTCGATAAGTTGGTTTCTTCCTAGAATCCACCCAAAGCACAAATTCGTGTTTTTATTTAATTATTTATTCAAAAACATAGTAACTATAAAAATTGCAAGTTCTTGTAGTAATTAAAAGATTAGTAATTTTAAATGATTTAACTCTCATTTAAATACCAAACTAAAGGAAAAACATGATAAGTAAATTTCAGTGCCTTATGGATGCCTCATATGATAATTCATAAAGCAAAGTGGATGGTATGAAGGTAAAAACGTAGGCAAAGAAAGGGAAAAAGAGTGCAACATTGACAAAATTGAGTACAAAAATGTAGCCCAACATCTTCCCTGATCTGACGATGTTGATTGTCCTCCGGGAACTTAATCAAAATGTTGCCCCAAATGCCTTTGTATTCTTTGTGCCTGGTTGTTGATTCCTTGTAGAAACCCATGTTTTGAGTGATTTCTTCGTAAGATGCCTTTTCTAAAAACTCAACCCAAAAATATTTTACTTTATATGTTTCTTTGTCCCACCATAGTAAAAGAAAATATAAACACAACCCCAACCATCATGTTCCATTTCTACAAATGGTATCAAGATATAAGTCAACACTTGTCAATGCCATACAAAATAGTGTATATCCTGTAGAATCTTGTTTTTGTAGTTCAAGGGGTAAAAGATCCCATCTTTCCTATGCAATTAAAAGTGAGAACATAACAAATTGTTTCTATACATCTTCAAAGTTTCAAATGGCTAATATTTAATTCATTCTATAAAATTTTACTTGCTTTGAAATAGCTAATAATTTCTCATGATTCTATATGGTTTCTTTAAGAAATGGGTGTTCACTGTGCACCCAAAGTTTTGAACTTAATTCACACAATTTATAGAAATTCATTTCAAGCTTATAGTTAATCTAATTATGAATAAATGAAGAGAAATATCTCCATTGTAAATCGCCAACTACCAAATTTGGGTTCCAAATGGTGTTCTATTCTAAAATGAAATTGCATTAATAGAACTCACAAATAAGATTGTGATGTTGCCCACCTTTAACTAACTTATCTATTTTGAATGTTATCCATTGTTCTACCAGATAGAGAGAACAAACTTTAGCTATTGCTATGCATGATAATAATTGGATAGCCATATCATAGATTGTTGTTATGTCTTTTTCTTTTTCTTGTAATTGATTTTTGAGTTGATGAATTTGGTTGAACCATTTTTCTTGTAATTTTTCTATTTCAAACTTGTATTGATCTCAGTAAATGATACCAAGATCATATAGGTCCTCATTTCTTTTCGAATTTACTATTTTGGGCCTAATAGAGGAGAGAGAAACAGTCTTTTTAATAATTTCATCTAGTATTTGATTAACGAAAACATATGCTTCTGATGTTTCTGAATGAAGAAACTATCTAGAATAATTGTTTTTTCTTCTAAAACATAGCATTTTGATTTGTCTATTATGTCTGGCAAAGATTCTTATTTTTCCCATGTTGAACTCTAGCCTAATGCTTTAGGGCTTTAACCATATTTTTCAGCGTAGCATTTTTTTCTCCTATCATGATTTCTTGAGATTTCGACATAGCATTTTCATCTTTAATATGCCTATTAAGAACTTGCAATTCCTTTATCTTCCACTTAAGCTCTTGAATTTTTTGTTTTTCCCTCTTTAATAAAGAAAATGATGCTTCAAAACATACCTTAGGTTGGCATTGTCCTTCATCAATTTTCCGTGTGGGCATAATGTGTTATTTCGAAATATGACTATCTTCAGCCTATGCAAGTTAGGGATTTTGTGACCGAAGGTTTCTTATGCATGGTTTCTTTGGAAAATATGAGAAAGGAACTTCTGACTGTGAAGATTGTATATTTTGTGGTTTTAGTACAACATCATCTTATTCCAATCCCAAAATCCTCCTTTTACTACAAGTGGTATAACCTGTCAATACTGGTTCAGTTGCAGATTTCAAAATCTTCCTTTTTCTGGTAGAACTCCCAATTCCTTCTTGAACTTGGTCTCGCTAGGTGTTTTACACAAACCCTTTTATTTGAACATGAGGGTTTGTAGGACAATGGGCTGGAATGCCTTTGGCTTGTAGGAATTCGTCCCAAGAGACAAAGTATTTATGTAGCTTAGTAGAAATTAGTGATTTAATAATCCCATGATGGAAAAGACTATTAATAGCAGTGTTCTGATGCTTTTGCGCTACCGTGGAAATTTTAGAAAAAAAATTCCACAAGTAATAAGGCATAAGGCAAACTGAGAGGAGCTTTTCCTATTAAATTCCACAATGATGTAATATGATATAGGGAAACAAAGCTATAATGGCCTTCGCAAGTGAAATACCTCTGCAAAAGATAGCCCATCTACCCATGGTTCCTTTCATGAAATTCATAAAGCACTTGTAGCCCAATTTGGTTCTAGAACACCCCTTCCCATCAATTCCTTCCACATGTCCGCAATCTAAAGTTTTTGATGCTTAAACCATTGTACTCCTATTCTCTATAATCTTGTAGTTAAGGAAATTGTTGCTTTAGAAACATGGAGCAATAAACCATACAATGATGCACTTGCACCATCATAGGTCATATAAAAGGATAATGTGGCTTCATCATCATACTCGTTAACCTTATCAATGAAATCTAGTAACCCAACTCTGTGAAACACTTCCCGACACTTGGGGAATTCATCAAAAAACAGTAGAGATTCAGGTTCTTGTCATCTTATTGTATCCATTGGTTGATTCATCCCGAAGCTGAGATATTACAATATTAATTGACTCAAATTATCAAAAGTTACAGGTTTTGAACTAAGGTATGTGTGGACAATACGAGGGCAAGGAAAATTAAGGAAAACAAATTTAGAGTGAAACACAATATCATATCTTAAATTGTTATCATGAGGGAAAATAATGAATGTTTGATGTGACATAGATAGGATCAGGTTTATTACTCAAATATCACATAATGAATTATATAAATCAAAGATAAATTATGTGGTATATCTATATCATGACAAGTTATGATCAAGCCGTATAATAGTTTCATAAAAGGATTAGGTGTGTTAATGGCATGAAATCTTTCGCAGTTTGTTTATTTAATTAAGAAATAAAACCATACTTGTCTCTTTTGCCTTGTCTGAAATTTTTTATATATTTGTTCATTGAACTTTGACTTCTAATGATATTCCTGGAACTAATTTTGGATGCTCTTCTTAAAAATTTGTTGGAACTACTGGACCTAAGTAAAATTCTATTGCTAAAATTTGTATTCATATCTGAAATTTCTTGTACTATTTATTTTGTAAGTATTTTTGCAGTGCTAATTTATTGCAAGGTCTTTATTTTTATTATTCCCTCTGCAATCCTACCGATCTGAATAAATTATGTTGATGTCGAACATAAGCAAGAATCATTGGATTACCAGCCATTGAGGAGGGTTGTTAACTAATGTGAGATACCACATCTTTGATATCGATGGGAATCAAGGCACTAGGTACATTCTATAAATCATGAATGGATTCTTTGAAATCGAATGAATTAAAGAATTCACCTACCAAGAGGTATTACTGTATTTCCTTAGCAAATGACAAGGATTCTGACAATCGAGGCATGTAGGGTTTAGGGTAACATAGAAATGTCTCAAGATTTAGACCTAGAAGATTTTTTGAAGTGGATGAGCTTAAACTTAATAGAGGAGAGCACATAGCCATATTATTTTGCAAAAGATAGAACATACTTTATTGGGAATCCAACCAACTGGTTTCCTGGTTTTCTAACTGGATCCTTGCTAAGTTGCGTCCAGGGAAAATTTTAAGAACCCCCCCTAAATTTATAAATATAATAAATGGGCGAATCTCCATGGTATATAGGAAAAATGGAAGGCGATTTTATCAATAATATAATATGTATATATAATTTTTTGGCGAAGGCATGGCGAATATTTTACTCAATTATAAAATCTTGTAAGATCTTGGCGAGTCTTTCACTAAATAATAAAACTTTGTAAAGTCCTAGTGAATCTTAGCATAGGCTACATGCTGGTTTAATTCCCCCATTTAAATAGGCTACATTCCAAGTGAATACCATGGGTCAATACCATGTGCCATTTTGGTAAATACCATGGGTCAATACCATGTGCCATTTTTATTTTTATTAATTCTAATATTAGGGTTAATAATGGTTTTTTGCATGGTATTAATAACAATCTAGTCCATGGTATTTGTCCCATAGTATTTTCCCCATAGGTTTCACCTAAATATAACCCATTTTTTGAGTGTTCGTAAATATAAGGTGACTTATGGAGTAAATATAAAAAAATGTTTTATTTGTTTACCATACCTCTCGTTTATTTATATTTTTATTAATTTACCATACCTCTTTTACAAATATGGTATTTGGCCCATAGGATTCACTTAAATAAAACCTCTTTCTTGAGCCTTCATAAATAGAACGAGGGTTATGGACTAAATATAAAAAGAGGTTTTATTTATTTACGATACGTTTAGTTTATTTATATTTTTATTTATTTACCATACATTTTGAGTAAGTATAAAAAGACGTTTTATTTATTTACCATACCTCCACTTTACTTATATTTTTATTTGTTTACACCCTTACATGTATATAAGGTGACTTATGGAGTAAATATAAAAAATGTTTTATTTATTTACCATACCTCTCATTTATTTATATTTTTATTAATTTACCATACCTCTTTTCTAAATATGGTATTTGGCCCATAGGATTCACTTAAATAAAACCTATTCTTGAAAATGGGCGAATGGATTCACTTAAATAAAACCTATTCTTGAAAATGGGCGAATGGAAGGTTGTAAGTCCTAATTTCAAGGGCTAAATTTACCTTTTTTACCCTCTCCCTTAAAATAAGGTGGGCTATTTGAGGTGATTTGTAAAAATGTACTATGATACAAAATATTCGCCCACTAAAAATTTAAAACCCCTTAATTTCGCCAAAGGGCGAACATTCGCCCCTAAAATTATCCTTGGTTGCGTGAGACAAGCTAGTTTTCACAACTTAACTAATTTTTATCTTTACTTTTATTCATTTATTTTCATATAATAACCTACTCTACTTGAAAAAGGAAGATATATTCAAGTATATGCATACTTCCAATGTAACCATCTAGGAATCAAGATCTCTAGTGTTCTCATATCCAAATTTGTTAATAATTCCTTCATAACTACCGAGATATAAGAAACCAGTTTCTCACATGATTTGGATGCCCAGAGTTGTTGAAGAATGAAATGTTGGACCTCGATGACTATATTAAATTAGGATTCAGTATAATCTTGATTTCCTCTACTTCCTAGTTTAATATATTCCTTTATCATGCCAAGTAAATCTTCTAAAATATGCTCTTTATTCATAGAATCTGGTATTAGCCAAGCAATAAACTCTTCAATTTTAGGTTCCAACATTTTCTCTTCATAAGCTAGTGTTTGTGATTCTTGAGTCTCTTCTACAAATTTAAGAGGATCACTTAAAAGGCCTCATAGGCCCTATTTTTTAGTGTGTTCATGGAGTCTTTGTACTTCTTACAAGGCATGTTTCTCTCTAATTCTGAATCTAATCTTCGAAAAAGGATTGAAGAAATTCCTTGTAGTGATGAGCCCTTCTTTGCTCAACAAGTTCTTCAACATCAGTAAGTTATTTTTTTGGTTTACAGTTCCTGATCATATATCGATTAGTTTGTTTTGGAGGATTCTTACAATAGCCAAAATTTATAAATTAAAATGAATTAAAGCATACATACTCAAAATCCATGGGATGAATAGGCATGCATTGAGGTCCCAAAATATAAATAGTTAACCCATAGTCTTCTACCCAACCATGCCCAATAAATTTACAGGTATTCATACTAAAATCAAACACTTTAAAAATGAAAATGATGGGAATTGAAAAAAATGCTTAAGTAGGTCTAGTTTGATGGATTGTCAATGCACTAGGGCATTTTCCACTGTGAGAGAAAACAGACAATCTAGTAGTCCTTTATCCAATACAATAAACTCAAACTAACACTAATTGAGAAGTCAAGAATACACTAGGGCCTTTTCCACTTGTGATAAAGTGGACGGAAACTATTCATGGTCTTGTACTTAACTTATCAATCAATTTATTTTGAATCCATCAGCTAATTTAAATTAATGTACATCACACTTGAAAGAAAGAAAAAATATTTGCTTGGAAAAGAACAATCAAGGGTTTGTAGGAACTCACAAAAATGGTCACACAAATTCTTACCTCTTGTCTTACATTTCCTCCTCGACCAACCTATATAATTTAAACATAACGTACCTACTTATACTTCAATCCCTTTAGCACCTCCTCAAAAACGATCCCAAAAACGTTGAGAAAATTATATGCTATATTTTATGTTACATTATAATGTCAACCCAGGGCTCGTAAGATTATGAGGTGCAAGTGTAGTATGTAAACTATCATATCCTAATTGCAAAACTCTAAAACTATCTATGAAACTAATTAACATTTCTTAAGTTATTTAGTGAGATTTATTAGGGCTTGGTATAAGTACAAGTGAAAACATTGTATATGTTGCAAAGTTACTATGTTTCCCACATCAACTTGAAAAGGTGTCTTTGAAAAAGTTTACCAATATATAACAACTTATGGAAATAAACACACATATATTGGAAATGAAATGGCATATATTAAAGTTGCAACTAATGTAATTAGCTAAAATAAATAAAAAGGAAAACATGGTGTATGTCAAAACATGAATATCTTTAGAGTTGTCTTTTATGGAATCATCACATTAATATAATCTGGGGTCACATGGAAATATTACCAAATCCAACATACATTATGGAGAAACTCAAAGTTTAAATGAATTTATAAATAATATGCTAAACATCAAATCTATATAAAAGATAAAAACAGGATTTATCTTAAACACAAAAAATTTCTACACCACAATATCATAATGGGAGTTTTGCATTAATATCTAAAAAAATGTCAAAGGTTCCATAATTTTCAATGAATCCTTCAGTGTGTTCACCTTCTTTTATGTATACAATTGATCTCCTAATAATAGTAGATGAGTTCTATTACGTTATCGAAGATGATGGATCGAATCAATTCATTACAGAGTTGTTTCAAATAAGGAACCATAATATGGATTTTCCCAAAATATTAATAGATTCTATGGAGAAAAATCTAGACACAATAAAGGTTGTGATCTCCCTTCCTTTTTAATGCTAAAAAAGTGTTGCTTATTATCTAGGTTCATCCAACGGAGTATTCAACAGGCTGGTTGTTTCCTAGAATCCACACAAAGCACTAATTCATGTTTTTGTTTGATTATTCCTTCAAACACAGAGTAACTACAAGAATTACAAGTTATTGTAGTAATTACAAGGTTCGTGCTTCATAATGATTTAAATATCATTTAAATAAAATATTGAAGGAAAAACATGCCAAGTAACTTTTAATACCTTGTGGATTCCTAATATGACAATACATTGAGCAAAGTGAATGATATGAATGTAAGAAGATAGGAACAATAAGGGGAAAAGAGTGCAACAATTGACAAAATACAGTTAAAAAATGCAACCCAACACACATCTCACATTTGATGCAAGTGTTGGAGACATTAAATAAGTACCAATTGCTAGCAAATCTCAAGAGGTGTGAGTTTGCACAATAGCCTTTAGTGTATCTATAGTATGTGATAGGTGAAGGAGAGCTTAAAATAGATTCTGCCAAAATGCAAAACACCATGGAATGATCGATGCCTACTAATGTTTCTGAGGTTAGGAGTTTCATCGAGGTGGCACGGTACCTAAGGAAATTGATAGCCTCGTTTTTAGCAATAGCAACAACATTCCATGTCATAACAACAAGTGGAAAGAGATTCAAGTGGGAAAAGGGTCAACAAAGTTCTTTTGAGGAGTTAAATAAGAAGATTAGTCAAACACCAATTCTAGCATTACCAAACTTGCAACATCCCTTTGAAGTGGAGACAAATGCAAGTGGTTATGTTATGGGAGCGATATTCATGCAAGGAGGAAGGAATGTATGCTACCATTTTGGAGTTATTTATGGGTCATTTATTAACTACCCTACCTATGACAAGGAACTTTATGCCTTGGTGAAAGTTATGAGGAAGTGGAAGCACTATCTAATGGGAAAGGAGACAGTTTCCCACATAGATGATCGGCCACTACACTACCTGCAAACCCACAATAAACTATACATTACAAATGGATGGGGTTTCTACATAAGTTTGATTTAGTGATCAAATATAAGAAGGGAAACACAAACAATTTAGTTTACATGCTATGCTATCAAAGCCACTCACATCAAAATTCAAAACTTTGGGAACTCTAATGCACATGGACCAATTCACCCATGATACATAAAAAGAGACATATTCAGATGATGGGTGCTTAATGAGGTGTTTCAGTAGTTGCAGAGCCAGAGTCATGTGCATGATTGTGACATCACTACTGACTACCATCTTTAGGATAGGTGACTTTATAAGGTGGATAAGTTATGTGTTCTTAAAGGTGAGTGATTATAGTTGATTAGATAGGATCACACCTCCACTATTGCAACGTACTATGGTGTAGGGAAAACAATGGCCAACTTGCATAAGTATGTGTATCGGCCCAAGATTTAAGAACATGTAGCCAGTTTCATAAGAGGATGCATGTTTTGTTATGCCAACAAGCCTAGTAATAGGAAACAAGGTCTAGGTCATCCTGTAACTATACCCAATTTTCATTGGGCAAGTATTTCCATGGACTTTGTGGGAGCTTTACCAACAACCAAGAAGGAATCTGACTACTTGTTCATGGTAGTTGACAATTTCAACAAGTTGCGTATTTTGATGCCTTATAAAAACACCATCATTGGGCAAGAAGTAGCAAGCTTGTTCTTTGGATAAGTTTGGATGCACTTTAGGATACTAAGGAGATTGTTTCATACAAGTACATGAGATTTTGAACTACATTATGGGAGATGATGGACACAAATTTGAAGAGGCCTATAACATTTCATCCTCAGAAAAATGAGTAGACATAAGTAGTCAACGGGATTTTGGTGTAGCTTTTGAGGGGTTACAATCAGAAGCATCCAAAGACATAGGATGAAAATATGGTATATACACAATACCCTTGTAGCAGTCCAGTCCACACTTCTATTAGTAAGTCCCCATTTGAAACTTGTTTTAGAAATTTATCACTTGCACCTTTGGATATTGCAAACGGGAAATAAGGAAGAGTAAGGGAGCATCTTGCAATGGATGCCTTAAAGGCATAAATATTTGTTGAGAAGATTAGGTAGACCCATCCACAAGTATAATAAATATTGGAAACATCATGGGAAAAATATAAGACCATGCATGATAAGCACATAAAAGAGAAGTTGTTTAAGGTGGGAGAGCGAGTATGGTTACATTTGAATAAGGAAACGTTATATTGTCATGGTAAGGAAATCAAGGATCTATAATGTGGCCCTTTGAGATATTGAAAAAGGTGGGAGATAATGGCTACAAACTCAATCTATCCCCATACATGCACATTTACTCAGTTTTGAATGTAGAGAATATCAAACTCTATGAGTATTTTGTGTTGGATTAGGAAGATGAACAAATCCTACATTCAGTAGAGGATTTGACACCAGATGCTCATGCAGAGTTGATAGAAGATATAATTTTGCAAAGGAGGTTCAAAACTACAAGATAGGGGCTGCATGACCTTTAGTAGATTAGGTTGAAAATATAACTTTTGGGAAAAGCTAAATAGTACACCCGAGATAAGGTGGATGAAAAAATTATTCACCTCATTCAACTTAAGCTTTTGGGGACCAAAACCTCCCATAACAGGGAGGTGTGATCTCAATTGAATCATTATATTGTTTGCAATCCATCTCAATGTTTTCAAAGTGGAAGAAGTGGGGGAATCAACTAACATGGCCATTTTTACTGACAGGACCCAATTTGTTAAATTGCGGCCTAAAACCTTTCAAGAGCATTTTTGAGGCATCAAATCGCATTTTTGGGTGATAAAAATTTGTTGCTTTAGTGTAACACCTTTTGCCCCTATTCTACACACAAAGAATTTTCCGATAACGCAAGAATCACCTGAATCGGAGTCTATATGAAAACGTTATGCCACTCAGAAGTTGACCTTCCTAATTTGGCCACCATAATTGAGAGAGGATGTAATGTCATATCTCATTACAAAAAGAAAGGGGACTAGCCACATGATTAAGATGAAGAAGATTCTAGAAAAGTCCATATTATAAATCTAGCTAAGAGTTGGAGTCAAACCTAGCCACTAGTAGGTTATTGGGCTATGTTATAATCGAGTGACTAGGAGGAAAAGGGTACCATTCATTTTGAGTGCATTTGTTCCATAGATGAGAAAAGTAGCCATAAAGGATAGTGAGAGAACATAGAGAGAATTTGTGCAATTTAGTAGCCCATGAGCCACATACCTTAGTTTGCTATACTCATAGTCATTTTCCATTCAGACAAAAAAACAAATTGATCTCACCCTGCAACTAGGTTTTCTCCCGAAAAGGCTTCCCGGGATAATATTTTGTGTCAAATGTGGTTTGTGAGATTTTATTTCATTGTTATCTATTTTTTGCATAAATATCAATTTACATGCACATACAATAAACAATAATCTACAAATCCATAAATCTAAAGAGAAATAAACCCTAATAGTGTCGATTTCAAACTTTTAAGTATAATTTTATCAAATTTGTTGTAACAGACTGTCCAATGAAATATCCACAACAATTTACAAATCATTACTTAAATATTAAAATTATCTCTACAATCACTCTCATATTATTTAAATACTAAAATTTTATTTGCCCATTACTTAAATATAAATATTAAAATTTTGTTAAACTACCATACTTGAATTTTCTAACAAATGGTTTATTATGTCAACGTTAAAAACAAAAACCATAAATTACATTTACTTTAGATTAATGATCATATTTCTTCACAATTATGGAGAAGTCTCTATCAAGATTACAATAGAAACAAAGATCACAAGATTACAATAGAAAGCAGGACATTTGACACAAGCCATTTGATAAAATTGCATTGACTTACATGAATAAAACTAATTTGACATAACGAATGAAATGCGTGAGTGCATAGAATAGAAGCATTACAATAATGGCAAACCACTACAAGAGTTAACAAGGGAAGCTGCATCGCAGCAAGTCCCTGCCAAGTTACTTTTACAAGTTAAAATTATAAGAATATAAAGTTATCATAGCTAAAGTTTTATAATATGAGTGTGCCAGTGCATTAAAGAGTTGCCGCAAGAAAAATACACGAGTGTCTTACCATAGGAACAACTGGAAATAATCCTAGGGTCTCCGATAAAGTATCTTGAAGATAGTGCATATTATTCAATACTGTGTTGGGCAGACTCTGAGAAAACATAGTAATAGATTCTTTAATGGTCACACATTCATTCTCCTTGACCACGTCATGAATTTCTTGAAGAAGCTTTTTTTCAACATCAGGTTGCTTGCAAAGCAAATGAAAAAACCAACAAAGGGTTCCTGCAGTTGTGTCCCGGCCAGCTATCATGAAATTCGTAATAACATCTCGTAGATACTTGTCAGCGTATTTCTCCGGTTGCTCCTCAGTCAATTCAATAAAGCGAGACAGTAGATCTGGTTTCACCTGCAAAATATATTTGAAGGACAATTACAGAGAGACGAGGTCGTGAGCACCATCACTAACACTAGCAGACAGTAAAAATGTGAAAAGACAAGCTCCAAATTAAAGACCAAGGCCGTTATTGATATTCTCTCACATAATTATTCTGGACAGAAACTTCTTGTTTTCTGCTATGAATAGTACATTATAATTCTTTTAAGCATCAGTAACCCAAAGGAGGTATGTCAAGCCACTGTGTCAAATTCAACTCAACACAGAAAACTGAAAACTGAAAACAAATGCAATTTGATATGACAAATCCAACACCAGATAACAGATGAAGTTTCTAAGACAGTGAGTTACTGAGATTGTAACTCGAGTAATAGAGAGACCTCGCTATGCAAACGAAGACAGAGCTTTACATGAAATATGCAAAACAACCGCATGGAATTATGGACCACACAGTCTAATAGCAATAATAGTTACAGTCATTGAAATGTCTGCTCGGGACGTGGCATTCAGAGTAATAGAGAGACCTCGCTATGCAAACGAAGACAGAGCTTTACATGAAATATGCAAAACAACCGCATGGAATTATGGACATACACCCATACATAATTGTATTCATATTACATGTTTAAATTATATACAATAATTATGAAAAAATGGTAGGTTTAGGAACCCTAGTCATACGAAATTAATACAATATATATAAACATAAAGGATTCCAAAACAAGTTTCTTATTGATACTGTGGATTTAAGTGAAAAAATTGTTAAGAAACAAAGTATCGAGATAAGTACAACATACTAGAGGTTGAGCATGCTGAAAACGTATACAATAAGCTGAGAAGAAGCCCTCAACTTAATCAAACTAAGGCCAACGAGGTAATAGAGGGAAGACCATACCCTCCTCGTTTTGTGGCTCGCATGTGCATTAAAAATAAGCTAAGAGGGAAGACCATACGTCATTTTTTTTTAAACCTATGATACCAAAGCGTTACTGGCATCGAGGCAAGCGCGCGTCAAGATTCGACTGCTCCAACACACACATATTGCCTTTCGCATGCATTTCACCTGTCAGTAGCAGTGCATGCATTTACCACTAGGCCAGAGTAACGGCAATTACGTGTTATAGCTCAGTTCAGTGAGTCCTTCCATTTCGTCCTTGGTGCTGAGCTACTTTTGGGTCAGGTGCATGGGCTGTTCTTTTCCAAAATATTGCAGATGTTTTACTGTATAATTACATATGTTATTGGTTTTTAGCTTGTGTATTAGCTTGTGTATTTGAGTGACTGAAAATATTACTCGCAGGTCCTTGGGACTCCCACTCGCGAGGAGATTAAATGCATGAATGCTAATTATCCAGAGTTGAAGTTTCCACAAATACAGGCCCACCCTTGGCAGAAGGTTGCTATTGGCAACTGTTATATCTCCAATTTACTCCTTTCGCATCACTGTAGAAAGTGACGTGTTTGTTTTCTCAGCTTTTCCACAGGCGAGCACCTGCAGAGGCGATAGATCTTCTCTGAAGAATTCTCCAGTACTCACCGAGTCTTCGCTGCACTGCTGTAAGTTAGATACATTTGTACATAGCTTGGTCTAGAGCTAAATTGCTAATTGATACTTGCATTCATATTTCTTTTCTATTCTATAAGTTACAAAGCAACACAGTTCGGAAAATATATCAGAACTCAATAGGTCTTGATCTTATCTTTAGCTCCGTAGGTGAAAAGATCAATTAAAAAAAAATTAAAATACAAATTATTTATTGCTAAAAATTTCGATCTAAAATGTTAATTATTAAGCCCGAGATTCCTATCAGAGAAAACTGCTAGCTGATCTGCGAGGCAGAGTGCTAGTGTGAAACAGGATTATGCGCAAGTACAAAGACCCTCGTCAGATTTGTGTGCAGAATATGTGCAGTTTCCAATACAATAAAGAATGCCTTTTATCTCACAGTAAACAAAGAATTAAGAGATGGACAGACTTCTATGTGTTCGAGATTCACTCGGCTAAAGGGATACAAGCCATTATTACAATAAACTAGAGTTCTGATGCGATAATAAACTAGAGTTCTGATGCGATAATGCCTTGTATGTTGGCCTGAGATTAATAAAAAACAGAAGTCGTCATAGCACTAACCATTTGTTAATTGTAGAAACTTCTTGTAATACAAAAGATATAGAGAATATGATATTCTGAATAATTGAATTTAATAGTTGAATCTATTAAGTGATTATTAAGTTATTGAGTGAAAATCAGACTTACTGGGTAAATACTGTTGTGGGTGAAGCGATTATTGTAAATAGAGTACAGAATGGAGGATAATTCAACGGTAAGTTTTATACCTTGTCTTCTGTGGTACTGGTGCAGGTGCAGATGAAAGGAGCTGAACCAGCGCTCTCTCCATTTCTGCTCACCAAGAACGACATGAGAGCCGCAACAGCCCTGTTTGCAACCAAGACATTCAAAGTTGCTAGTTAATGAATTTGGGAAAACTAAATAAAATGTCGATCTGCATTACCTTGCATAGTGCCAAAGATGGAGAAATAGTCACCGTAGAAGGAGCGTTGTCTTCTGTGGTGCTGGTGCAAGTGCAGATGAAAGGAGCTGAACCAGCGCTCTCTCCATTTCTGCTCACCAAGAACGACATGAGAGCCGCAACAGCCCTGTAATGAATTTGGGAAAAATGGTTAAACTTACGAATATTAATTAACAGTCAATACTGAAAGCGTTTTAAGGGAGAGTCCACCTGCTCTGAGGGACTCCATGGAGGCTCTGTGTACACATGCAGCCATGTCGAATGGTAGCGGTGAAATCCAGTCGCGATAGCTTAGAGGTTGCAGGAATAAGCTTTGGATTCAAGCTGTGGACGATGAACCAAATGTAAAGCACGAGTAAGAGGCAAGAAAGACAGCATCTGTTCTGCATGCAGAGTGACACGTTCAGCCTCCTCAGATAGCTCAAATGCAGCTCAAATGCAATAAGAACATGAAATGCCTCAGATTTAATGCCAGCATTAGTTCAAACCCGTTAACGGTTAGCCAGAATGCAGGAGGCTTAAATTGGTTTTTAAGCTATGGTCGGGCCTCTTCCGCCTCGTGAAGAGGCCAAATAAGATGGCGAAGGATGGCGAAAGAGTGAGTGCTTTAGAAACTTAGGATATCCGCGCTCTAACCACCGTATAACAGAGAAGCAAAGGGGTCAACTAATGCTAAGTCGGGGTCCCTGCGATTACTATAGTCCCTGCCGGATGCCAGATGGCAGGGACTAATAAAATGTATAAAAGACTTTGATGAATAAAGGTGGAGTGATATAACGAATAAAATGTGTCAATAGAATAGAAGAATACAATAAATATACCATCAAAGTAATATAAAACAACTACAAGATGAATAAAATGTTAAAAAATATACACAAACTTTCACAACAATATATAACACTATTATATTTATGAACTGACTATATCAAACAAAATAAGTAACACACAATCCACAAAATAATATGATAATTAACAGGGAAATTACACTTTATAAAAACAATTTATCTCCTCATTTTAGAAATATGCGGAACTTGTGATTACTTAAAAATACAATCCTGAATCCTCAATTCAGTTTCAAAGTTTTATTTAAATCTAACTTCGTGGTATGAAAAACAAAGAAGCATGAAACGGAGAAATAATTATTCAATTTATAGGTATAATTATTTATTATACCTATTATATGTCGTATTTCCTCTAAATTAGAGGCACAGCATGTCTTTTTCTAAGAGTATTTATAGATAAAGCCGTCTTCTCACTGATCTACTTAGGGTGGACTCGCAGGAAACATAACTCTGAACATATTTTTGTGTCAGAAAACTCCTCCAATTGAGTCCAAAATCCCTTCGCAAGGATGCGCTTGGTAACACATAATTGAAAGCATAAATATGAACCATTAAAGCATACTTGGTAAGTCTGATGTATCTTAGACTTAGAATTTCATATACACAAATTACAAAGGTTTTGTCTTTTCAGACTCAAACTCAAACATTTTTGGGTATTAAAATATTTTAAAATTTGATAAAAGAAAAAAATTAAATATTGGACTATTCAAAAATCATGAGAAATTAGTGAGTTATCATAGAAGTAGTCATACATGAATAACTTACTTAACACAGTTGAATTTCAAAAAATGATATCTAAAAAAATATTAAAAAAACATTTCATTTCCACATTAAATAATAAACTGGTTTTTTTTTACATATCAACATCGACAATATTGGACAATAATACAACTTCATTGTTGACATTTTGTTAATTAGATTATATATTTTTCATTGAAATTAAAACTAGCTCCATATGTTATCCCAAAATATTGAAAAGAAAAATCTAGAAATTAAAGAAAAATAAAATTTGGATTAGCATGTTGTTAAACTGGCGGATGCTAAGACTATTATGTGGAGACGAAAATATAATAGTATGTAAATCCTAAGCATTTATATTTCAAATGCTACATTGAGACGGTTATATGGAGATGAAAAGAAAACAGTTTGTATATGCGTGCACATGACATAGTAGGATTGACTTTAAATCGTAAGGATCCAAACAACTTTATGAAGTATGAAATAAACGCTAAAATGATGCCAACTATTGAGCAGATATTCCAAACATTTCTCTACATTTCGGAAGCATAAACGTCATGATCCATAACAGATGGATTTACTTCGTCAAACAGAAAATAATTAAGCGTGAAGTTTCTTGTAGTTGGATAACATAACCCCACAAAGTCATTAAGAAAATAGTAAATTAGAAATTTACTATGACTTGTCTAAACAGTAACAATTTTGCATTTATTTTCTTGTTGGTATTCAGCACTGTGATTCTTTTCAAGAAATCTGAAATGGGAGTGTTTGAATCATTTTTTAATGGTGAAAGTGGATACTGTTGAGAAAAACTAGGGCAAATATATTAGGATTCTTTTACTTGTTTTCTTGTATTACATTAAAATTTCTTGTGATATTAGTTTAGCTCATCATCATTATCATTATATGTTTATCATCATCAAGACAATGCCAATAAAGAAGATCACTATGTAGACAATAACACCAGAAATTTAGGCTCTTTGCGAGGGAAAAACTCCTCCATAGGGGAAAACCCAAAACTTCTCTTTCTAATAGAAGTCTCAAGGAAGACTTCCAGACCTTAACCGAAACATCTCACCAATTGAGAGCCAGCCACCCAATCAATACTTTCTTCTGCAACTCGAATTACTTCTCTTTCCTCGGCCAAAAGACAATATCCCTTTCCACATGTGTGATCTTGTTAGCACAAAGAAAATATGCCAAAGATAAACCAAAAGGTTCTTCTTTACTTCCTCATTGCCCTTCTCTTTCTCCTCACTTTGTTCTTGCTTCAGACTTCAAGATCTACAAACTTCCTAACTGCGTTTGGAGGTCGAAAGGCTCTTCTATATATAGCCTTTTGTGTGTTACAACTTCCTGCTTGTGGGGCTGACTTGGTGGGTTGGTCGACCCATCACTTGGTGGTTTTTTGTCCTTTTTACATTTAAAAATAATTTCTTTTACATTTATCTAAGAGCCCTCTAAGGGACTTTACATCATGACCTTGACCTTGTCAAAACCCTAGGGCACACAATGGGTGCAAAAAACTAATAAACTAATTAATGGGCAAGAAACCCATTCTTTAATAAATAATTTTTCTTCAGCAAATATAATGTTATTTTCTTTTTCTTTGAGAATTACATCAAGTCATGGTACATAAACAATAATTATGAAGACCAAAGCTAGTTACCATTTTTCAACCTTGTCGAAACCCTAGAGCACACAATGGGTGCAAAGAACTAATAAAGTAATTAATGGGCAAGAAACCCATTCTTTAATAAATAATTTTTCTTCAACAAATATAATGTTATTTTCTTTTTCTTTGAGAATTACATCAAGTCATGGTACATAAACAATTATGAAGACCGAAGCTAGTTACCATTTTTCAACACTTCCTCTTAATTAGGGAGGTATTCATAATTGACAACAACATGTACGTGTTAAAATTTGAAAGTTCTATGCATAAAGCTGAATTTATTTGTAGAAAATTGAATGTACTTTGCAAAACACCGAATGGAACTGAATATACTTTGCAAAAAATTAAATGTAATTTGCAGAAAACATAATGTATTTTGCAGAAAACAGAATGTATTTTGCAGAAGATCGAATGTTTTACGATGTTAAAATTACTTACAATGAAAATTTCTTCTTCACAATTTTTCAGAATAGCAATTGTAGATAGAACATAAACTCGAGGATCATATGAAGACAACCAAACAAAAATATGTGACACTGAGAGTTAGCTCCAATGACCAGAGAAAAACCCACATGGAGAAAACCCAAATGATTCTTTTTCTATTATATTTCTTCAATTGTTCAATAGAGTACAAAGAGAAAGAGAATGAGAATGAATAAAGTCGCCAATGTATGATCAACTTGCAGCTAAAGTGCTCTTGTTCTTTGTTAGAAGATCTCAACATTCTCTTGATTAGATCTTGTCATTCACACTTGCTCTAGCTTTTCCCTTACTCTTACTCTTCACTTGCTCTCACACTTCTCTTGCACACACTCAACTCTATCTCTCTCTCTTCAAAATGAACATGTCACTCTCAACTCTCACTCTCTCTTGCTTAAATAATTGAGAAAGGAGAGGAGTAACAAAATGAATTCATTTCTTGAGTCAATAATATGAGAATTGAATTTCTCAAGAGATGAGTTGCTTGAGGAGAAGTGTAACTCATCCCAAGAATAGAGAGAGGTACTCTTGTCTTAAGGAGTTACAATTCGAATTATGGAGAGGGAGTTACACTTAGACATGAGAGAATATTTGATGGAAGTAACAAATCGAATTGAATGAGGGAGTTTCAAATGCATTTAATGAGTAGGAGTTACACTTTTTCCATACATTGAATTAGAGAGGGATAGTTACATTCTCTTAAGTGTGGAGTTACTATTTTATTCCAAGAGAGAGGTTCAATTTTCCAAGTAAAAGATTCTCAATTTAATTTATGTATTCTATGAGAGAATTTATTTTTACTAATCCATTAAAGGTGAATTAATTTAGACTATTTTATAAATAATGGTATCATAATAATAATACTAGTAAGGATAAAAATATTAATTCTTGATTTGTATAATCATAATTGATTTGATTTTAAAGTGGATTCTATATGTCGAGATTATCTTTTATCATTTAGACATGACTTTATATTTTTGGAAAGTCACTTCCAAATTGAGATGTGACTTATTATTTTTGGAAAATCATATTAGGATTGTTAGAAATGTAATTTTCTAATAGGTGGTTCAAACAGAACTAAAAGATATGATTTCTTCTAGGATAAATCATCTCTGCACTGCCAAATTTTAACACTCCCTCTCAGCTACGAAGGAATTTCTTTCTGCATCAAAGATCCTTACTTCCTATGATCTATTTCATTCATCTCAGTTCAAATCTAATTTGTAACAATGAAGTTGCAATCTAAAGAAGGATCATCCACTTGACACAAATTAGGAAAGGAAAGAACCATCACATGTCACATAAACAAGGATTACAGTCAACCAATTTTCATCTCAAACAAAATTAAGTGATAGAACACAGGCATCACATAGAAAAGTCTCAAACAAGTCACCTTGACAAGAATCAAACAGAACCAAGTGTCAAGTGGTGGAAAAATTGCGTCCTAGACAAGTCACACATACAAGTCTCACTACACCTATTGGCCAGATAGGTGGCTCTTCCCACATCTTAGACTATGGGTCAGATGCATATTGAGGACTACTCTTGTGGAACACACTACACAAGAGGTCCCTCATCCTCAAGGAATTTTTGGCATCATTCCCTAATACTGTGAGCTCTGATAGGGGGGAAAGGAAGCTCAGTGTTCTCGATCAGTTGTGACAACCTCCCTGAAGGGTCACACCCATAAGTCCAAGTTGCTCTCTAAAAACCAAGAAATTTCCTTTTGGTAAAGGCTTGGTGAAATGTTAAATATCTTATCATCAGTGGAGATGTGATGGAGCCTCGCTACTCCTATTTGCACCATATCCCAAATATAGTGATACTTGATCTCAATATGCTTCGACTTGTCATGAAACACTCGATTTTTTTCAAGACAAATCCGACTGTTATTGTCGCAATATATAACTGTTGTGTCAAGAACTTGCTCAAATAGTCCCACAAAAAACTTCCTCAGCTAAACAGCCTCATAGCTAGCCATGCTAGCGTCAATGTACTCAGTGCAACAGACTTCTGCTTTTTTCTCATCTAAGAGATCATGGCATATCCCAAGATAAAGAGACACCCAAAAGTTCTCTTTCTATCAACAAAGTTACCAACCCAATCAACATCGATATATCCATGAAGTCTTACATTTTTTGCATTGTATTTCAATTCTATATTGATAGTTCCATGCAAGTACCTGAGTACATGTTTTGCAATAATCCAGTGGGCATGAAAGGGATCAATAATATATTGACTTAAAGTGTTTAAAACAAAGAATATGTCAGACTTAATGTTTACCAAAAACATTAAAGCACCAATGAGTTGTCTATACTCTATGGGAATTTCTAGATTAGATCCTACAGTTTTTCCACATAATTTCTTAAAGTTGATTTCCATAGGAGTATGAGTGGACTTACATTCTACCATAGCAAATATTTCAAGAAGAATAACAACATATTTTCCTTGAGAAAGATAAATTTCACCAAGTCTTTTTCATACCTCTAGACCTAGAACGTAATGCATCAAATGAGGGACTTTCATTTCAAATTCAGAAGCTAACTACTTCTTACACTATATGATAAGAGGTTCTCCTCTTGTCAAGAATAAATCATCAACATTCAATACCAAAATCAAAGGTATACCTTGGACTGCCTTGAAGTAGAGTTTTGCATCTACACTTCTTCTTATGAAACCAAGCTTTATCAAGTCGCTATCAATAGGAGCATACTAAGCTCTTGGAAATTGTTTCAACCCATATAAGACTTTCTTTAATCTGCATACATGAGTTTCCTTTTCATGCTCTTCAAAGCCTTGTGGTTATCCCACAAATACCTCTTCCTTGGAGAAGCCAAGCAAGAAAGCAGTTTTCACGTCCATTTGGTGAAGAGTCCATCCCTAGCTAGTAGCTAAGGCACCAACAAATCGAATAGTAGTATATCAAGATACAGTTGCAAAAATCTCATCATAATCTATTCTCTCTTTCTGAGAGAATCCTCGAATCTAGCCTTATATTTTTCAATACTACCATCTACAACATGTTTAATATTAAACAACCATTTGGAAGTGATATGTTGAGGTCAAAGAACCACTTCCCAGACATCATTTTGGATGATGGACTCATATTAATAGGTCATGGCATCTTTCTAAACTTTTTATTTTGCAACTTCTTCAAAGGTGCATGGTTTTCCCTGAATGATGTCTCTCATGGTAGCAACATACCCTTCAAACCGACTTGGCTTCTTACTTTCTCTGTACATTCCTCTTGGGGTAGCATATTTTTCAACATCTTGTAAGGTATCTCGCAACAATATTGGTCTCTTTCTGGTAGGAGGATCATGTGGTGGAGGATCCAAAGGATCCATGGAACCCATTGAATTATCAACAAGCTCATTTTCAGATTCCGGTTCAGAATCAAATGCAAGCTCTTCTTCATTAACAACTTGTGTTAAAGTAATGACAAGAAGAGGAGAGTCTCTTTCTTTTCATGAAATGTTACGTCTCTGCTAAACCCTATAGTTCTTTGACCAGGTACATAAATTCTATAAGCTTTCGAATTATCACAATAACCACCAAATTTACCTTTCTTACTTGAAGCTTCCAGTTTGTTCCTTTTCTCTTTCAGCACATGGAAGTACACAAGACAACCAAAGATTCTCAAATGACTCTACTCAGGCCTTTTACCAGTGAAGACTTCTTCAAGAGTCTTATTGTGTAAGGCCTGACGAGGAGTTATGTTTTGTACATAGACAACAATATTTGTAACTTCTCCCCCCATAAACTTTGGTAGCTTTTGATCATGCAACATGGCTCTGACTTCTTCCATAATGGTTCTATTCTTCATCTCGACCACACCATTTTGTTGTGGATTTTACAGCACAATGGTTTCTTTCTTTATTTTGACATATTTTCAAATATCATTAAACTCATTGGAGGTGAAATCTCCAGTATTATCTGATCGGAAAGCTTTGATTAACTTTCCAGTTTGATTTTCAATCAAAGCCTTCAAATCTTTGAACATGTCAAATGCTTCCCCTTTCTTTTTCAAAAATAATATCCATGTATTGCGAGAAAAAAATCAACAGAAATCATGCAATACAAGTAGCCACCAAGAAAAGTAACTGACATAGGTCCACATAGATCAAAATATATGAGTTGAAGTACGTGACTAGTTTTTTTCTGCTTGAAGGGAATGGTCCCTTTATATCCTTTCCACTTGCACATCTTAGGAAAACTCCTTCATGATCCATTTTGATCTCAGGAATTTCATAAACCATCTTCCTTACATGAGGTAAGTCTTTGTAATGTAGGTGCACGAATTTTCTCTCCCATAGCTCACACTAAATATCAGTATCATGGACCAATGAATGAATGGGTTTACCAATGAATTTGTAAAGCCCTTCACATCTTGATCCAAAAGTGAAGGCTTCTCTCATACATGAGTTCAAAGGCCAAGTTATAACTTTTCATTAATAAAAGAAATTTTCATTCCTTTATTTTCTAGAGTAGATATGGATACAAGATTCTTTTTCAAACCAGGTACATACAAAACTTCTTGTAGAAAAATAGATTTTCCATCATCTTACTGAACTGAAACTCAACCATAACTTTTAACTTGGTGAGTAAAATTATCTCCAAGGATAGCATTTAAATTAATCCTCCTCTTAACTAGATTAGAAAGTGCTTCTTTGTAACCAGTAAAGTCTTTGGAAGCACTACTATCAACTAACCAACTATCAGATGAATTTGCGAAAGGAGAACTGAAAAAAGCATAAACAAGAAAATATTGTTGAGAACTACTAGAATTAAGTGTATTATGTTTGAAGAGCCCGACAGTTCAGGGGAAAGAAGCTTAACTGATGATAGGAAGAGTGCTTGATGAAGATATATAGAGAATGAGGGAAAACTTAGCCATTAGAGAAAGTGAGATTAAAGGGAATGTTGCACAAATGATAAATTTGACTAAAACTATAGAAGGAGAAATAATTAATTAAAATTAAAATTAAAAATTTAATAATTCAACATGATTATTCCCGCCAGAGGCACTCTACAACTCAAGGTAGATCTCACGTAAAAATGTAAACATGTAAACGTAATTTTTAACATTTAACATTTAACGATTTTTAATATAATATCGGCCCTAATTAAAAATCAATTTGATTATTATTATGTATAAACATAATATAATTTAAAATATAAAGAGGTTTACAAACACTCAAAAAAAGAGGTATGGTAAATAAATATAAATATAAATAAACCATAGAAATGGTAAATAAATAAAACTCTTTTCTTTATTTACCCTAGATGTATTGTAAATAAATAAAAATATAAATAAACTAGAGGTATGGTAAATAAATAAAACTTTTTTTTATATTTACTTCATAAACCTCTTTATATTTAAGAAAACTCAAAAAAGAGGTTTTATTTAGGTGAAGCCTATGGGCCAAATACCATGGGACAAATAATTATTAATACCATGGGCCAAATACCATATTTATAAAAGAGGTATGGTAAATAAATAAAAATATATCAAATAGGATTGAAATCAACATCTAATTATATACCAAGTCTATGGGCCAAATACCATAGTAAATAAAAGAGATATGATAAATAAATAGAAATATAAATAAACCATAGGTATGGTAAGTAAATAAAACATTTGTTTATATTTACTCCGTAAACTTCTTTATACTTACTAACACTCAAAAAAGAGGTTTTGTTTAGGTGAAGCCTATGGGCCAAATTATTATTAATACCATCCAAAAAAAACATTATTAGCTTTAATATTAATATTAAAAGATTAATGCCTGCAGGGGTTTGGTCTCGTGGTCAGTGAATGGTCTACTAAGTCGCTTGTGTCGCTGTGCAGGTCACGTGTTCAAGTCTCGTCTTACCCTAAGGGGTTGTTCCTTGTGGGCTGGGCGGTTCCTCCTAGCTGTTATAGTGGCGGCCAGTGGGATTCGACCCCGTGTAACGCAAGTACAATACCACTGTCGTTGCCAATTTAGCTAGATATCAAATATATATATGTGAAAATATTAACATTATTATTATTTTTAAATCTAATATTCATATTAATATATTATAATATTAATATTATTAAACTTAATAACTTTTGATTAATAAAATATTAAATTTGTTATGTTATAATATATATTAATACATCATGATATATATTAACTCTAGATATATATTGGAGGGAAGAAAAAACACATAGAGTGATATAGGTAGAGAGATAGGGGGAGTCACAAGGGAGAGATGCAAATAAACTGTAGGAGAGGGGAGAGGAGGAATGAAGAGAGAGAGAGGGAGAGAAGGGTAAGAGAGGGAGTGGGAGACACAAAGATGGAGGGGAGAGAGAGAATGAGAGAAGGAGGGAGATAGTGAGAGGATTGGAAGGTAGAGAGAGAGAGAGATGGGGGAAGAGAGATTAAGGCAGGATAGAAAGGGAGAGAGAGGAAGGATGAGAGAGGGGAATTGCAAGAGACGAGGAGAGAGGGAGGGAAGAAGAAAGACATATAGAATGAGAAATGGAGAGAGAGAGGGAGAGATGGAGAGAGCATGTGTATGTTTAGGAGTGAGATAAGGAGACAAAGAATGAGAGATAGAGAGAATGGGTGCAGAGAAGGAGAGAGGGAGGGATATAGTAACATAGTTTGAGAGAGAGAGAGAGAGAGAGGATTGGAGGGAAAAGTGAGAGAGAGAGATATGGGGGAATAGAGAGGGAGGTGGGAGAGAAAGGGAGAGAGGGGAATAGAGAGAGACAAGACTTGAGAGAGAGGAGGAGAGTGATGGGGGAAGAGAGAGGATTGGAAGGCAGAGAGAGAGAGAGAGAGGTAGGAGAGAAAGGGAGAGAGATGAAATATGAGAGAGCAGACTTGATAGAGGAGGAGAGAGGGAGGGAGAGGGAGATGGATTTGGTGAGGGAGAGAGGGAGGGAAGAAGAAATACATAGAAAGTGAGAAGTGGAGAGAGAGAGGGAGTGACAAGGGAGAGATGGAGCGAGAAAGTGTATCTTTTGGGGTGAGATAAAGAGACAAAGAATGATCTGAATTGCATCATTATATTGTTTGTCATCTATCTCGATGCATTTGGAGTGGAAAAAGTGGAGGAATCATCTCATGAGATTGTTTTTATCGTCAAAACCCATTTTGACGAAACAAGGTCTGAAACCTTTAGGGAGAATTTTGAGGCATCAAACGACGCTTTTTTGGGGGTAAAAATTTGTTACTTTGGTGTGTACGTTTTCATGTTATTATACACACAAATACCTTTCCAACAATGCAAGAAGTGCATCAATTAGAGTCTGTATGCAAAAGTAATGCCACGCAGAAGTTGACCTTCATGTTTTCACACCTATAGTTTGAGAGGATGTCGTTTCAGCCCCCATTATTCATGGAAAATGGGGTATTATGATGTAAATGACTCTAGAAGGGTTTATATCGTAACTATAGTTAAGAGTTGTTGTAGTCAAAATTAACCACTAATAGGCTATCGAGTTGTGTTATAACCGAGCCACTAGGAGGAAGAGGCGTTCCATTTTTTTGAGAACATTTTGTTCAATAGTTGAGAAAAGATAGCCAGGAGAGATAGGAGGTAGAGCACAAAGAGAGGATATGTGCACTGTAGTAGCCCACGGACCACAAGCATTACTTCTTTGTACATGTAGCCATATTTCTAGACAGAGAATGAGAGCGAAGCGACCTCAGCTTCCAACTGCGTTTTCTCCCAAAAGGGTTTCCCAAAGAGCGTATCTTGTGTCTTGTATGTGTGTCTGCTTATTTTGTCATTATTTATTTTCTACATAATTTCCTTTCACATGCATGCACTAATTACAGTTAAATCCATAGATATTAAATTTTAATAAACTGTAATAGTGTAGAATTTTTAGAGTTTTAATATAATATTATTAGATCTGTTTTGACGAATTTTCCAGTGGAATATCCACAACAGTTTATGAATCAAAGAATGAGATATGGAGAGAATGACGGAGACAAGGAGAGAGGAGAGAGGAGGGATATAGTAACAGAGTTGGAGGGTAAAGAGAGAGAGAGAGAGAGAGAGAGAGAGAGAGAGAGAGAGAGAGAGAGAGGTGGGAGAGAAAGGGAGAGAGAGCAAGGAAGAGAGAGAGGATGTGAGAGAGTGGAGAGAGGGAGGGAAAGACAAATGGATTTAGAGGAGGAGAGAGAGGGAGGGAAAGACAGATGTAGTTGGAGGGGGAAAGAGAGGGAGGGAAAGACAAATGTAGTTGGAGGGGGAGAGAGAGGGAGGTAAGAAGAAATAAATAGAGAGAGAAAGGGTGAAAGATAGAGAGGAAGTGATAATGAAGATGGAGAGAGAGGGGGAGAGGAAAATATGAGGGAAGAGGGATAGAAGCGGGGGAGAGGGAGAGAAGGGGAAGAGAGAGAGGAGGAGGATAGGAGGAAGGATGGATATAGAGATATATTGGAGAAAGAGAGTGTATGTTTTGGGGGTGATATAGAGAGATAAATGGAGATAGAGGTATAGATGGAAAGTGAAGAGAGGGAAGAAGAGAGAGAGGGAGAGAGAGAGGGAGATACAAAGAGATTGATAATATGGAGTGAGAGAGCGTGTGTGTTTGGGGGGTTGAGATAGAGAGACAAAGAAGGAGAGATGGAGGGAGATATAGATATAGATGGAGGGGGGAGAGAGGGAAGAATATTTCTTGCACTAGATGCACTGATTTCATTGTAGATAGTGATTTATAATCCTATTTGATTGTTTTTCACTAGATTGATTGATTTTATTGTAGATGTTGATTTCTAATGATATTTGATTGCTTGCACCAAAGGCATTGATTTCTAATCCTATTTGATCGCTTACACTAATGCATTGATTCAGTGCAGATGGTGATTTCTAATCCTATTTGATTGCTTGCACTATATGCATTTATTTCAATGTAGATGTTGATTTCTAATAATGTTTGATTGCTTACACTACATGCATTGATTTAAATGTATATTATTTCTAATATTATTTGATTGTTTGCACTAAATGCATTGATTTAAGTGTAGATGGTGATTTCTAATCCTATTTGATTGCTTGCACTAGATGCATTGATTTCAGCGTAGGTATTGGTTTATAACCCTATTTTCTTACTTGCACTAGATGCATTGATTTCAGTGTAGATGTTGGTTTAGAACCCTATTTTCTTACTTGCACTATATGCATTGATTTGGGTGTAAATGTTGATTTCTAATCCCATTTGATTGCTTGCATTAGATGCATTGATTTTAGTGTAAATGTTGTTTTTTAATCTTATTTGGTTGCTTGCATTAGATGCATTGATTTCAGTGTAGATGTTGATTTCTATTTTGATGTAATTGGATGTATGATGGTACAATTATTTTTAAAGTGATTGGATTAACATTGTGCATTGATTTCAGTGTAAGCATAAAAAATTATTGACAATGTACACTAATTTTTGTGTTATAGTAATTCAACCTATTAATATTGGAGAGAAAGAGAGACAAGGTATAATGTTTACTACAATAGCTTGAGCTAAATATTTAAATGGTTTACGATTTAACATGCCCTTTTAATATAATCTATATGAAAATATGATAATTGATATGAAAAGATGACAAAAGTAACAAGGGTGACAATAAGAATAATAGAAGAAAATAGTTTGAGATAAATCACAATGAAGACTATTTGTAATCGACTATATTCTTATTATTCACATTTTCTATCATTCAACACTAATACATTGTCACTTTACATTCAAAATATATCATTTTTTATCATTAAATTTATTAACAATATTTATCATCTCAACAAACTGAGATAACTAAGCAAATTTAAAATTAAAATGACCAGATTAATCTGAGGCATATTTAGCATATTTAAAATGATTATATTAATATTAGATGAATTTACATATCATTGATAAAATTAATCATATGTTCCTTAGATTTCCTTTGGCCTCACACATCTGAAACCAGCGTAGGTCCATCTTAACTCCGGATCTATCAAGTGCCGAGAGGGATCAAATCTCTCGAGGTGCAAACATTTACTCAATTTTTTCACTCAAAAAAGAGGTTACACCTCGAGATATTTGATCTCTGTCGAATGCTTGATAGATCCAGAGTTAAGTTGGATCAAGTCTAGTTATTGGAATTATCTAAGATTTTATTAGTTATATTAAAATTATTAAAATGAAAAAAGAAACAATATATAGAAATAAATAAAAATATTGAAAATGAATTAAGATTAAAATTAGGATATTTAAAAAAAAAAATTGATTGGCCAAATTTCAAAAAGGGTTAAACATTTGAAATGGCTAAAAATTAATAATTATTATTATTTTATTAATTATATCAAAGGTATAATTAATGAATATAATTATTGGATTTATAATTTAAGGTTATATTAATATTATTAGAATAAAATGAGAAAATTACAAAAATAAATCAAAAGGAATAATTTTGAATTAATATATACAAAAAACTGAATTGGAGATGGTTAATAGTAAAAAATAGGTCAAACATTTGACGTGGTTAACAAATGAAATATTATTTAAATTATTAAGTACTATTATTTTATTAATTATATCAAAGATGGTTAAATTGGAAAAGGAAGATTAATAAGCAAATGTATTAAATGAATTAAATATTACAATGAGGAATATAAATGACTATATAAAGAGAAAAAATAATCATAAGAATAAATCTATAAGGAAGGGAAAGGGGAAGGAGAAATGTATAAAAGAGAAAAATAGAGGGAAGAAGGGATTAGGAAGGGTTAGAATTTAATTAGAGGGAAAGGGTTTAGATGATAATAAATGGATCGTGGGTTTCCAGGAATGGTTTAATTCGTATCCATGATCCCGATTAAATTTATTAGGATGTTTTTCAATTTCAAGAGCTTCCCTAATGACCCAGTTGGAATACTATGGGGTAGAAGTTAGATTTTGATTTTGTCAAAAAAAATAACTTGTTTGGTAGTATGATAGTGTTCAACAATGACATATTTTGCAATGTGATTGTGGAAGGTGTCGGTCATGTGTTCTTTCAACCGAGCTTTAAAGGATCTATTGGTTTGTCCTATGTAACACATTCTACAGGAGCAGGGGATCTCATAAGCTTTAGGACCTGACATAGGGTCTTCAAAAATAATACACAAGATTCCAAAAGTTCTCAACAACATCATGTTATTGACTGTGGAAATATACATGTCATAATAAGAAAATATTTTGATTGAGCTTCTGCTGCATTATTTCTATATCTTGGATTTCTTGTTTTCTTAGGATGTCATTTTCTTTGATTTTCAGAAGATTCTTTTCTATTATCACATTTGTTTTTGAATCTAGGTGTTCTTCTTCTTTCTTTATAGTCACGAGTAAAGTGATAATGTTTTTTACGGTTAAAGCATCTAACTTTTGACATGTCTAAATTCCCTTTATTTGATTTAAAAACAAATTTCTTTTTATTATCTTTCTTTCTCTTGTCATAGGCTGAAAATGCAGTAGGTTCTCCTTCTTCATGATATGAAATTCTCCTTCTGGAGATCATTCTAGCCTCCTCTTGGATAGACTTTCTTAGGAGCTCATCAAATGTGGGAATAGTGTTGATATTGCTAATGGTGGTGATCAAAGTCCCCCAAATAGGAGAAAGGCCTCCAAGTGCAATTAACACCATTTCTTTGTAAGGTACAACTTCACCAATTATTGACAGTTGATTCCCGATTTTGGTCATTCTCAAGAACTATGCTTCAACAGTCTCTCCTATTTTCATCTTGATGTCCTACAATTGATTCTTCAAGGCAATAATATAGTTCAAGTTACTAATTGCAAACATGCCAATTAGTTTGTCATATATTTTTTTAGGTTTTTTCAAACTAGAAACATAAGTAATGAGATAATCACTAAGAGAATCAAAAATATTTTTTGTAGCTTTGATTTCACCCTTTTTATGTTTGGATTTGACAACAACACTTGAATTCTCTGGTGGATCAACTATTGTGCCTTCAACATACTCCAGAATTTTGTGTTCTTCACGAGTGATATCTAGCCTAGCTTTCCATGGACCAAAGTTTCAAGCATCATTCAACTTCTCCTCTACCTTGAAGTAGGACAAAGTCATCTTGATAAAGAAAAAAAAAAACTGGTAGCAAGTGGGGTATCCTCAGGTGATCTCTAGTCTCCTTGGACTTGTCTTCACCAAGGCTCTTCTACCATGCTAAAATATGAAAATTATATGTAAAAATTTAAAAATTCTTTATAGAAACTTGAAAGTTATATGTAGAAAACTAAATGTACTTGCAGTTTCATAATATTGAATGTACTTTGCAAAAATCAAATGCTCTGTGTTGTTACAATTAATTAGAATGTATATTTCTTATTCACAACTTTTTAAATTAGCAATTGTAAATAGAACATAAACTTAAGGATAATATGAAGACAACCAAATAAAAATATGAGACACTGAGAGTTAGTTCTAATGACCATGGAAAAACTCACAAGGAGAAAACCCAAATGATTCTTCTTCTATTATATTTCTTCATTTTTTTAGCAGAGTATAGAGAGAGAGAGAGAATGAGAATGAATAAAGTTGTCAATGTATGATCAACTTGTAGATGAAGTTCTCTTTTTATTTGCTTGAAGATCTCCTCCTTCTCTTGGTTGGATCTTGTCCTTGACACTTGCTCCAACTCTTCACTTGCTCTCACACTTCTCTTGCACACACTCAACTCTACCTCTCTTTCTTCACAATGAACATGATACTCTCAAGTCTCACTTTCTCTTGCTTAAATAGATGAGAAATGAGAGGAATAAAAAAATGAATTCATTCCTTGAGACAATAATAGGAGAATTGCATTCCATGAGGGAGGAGTTACTTGAGGAGAAGTGTAACTCATCCCAGGAATAGAGAGAGGTACACTTGTCTTAAGGAGTTACAATTCGAATTAGGGAGAGAGAGAGAGAGTTACACTTAGACATGAGAGAATATTTGGTGAGAGTTACAAAATGAAGTGAATGAGGGAGTTAAAAGTGCATTTAATGAGTAGGAGTTACACTTTTTCCATACATTGAATTAGAGAGGGAGAGTTTCATTCTCCTAAGCGTGTAGTTACTATTTTATTCGAAGAGAGAGGTTTGATCTTCCAAGTAAGAGATTCTCATTTTAATTTACTTATTCCATTAGAGACTTTGTTTTTATTAATCCATTAAAAGTGAATGACTGTAGACTATTTTATAAATAATAGTATCATAATATTAGTAATACTAGTAAATATAAAAATATTACTTTTTGACTTGTATAACCATGATTGATTTGATTTTAAAGTGGATTATGTATGTCGAGATTATCCTTGATCATTTAGACATGATCTTCAATTTTGGAAAGTCACTTCCAAATTGAGATGTTACCTACTAATTTTGGAAAGTCATATTATAATTGTGATAAATGAAATTATATTATAAGTGGTTCAAATAGAACTGAAAGATATGATTTCTTCTAGGAGATATTCATCCCTATGTTGCCAAATTTTAATAGTACGATGGACAATTCAACTTTGAGAAGTTATCATAAGAAGAGTCAGATTGGTAAGTCATCTCATAAGCTATCAATCCAGCTTATCTCTTTACATCAACTAGCATTGTCACATAGCAAGGCCTTGACTAACAACTCTATCTCTCCACAAGATCATATCACAATGTTGGTGAGACCAATGACTAATAGACACCATCATCATTGTCTCTCAAGGCACATACCCCACCCAGGTTTTCATAGGGTATGTCTTTCCAAGACTATTCTTATCTTGGATTCCCAATCCTCAAAGAATATTGGTCATCCTCGACTACTCTTATCTTGGATGCCCTACCTCATCCTCACAGAGTATCAGAAGCCAAATGCTTACCCAATCCTCCATTATTTCATCACAAAGTGAATACAATAATGATGTATCTATCTCTTCCTATTAACTAGGAAGGATATACCCATTCCTATAAAAGGAATATACCCAAGCTCCCTCTTATCCAAGGACTTGTCTAGGTCCCTCTGAAATAGGGACTTTTTTTTAATAGAAACTATTTTCTCTTTAGTGGAGATCATGGTACCTTCAGCTACCTGTAGAGATCCCCTTTCAACGTCATGAATTTCATCTTCATCATTATGAAGCCTTCATCTTCTAGGTTTTCTTCATAGGGAATCAACCATCCATCACTTTCCTTCACAAACAATACTAGCCATGTCATCCTTCTCTTTATGGGAAAGTGATTTACATATGGCTTTTCTTCACCTAGATACCTTTTCCAAGTCATGTTACTTTCAGGATCTTCCATTCATTTCCATCAGTACTAGTTGTAGGTGACACATCCACAACTCTCTTCCAATAGCCTTGTTTTTACCCCAACCATATGTTTTTCAAAAATCAAAATGAACATCAAATCAACGTTACCTTTTAAGATGGCCTTTCATCATGATATATGTTCCTTGTAACATCAACATCCTACACACTCATAAGCACATATCTAAGACTCCTAATGTCTAGGGTCTTCTTGTTTTCCAGACTATATCAAGTTCCCGTACCCCATCCATGGAGATGTTACATTAGATCCAGATGTTGATTCCTTATCCTGAGGGACCATAGTTGCAAATTTCACGAACTCTCCTTCTTTTATTCACATATTGATTTCCTAGTAACTTTTTGACATAATTATTTCATTATGATTGTCAACCACCTCATATTCCATATGAGGACATATTATGTTGATTTCATCTTGTCCATATGTGAACTAGTTCAAGATATATAACTTCATTCATCTCGTCCATATGTGAACTAGTTCAAGATTTATAACTTCATTCATCTTTCCAAATGAAGAGATTCTTATCCTATGATCATGCTCATAGGATAGAGCATTTACCCATGTTATTTGAAACTATGTGATGACATGACTTAATCTATCAAATATATACATACCTCTTTCTTCCTTTTGGTCATCTAGACTTCCTCCAACAACTTCCTCCCCTTGCTTTAAATTTCTTCAACCATTTTGACATGTTGCATTTGTTTGTCATCAAACCATCATCCTTCTAAACAATAAATCAGTGAGACACTCGCTTCGTCCAAGAAAGGTGAACCTTCTAATGAAGATTCATCTTAATTATCCTTATTATATAAGTGCTCCTTCCTAATGATGATGTTGTATGATGTTTTATTTTTACTATGCTAGATGATTTTCTTCTCGCATACTACTTATGATTTCGATGAGGTTACCAAGAGCTACTCCCTTTTTATGTGGACTGCTACAACCATGTAGGCTCCTAATTCAAGCTTCTTTAATGATGTCATGAGCTCTTGTTTCAATCGAATGTTGATTTTAACTTTATCAGGCATCCATAGTTGCATAATAAATCTGTCATAGTACCCAAGGATCCAAGAGTTCTTGTAGTTCCCTTTTTCCATCATGCTTAAAATAGAGAATCAACCCATTCTCCTTCCTTTACTTCTTGTACCTGCATCATTTATTGACAAGTACCCCAAGCAAAGTATATGATACCAAAACATGATTTCAAGTTATCTTTCTAGGGTTTTTATGCAATCATGAGGTCATCCTAGGGTTTCTTAAGTTCAAACCCTAGATCAGATTATTTTCCTCTTCATGTCATACTAGGGTTCATCCTTTGCCCTAGAATACTAAAAAACCCTAGAAATCAAATCATAGGGAAAAAATACCTTAAGATTAGGGTTTCTAATTCCTAGGTACTGAAATAACCACAAACCCTAGAGCCATAGCTGCAATCCTAAAACATATTATGATGGATCCTTAATGAAATATGCCATAGATACCTCATGGTTACTTACCTTTGTCATGGTGACTTGCTATTTTGGATTCCCTCTTCATTGATCCGCTTTAAGGTGTGCATCTACTCGAGATATTCTTCACTGTACTCATATGTTCATCAAGCATCTTCCTTCAAGTATATTATTGCCACAGAGACATTGTTCACTAGCTTTGGATGGATGTCTCTCTCAAATTTTAACTATATTTTCACATGTCTTCTCGCAAGACTGATAGCTAAAGGTATATCAATGCTTCTTATGCCAAAAATTGTCTAGTGATGGTACAGGATCAATATTTTCTTGATGACTAGGTTGCTTCAGATCTACTTCCTTACTTCTTCCAAACTGTCCCTTTCAAAAATGACTCTTCACATGCATAAAGGTGTGATGAGTACCTCATACATGTATACTCAAAACTACTTTCTTCCACACAGAGCCTTCTCAAAATTGTCAATCTTTGAACTGCTAATTTTAAATAGGATTTTTCCAAATATGCTCAGAACTTGTATTTTTAATGAACAACCTGATAGTGAATGGACTTCTTCAGAAATTAGATACTTTTACAATACCACTTGAAGGTCGTCTCCTTTCAATTGTTCAATTCTCAGAGAACAAATGTATATGTGATTAGTGACTGCACTCTTTGTGCCACAGGGACTTGGTCACCACAAAATTGAACTTGTAAATAGAGTAGAGTAGCTATGTCACAAGGACACATCTTGAAGATGGGATTTATGCTATCACAGAGATAGAGGGATTTGTGTTTTGGATTTTCAACAAGCTCATATCCTTGACTAGGTGCTATTACACATATGTCTAGAGGGGATAAGGTCTCAAAATTCTTCTTGTCTCAATGTCCTACAACATATATATGTATATATATATATATATATATATATATATAGATATATATATATATATATCAAGGTGAGGTCCTTCAATGTTGCTTGAATGCCCATAATTGATTTCACTGAGTTGAGTATCAAGTCTATGTATGCCCAGAAGAAGATCAGATCTTGGGATCCTTCTTGTCACAATGAATTCAGAGTGTGCCTTCTTTTTAGAGTCTCCTTTATTTATTTATATACTCAACTTTTGCTAGGAGATCTCAACTTTTTTATGCAAACTTGAATGGAGACTTCAAAACAATTATACTTACCTCCGAAGATGCTCAGAATCTCAAATTTGTGGTTGTTACTGTAGGTTTGATTTCTTGGAATGGTGAAAACAATCCTTCTCTTTTATGCCCAGAGGCTCGCTTTTCTTGCCAAAAGTCTTGGCCTTCCAATGGCTAATGAATTATGCCTTCAACCTCCTTGAAGTAGGGATCAGAACATATTTTTATATATGCATGCTTGAGGTTCTTATCACATGGAATATAGCCCAAACTTTTGCTCCTCCTTGCAATGGATTCGGCCTTCAAAAGGTTCTTGATGGTAGACTTCTCGGATCCTTAAACTAGAGCTTGTGATATCTTTTACACTTCTTCATCGCCTCTGTTCTGGTTCTAGTGACTAGAGCTAGAAAGAATTGAGCCCAGAATTTGATCAAGACCTCACTCTAGAAGGAGGCACTTCTCCACCATACCTGTGACCTCTTGTGATCTGTAGCTTGCCCTTTTCGGTCCTTTATTCATGTGACCTCACTGTAATACCATGTTAAGAAAAACTAGGGAAAATATAATTAGGATTCTTTTACTTGTTTTCTCGTATTACATTGGCATTTCTTGTGATATTAGTTTAGCTCATCATCATTATCATTATCTATTTATCATCATCAAGACAATGCAGACAAGAACACCAAAAAATTAGGCTCTTCGCCAGGGCAAAACTCCTCCATAGGGGAAAACCGAAAACTTCCTGTTCTTATAGAATTCTCAAGGAAGACTTCCAGGCCTTGACCAAGACAACTCATCAAGTAAGGGACAGCCACCCAATCAATACTTCCTTCTGTAACTTGGATTGCTTCTCTTTCCTGGGCTGAAAATCTGAACAGAAGGCGGTATCCCTTTCCATATGTGTGATCTTGTTAGCACAAATAAAAGATGTCAAACATAAACGAAAAGGTTCTTCTTTACCTCCTCGTTTTCCTTCTCTTTCTACTCACTTTTTTCTTGCTTTAGACTTCAAGATCTACGAACTTCCTAAGTTCCTTTGGAGGTCGAATGACTCTTCTATATATAGCCTTTTGTGTGGTGCAACTACCTTCTTGTGGGGTCGACTTGGTGTGTTGACTAACCCATCACTTGGTGGTTTCTTGTCCTTTTTACATTTAAAAATAATTTCTTTTACATTGATCTAAGAGCCCTCTAAGGGACTTTACATCATGACCTTGACCTTGTCCAAACCCTAGGGCACACAATGGGTGCCAAAACTAATAAAATAATTAATGGGCAAGAAACCCATTCTTCAATAAATATTTTTTCTTTAACAAAATATAATTTTCTTTTCTTTTTCTTTGACAAGTACATCAAGTCATGGTACATAAACAATTATGAAGACTGAAGCTAGTTACCATTTTTCAACCAATACAGCACCTTCCAAAACCCTCTAGAGCACCTGAATTTCCAAAAAATTTCGCTAGTTTCATCAAAATTGCGCTGGGAAAACCATTTTTCCAAAGCAAAGTTGTTGCCTATTTAAACTATGTTGATGGCACAAATGACAAAAGCAAAACAGGAAAGCATAAGGCAACTACAAGCAAAGTCTAATTAGAGTAGAATTTTGAAATGACAACTACAAGCAAAGTCTAATCAGAATAGGAGCAAAACGGGAAAGCCTGAGGCAACTACAAGCAAAGTCTAATTAGAGTAGAATTTTGAAATACAACTACAAGCAAAGTCTAATCAGAATAGGATTTTGAAATGACAATGTAATAACCTAGGAATGCATAGGAATTGTCAAAAGATCAACTGTGTAATTTAAGAATGGATTAATATAGTTATGTATGTCTTTTCGCCAGGCACAAGCAATATGTAACTAGAATAAAATTGAAATGTTAATGCACTAACCTTGAAGAATGTTGATGATTTTGTAAACATTGATAACATCACTGCCGCTATCCCTTCCATTGATATGAACTATGAAGATGGTTCCCATGTAAGTCTGGACTCTGGTTTTTCCCCTCCTGCTCGCCATTATAACCTTAGATCTCTCAGCAAAAAACCTGATAGCAGTCTCGAAATCCTGGATCCAGTGGGTGGGCTAGGCACATCGTTGTCTAGAAGCTTCAAAAAAAAGGTTAGAGGTAGGAAATCAAACCTGTCAAAAGCTCAAGTCAAAGAAAAATTTGATGTGGCCGATGGCAAACAAATGTCAATCCCTGGGGCGCTTAGAGCAGCATTTATCCCTGAGGCTGTTATAAAATGATTTGCTTTTCATGGAATTGCAGGGGTTTAACCAGTAAACCCAAAAAACTGGCTTTGAAGGAGCTAATCTCGCACTATAATCCGGACATTGTCTTTCTTCAAGAGACCTTAGGTAGAAGTGTTGACATAGAATCAGCCCTCAGATCTTCTTTTCCGGGGTGGGCTTTCGTAGCCTTAGACGCAGCGGGACATTCGGTTGGCCTTGCTATCGGTTTCAGGGAGGGAAGATTGAAGATCTTAAATCACTGGGGTATGCCTCATGTTCTGGGAATGGAGATTTTTTCCCCCGAATTCGATTTCCCTTTTTTGATTATCAATATATATGGGCCTTGTCAGGGAAGGGTATCCTTCTAGAATGATCTCCTATCTAAAGATCTGTTGAAAGATAAAAATCTGATAATAGGAGGAGACCTAAATTTTTCTCTAGGGAATGCGGAAGCTTGGGGCCCCTCAGCCAGGGAAGACCCTCTATCAGACTTTTTTGCAAATGCACTCCTATCTCATAAACTGATAGACGTAAATATTATAAAAGCTAAACCTACTTGGAGGAATAGGAGAACAGGGTAGGAGAGAATAGCAAAGAGGCTGGATCGTTTTCTAATCAGCGATATGCTGGTGTCCAATATTCCAATGTTCAGGCAATGGGTGGGTGACGGGGGGAATTTGGATCACTTCCCCATTCTTTTAGAACTATCCAAACCCCCCCCAAAACCTGCTGCACCTTTCAAATTTAATGCCTCTTGGCTGCAAGAGGATTCTTTTAATCAGCTTTTCAGGAATACTTGGAGACATCCGGGTAGATGCTCTTTGGAGAACAAAGGGGCTCTTTTTATGGAAAACTTAAAAAGACTTAAGAAAGCAACCATAGAATGGGCCTTAGATAGAAGGAAAAAGCAAAATGAGGAATTGGCCAAAATTGATGCTGAACTTCGAGAACTAGAAGAACCTGAGGCAGATGCTTATGCTACTCAGGAGTCAAAAGAAAGAATTTTGGCCCTTGAAAAGAGTAGAGCAAAGATTTTACTTGACAGAGAAGAGGAATGGAGGCTAAAAAGCAGGGCAATCTGGCTGAGAGCGGGGGATGAAAACACAAAATTTTTTCACAACTATGCAAAAGGCCGGAAAAATGCAAATACAATTTGGAAGCTGAAGGATCCTGAAGGTAGAGAAGCCTCATCTTTTGAGGCCCTATCAAATATGGGAAAGGCTCATTTTCAATCCCTGTTTTCTGACCCAGGCGGGGCTTCTATAGCTGAAGTAATTAGAACAGCCCAAGCATTCCCCCGTTTTGTGGAGGGGGAGGAAGCTGAAAATCTTTTTAGAGAGGTGACAAAGGAGGAAGTGGAAAGTATAGTAAAATCAATGGCAAAAGATAAAAGTCCGGGGCCGGATGGATGGACAATTGAGCTCTTTATCCATTTTTTTGAATCGATTGGAGCTGAGCTAACAGAAGTGGTGGAGGAATCAAGGAGGAAAGGAGAGATTTATTCCCCTTTTAATGCAACTTTCATTGCTCTTATTCCTAAAAAAGAGGATCCGGAAACTTTCGAAGATTTCAGGCCAATTTCACTGTGCAACTGTATTTATAAAATTATTGCAAAAATCATTGCGGTCCGCCTGAAACCGATATTATCAAATTGCATCTCCAATGAACAATTTGGGTTTTTAGACGGTCGTCAAATACATGAAGCTATAGGGGTGGCCCAGGAAACCATTCACAGTATCAGACAATCAAACAAGAAAGGGGCTGTGTTAAAAATTGATCTGTCCAAAGCTTATGACAGAATCAACTGGATTTATCTTAGGATGTTGTTGACTCACCTGGGATTCAAGGTGGAGTTTATAAACTGGATCATGGGGTGCATTACAAGTGCAAGCTTTGCAGTTTTAATAAATGGGGCTGCTTCTCAATTCTTCAAAGGACAAAGGGGGCTGAGGCAAGGATGTCCTCTTTCTCCATTGCTCTTCCTCCTAGCAGCAGAAGGACTCAGTAGACTGATATCAAATGCCAGAAGAACAGGTTTGGTAAAAGGTTTGGAAGTTGCTGTAAATTTGTTCATTACACATCTCCTGTTTGTAGATGATATTTTATTATTTACAAATGGGAGTTTAAATGAAATCAAAGAACTTAAAAGTATTCTTGATCTGTTCTTGAAAGCTAAAGGGCTACAAATAAACTCTAGGAAGTCCCAGCTAATTTTGGAAGGTTTCAATAGACAAGAGGAGCTCCTGATTTCATCTTATCTGCCTTTTGAGATCCGTAATATGGTAAGTCCGTTCAAATACCTTGGTTTTTGGCTGAAGCCATCCTCATACAAAAAGCAGGACTGGAACTGGCTGGTGGCCAAAATTGAGCAAAAAATCTCCCACTGGAGCTTCAAGTGGTTATCTCGGGTTGGTAGGCTGACTCTAGTGAACTCAGTTTTGCAGGCCATGCCTGCGTTTTGGGCAGCCTTGACCTAGATCCCAAAAGGGATTCTCCATAAGATTAAACAGATATGCAGCAGATTCCTTTGGTCAGGGAGAAAGGAGGACTCAGTACTCCCATGGGTGGCATGGGACAAAATTGCAAGGCCAAAAGATTGGGGTGGATGGGGTATAAAAAACCTTTTTGACTTCAGCATTTCTCTGGCAGCAAAATCTGGATGGCGAATAATCAATTCTGAGAATCTATGGACCAGAGTGGTAAAGCGTAAATATATTGATCCTATTCCTCTAGAAGATTGGATAAGGAATCCCAATAAAAAAGGCAAGAATTTTTCTGTGATTTGGAAAGCCACTACATAGGCTTTAGAAGTCATAGAACAAGGCTTGGCTTGACAGGTAGGAAATGGTGAAAACCTGAGGATAGGCAGGGACCCTTGGGTGGGATGCAATGAATCTTTTTCTTTATCCGTTGGCCTGATCGCCCATTTGGAATCAAAAGGAATTACATGCCTAAATCAGATAGCAAACATAGGGCAGTCTTCCATTTGGGGACAAGCTTGGAAATCAGGAGAAGAACTAGAAATAGACCCCATCTGGAGAATCGAGTGGCAGATGTTTCTTCAGGAGCTCAAAAGATCCAATGTTAGAATAAAGGACAGGCCATACCTATTGGTTTGGGCACATGCTGAGTCGGGAACCTACTCCCCAAAGGCTGGGTACAAGTTTTTAATGAAGAAAAAGGGGTGGGAAGTTCCAGAGTGGTGGATAAAACCTTTGCTTAAATTAAAATGCCCAAAAAAAGCTAGATTGTTCTTTTGGTGTGTGTTAAAAGAAAGAATACCTACATGGGATATTCTTCAATCTAGATTCAAACAGGGCCTAGGAAGATATCCCTTGTGCTTTTCAGACTCAGAATCCATTTCCCATTTGTTCATAGCCTGTCCATATGCAAGAAAAGTATGGGAAGAGACGCAAAAATTATTAAGTAAGAATGTAAGATGGGAGGGGGAAACCATTCAAACAACATGGGAATACTGGTGGAATCATTATTTAGAGAGGAATATGAGGAACCTTCCCCCCATTATATGCTGGGGTATATGGATAGCAAGAAATAGAAGCATCTTCAGAGACAAATCCACTCCAGCGGAAGTAATTGCTATCCAAAGCTCAGCCATACTGTCTAGCATTCTGGAGCCTGAAGAAACTCGGACATCATCTCATAGTAGGGAAGAACAGATCAGAGATGGGATTCCATGGGCCTATTTCGATGGGGCAGCTCAGAATAACAAAACTAGAGTTGGGATTATCATCCATTTAAGCACTTCTCATTCATTAAAAGCCTCAGTGGGTCTTGGGACCGGATCAAATAATTATGACGAACTTTCTGCCTTAAAACTCCTTTTATGTTGGCTTATACACAGGAATATCTTCACAGTTCAAATTTTTGGGGATTCATTGAATGTAATTAACTGGGTCAATGGAAAACATAGATGTCAGAATTATCTGCTGAGGCCGCTCTTTGAAGAGATCCAAAATTTAAAGCTCTATTTTAATGTGTTCTCTATTGATCATATTTACAGGGACCGAAATGAAGCAGCAGACAGGCTTTCTAAAGAAGGTCTGCAGCAAGCTGTGGACTCGTGGAGAATAACTGAACAGATCCAGGATCAGATCCATGTGTCGGATCTCCCACCATACTCTTAACTTTCAATATCAGCTGTGTTAGTTTTTTCTTGACAGTTTTTCTTTATCTGAAATCGGAAGTTTATGTAATCTTTGATGCTTTTTTCTGATATGTTCTATTTTGGACAAGAGCATATGGAGCTCTTGGTTGTTTCCTGTGGGTCGTTTTCCTCTGAAAGGAGACCCACGATATTGGATATGGACATGTTTCTATTATGACTAGGCTGTTTGGGATAGGTAAAGGTCCTGTGCTGGTTGTAGGTGAAAAATGTTTTTGGTTTATATACCTGCTAGTGATACACAGAGAAGATGTTTTTCTCTTCTTGGGACTGTTGTAGGTCTCAATACCACAGTTGTTTTCGGAATGTTTACTCATATTCTTGTAACTTTTTTATTACTTATAAAAAAGTTCGTTTTTTTCCTCGGAAAAAAAAACCTAGAAGAATGTATAGGAAAAACCTTGAAATGTTAATCGATGCTCAGAATTGAAATGCCAATAGAAATATAGACTTTCAAGTAATGATAATTTTGTTTACAAATCGAAAACTGTTGTTGGTTTTAAAGATTAAAGGTTTAATATTAATCTTTGTGTTATTTTTATTTATCAAGATTATATAATTGTATTTAAAAATAATTGAGTTATTAAATAAAAATATATATTTAAATATATATAATAATTAATAATTTTTCAAAAAAAATATATTTTTTTATTTAAATATTTTTATATAATAATTAATGTTAATGAATCCACTTTTTTATATTAATTTAAATTTATATTTTATAATATATTTATGTTTTCAAATAATTTCTTAAAAAAATAATAAAACTATAGATTTTTTTTTTTGCCTTTCGATTTTGGAAACATGTATATTATCTAAAATAAATAATTATTAAAAACTTAATTTAAAATCAATATCTATTAAGATAAAATCAAATTCCAAGACTTTTGTCATGGTGAGAAGTTTGAGACTCTCGCTTAACATCATTTTTTTAATTTCATAATCATCGTTGTCCTTCTTAGGCATCGTTGTCTATATTGCTCTTTCCTGAGCATGTGGCTTTCACCGTAAAGTTATGGGCATATTATAGTAGACCCAACCTTTCAAAAATGTTCTATTTTAGATAACTTCAAGAGCGGTGACACCAGGTAATTCTTGATTATAATTTTTGATATTTTTATTGATGATTATAATTCTTCATATTTTTATTGATGATGGTGGTTAGTTCACCGAAAAAAATAACGTTAGGTTTTGTGAGTGAATTTTTAAAATATTTTAGAACCAAGTCACCAACACCAAAGTTAGCTTTCCCTGCAGACTTCTTATCGAGCAATCTCTTGGTACGGTTCTGGTGGAGTGTGAATTTTTGTTCTTGCCCTTGCCCCACAACACCACTAATGCACACCTTCCCATCTGAAGTTTGTTGTGCATTTGTGGTGTTGTGGGCCCCATTGCCATTATAATTTAGGTTTTTTTTGTGTTTAATTGTTTTTGGTTTAATATGAAAAAGATGTAATGTTTAATATGTTGACTTATTTAACATTAAATAATAATTATCAAAGAAACAAAATTATATAAATTTAAAAATAAAATAAAATAAATAATTATAACTATAATCATTAATTAGATAGTTTAGATTCATCTTAACTTGAGATTTACCAAGTGCTTAGGACCATCAAGTTTCTTTTCACTCTAACAGAAGTTTAATCTCCCCTATTAAATAGCCTATATTCCACATGAATAGCATAGGTCAATAGCATGGGTTCTCTAAGTCAATACCATGGGTTGTCTACGTCAATACCATGGGCCATTTTTATTTATTATTATTATTTTATTTTTTAGGCTTTATTTTTATTTCGTCATTTTTACTTTTATTTTCATTTCTTTATTTTATTTTGATCGAATTAAAATGTTTACATTAAATTAATGATTATAGTTATAATTATTAATTTTGAGAGTGCCTTTGATAATCCAACCTAATATCGTTGTAACATTTTGACTTTGTCAGAATAAAATAAAATAAATAATAACTTAGTCAAATCACATAAAACTAAAAATAGAAATAAAATTAATAATTATAATTATAATTAATAATTAAACCACCCTAGATTTATCTTAACTTTAGATCTACCAAGGGTGGAGACGGATCAAGAGATAAAGTAAAATAAAAATTATAATTAAATTAAATAATAATTGTATCAATAAAACATTTTAACTCATTCAAATTACATAAAACTAAAACTAGAAAAAAAAAAAATAAAAAAAAAATTAATAATTACAATTATAATAAATAATTAAACTAGCCTAGACCCATCCTAACTCCAAATCTACCAAGCTTTGAAAAGGGATTTGAAAAGTTGTGGAAAGAGATTTGATCCCTCTCGACCCTTATAGATCTGAAATTAAGATGTATCTAGGCTTGTTATTATTATAGTTAGGTTGCATAAGTTATATGAGTAGTGTTTAAAATTTTATATTTTAGTTGAGAATATTTTGTCTTATTTTCCTAAAAAGAATTTATATTATGGGAGTTTTTTATATGTGAAGTGTCAGAATATTTTTGTGGAATAGTTTGTCACCATGGATCTTATAATATTCTAAAATCTTATATCTGTGAAAGTTATTTCCTTAGATTCCATGTCATTTTTTATTATTTTTTCTTTAATTTTTATGAAAGCACTAAAACAATAGGCACAAAATACACACCACCCACATAAATGAACACAAGATTTATCCTATCCAAAATGAGAGAAAACCAAAATAGAAGGTAAGACATGTCATCTTCTATCTTTGATTCAGTTATAAATCTGCATATATAAAGGAACAAGAACTCCTATGGAGCTACCTTTTAACAATGTGGCCTGAAAAATTGTTACAAAATCCTCTTCCTCCTCTATTATGCTCTAAAAATATCAGTCTCGAATATTTTGCTTAGCTATGAAACAAATAGAAAGTAAAAAAGTGGAAACCATTCTCCTTCTAGCAACCTGATATTTACCATAGTTTGAAAGTCATATAGGGTTATGGGTTTGACTTCATCAACCCTCAATGTGAAAAGGTTCTGGACCTTCTAGAAACTACTTGAAAATCCTCATGGGATCAGCCCCACATGTTTGAGTAGCAAGGGATAACATGGCACCCACTTATACCATGGTGGTTAATTAGGTAGGTCAACTTGCAAGATACATAACTTCCATAAACAAGCTCTAACTAAGGTGATATTTGGACCATTGGAAAGGTCTCATAGTGTAGATCAATTTTAAAGGGTGTGTACATAAGTTATATATCAGTATATCCTAAAAAACATCATTTGATGACTCAAAATGGATTTTGAGAGTTCTATGCTAAATCTTTCAAACTAGGACCTGCCACTAAAATGGGGCCTAGGCCTTACAAGCCAAATTTTCTACCAAAAAAATACTGAAATATATAACAAAGTATATGATTATCCAATTCATACTATACCTCCCCATTTGGAGAGCATTTTGATTGCCACATATTTTTGTTAAATAAGGAAAAGAAAATTTAGTAACTCTACTTTCTCCTTGGAGTACCATTTTTCTTTGTCTAGAAGTTATCCTTTTAATTAAATCTCCAAAAGGTCATAATATCCTTATATTATTTGTTCTGGACTTATTTTGCAAAAATATGTCTTCTACCAACTCTACTTGAGTATTTGGGTTTAATTTTTCTATTAGGTAAAACCTAGTCCTCCTTTTGATCAAACATGGAAGGCTCATAGTGTTTCAAATTTTCAACGGTCACCATTGAGTAAATGTGCATGTATAGCAACTAGATTGAGCTTGTAGGCATTATCCCCCACCTTCTCGAATACTTCAAAATGAACAAACTATAGAGCCATAGTCTTAGTCTTCCTTATTCGATTGTAACCAAACTCATGTCCAACTTTGAATGATTTCTTTGTTATGTGTTAGTCATCTTGAGCCTTGTACCTTTCTTTAGCATCTCCTATACTTTCTAATGGATCTACCTAATATTTTCAACAAACTTCTTTACTTTCAATTCTTCTCTTATAATGTCTCCCATCACTCCTCATTGTTGTCCATATACAACATCCAAAGGTGAAGGTGGTATGTTTGTGCAAAATTGAATGTGTTGGACCTAGGGTTCGATCTCTAGTTGCCAAAAAAGGAGATTCACTGTAGTCTAGCACAACGTCATCCCTTTCATTCTTCCACAAGGGAGAAACGCCTCACCCGAGGCTTGCCAAGATAATTAAAACAGTAGGGATCAAGAAATAGTATCCAGGATCAACTTATCACGCAGAAGGTTCAATGCATAAATAATTATACATTAATGATAGAAATCTTCAGAAACTATTATGCACGCAAAAGAAATACATTTGCAGTAAGGAATAATAAAGAACCAACGAAATGTAATATACATAAAAATTTAAAAGGCCATAATCCAATCCATCATTCCATAACTCAAAAGAGAACATTACCAAACAACACTTCACTTCATTAATATAACCAAACCATTACAGTAAAGGTATATATTAGAGAACAAGATCTTTCATCACCAAATAATGGAGCAGGAATGTCAAAAGATAATTCCACAATTTATACATGGCTACAAAAATTATATATTTAATCCAACAACATTTCAACATAGTCTGAGAAGAACTCTCTTTTTGACTTATCCTCAATTACAAACCTTTTATAGAATTTTCCCCTTGATCACGCACACTTGATCTAGTTTGCTTCTACTATTTTGATCTTATCCATTTGGTATGGTCCACTTTGAAAAAATATGGGTTTTTGTTCATTATCTTCTTGTTTCCTTCAAAATCGAATGCATGAATTCTTATTATTCGACTTCCATGGATTCCAAGATAATTGTTCCTATTTTCTCCCTGTTGCTTCCCTTTTTTTGGTCTTTGTGTCTGGCAATTTTTTCCACTTGTATTTGCCATTTTTGAAACCATTTTTTATCAAAATTCGTTAAAAAATGAAGGACCCAACAGGCCCCGACCACAATCCATTGACTCGCCCTTGAGTCAATCTTTTGACCATATGTTTGACTCCACCTGTAGTTGCGCTACCTTTGCAAGAATTTCTTCTACCTGTTTTGTTACCTCGTCTGCTTTCTACTCTGTTATGTTACCTTCACAGGAATGAAGAAAACTAATAAACAAAAATACACTCACACTCATAAAATAAATATCAGAAATATAGATAAACCAGACATTGCGGAAAAGGCATGAGAGACTTTCCTGTAGTCTCTCATTCTCATGAATTTAATTATTAAAATAATGTTTATACATATAAATACATAAGGAAGTTGTCTCAAGATAGTGCATCTATCTTGAAAAAACTTGGTTGAGAAAATATCTCAACAACACACTAATCTAGGGGCCTAACTAGTTGGAGAGAATCTCTTAACTAACTAAGCCCAAACTGACTCCTAACCATGAGTAACAAACTCAATCTAGAAAGGTAGGATTAAATCCTAACTTTCATGATTATAATTAATTTAATTATTTGGACTTAGAATTGTTTTTAATGTGAGAGTGAGGCTAACATTCCCCCGCTCAATGATAAGTCCAAATTAAGAACCAGGAACCATCTTCCAAGTTCTCATTTTGAAACTGTTGATCCTCAAAAAACACTACCTAAAAAATTTCCAAAGCTAGATGTTGAAGAAACTGTAATATGAAGAGACAATGAGTCAACTGCATGTCTGATTCATCTCTGAATGTTGCTTAACAAATCCATCATGTGCCAAGCTGCAAAAGGATCCATCTATCCTTTGCTTTCAATCAGCATCCTTTGTCCACTGACAAAATGTTGATGACGCCTGCTGGCGAATTCGCTGATGATGATCGCCCACTGGCTGATGACGTTGAAAAACAACTCATTGTTGCTTTTGTTGTATTTAAAAATTGTTCACTGCTGACTTTGCTATCAATCACCCACTGGCGAATTTGTGGATGCTCACTCACTGATGAAAATTCCCACTGGATGCTTTGCTAATGTTGTCAAGACTTTCAGTTTAACAACCACTGTTAATTTCATTGACACTTTTCCCCCCTTTGATAGCTAAAAGGAGAGACAGTTGTCTTCAAATTATTTCTGAACTCCCCCCTTCAAGTGTAGGAGTGTTTCACTGGTGTACTCTCTCGTTCAACTGCACGAGAGTACCATCTTCATTTTCACCGTTGGCTGCAATATGTGTGAGTGAATTTGATTGCAAAACTTATATGTAATCTTCTAACCGTGGATGACCATTCCCAGGGATCAATCCATGAATAATCGATCTTCAATCTACTTGATTATTGCTGTTTGTTGCATTTGTACTGATGAATGATTTGACTTGCCACAATGGTAACAAGGATGGATATCAAAACATTGATCTTCCAGATGACTGGTTCCTTGGTAATGAAGGAATTTTGGTTTGTTTACAACTTCAGTTTGCACACATCTCTATTTTTCTACAACTTTCTCATTGCTTTGTTGATGTTATTTGATCAAGAAACCCTGCACTGATGAACTTAATCGACTTAGAATAATTAGGGATATGCAAGTTGTTTTCATCTTTGTCATATCCTAATCCTCGTCGATTTTTGTTACTTTGGATTTCTTCCCATGGCTTGATGATTGGTTTGGAAGAAAGTTGAACTAGATCAGGGACCACTCTGACACTTGAAGTTGGTTGGATCAATGACTTGGAATCAACATCTTTATCTTCATTTGTACGGATGAAAGACTTGGAAACATCACCCTTTTGTTGCAACTCATCTCTTTGAAGTTGCGACTCCAGTTGAAGAAACTCAATCATTTCATGTGCATGTTGAATATGCACTTGAATATTAGCAAGAGTTGTTTTGCTAATGTTCACCATGTCACCAGCTGATGATAAAATCAAATTCTTAAGAATTTGGAACAGTTGAATGTGTGTCGCCATGTTAGCTTGCTCACTTTGAATTCAGGCTCTCTTGCACTGTTGCTAATTGTTGATGCTTTAAACACTTGCTAGAGTTTTATGACTTGGTTGTTTGAACTCCTGATGTCACACTCACTTAATGACAATTGCTTTCCTTGAATGCTTCACTAACACTTTGTGAATGCTTCAATCAACTTCACACTAGTTCGTTTGTTGTAGATCTCGTGATGTGAACTTTCGCACTTGATTTTGACACGCTTTCTTGCTTTGTTGTTTGAATGACACGCTCACTTGCTTTGATTGTTTGAATGACATGCTCACTTGATTTATTGCTTATTGCTCACTTGAAGAATAGAATACTAGAACTCACACTCATTTGATGATTATTTCTTGCTAGATGGCTTGCTTGAACTTTCTTGATTGATTACTGAAACTTTGTGCTTTCTTGAATATACTCACTGAATGTGTAGAATTTAAAAAAGAAAGGGTGTCGAACACTATCGAAAATTCACCCAAGAGACAAATGACAAGTTCAATCTTGAGGACTCAGTTGAAGACTTACTTGACTTAATGTATTCACCATATCAATTCAAATTAGGGTGTTGGTTACAACTGAAAATGCACTCGTACAATTTAGTTAAATAATGTCTATCTACAAGTGATACAAAAAGTGTTGATGATGTTGATGTCGTCTTGGCTTAAAATGCTTGATTTTGTGGCATCCTTAACTTGATTGCTTTGATTACATGATGTGAAATATGCTTGCTGGGAAGATCATCTTATCAAGTTGATGATGTGATGCTTTGTGCTTGTGTACTTAATCTTGATTACAGGGGCTTGATTAAGCATTCTTATACTTAAGCCTGCTTATGTGCATGCAGTTGTTTAAGCATAATACAAAAAAGATAAATTTAACACAAGTCATGCACATGCATTCATTACACATGGTGTACCTAACATCCCCTTATTCAATTTCGGGCAGATCTAGGACACAAACACCACAAAACATATGTCTTTATTAAATAGTGAATTACATCAACCTTCGCCTTCACAACATCGTGAATGAAATTTCTCAAGCACAAACATTGAGAACTTATTGGAGGTAAATTGTCTTCAAAAACCTACCTGTAGTGACTCAATCACTCTCAAAGTAAAATATTACTTTAGATTACAATAATGAATTTCACTCAAACAAATTCACTTATCGCTCCAAATACTGAATACGCATCTTATGACATCACAAAATCACTTATTACTCCATTACATAAAGAATTAGAAATGCTCCTTATCTCTACAAAATGTACAAAAAAATTTCACCTTTTACTTCTCACTCCAAATACAAAATATGTTGTATCTCTCCCAAAATTTACACCTCTATAAGAAAATTTCATTATTAATCCACCAACATTCCTTATCTCTCCAATAAAAAGAACTTTAATGTCCCTTATCTCTCCAAAACATTTAATACACCTTATCTCTCAATTGCAAAAGATTCACTTTACTTTAAACAATTAATGAAATCGTCGCAGGAGGGATCTGTGTAGCCTCATGGCTCCAATAGATGAGTGGAGCCGAAGTAATAATAGTAAGTTACAAAAAGTAATGTTTCTGCCTCTGTTGTTAGATGCTGGGGTGCTACATTTACATGACCTGCAATTACACGGCCCCATTGATCATGCTCACATGCCACAAACACGAGGTCAGTTGTTTCACCAATGACACTTGCTCTCTTAAAGGATAGTGGGTGGTAACGTGCAAGTTATAGCATGGGTGAACAACTAGAATGGGGGTGACATCATGGAATCGACTTTGTTACTTCTCGACCAATGGAAGGGGGCTTATCATTGCAATTCTACATATTCCTTGGGCTGCACCTATAATACGAAGGCTAAAGGTTACTGTCCTATTGTGAGTTACAGTGGCGACTTTCCCCAATGGGCTCGCTACTTTCCACAACCTAACAAAGGTGGACAATCTTCTTTAACAAATTATTGTGCATAACTTGTAGCATATTTAGATGGATCATCTACTGACACAAACAGTCCACAATTACCTGAGCACACATTGGGTGAAATGCGTGGACCTGATTTCAGGTGTATGCCATCATCATTAATTCGAATGGGCTTTGTACGAGGGACTTGAACACCAAGGCAATGGATGTTATTAGCATCATTGTCGAAACAAAACATTGGAGGTTGATGTTAGTGTCATTTTGTTGTAGTTGTATTGAGACGTTGCAAGATTTGAACAACCCTCCATAAAATGGTACTATCTTTTGGATTTAGCATTCAAAAAGTGGACGAACTGTAATCAATTTTGAAATTGCAAGTATTTGCTTTCATGACAGAGACGGAACACCATATGGGCAATGAGTTGTCCCAAAACATTTGGCTATTCATGAAGCCTCAACCAGGCAGAGTGAATTGAATGGGAGATTGCACTCATTGCAGGATCATAAAAAGGAAGCACGATCGCCCGAGCGGTCTCTTCGTCGTTCTCATGGCTACATTTGACGATGTACGACTAAAATGACCATCATTTCGAAGGACCCAAAGGTAAAGTCAACTGTGAATGAAGAATCAATAGCTTTACATTAAACTAAACATTACCAATCACCATTTTGATAAGATGTAAACTCATGTTTTTAATTGCAGATATTTGCTCCAACGGTCCATGACTTCATGAACTGCTGAAGAATTCATGCCAGTGTCCTCCACAAGTCCAGCTCCCAAATACTTTGTTGTGCAAAGACTTGGCCCACAGTTATCTGCATTCAAAATTCCATGATCCAATCTTTTTTTCAGCGATCGAATGCAAGGCTCTTCAACAGTTGCATGTCTTAATCCCAGTGCTATATGCCACAAATCTGTGTTATGCTCCAATCTCACACATTCTTGGACACAATATTCACACGTCGAATCTATAGGTTGCAATTTTTGAATTTTTCTTCTTCAAATATGGCACACAATGATAAAGAAATAAGGACTAGATTTCTTGATATTCACTGTCTAAGTGCAGAACTTCGAAAATGAGAAGACAACATGGATTCATATTACTACTGAAGTAAACTAGCCGGAACATAAACTTTAATAATATCAATCTTTAGTAAGGAAGCACATCATTTGAGCATATAGAGGAACCTGACTTCTTTTAGAAGTACAAAAGGGTCTTCAAACTGAGAGTAAATATACACCAGTAGTTGGGATGCTTTCCAGCAAATACCATCAAATGCCAAACCACCGTCAACGAGTGTTTGCAACCACCGTTCACCATATTTGCAAGGCTTCTCTGTTAACAAGTGATCAGGCTCACTCTAGTTCGACTATCAAGCCCTTAAGATCATGTTCAGCTCTAGCTAATTTCACCGTAGCTCTAATACCACATGAAGAAAACTAATAAACAAATAATACACTCACACTCATAAAATATATATTAGAAATATAGACAAACTAGACATGGCGGAAAAGGCATGAGAGAATTTCCTGTAGTCTCTCATTCTCATGAATTTCATTATTAAAATAATGTGTATGATACATATAAATACATGAGGAAGTTGTCTCAAGATAGTGCATCTATCTTGAACAAACTTGGTTGAGAAAATATCTCAACAACACACTAATCTATGAGCCTTGTAGGAATTTACAGGGTAAGTTCCTCAGAAAGAATACCAAAAGGACACCGCTCACAACCAGATCACAGATCAATACACCAGTATTTTTGACGTGGTTAAAACCCTCAAAGAGGGAAACAATCCACGGCCTGTCCCAACGTGGGTACTACAGGCAATTTATTAATCAAAGAATGAAAATTTACATAAGCTTCTCTCATGCACGGATTACCCGAACAATGACCCTCCATGCGCTTTAAATAGAACTCATGGACCAATCGGGTGTCAAGCCACGGATCAAGTGTCGGTAATACCGAGGTGAGAGTGAACCATCGGATCACTACATATCGTGACCGTCGGATTGTAAGTTACAAAATGTACAACGGTAAAGAAAGACACTTTACCTAACTCTATACCTAACTCTATACTAGACCAAGTTTAACTTAACTATATCCTATGTGTCGGAATATCCTAACATCCCCCTTAAGAACAACTTGGGATAGGATTGAAGGATTTACAAATATGACACAATAGGAGAAGGAAGGAGGCACTAGATCCTATCCCCCCTTAGTGACAACTTCCTGAACTCCAAGCATATATCGAAGTTTAGTGAACTTCGCCTCTGTGAGAGCCTTTGTGAAGATGTCTGCAACCTGATCATCTGTTGAACAATATTGCACTTCAAGAACATGGTCATGAATGAGATTTCTGATGAAGTGCATGTGTAGTTCAATGTGTTTGCTGCGCTGATGCTGGACTGGATCTTTGCATAGCTGAATGGCACTTTTATTATCACACCAAAGTGTGGTTGGATGCTGCTGCTCAAAGCCAAACTCTGATAGGATCTGACAAAGCCACAAGGCTTCCTTACTAGCTTCCACGGCACCACGATACTCTGCTTCTGCTGACGAAAGAGAAATGGCAGCCTGTTTCTTACAAGCCCATGTAATAGGTCCTGAACCAAGAGTGAAGACATAACCGGCAGTAGACTTCCGATCATCAGGGTCACCAGCCCAATCAGAATCAGTGAAACCAACTAATAGAGGAGCTGCTTTGGCACTGTAATGAATCCCAAATTGTACTGTACCTCGAACATAACGAAGTATTCTTTTGGCTGCTTTCCAATGACTTTCACGGGGGTTTTGCATAAAACGAGCAACAAGGCCAACAGCAAAGGAAAGATCAGGACGAGTATGGGTTAAATACAAGAGTTTTCCTACAAGTTGACGGTATAAGGTAGCATCAATTTCAGGAGAAGTACAAGAGACTGAAAGTTTGACTCCAGACTAAAAGGGAGAAGGGGCTGGCTTACAGTCTTCCATGTGAAAATGACAAAGAATATCACAAGCATACTTGGACTAGGAAAGGAAAATACCCTCCTTGGATTGCAAGACTTGAAGACCGAGAAAATAGTGTAAGTGTCCTAAGTCTGTCATTTCAAATTTCTTTTTAAGGCTGGACTTCACATGGTTTATAAGGTTGGGATCACTACCAGTAAGAATAAGATCATAAACATAAAGAACAAGGATGATAAGAGAGTTGCCCACTTTCTTGGTGTAGACAGTATTGTCAGAATGACACCTAGAAAAGCCAGATTCTAAAAGAAAGCTATCCATTTTGGCATACCAAGCCCGAGGAGCTTGCTTGAGGCCATAAAGGGATTTCTTAAGTCGACAAACAAGGCTGGAGTCTGTTTGTATGAAGCCAATGGGTTGTTCCATATAGATTTCTTCCTGCAATTCCCCATGCAAGAAGGTAGATTTAACATCCATCTGATGGACTTCCCATTTTAAAGAGGTAGCAAGGGAAAGAACAAGGCGGATAGAGTTCATTTTGGCAACAGGGGAGAAGGTTTCAGTGTAGTCAATGCCTTCAACCTGTGAAAAGCCCTTAGCAACGAGACGAGCTTTATGTTTATCAACTTTCCCATCTGGTCCATACTTGGTTCTGTAAACCCATTTACATCTAACAAGTTTGCGTCCCTTTGGTAGAGGAACAAGATCCCATGTATCATTTGTCATCAATGAATGATATTCTTCATTCATAGCTGCTTCCCAATGTGGATGGCCTGAAGCTTCTGCAAAAGTGTCAGGATCATGATTTACTGGAGCTTGAGCCAGTAAAGAAGAGGCTCTTTCAAACTGAGAACGTGTACGTCGCTGATCTGTAGGATCACCGGCAAGATCACCTGCTGCATCCCGAGTAGCACGGACCCATCTTGGAAGTTGAGGATCCTGAGAAGGTGGGGGAGGATTATCATCCTCGCTTTCAACACCTGAAGAAGAAATGTTTTCAAAAGTAGAAGAGATAGGAAGAGGTGGCACATCCGCCGGACTAGGCTCGCAGGCTGATTTATTTTCATCAAATTTTACATCTCTTCTAATGATAACATTTTTGGACTTAAATGGAATAAGTCTATAACCTTTTACATCTTCAGAATATCCAACAAAAGTACATTTCTCACTCTTAGGTTCTAAAGCTTTATGCTTTTCATCTGGAATATGGGCCCATGCTTCACTTCCAAACACACGAAAGTGACTTACATCTGGTTTAATGGAACTCCAAGCTTCTTCTGGAGTGATATTCTCTAGAACCTTAGTAGGAGTGCGATTGATTATATAATTTGCACAATTAATTGCTTCGGCCCAAAAACTAAGACTGAGTCCTTTAGATTGCAGCATACAATTAGCCATTTCCTTTAAGGTGCGATTTTTCCTTTCAGCTACACCATTTTGTTGTGGAGTGTATGGAACAGTATGTTGCATTTGAATTCCATTTTCGGTGCAAAAGTTGATGAATGTGTTTTTAACATATTCTCCACCATTATCAGTTCTTAGCTTAAGAATTTGATGTCCAGATTGTTTTTCAACAAAGGCTTTGAAGGCCAAAAATGTGTTAAATACTTCGCTCTTGAGTTTTAAGAAGTATACCCAAGTGCGTCTGGAGAAATCATCAATGAAAGTTAAGAAGTACATGCAGCCAGAGAATGAAGCAACAGGAAGAGGACCACATAAATCACTGTGCACAAGCTGTAAAGGGGCTGAGGCGTGCCAAGAGGCACGTTTGTCAAAACTGTCCCGATGATGTTTTCCGAGTACACATCCGGAACAAACACCATCTCTGCAAGATATCATAGGAAGACCTGTCACCATATTTTCTTTACATAGATGCTCAAGGGAGCGATAGTTTAAGTGACCAAATCGCTCATGCCAAAGTTTGCTCACTTCATCATTATGAGCAACAAATACTGAGGGAAGATTGGATGACCCAAAGTTGTGAAACTTATACAACCTTGTGGAATCATCAGCAAGACCAGTCGCTAGAATCTGTTTAGGATCTTTTAGATCCTTGATTACAACATCCTGAGGTGAAAATTCAACAATTTTACCTTCACCTGAATGAGTTATCTGATAGACAGATAGAAGGTTGCAGGATAAGGTTGGAACACATAATACATCATTAAACTGACCATTGTCTAGATGAACAGTTCCAGTCCCTACAACATTAAGAGATCTATCATCACCAACATATATATTTTTGGTGTTACAATCATTTAAAGAAGAAAACATGGCTTGGTTTTTGGCCATGTGATAAGAGGCTCCAGAATCAATGAGCCACTCATGAGAATGAGAAGAAGAAGAAGATACATTTAATGCATAACCAGACTGAGATGATTGACAACGACATGCAGAAAGTGCCATTCCGGAAGTTGAAGTTGAAGTAGGCTCCACATGGATGTTATGTTTCTTCATTGCGGCTTCCAAGGCTTCCATCTTCTTAAAGCATTTAGATTCTAAGTGGCCATCTCAATTACAAAAGTTACAATGTCTATCAGTCTTCTTCCATTTGTTTTTATTGGTCTTATCATTTTGCTGAAATGATCTTTCATTTTGAGGCTGAGTTGGTTTAGGACCATTCTTTTGAGGATATGACTTCTTAGGATTCTTCGAATTTGGTTGCTGCTGGGTGGCTAACGCTTTCGTGGAAGAGTTTCCAAGATTAAGAAGACCAAGGTGTAAGAGTTTTTCTTGTTCTCTTATTAAGGAATCACAAAAGGAGTCAAAGGAAGGGGCCTTGTAGTCTTTTCCTTGACAAATGAAAGCTTCCCTTGTAGAATGGAAAGTGGAAACAAATACAGAGTAGGCTGGTCCCAACTTAGTAAAGATGGAATAAATAAGGTTACCATCCTCTTTCTTAACTTTAACACCTTCCAAGAGATATCTAAGGGTCTTGAATTTGGACAAGAAATCTTCAATGCAAGAAAAATTATTAGGATCCAAAGTAAGCAACTCATTTTCAAGTTGATGGGCTTTAATTTCATTTTTAATCCCAAAAACTTTAGCGAGTTTTTCTAATGCTTCATGAGGAGTCTCAAGTTCTGCAATGTGGAATCTAAGATCAGGAGAAATAGACATCCCTATCAAACCACGTGCTTGATCTTGTCTATTTTCCCATTTTGCAGCCTTGTCTTCATCTTTTAGTTTCTTCTCTTGGTCTGTGGCTATTCTGAAGTGTAGGAATTTACAGGGTAAGTTCCACAGAAAGAATACCAAAAGGACACCGCTCACAACCAGATCTCAAATCAATACACCAGTATTTTTGACGTGGTTAAAACCCTCAGAGTGCAAGGAGGGAAACAGTCCACGGCCTGTCCCAACGTGGGTACTACAGGCAATTTATTAATCAAAGAATGAAAATTTACATAAGCTTCTCTCATGCACGGATTACCCGAAAAATGACCCTCCATGCGCTTTAAATAGAACTCATGGACCAATCGGGTGTCAAGCCACGGATCAAGTGTCGGTAATACCGAGGTGAGAGTGAACCGTCGGATCACTACATATCGTGACCGTCGGATTGTAAGTTACAAAATGTACAACGGTAAAGAAACACACTTTACCTAACTCTAACCTAACTCTATACTAGACCAAGTTGAACTTAACTATATCCTATGTGTCGGAATATCCTAACATCCCCCCTTAAGAACAACTTGGGATAGGATTGAAGGATTTACAAATATGACACAATAGGAGAAGGAAGGAGGCACTAGAGCCTATCCCCCCTTAGTGACAACTTCCTGAACTCCAAGCATATATCGAAGTTTAGTGAACTTCGCCTCTGTGAGAGCCTTTGTGAAGATGTCTGCAACCTGATCATCTGTTGGACAATATTGCACTTCAAGAACATGGTCATGAATGAGCTTTCTGATGAAGTGCATGTGTAGTTCAATGTGTTTGCTGCGCTGATGCTGGACTGGATCTTTGCATAGCTGAATGGCACTTTGATTATCACACCAAAGTGTGGTTGGATGCTGCTGCTCAAAGCCAAACTCTGATAGGATCTGACGAAGCCACAAGGCTTCCTTACTAGCTTCCACGGCACCACGATACTCTGCTTCTGCTGACGAAAGAGAAATGGCAGCCTGTTTCTTACAAGCCCATGTAATAGGTCCTGAACCAAGAGTGAAGACATAACCGGCAGTAGACTTCCGATCATCAGGGTCACCAGCCCAATCAGAATCAGTGAAACCAACTAACAGAGGAGCTGCTTTGGCACTGTAATGAATCCAAACTGTACTGTACCTCGAACATAACGAAGTATTCTTTTAGCTGCTTTCCAATGACTTTCACGGGGGTTTTGCATAAAACGAGCAACAAGGCCAACAGCAAAGGAAAGATCAGGACGAGTATGGGTTAAATACAAGAGTTTTCCGACAAGTTGACGGTATAAGGTAGCATCAACTTCAGGAGAAGTACAAGAGACTGAAAGTTTGACTCCAGACTGAAAGGGAGAAGGGGCTGGCTTACAGTCTTCCATGTGAAAATGACGAAGAATATCACAAGCATACTTGGACTGGGAAAGGAAAATACCCTCTTGGGATTGCAAGACTTGAAGACCGAGAAAATAGTGTAAGTGTCCTAAGTCTGTCATTTCAAATTTCTTTTTAAGGCTGGACTTCACATGGTTTATAAGGTTGGGATCACTACCAGTAAGAATAAGATCATCAACATAAAGAACAAGGATGATAAGAGAGTTGCCCACTTTCTTGGTGTAGACAGTATTGTCAGAATGACACCTAGAAAAGCCAGATTCTAAAAGAAAGCTATCCATTTTGGCATACCAAGCCCGAGGAGCTTGCTTGAGGCCATAAAGGGATTTCTTAAGTCGACAAACAAGGCTGGAGTCTGTTTGTATGAAGCCAATGGGTTGTTCCATATAGATTTCTTCCTGCAAGTCCCCATGCAAGAAGGCAGATTTAACATCCATCTGATGGACTTCCCATTTTAAAGAGGCAGCAAGGGAAAGAACAAGGCGGATAGAGTTCATTTTGGCAACAGGGGAGAAGGTTTCAGTGTAGTCAATGCCTTCAACCTGTGAAAAGCCCTTAGCAACGAGACGAGCTTTATGTTTATCAACTTTCCCATCTGGTCCATACTTGGTTCTGTAAACCCATTTACATCTAACAAGTTTGCGTCCCTTTGGTAGAGGAACAAGATCCCATGTATCATTTGTCATCAATGAATGATATTCTTCATTCATAGCTGCTTCCCAATGTGGATGGCCTGAAGCTTCTGCAAAAGTGTCAGGATCATGATTTACTGGAGCTTGAGCCAGTAAAGAAGAGGCTCTTTCAAACTGAGAACGTGTACGTCGCTGATCTGTAGGATCACCGGCAAGATCACCTGCTGCATCCCGAGTAGCACGGACCCATCTTGGAAGTTGAGGATCCTGAGAAGGTGGGGGAGGATTATCATCCTCGCTTTCATCATCTGAAGAAGAAATGTTTTCAAAAGTAGAAGAGATAGGAAGAGGTGGCACATCCGCCGGACTAGGCTCGCAGGCCGATTTATTTTCATCAAATTTTACATCTCTTCTAATGATAACATTTTTGGACTTAAATGGAATAAGTCTATAACCTTTTACATCTTCAGAATATCCAACAAAAGTACATTTCTCACTCTTAGGTTCTAAAGCTTTATGCTTTTCATCTGGAATATGGGCCCATGCTTCACTTCCAAACACACGAAAGTGACTTACATCTGGTTTAATGGAACTCCAAGCTTCTTCTGGAGTGATATTCTCTAGAACCTTAGTAGGAGTGCGATTGATTATATAATTTGCACAATTAATTGCTTCGGCCCAAAAACTAAGACTGAGTCCTTTAGATTGCAGCATACAATTAGCCATTTCCTTTAAGGTGCGATTTTTCCTTTCAGCTACACCATTTTGTTGTGGAGTGTATGGAACAGTATGTTGCATTTGAATTCCATTTTCGGTGCAAAAGTTGATGAATGTGTTTTTAACATATTCTCCACCATTATCAGTTCTTAGCTTAAGAATTTGATGTCCAGATTGTTTTTCAACAAAGGCTTTGAAGGCCAAAAATGTGTTAAATACTTCGCTCTTGAGTTTTAAGAAGTATACCCAAGTGCGTCTGGAGAAATCATCAATGAAAGTTAAGAAGTACTTGCAGCCAGAGAATGAAGCAACAGGAAGAGGACCACATAAATCACTGTGCACAAGCTGTAAAGGGGCTGAGGCGTGCCAAGAGGCACGTTTGTCAAAACTGTCCCGATGATGTTTTCCGAGTACACATCCGGAACAAACACCATCTCTGCAAGATACCATAGGAAGACCTGTCACCATATTTTCTTTACATAGATGCTGAAGGGAGCGATAGTTTAAGTGACCAAATCGCTCATGCCAAAGTTTGCTCACTTCATCATTATGAGCAACAAATACTGAGGGAAGATTGGATGACCCAAAGTTGTGAAACTTATACAACCTTTTGGAATCATCAGCAAGACCAGTAGCTAGAATCTGTTTAGGATCTTTTAGATCCTTGATTACAACATCATGAGGTGAAAATTCAACAATTTTACCTTCACCTGAATGAGTTATCTGATAGACAGATAGAAGGTTGCAGGATAAGGTTGGAACACATAATACATCATTAAACTGACCATTGTCTAGATGAACAGTTCCAGTCCCTACAACATTAAGAGATCTATCATCACCAATATATATATTTTTGGTGTTACAATCATTTAAAGAAAACATGGCTTGGTTTTTGGCCATGTGACAAGAGGCTCCAGAATCAATGAGCCACTCATGAGAATGAGAAGAAGAAGAAGATACATTTAATGCATAACCAGACTGAGATGATTGACAATGACATGCAGAAAGTGCCATTCCGGAAGTTGAAGTTGAAGTAGGCTCCACATGGATGTTATGTTTCTTCATTGCGGCTTCCAAGGCTTCCATCTTCTTAAAGCATTTAGATTCTAAGTGGCCATCTCGATTACAAAAGTTACAATGTCTATCAGTCTTCTTCCATTTGTTTTTATTGGTCTTATCATTTTGCTGAAATGATCTTTCATTTTGAGGCTGAGATGGTTTAGGACCATTCTTTTGAGGATATGACTTCTTAGGATTCTTTGAATTTGGTTGCTGCTGGGCGGCTAACGCTTTCGTGGAAGAGTTTCCAAGATTAAGAAGACCAAGGTGTAAGAGTTTTTCTTGTTCTCTTATTAAGGAATCACAAAAGGAGTCAAAGGAAGGGGCCTTGTAGTCTTGTCCTTGACAAATGAAAGCTTCCCTTGTAGAATGGAAAGTGGAAACAAATACAGAGTAGGCTGGTCCCAACTTAGTAAGGATGGAATAAATAAGGTTACCATCTTCTTTCTTAACTTTAACACCTTCCAAGAGATATCTAAGGGTCTTGAATTTGGACAAGAAATCTTCAATGCAAGAAAAATTATTAGGATCCAAAGTAAGCAGCTCATTTTCAAGTTGATGGGCTCTAATTTCATTTTTAATCCCAAAAACTTTAGCAAGTTTTTCTAATGCTTCATGAGGAGTCTCAAGTCCTGCAATGTGGAATCTAAGATCAGGAGAAATAGACATCCCTATCAAACCACGTGCTTGATCTTGTCTATTTTCCCATTTTGCCACCTTGTCTTCATCTTTTGGTTTCTTCTCTTGGTCTGTGGCTATTCTGAAGAGACCTTTACTTCTAAGTAAATCTTCCATGTAGGCTACCCATTGGAAGTAGTTAGTGCTGTCAAGAATGACTTGGCATGGACTTTCCATTTTAAAAAAAACTGAAGCTGAAGATGCTGAAAGTAAGTGTTCCAATGGATAGATCTCGAAAAAATAGGCGGTTTTAAAAAAAACGGCTCTGAAAAAGGCTTCCGGATGAAGAAGTTATGGCTTTTTGAAAAAAAAATTTTGACGTTGCCGGCAAAGTGCGCGAATGTGCGGGAATGAAAAAATCCGCCCCCACAAAATGGAGACTTGAACCCAAGACCTCTACTCTCTTAAAATAGCTTTGAACCAATTGATCTATACAAAAAATTTGAGAGAGAGAGAGAGAGAGAGAGAGCGAGAGGGGGGGGGGGGCCTTGGTTTGCGTGCTTGCCTTGAGAAAGCTCTTTTTCCCTACAAAACACAAAACACAAAACCCAACACGAATATGCAAAGAAAAACGAACCTTGCGGCTCGAAGTTAGCTTTAGCCAAAAAACTAGAAATTTTTAAAAAAAATCTCAAAGTTAGCTTTAGCCGAAAAACTAAATATTTTTCTCAATGTTTCTGATTTTCCGAGATCACACTAAGGTGCAGGGAAAAGAGCATACGCATGAGAAAAATCCTTCCTTTCTGTTTCTGATTTGCCCAGATCGCACAGAGTCGCAGGGCAAAGAGCATACGCAGAAATGAAAGGTATAGATCCGGTAAAAAAAAGGCTAAATAAACTGAGACCGAAATAAGCAGAGAGAAAATAACAGTAAACTGCAAAAGAAACACTGTATACCTCCTGATCTGAAAAATGACGCAGCTAGGGCTACCGGAAACCTTTTCGCGTGAAACGAAAGGGGTTCCTCACTGGAACAGATGCTCCGAACGCAACAGAGCAGTCCTCTCGGCCCGAAAGCAGTCAAAAACAACAGATCTAGGAAACGACAGCCGCATGCAGTTCTACCGGCTTCAGATTTGGATCACCAACGGACGCGGCCCTCAAATAGCTCTGATACCATGTAGGAATTTACAGGGTAAGTTCCACAGAAAGAATACCAAAAGGACACCGCTCACAACCAGATCTCAAATCAATACACCAGTATTTTTGACGTGGTTAAAACCCTCAGAGTGCAAGGAGGGAAACAGTCCACGGCCTGTCCCAACGTGGGTACTACAGGCAATTTATTAATCAAAGAATGAAAATTTACATAAGCTTCTCTCATGCACGGATTACCCGAACAATGACCCTCCATGCGCTTTAAATAGAACTCATGGACCAATCGGGTGTCAAGCCACGGATCAAGTGTCGGTAATACCGAGGTGAGAGTGAACCGTCGGATCACTACATATCGTGACCGTCGGATTGTAAGTTACAAAATGTACAACGGTAAAGAAACACACTTTACCTAACTCTAACCTAACTCTATACTAGACCAAGTTGAACTTAACTATATCCTATGTGTCGGAATATCCTAACATAAAGAGACCTTTACTTCTAAGTAAATCTTCCATGTAGGCTACCCATTGGAAGTAGTTAGTGCTGTCAAGAATGACTTGGCATGGACTTTCCATTTTTTTTAAAAAAACTGAAGCTGAAGATGCTGAAAGTAAGTGTTCCAATGGATAGATCTCGAAAAAAATAGGCGGTTTTAAAAAAAACGGCTCTGAAAAAGGCTTCCGGATGAAGAAGTTATGGCTTTTTGAAAAAAAATTGTTGACGTTGCTGGCAAAGTGCGCGAATGTGTGGGAATGAAAAAATCCGCCCCCACAAAATGGAGACTTGAACCCAAGACCTCTACTCTCTTAAAATAGCTTTGAACCAGTTGATCTATACAAAAAATTTGAGAGAGAGAGAGAGAGAGAGAGGGGGGGGCCTTGGTTTGTGTGCTTGCCTTGAGAAAGCTCTTTTTCCCTACAAAACACAAAACACAAAACCCAACACGAATATGCAAAGAAAAACGAACCTTGCGGCTCGAAGTTAGCTTTAGCCAAAAAACTAGAAATTTAAAAAAAAAAAAATCTCAAAGTTAGCTTTAGCCGAAAAACTAAATATTTTTCTCAATGTTTCTGATTTTCCGAGATCACACTAAGGTGCAGGGAAAAGAGCATACGCATGAGAAAAATCCTTCCTTTCTGTTTCTGATTTGCCCAGATCGCACAGAGTCGCAGGGCAAAGAGCATACGCAGAAATGAAAGGTATAGATCCAGTTAAAAAAAAAGGCTAAATAAACCGAAACCGAAATAAGCAGAGAGAAAATAACAGTAAACTGCAAAAAACACTATAGACCTCCCGATCTGAAAAATGACGCAGCTAGGGCTACCGGAAACCTTTTCGCGTGAAACGAAAGCGGTTCCTCACTGGAACAGATGCTCCAAACGCAACAGAGCAGTCCTCTCAGCCTGAAAGCAGTCAGAAACAACAGATCTAGGAAACGACAGCCGCATGCAGTTCTACCGGTTTCAGATTTGGATCACCAACGGACGCGGCCCTCAAATGGCTCTGATACCATGTAGGAATTTACAGGGTAAGTTCCTCAGAAAGAATACCAAAAGGACACCGCTCACAACCAGATCACAGATCAATACACCAGTATTTTTGACGTGGTTAAAACCCTCAAAGAGGGAAACAGTCCACGGCCTATCCCAACGTGGGTACTACAGGCAATTTATTAATCAAAGAATGAAAATTTACATAAGCTTCTCTCATGCGCGGATTACCCGAACAATGACCCTCCATGCGCTTTAAATAGAACTCATGGACCAATCGGGTGTCAAGCCACGGATCAAGTGTCGGTAATACCGAGGTGAGAGTGAACCGTCGGATCACTACATATCGTGATCGTCGGATTGTAAGTTACAAAATGTACAACGGTAAAGAAAGACACTTTACCTAACTCTATACCTAACTCTATACTAGACCAAGTTGAACTTAACTATATCCTATGTGTCGGAATATCCTAACAAGCCTAACTACTTGGAGAGAATCTCTCAACCAACTAAGCCTAAACTGACTCCTAACCATGAGGAACAAACTCAATCTAGAAAGGTAGGATTAAATCCTAACTTGCATGATTTTAATTAATTCAATTATTTAGACTTAGAATTGTTTTTAATGTGAGAGTGAGGCTAACATTCCCCCCCTCAATGATAAGTCCCAAATTAATAACTAGGAACCATCTTCCAAGTTCTCATGCTGAAACTACTAATTCTCAAAAAACACTACCCGAAAAAATGCCAAATCTAGATGCTGAAGAAACTGTGATATGAAGAGACCATGAGTCAATTGCATGTCTGATTCATCTCTAAATGTCGCTTGACAACTCCATCACATTCCAAGCTACAAAAGGATCCATCTGTCCTTTGCTTTCAATCAGCATCTTTTGTCCACTGACAAAATGTTGATGACACCCACTAGTGAATTTGTTGATGATGATCGCCCACTAGTTAATGACATTGAAAAACAACCCATTGTTGGCTTTATTGTATTTTAAAACTACTCACTGCTAACTTTTCTATCAATCACTCACTGGCAAATTTGTGGATGCTCAATCACTAAAGAAAATGCCCACAGGCTGCTTTGTTGATGTTGTCGAGACTTTCAGTCTGACAACCATTGTCAATTTCATTGACACTTCTCCCCCCTTTGGCAGCTAAAAGGAGAGACAGTTGTCTTCGAATTATTTCTGAACTCCCCGCCTTTAGGTGTAGGATTGTTTCACTGGTGTACTCCCTCGTTCAACTGCATGAGAGTACCATCTTCATTTTCACTGTTGGTTGCAATATGTGTGAGTGAATTTGATTGTAACACTTATACAATCTTCTGAACATGGATGACCATTCCCAGGGATCAATCCATGAATAATCGATCTTCAATCTGCTTGATTGTTTTTGTTTGCTGCATTGTGCTGATGAATGATTTGACTTGCCACAATGGTGACAAGGATGGAAATCAAAACACCGATCGTCCAAATGACTGGTTCTTTGGCAATGAAGGCATTTTGGTTTGTCTACAACTTCAGTTTGTTCACATGTTTGTTTTTTTGCAACTTTCTCATGGATTTTTTATGTTATTTGATCAAGAAACCCTGCACTGATGAACTTGATCGACCTAGAATATTCGGGGATATGCAAGTTGTTTTCATCTTTGTCATATCCTAATCCTCGTCGATTTTTGTCACTTTGGATTTCTTCCCATGGCTTGATGATTGGTTTGGAAGAAAGTTGAACTGGATCAGCGACCACTTCGAAACTTGAAGTTGGTTGGATCAATGACTTGGAATCAACATATTTATCTTCATTTTTACGGATGAAAGACTTGGAAACATCACTCTTTTGTTGCAACTCATCTCTTTGAAGTTGTGACTCCGGTTGAAGAAACTCAATCATTTCATGTGCATGTTGAAGATGCACTTGAATATTAGCAAGATTTGTTTTGTTGATGTTCACCATGTCGCAAGCTAATGATAAAATCAAATTGTTAAGAATTTGGAACAGTTGAATGTGTGTCACCATGTTAGCTTGCTCACTTTGAATTCAGGCTCGCTTGTACTATTGCTGATTGTTGATACTTTAAACACTTGCTAGAGTTTTATGGCTTGGTTCTTTGAACTCTTGATGTCACGCTCGCTTAATGATGATCACTTTGCTTGAATGATTCACTGACACTTTGTGAATGCTTTAATCAACTTCACACTGGCTCATTTGTTGTAGATGTTGTGTTGTGAACTTTCGCACTTGATTTTGACACGCTTGCTTGCTTTGTTGTTTGAATGAGACGCTCGCTTGCTTTGATTTTTTGAATGACACGCTCACTTGATTTATTGCTTATTTCTCACTTGAAGAATAGAATACTAGAATTCGCACTCGTTTGATGATGATTTCTTGCTAGATGGCTTGCTTGAACATGCTTGATTGATTACTAACACTTTGTGCTTTCTTTAAAGTACTCACTGAATGTGTTGATTTTAGAAAAGAAAGGGTGTCGAACATTGTCTAAAATGCACCCAAGAGACAAATGACAAGTTCAATCTTGATGACTCAGTTGAAGACTTACTTGACTCAATGTATTCACCTTAACAATTCAAATTAGGGTGTCGATTACAACTGAGAATGGACCCATACAATTCAATTAAATAATGTCTATCTGCAAGTGATACAAAAAGTGTTGATAATGTTGATGGCATCTTGGCTTGAAATGCTTGATTTTGTAGTGTCCTTAACTTGATTGCTTTGATTACATGATGTGAAATGTGCTTGCTGGGAAGATCATCTTATCAAGTTGATGATGTGAGGCTTTGTGCTTTTGTACGTAAGCTTGATTACAAGGGCTTGATTAAGCGTTCTTATACTTAAGCCTGCTTATGTGCATGTAGTTGTTTAAGCATAATACAAAAAGATAATTTGAACACAAGTCATGCACACGCATTCATTACACATGGTGTACCTAACATCCCCTTATTCAATTTCCGGCAGATCTGGGACACAAACACCACAAAAAATACATCTTTATTAAATAGTGAATTACATCAACCTTCACCTTCACAACATCGTGAATGAAATTTCTCCAGCACAAACATTGAGAACTTCTTGGAGGTAAATTGTCTTCAAAAACCTATCTGTAATGACTCAATCGCTCTCAACATAAAATATTACTTTGGATTACAATAACGAATTTCACTCAAACAAATTCACTTATCACTCCAAATACTAAATATGCATCTTATGACTTCACAAAATCACTTATAACTCCATTACATAAAGAATTAGAAATGCTCCTTATCTCTCCAAAATGTACAAAAAAAAAAAATCACTTTTTACTTCTCACTCCAAAAAAATCTTATCACTCCAAATACAAAATATGTCGTATCTCTCCCAAAAATTTACACCTCAATAAGAAAATTTCGTTATTAATCCACCAACGTTCCTTATCTCTCCAATAAAAAGAAATTTAATGCCCCTTATTTCTCCAAAACATTTAATACACCTTATCTCTTAATTGCAAAAGATTCACTTTACTTCAAACAATTTATGAAATCGTCGTAGGAGGGATCTGTGTAGCCTCATGGCTTCAATAGATGGGGGGAGCCGAAGTAATAATAGTAAGTTGCAAAAAGCAATTTTTCAGCCTCTGTTGTTAGATGCCGAGGTGCTACATTTACATGACCTGCAATTGCACGACCCCATTAATCACTCTCAGATGCCACAGACATGAGGTCAGTTGTTTCACCAATGACACTTGCTCTCTTAGAGGATAGTGGGTGGTATCGGGCAAATTATAGCATGGCTGAACAACTAGAATGGGGGCAACATCAAGGAATCGACTTTGTTACTTCTCCCTGTGACCAATGGAAGGGGGCTTATCATTGCAATTCTACACATTCCTCGAGTTGCACCTATAATAGGGAGGCTGAAGGTTACTGCCCTATTGTGAGTTACAGTGGCGACTTGCCCCAATGGGCTTGCTACTTTCCACAACCTAACAAAGGTGGACAATCTTCTTTAGCAGATTATTGTGCATATTTTGTAGCATATTTAGATGGATCATGTACTGACACAAACAGTGCACAATTACCTAACTACATGTTGGGTGAAATGCATGGACTTGATTCCAAGTGTATGCCATCATCATTAGTTCGAACGAGCTTTGTACGAGGGACTTGAACACCAAGGCAATGGATGTTATCAGCGTCATTTTTGAAATAAAACATTGGAGGTTGATGTCAGCATCATTTTGCTATAGCTGAGCTGAGACGTTCCAAGATTCGAACAGCCCTCCATAAAATGGTACTGTCTTTTCGATTTAGCATTTAAAAGGTGGACGAATTGGAATCAATTCTGAAATTGCAAGTATTTGCTTTCATGACAGAGACAAAACACCATATGGGAAATGAGCTATCCCAAAACATTTGGCTATTCATGAAGCCTCAGCCAGGCAGAGTTAAGTGAATGGGAGATTACACTCATTGCAGGATCATAAAAAGGAAGTACAATCACCTGAGTGGTCTCTTCGTCGTTCTCATGGCTACATTTGACAATGTACAACTAAAACGGCCATCATTTTGAAGGACCCAAAAGTAAATTCAATTGTGAACGAAGAATCAATATCTTTACATTAAACTAAACATTACCAGTCACCATTTAGATAGGATGTAAACTCATGTTTTCAATTGCAGATATTTGCTCCAACGGTCCATGACTTCATGAACTTCTGAAGAATTCATGCCAAAGTCCTCCACAAATCTAGCTCCCAAGTACTTTTCTGCACAAAGACTTGGCCCACAGTTATCTGCATTCAAAATTCCATGATCCAATATTTTTTTCGGCAATCGAATGCAGGGCTCTTCAATAGTTGCACGTCTTAATCCCCAGCACTATAAGCCACAAATCCATGTGATGCTCCAATCTCACACAATATTCACATGTCGAATCTATAGGTTGCGATGTTTGAATTTTTCTTCTTCAAATATGGCACACAATGATAAAGAAATAAAAACTAGATTTCTTGATATTCACTGTCTAAGTGCAGAACTTTGAAAATAAGAAGAAAGCATGGATTCATATTACTGTTGAAGTAAACTAGCTGGCACATAAACTTTTGTAATATCAGTCTTTAGTAAGGAACCACATCATTTGAGCATGTAGAAGAACTTGACTTCTTTTAGAAGTACGAAAGGGTCTTCAAAATGAGATAAAATATACACCAGTAGTTAGGACGCCTTCCAGCAGAGACCATCAAATGCCAAACTCCCATCAATGAGTGTTTGCAACCACCGTTCACCATATTTGCAAGGCTTCTCTGTTAACTAGTGATCAAGCTCACTCTAGTTCGATTATCAATCCCTTAAGCTCATTTCTAGCTCTAGCTAATTTCACCGTAGCTCTAATACCACATGAAGAAAACTAATAAACAAATAATACATTCACACTCATAAAATAAATATTAGAAATATAGACAAACCAGACATGGCGGAAGGCATGAGAGACTTTCCTGTAGTCTCTCATTCTCATGAATTTCATTATTAAAATAATGTTTATGATACATATAAATACATGAGGAATTTGTCTCAAGATAGTGCATCTATCTTGAATAAACTTGGTTTAGAAAATATCTCAACAACACACTAATCTAGGAGCCTAACTAGTTGGAGAGAATCTCTCAACCAACTAAGCCTAAACTAACTCCTAACCATGAGGAACAAACTCAATCTAGAAAGGTAGGATTAAATCCTAACTTTCATGATTTTAATTAATTTAATTATTTGAACTTAGAATTTTTTTTAATGTGAGAGTGAGGCTAACAAGGAAGTACTCAACTTTGGCACCTTTTGTAAGACTTGAGCTTTAAAATCAACATATTTTGTAGCAGTGGATTTCCAAGTAGTGAGCAGGGTAGAAAATTTGGCAGTAACAACACTTGTAGGATTTTCAAGATGAGCAATAAGGATGAAATTCCATTTTGTATCGACATCAGAATGTTTTTTTTGCTGGAAGACGGTGATCATGCAGCACAATTTTGGAGTTATGTGACTCTTCTTCCATATGGTGATTTTCGATTTCAAGCACTTTAATCTAACTAAGAAAATTTTGTTTTTGCTGGAGATCAGCAGTAGCAAGTGCTTGGTCAAACAATTGTTGAGTTTGTTGTCGCAACCAGTACAAAGGTTGGTTCTTCTTTACAAGAACTCTAGGCCAATCTTGCACTTCTCTAAATATTTCATGAGAATCATTCATGAGTTGTGAAAGATAATCTAATTAGTGAAATTATCAACATGTTTGGGAGGTTCTTTGCACAACTCAACAACCTTACTTCACAAGTTCCTATTAGTGGCAACTAGCTCTTTACAAGCAGTTTCAACAAAATCATAATATTTAGCTAGCTAACAAAGTGAAAATTATTCTGGAGCATTAGGCACAAATTTGGAAATGGTCAAACACATCTGCTGGAATTTAGCACTAATATCATCAATCTATTTCTCAAGTTGTGCCTTTTCATCTCGCAAATGCTCTCGCTCATCAATTACAACCATGAGTTGTTTCTTATGTTGTTCATGAAGAGAGACAAACTCATTACCACGGGTTTCCAATTGCATTGCAAAGGTTCGAATAAGTTGAGATAGTTGGGTTTAAGAAAAAATTTCAATTTCTTTATGTAGATAAAGAATTGGGCAAAGGGAACCGATCCTGCAGGGGATGACCACTCGCAACAGACTTTTCAGAGTGTCGCTAGGGTGAAATTTCCTGCTTTTGACTTTGTTCCTTTTTAAATTCATCTTGGATCCTAAAAATAATGCTTGAAGGAAAAAGAGGAATGATTTCCTAAGATTGTGCAACCAAATGCAAGATTTATCAGCACTAAGTTGCGTCTTAACTAAACACAACAACCAAATCTTGTAAAAGAACTGTAGTAAGGTTCTATTGTACCTCGAATGAAAACTGCACAGGTGGTGGTGGAACTACTTCTTCAGGTGACTCTTCAATAGTGGGTTGTGTTATAGTATCCTTAAAGGCTAACACAATACCCATTTTAGTAATGTCTCCACAGATATTGTCATTTTCAGGGATATTAAATAGTACGGGATTGTGGTGTTGGATGGAGAGACAAACTTGGGGAATTTATGGAATGGATAGGTGACAAAGTATGGTGTTCCTCCACTATAGTGGTTCCCTCTTCAAGGTATTTTGGGCCATCATTAGTGATATCTACAAAATCAGAAAATTAGACATTGGTGCTAGTTTGGGGAAGGGTTTGAACGAAAGAAAAAACATCAAAGATGGAACAGGTAGTAATAGAAATTGTAGGCGAAGCAACTTGATATGAATCATGGAGAAAAAGGTACTATTGGTGGCTTAAAGGAATCTGTAGAAAGAGGAAAAACACTATGAATACCTGAAATAAAACCATTGGAACTTACTAGGGAACTAACCTTAGATACAATGTAGTGAGAAGAAAATAGACATTCTTGGAATTTCTTCAATATTGGTTGAAGATCTTGTTTCACATCAGTTGTGAACATCTTAGAAGATGATGTGACATATGTAAATGACTCATGTGATTGCATGCAATCCATATTATAAATAAATGACTCATGAGATTGCATGCAATCCATATTATAAATAATCTCACCCTCCTTTTATATGCATTGCACTTAGGCCCAAGATAACACCTCCTTGTGAAGAGCTTTTTCAGAAACATAATAAGGAAGTGACATCATTTTGAATATTTCAGGGTCGATAGTTCTAGGCCAAAGGTAAGTGTGACCATGACTTATCCCAAACCATATTTGATTTTTATATCTCCAAAATTGGCTTCAACACTCGAGGAAATGTTTGAGTGACATGCAACAATTTGGTATACCACTTCTCAAGTGTCATTTCATTAAATTCTTAATTAGCGGGATCAGTCTGAGTCCTCCACTGAGAATAAGCAAGAGAAATAGGTTCTCTATATGGAATTTCAACCACCTATTTGTCTTTACATGTACACCACTTCATCATTGCGATGGAAATAACCAAGTACCCATAGATGAAATATGTCGCTTGCTTTTAAACATCTTCATAACCTTCAAACAATTCATGCAGTAAATATCTGCACCAATTCAAGGACTCCCCTCGAACAAAAGCTTCAGAAATAAAGAGGGTATCCAAGGTACATTCGCCCTTTGTATAATGCCACACAAGTTTTCCATTGATAATATAGCATGAAAATTTTATTTTTTCATCATTAATTTTATTAATGACTGCCCCATGAACCTTCCTCTCAGTGTCATACTTCTGGTACATATTTTCATCCCCCTTATTCTTACTACATTTTGAAACACTCTAAAAGGCAACCAAAACATCTAGAACACACTTCAACAACCCTGTAAGCTGGTGAATTTATTCGACATGCAGAGGATAATCCTTATCGAGCCAAAATGAACCACCATGCAAGTGACTGATGAGAAATGTGTGCACCACAAGACTTCATCTGTTGTGTCAAACATAGAAAAATCCTGCAATTTAAAAAAAAAATGACCTCTAGAGGGGGACATAATTTAGCCTTGACTCTAGGAATAATCCCATGAGCTTGTGCAACATCGGAATTCATATTAACTTCAAATTTTAAAGTTGGGAATAGATCAGAATAAGAAAAAATGTTTTCAACTAGCATAACCTTTTCGTATTTTCCCAATGTGTCTTCTGTAGGAACAATATGATGGTTTGAATATCCAGTAGAAACTGCAATATTAGCTTTGCAAGTCATGGTTGAGGACCTATGACTATAAACAAGTTGTACAGATGGATGATAGGGAATTGGGGTATGGAAAAGAGCTAGATGTGGGAGCCAGGGTGAAAAATCCTAAAAACTTATAGACACGCTGAGGAAATATGGTGACATCACTAGGAAGATATAGAAATAACTCAATAAGACATAGGTTGATTAGAGCGTTAGTCATTAAACATGATAACTTTTGAAATCAAGTTAAACTTGGATAATAATGATGACTAGAATGTAAATTCCTGTGACATGACATAAAAGACTTGAAAAAGGAAATATCATGATGACATGGTAACATGAAATTATTTGAAAGTCATAAAGTGGAAAATAAAATAAAAATGTGATTATTATAGGAAATATTAGCATAATAACTAAAAATACCTCCATCAATGATTACAAGACTCACAGAGAGGACACATGGCATGTATTTCCCCGACAAAAATGAGTTGCAGTGGGTCGCAATTATAACATACTAATAGGAATGACACAACTACACTAATAAACTAGTTATCACAACAAACTAACTCTCTAACTGACTAACATAATTGACTCAATCCTAAGCCTAAATAATGCCCCCTAATAGAGAACAAGAATCACTAGAAAACTTTATCAACCATAATAAGTCTTCAAGTGTGCGCCATTCACAACCCAACAAAATAACTCCATTAATCTCCAATATTTATAGCTCTAGAGTCTCTTATCTCTACAATAAAGAAGGAACCTAACCAATGCATTTGTAACTTACTAAGATGCTTTAAATATTTGTTGTCATAGAGTAATACCTAGTCTCTGACAAAGAAGTACTTTTCCTTATATGTCTATCATGCCAAGCCTTTTATCGTTCTTTCTTGACAATCTAATGGAAATATGCTAAGAATCACTCCTTATCCAACTCCCATAATTGTTAGAAAATTATATATTACGGAGCAATGGAACACATAAAATATTGCAGAAATATAAACACAGAGAACGCATAAAACAAGAGAGACACAGATATACGTGGTTCACCCAGTTTGGGCTATGTCCAGCCCGAACAGCAAGTCCTTCCTTTCTATTATCCAGCAAAATGAATAGACACAACCTACAGCAAATCCGCTGTAATATCCTCTGTTTTCTCTCACAGTCTCATCTCTCAGTTTCTCACTCACAGAATACACATCTATATATCTCAGCCTCAAATACAATGCCCTCATACAAAGAGAGGGGGTTGCCTTCTAGGACAAAAAACCCTAAACTAAACATAAGTTCTACCATCAGATCATCTGCCTAATGAACGGCCCAGATTGACTAGAAATTACTATACTTTTACAAGGCAATTTTACATTTGTTTTTAGCTTCAGGGGCGCTATCCCCGAGCCCCCGCCAGGGGACCGCTGGCCCCCGGACCCCCCAGCCAGGGGGGATCAGCCCCCCCAAACCCCCGCGGGGGTGGACAAGTCCCCCCCGCACCCCCCCGCGTGGAGGGGTGTACAAACTTCCTGGGGTATACATCCGGCTGAAACAAAGACCTCTGAACAATCATGCTCCACACACAACAATAATTCCAGTATTTTTCTCCAATAGATTCATCATTAGACATTTTAGTAGCTTGAGCGATTAAAGATTCAAAAAAATAACTCAGTTGGTACTACAACTTCTCATCCACAAACAAGATGGAATGGTGTGTATTTATGCAATCATTTCACAATGGTATAGTGAACCCATAGAATAGCCAAAACTCACTCATCCTAATCATCTTTGTTCGTGGAATAAACTTTAGTAAGCCCCTTTTCTAGAACTTTGTTAAAAGCTTCAATCGTCCCATTTTCTTGCAGATGACATGGGAAAATTTGTGATGTTGGATCATAAATATTTGTAGTAGTGTAGCAATCATCTGATTAATCAAGTGTGACCCTTGATCACTAGTAAGGCTCCTTGTACAACCAAATCTAGTGATGATATTTTCGAATATAAATATTGCAATAGTGTCAATAGTACAATTTTTTATATGGGTTGCTTCAGCCCAATGTGTTAAGTATTCAGTTGTGTTAATAATTTATCAAGCATGAGAGTGTTGCGTAGGTGGGTTGATGGGCCCCACAAAATCAATAGCTCTCTTTTCAAAGGTTTCCAAATCTCGAACTACATGAAGTGGTAGTTCATCATGATGTGATGGTCACCCGAATCATTGGAAACATCACATTTCCTGACATGTTAATTTACATATCTAAATAGAGTAGGCCACCAAAGTATTGCTTGTAACACTTTTCTTGTAGTTTCTTTTCCTCCAACATGGCCTCCCGCAATCCTAGAGTGACATTCCCACAAAACACTTTATTTTTCGTGATCCAAAAAGTATTTGTACAAAATGTGATCAAGCCCCATTTTGTACAACTAACCTACAATAAGATGATAATACGCAACACATACCACCATATTATTCTTGTGAGTTGTTGTACAGTTATCAGGACATTTTCCAGTTGCTAGAAATAATTCTTTATCTTCCAAATAATTTGGTATTTCTTCAATCTAGAACAAGTTTGTAGCAGTAAATTGATCATCAATTGATCCTCCTTCTTCACCATATTAAGTGAGAAAGGTGATCTAGCCCCACATTAGATCATCCTGGTTTGACAATAACTTCAAATGAATAATCCTGAAATAACAAAAAACTATCTACATAATCTTCCTTCTAAAATGGGTTGATTAACCAAGTACTTTAGAGAAGAGTGGTCGGTAAAAAAGTTTAAAAGACCTCCTAAAAAATAATTGTTGTGAAGGTAAATACCCTTTGCGGACATAGGTGATCTCTCTAGCTGAATGAGTGGTTCTAGAAACAAACTAGCATATACTTTCCTAGCTTATGTTTAATGAATGCAAAGGGAAGGAGAAACCTACCTCATTCTGATGCTAATCACTCAATCCTTTGGAAATTACTTCGAATCATTTGTTTCCAAGCTCGCTTCTTACTTGTTATTTCACGTCTAAGTACCTGCAAGAAAGATCAAAGAGCTATGCAAGGTACAAGAGCATATATGACATACATCAAACATAAACTACATAATAGATCAAGGAGTATTAAACCAAAATAATGAACATTTACACAATTATGGAAAGTGAACATCAAATTTATATATTAATGAGCTAATAATGGAATCATACAACCTATGCCTTGATGTTCGAGACCTCGTTTTGGTGGATTTCCAGGTCCAAGAAAATACTCTTCAATCACTCCTTCTCCAAGTTAGAATGGGCAACATGTAGGCATAATCTCAATATAGGAATGGAGCAATCAATGGCCAACCATTTGGGGATGGAAGAGAGTTGATTTATAGGAAGGGAGAGGGAGTTAGGGATGTAGAAAAGAGGGAGGAAGGTCCACATCTCAAGGGGAAAGCCCATAATGATAAGATCAAGAGGTCCAAATGGGAGAGCTTGACCATATCAACAACAACCAATATCTAGCTCGATGTTCTCAAAGGTTCTAGTGCACGAAGCTTCTCCTCTAGTTTGGGAAAACCTGCCAGAAGAGGTTCAACGTGGGTTTTCATATCAAAACCCACACTAGCAGTGCTAGGGTAAAATAGAGAAACCTTCCATCAACATGGGTAGGCAGTGGAGCAAAACTCACTGACCCTAAAATTTAGGGTTTTAGTTAACCTTCTTCAGAATTGACTCAAGGAAGTTTTCCTTTGATTCTTCTGAGAGTTTTTGGTCTATATATCATGATAGATATTCTGAACAATTGTCAATATTTTGGAACTTCGAGATGTGGAACAGGAAGTAAACAGGAGGTGTGACAAAATACTGTGTAACAGATGCCCCTTAAAGCATGAAGGAAGAATAGGGAGTGATGGATGAGATGCTTTACAACTCAGTGCAAGGACTAGAACAACACCATCAATAGACCTAAAAATCAAGAATATACATATACATATAAATATCTGATGTCTCTGATGATCATGCCTAATGATACATGAATAAGCCTCTAATAACACATGAATCCATGGTATGGACGCAACCATCCAAATAGAAGGAGTCATATGTATGGATCCACGATATGGTCGCAACCATGCGAATAAAGAGGATCATATATATGGACCCATGGTATGGTCGTAGCCATCCGTACAAAGGAAACATGTTTATAATCATGAATAACTCATAAATCCATGGAACTTGTATTTATTAGACATAATCTAGGGTCTTGTGCTCCATCTTGACCTGATAAATATACGAATTCTAACATGTGAATAGATGTGTTGAAGTCAAACATGATAGAAAACCACATGATTACTATTCAATGATAAAAATCACTAACAGACATGAGAGAAACTACCAATAATGAAAATGGTTCTCAAGGTATAATCAGCGCAATCCATGATTGTTAATAATGAAGCTAAATTCGAACACTTATGGAATCACCGATCGAATTTCAATGATGTAAACCTGTCGTCGAATGTGAAGAACTTGCCATTGAGGCATGCAAGCTCTAAGGTATTGGAACAAAGTTTCTAGATCATCTTCCCAGATAATGAGCTGAAGTTGACAGGAGGTGATCCATGCAAGGAGGGCCATAACGAATCCCACATCATCAACATGAAACAAAAGGATGTAGTCGAGTAGACAAGTGTGATCCAACATTGTGGCAGAAAGTTAGATAGTGTATAAGTGGTAAAAACTTCAGATAGGACTTCCTTTGAACATATCAGTGACATGACTCCATAATTTGGCAGCATTTGACTCAACATAGGATCAAAGGTCATGATAATGAAGTGGCATAATCAGATGACGATGTCCCAAACCCAACACGAGCAACAGATGAGCGTCATTTTCAAGAGCGACATGCTACCTTTACAAAATACAAGAGATGGTCGCTTTCACTTTTTCCCCCACCATTTCTAGTGAGTACCCCATTACTTTTTATCACAAGCTTGAAGGGGATAGAATATTTTTTCCATATAAGTTCATCCTTTGGATGAATCCATCCTAGTAAGTTTTACAAGCCCTAGGAAGGAGAGACTCAGTCTCATCATGGTGACAAGTCCTGCGTCGTTTAAGTTTTACAAGTTCGACAAAGGGGAAACTTGGCATATTTTTTATATTTAGAGAGTTTGAAAAGGAAGTGGAAAAGAAAACTCCAAAGGTCCAGTTTCATAAATCATCTCTTGAACCCAAAAAGGTAGAAAACAATACCCAAGAGAACCTCTTAGTGATATTTGACTAAGGTATTCCTTTTTCGTACAATATCGGAAAAGGGTTAAACTTATACTCAGTAGACATCATTTCATTTACTTTAACAAGTTCAAAATGACAAGTACTCGGCAATCTTTTCATTTTTTGAGAGTGAGAAAAGAGCTTAAAGATGACTCCAGGGAGTCGATTTTTTTTTATTGTTTATGAGTCTGAAGAAGTGATAAAATAAACTCGTTGAATCAGTCAAAATAAATCACCATCACTCAGAATGTATGACATGTCGTTGCACATGGAAATGCACATTACCAATTTCGAGGAAAAATATTAAAAGTTGAGTGAAATATGTCGTAATTTGGTGAAAAATATTATTTTAAACTTATAAAAATCTCAAAAAAGTAAATCAATTTTACCATTTCACCAATTTGCAAATCTGAGAGAATTTTGCCTTATTTTACCTCGATTTTTAGGCAAGGAGTACAGTAATACCAAACACCATTCACTAAGCTACTTGTTGCCGGTAAGATATCTATCCCTTTCCTTCGTTTTGGTACTCATTTCATGCATTTTAACCCATATATTAGGTTACAAGGAGGACTTGTAAAAATTTTATGTTGATGGTGATCAGCATGGGTTTTACCCATCGGACCTATGCTGCACACCCTGTGGTCAACTAGGCCATCGTGTTGCCAGCGCATGAAAATTCACACACAGTCACGCTGATGTCGAGGTAAATTGTTTTGTATAAAATATTCCATGTTGAATGGTTTTTCTTGAATTTTGTCTCCATGGAAGTGCATGAAATGTTGTTTTATTGATTTTCCACAGGATAATCAATCCAAAATGGTGGTTAAATGGAAATAAAGAGGACAATTTGAAGACCATCAAGCAGATTAGGATCCAAATTGTATTGATTCCCTATGACCATGTGGGTTGCTCAAATTATTCAAGATTTCTGGGATTAAATCCCAACTTGAGTTATTACAACATCTAATTAATTGGTGGGATGTGGATCACTAACTATCTATGATCGGGGATCAAGAACTCAAAATAGATGTTGTGAACATTTATTTAATTACTGACTTATCTTGAAAGGGATAATGGATCCAATTGTCCAGTTCATGCACTGGAGGAGAGAGAACAGATATGTTGATTGCAAGGCATTGTCTAGGGACTAAAAAGACCCAAAGTGGGGAGATCGATATAAATACCATCACAAATATCCCACTACGAACAATCCTGCATATTATGGTCTGAATACTTGGGGATCATGCATTGCATAAGCCAAAAAAGTATCATTTCTAGTACGCAATCGAGTGTTTGAATCCTATGGTATTCAATTCAAGTGAGGGTTTTTTGGTTTGCATGAAGCGCCAACTTACCAAGTGGAATTCAGGGAGTCTGAAACAATTCAGTTTCAGATACATTTTTGTGACGTTCTTCCTAGAATGTGTGTCATTGTTTCGTTATCAATGGTTAGAAGTGGATGCATCAACACCCAGAGATCCATGATTACTCAAGTGGGGTGAGTTGATGCCTCGTCATGGAGGCGACCAACAAATGTCATTCCCTCTGGAATTTTTTGGATGGTTCTGTTAGCAGTTAATCATGGTTGACGATTGGGAATATGCAGTCACAGATTTCTGAGGAGATCTAGGTCTTCCACTTCCACTAGGCGCACAATCGACTGATAAAGGTAAAAGCTAATTTTCAAAGTTTTTGATTTTTTTTTTTGTATATGTACTGAGATTTGACTTATGATGATTTGCATATGTGGGACCGGAGATACCTCCAAGGGTTTCTCCAATAGCTAGAGGAGTGGCACGCTAGATTGAGGAGGCTCCTTATGAGGAGGGAGCTTATCTGATTGTCGAGCTAGGGCGTAACCTAAAAGCTTTAACAAGGGGCATTCCAAAGTATGCCTTGATAGATGAGGTGCCATTGCAGTACCAGAGACACACTGTAGTGGTTTCTGCCATACTACGTCGGCTTTTGGGCTAAGTCATTAGGGTTATTTCGTGCTATCATGAGTACCATGTGGGCGAATATACAGCTCTAGTTTACTCCTACACTGATGTAGGCTTATAAAGCCATGTGTCTCAGAACATAGATTTTTTCATTTTGTTGTAACAAACTCTTTTGAAAACACTCTCTCTCTCTCTCTCTCTCTCTCTCTCTCTCTCTCTCTCTATATATATATATATATATATATATATATATATATATATATATATATATGTAAATATATATATATATATATGTAAATATATATATATATATATATATATGTATATATATATATATATATATACATACATATACATATATATATATATATGTATGTATGTATATGTATGTATATATATATATGTATGTATACATACATATATATACATATATATCTATATATATATCTATATATATATATATATATATATACACACACACACACACACACATTTTTTTTTTTGTTTACCATGTCTATTATGTGATTCTTTATGATTTACATGTTTTACAAAAGTCTATCTAAAACACAGTTAGCCAACGCATCTGTTAATGTATTCACGTGTCTTGGAATATGATGATAAGTAATAAAATTAAATTTTCATTCCAGGAGATGAAATCACAAATACATTCTCAAATTTCTTGGGTTCCTAATTAACTATGTTCCATTAAGTCATAGTACAATGAGTTGTGAATCAAGTTTTATGATTAACTCTCTAATGCCAAGAGAAATACCATCTGATAAAAGCTCGATGACCACACTATATTCGGCAATGTTATTAGTTGCACAACATAAACATATACCTTGTAAATTCACTAACTCACCATTAGGGTCATAGATTTCCCATGTAGCAGAAGATAGATTCCATGTACTACTACAAGAACCATCAATAAAACTGATATCTCAGTTGGATGACATCTGCAAACCAAGTAGAGCATGAGGTAAGCAGAGGAAAACTTGTTTTCAAAAGAAAACTAACACACCAAAACCACACTGGACACTAATGAAAACACACTAATGTACAAAATCATTTACACGAAAAATCACACATAATACTTCTTTAGGTAAAGCCTGTTTCAGGGCTTAGCCAAAGAATTTCCTTCATAATCTACTAACTCATAGGCACCTTTTTGTAAAACTCATTTAAGAATGTAAGGCCCATGCCACATTGGTTTGAATTTCCCAGCTCCCAATTTGTCATTAGCTTGATCATATAACAAGACCAATAAACCTCAGCGAAAATGTGATGAAAAACAATTCTATCGTATTGAGTCTTAACTCATTTCTTCTGGGATTTGATTACTAACACAGTAATACGTCGAGTTTCATCGATCCTTTCGATGTAAAGTAAACGTTCATCGTCAGGTGAAGTATCAGGGAGTAATTCAACAACTAGTTTTACTGAAGGAATTTCACACTCAATCAAAAGAGTTGCCTCTAGACCATGCATTAGCTGAAAGGATGTGAATCTAGTAGCAGTCTTAGCTACGGTTCAGTAAGCCGAAAGAGCTGAAAATATCATGAGATTTCAATTTCGCGTATCCATCCCTTTGGTGGGTTGAAGCATGGTAACTAAGACTTTGTTGACTGTCTCAACTTGGCCATTGGCCTGTGGATAATAAGGAGTTGAGTTTTCGTGAGGCAAACCCAACTGAGTAGTGAGCGCTACCATCATGTAATGTTAGAAGTGAGAGTAATGATCAATAACAATGGCTTGAGGGACATCAAATCGAGTAATGACATGGTTGAAAAGAAATTGAGTGGCAGTTTTACCGTTAGCAGCATATGTGGGCATCGCCTCGACCCATTTAGTGAAATAATCAATGGCAATGATGATATAACCATGCCCCCCATTTAGTAAAGGGGCTAACGGTAATAATTGGTTGTAAGGGTGTGGGTGGGGAGCACTGTTTACAGTTGTAAATTTGGAAGGCGTGACATTTATGGGCTTCTAAAATGCAATCTTTAAAGATCGACGGCAAGAAATAAACAGCATGAAGGATTTTCTAGTCAGTAGCCTGACCTATGACCACCATAGGCCCCAGAGTGACAGTCATTAGGACTCTCTCAACTTCTTCAAGTGTCAAACGTCTACAAAGGATAGAATCAACACCAACACAGTACAAAGTATCGCCAATGATTCGATAGGTTTGGGACTGATGTCGAATACGACGACGTTCAGAATTGGAAAACTCTGATTGAAAAGTTTGCGTTTAAAGATAAACAATAATATCCCCATACCATGGGTCAAGAGTGCTTATGAGAAAGAGAGTTTCTTCAAGAATGAGCTCATAAAAAGCTGTAGATGTGGTCATGGAGGGAAGGTCACAAATTAACTCGGTGAAAACTACTGATCTCATTGATTTGGTTGTAGAAAATTCCAAATCAAATTCCTAAAGGATAAGAATTGACTTACAATAATTGCCCCCTAGCAACTAACGAGTCAGAATGTATGTCATGGGGTTGCAGTAAGAAATCACATTGGTTTTTCGCAAGAGAATATAGTGTCGAAAGCGTTAAATAGTATGAACAACTGCTAAATCTAGTTTCTCGACAGGGGCATATTGAGTCTTAGTGTCAATAAGGTTTCGGCTTAAGTAGTAAATCACATGTTCATTTCAATCATCATTGCCTTGCACCAGTACCATGGAAATAGTACTATCGGATACAACCAAGTACAAGAAGTAATTGTGGTGATCAATGGGGGGATGCAGTAAAGGAGCACTAATGAGCGTGTTCTTTAATACATCAAAATATCTTTGAGCGATTTCATCCCAAATAAATGGGATCCCTTTTTTCATAAAACAAGTAAATCCCTTGGTAAGTTCAACACAATTGGGCACAAAACAACGAAGGAAATTAGCTTTCCCTTGCAAGCTCTACAACTGGTGTAAAGAGTATGGAGGGGGTAAATTCACAATGGCCTCAAATTTTAGGGGGTCAATTCAGATGTTGTCTTGAGATACAACAGACCCTTGGAGAAAACTAAATTCGACACAAAAGACACACTTATGTAGATTTAAATGAATATTGTAGTGTCTACAATGAAGAAAAATCGCTCGAAGGTGGTCAGGATGGTCATGAAGGTTAGCATAATGTGATGGTAAGTCATTAATATATGGTTGAATGGTGTGTTTAACGTCATGAAAAGCATAAGAAAATGCTTGTTGGATGGTAGCGCCAATGTTTCTCAAACCGAAAGGGATTTTTTTGTAGGCAAAGGTTCCCCATGGACAAATAAAAGTGTTTTTATACTGATAGGTGGGAAGAATGTTAATTTGGTTGTAGCTAGAAAAATCATCCATAAAAGAAAAAATCTCACTCCTGGTAGATTCATCAATGATTTGGTCTATAAAAGGAGTTGGATAATTATCTTTAAGACAGCGTGATTAATATCACGGTAATCAACACAAACGCGAATAATCCCTTGTTTTTAAGTCACAGGGACAATATTCGAAATGCAATCTATCAATGGAATGGCGTAAATGAAACCAACCTTAAAAAGTTTTTCAACTTCTCCCTTTATAACGGCTGCCTTTCTACAGTGAACTGGGCGAAGTCGATGACAAACAGTCTTCGCATTTGGATAAGTAGGTATTTCGTGCACAACTATACTCGGATCTATGCCAGGCATTTCTTCATATCACCAGGAAAAGACATTGCATAATTCCTTAAAAAATTCAGCGTAAATATTGATCTCATCTAGAGAACAAGAAACCCCAACATGGTTGTTTTCAACAATTCCCAGTTTACTAGAAATATCGATGGGCATCATAGTAGTAATATTCCCCATGTTTCCCTCAGACAAAAGTTCATGTACCAAAATAGGTGTTTGAAGTGGATGAGTTGGTTCATGGGAAACAAAGGTATCTAAACATGATGAAATCTCTCCAAGACTTGGGAGAAATGAGGAACGATGATGGGCATCATTCTAGTGAGTTTCTTCAAAAGACATAACCTCGGTGATACTCTTGTTGGTTGGAAATGTCTCGTTCAAGGGATTCGAATAATTCCAAGAACCAAGCAAAGGGGATTGTGAATACGCGTCTAGATGCATACTAAGCTTAGGATAACTTTCAAAAGTGACCTTTGAGTCCAAAAAAAAATCTTGATAGACTTGTTTTGCTAGGCTGAGTGGCATGACATTGCCAAAAGAATCAACTTGATCGGGATAAGGAATGATCAAAAAGATTGAGTGAAGTGGAGATCATGTTGATGGAAGAAAATTTTGGAGGTGGGAGGGGAAAAGTTCCCATAATAGCAAAGTCTTTAAAAATACCCTCCCCAACACTCTCATAAGGTATGTTAGTATTTCCCACATACATTGTCATTTGAGGAGTTAGAAGAGAAAAAGGCTAACTGATCAATGGTGACTATTTTCCCCTCATGAGGAAAATGGATCACAAAAAAAAATGTAGAAACCATGCAAAATATAGCATGGGTCCAACTTCGTCTAAGTAGAATGTTATAATTCAAGTTGGCATCAACGACTTCTACTTCTAAGTTAATAGTTTTCCCTACCAATGTTATGGGAAAGTTCATGAGAATATCGTACGAATGAGATCCTCTACCATCGAAGGCTTCTAAGGTGTTAGGAGACTGGTTGAGAGGCAGAGAGCCAATAGCTTTCCAGCATGAGACAAACATGATGCAGGTGGAAGCACCCTCATCAACAATAGTCTGATAAATCGTATTCCCTCTAATAATGACTTGGATTAAAAAGGAAAGCTGATTTGGAAGACGTGGAACATGATTTTATAGGTCAGAGGTGATCAAACTTGAAGTAGTAGGGTCAATTCCTCCTATAGAAGACAGTAATTCTTTCTGCTACGATGGAAAACTCTGGAGAACTTCCAAGACAGAAATTGTCGAAGGCGCTTGAGCTAAATCTTCAACAATATTATAATTCTTAGTAGCTCGTGCATTCATATTGTAAGATGATTTCCAAATGACACCCTTAATAGGTGGTCAGATAACAGAGTCATTACTAGGTTTCTCAATATGAAGAGGACCAGAACTGGGTGGAGTATAAGTGGAAGGTGTATCAGTAACTTATTTCTCTACAACTTGTTTGGGAGGAGTCAAATAGTCTTTTGATTGAGTGGCAACAAAAATAGGTGTCGTTCCACTCATATAAACCTGAGAACCCAAAGATGTAGAATATTGTGGTTTTTCTACCAATTGGGTTTTCTCTTATGGAAAATATTCTTTTAATACAGCCGGTGTCCCTTGGGTGCCTTTTAATAAATGACTAACTTCAACACGACGGGGACAATCCTTGGTATAGTGATCTTCCTCACAAATGAGGCAAGGATATTTGGGCTTACGTTTAGATGCATCATCAATAGATGATTTCAGAGGATCCTATTTTGGGGTATCATATTTGGCTTTTCCTTTACCCTTATTTTTAATATTTGAGGTTTTTTCTGCTGTGGTAGACTAAACGACATTAACCTCGGAGGTTTTATTAGGACTTTGAGAGGGATTCGAAGGTGAATTGAATGCAGTGGTTGAAACATATTTCTCCTTCAAAGAAACTTTACTGGAAGTTTGAGTCACTGACCCAATAATACCATTAATGGGTAGTGCCTCTGGAGGTTTGGAAGATGCAGGATCCATATAAAGTCTCAGAGCATTAGGCAATAGATCATATAATGTGTCAGATTAGGAATATACCAAATCTAAATATTGGGCATGGGTAATGGCTTGATCTTCGGCCACACAACCACCCATATCTATGTCCTTGAAAATTTTATTAATGAATGATTTGGTAAAATATTCAGTTAACAACTCATCGGGTATATCGAACTTGATATGGCAATGCTGACATCTCCATTCATGGATATGATCGGAGATATGGGTAGCAGTATCTTGTTTCAAGGATGTAAGGAGATGGGTACTAGTTTCATATAAGACTGGTAGCTGAAAGTGAGCAAGGAAGGCCATTGCCAAAGAGTTGAAGTCTTTGTAGGCACCTCGAGGTAACTCGATGTACCATTTCATGGTAGCAGCTGTCAAGGTTCTTTGGAAAAGACATAACAAATAGAATCACCAACCCAAGAATTGGATGAACACAATAAATGGTAAGTCATAACATAGGCCTAGGTGTCTTCTCCAAAATTTCCTTCAAATTTTGGACTATTGCCAGGAATCTTAGTAAGAACCGGAGGCCAATATAGCGAATGGATTATTGGGTCATTTGTGAGGCTTAAAAAATTTGGTAGTTCCAACGTTTCTAGAAATGGCAATTATAGATTGAAAGGCCTGGGAAGCCTTTGATAAGGCCCAAATTGTGGATTTCAACCATGTTAGTATGGGTTCTACCCCCAAAGTGGCATATTTTGACCATAAGGAGCTTGATATTGCCCCCACTAAGAGGTATTCAAACCATACAAAGGTGGATTTTTCCATCGCAAAGGTGGGTTTTTACTAGCGTAAGGTTGATACTAACCTGTCATAGGCCGTTGAGAACCATAAGGTGGATAAACAACTTGTGAAGAGTAGGGAGTATAAGGTTGTTGTTGCAATTGTTGACCCTGGTGGTAAAATTGCTTACCCTGTTGCTACAGGGGTTGACCTTGTTGATGTAAGGGTTTCCCTTGTTGGTACGAGGGTTGGTTTTACTGCTGTAAGGGCTGCCCTTGTTGTTGCAATGGTTGTTGATAAAGCCCTTGTTGAACATAAGGTCCTTTTTGTACATAAGGTTTCTATTGTTGGAAAGTTCCTTGTTGAATTTCTTGAGTTTCAAGTTGGTACTGATAGGTTCCAATTTGAAATTGACCCGATGTCCCAAATGAGAGAGTTGAACCAAACTGCATTTGGGGTCATGCTTGATGATGAAAAGGTGGATTTTGAATCTGTTGTGAGCCATATGGAGAGTACGATTGTTGGTAGGGTATCTGGGCTGAAAGAGGTTGTTGATACGGGATTTGGCCTAATCCAGATGGAATAGATGATCCACTAGGATAAGGTACACTGCCAACATTTTGACTAATTCTAGCAACGTGAGTCTAAGATCGACTCACACAAGTTCCACCCGAAACATGAGGTACATATGGAGGAGGTGGTTGTTGCCCATATGTGATGGGATAAGTGGTGGAACATATTGTCCACTTAATGGAGTGCGTGTGGAACCTATAGGGACATTAACTGTCCCAGCTATAACTATCAGTTGTACAAGAACTAAAGAAACTACAATGTGTACATGAATTTGAGGGGCTGAACTTGAAAGAAACGTACTAGAAGTAGGCATCACCAATAACAACCAAATGGGATTGTGATAAAGTGAAGATGCACTTTGAGTACCTGAAACCAATTAAGCCAAAGAGTTGTAACCTAGTGGAAGCAAAGGTTCACTGCTTTTAGGTGGTGGTGGAGGTGGAACACTTCCCACATACGGAAAGCCTTCAGGTGGAAAGTTAGAATCATCCCCAACACCAGGATTGTGAGTGGCTGAAATTTCTAGAGGAGGATCTCGAGGAGAGGTTGGAAACTCACCTTTTTATGCCATGGGTGGAAACAGTTGGAAAGGGGGAATCCGCGATGATCGTGAAGAAATCTCCATAGGCACACCAAGATTATCGTACAAACTATACATTCGTTGAGGAGATATGACCAATGGATCAAAAAGAGGATTAAGAGGGAATAATAAATACCTTTGTAGATTCTCAGGAGTTTTTGGGTCGGATTACTGAGCTGATGAGTCTCAAGGTGGATGACGAGGAGTAAGGGGTTGAATACTCGAGATAATTCCAAGTTCAATACCTTGGGCTTCAAGTGACTGTGAAATCTTAGGATGGACTCTTATGATTACCCTTCAGTGTCAGATGATGAAAGGGATATGTACGGTGAACCTGGTGGTTTAGCGACGATGACATCTCTCAAAAACAATAGGGGGTGGTTTATTTGAGCTTACAATTAAAATTTACTATTAATCAGGCAATGTTATGCCAAGGATAACTACATAGGTAAGTCAAGTTATCATGGGCAGCTAAATTTTAGAACTTAAAAACAAGAAATAAATCAAAAAGGGTTTACTAGGCAAGATGGTTTACCAAGTATCTGTGAACCACAATATACACCTTAGTCGAAACCAAGGACTTAACGTACGATGGTCGATCTCCACAAATGTTGTGTTTGGTGTATCTCATCTACAAGGCAGTTGATTTGATTACCTATGGCTAAAGGATAGTAACCTAGTGGGGTCTCCCAATATATAGGTGACAGTACGGGGAGCACAAGTCCATGTTAACGATGTCTAATGCATAATCGTTTGGGGAGAGAATTTTCATATACTTTCCATACTATAGTGCCTCCGATATACCTGAGAGTATTGGAGAACCTCGTATATACTTCTGTACTAGAACATGATTTCACCCCTGGAATACAATGTAGGAAGCTAGCAACAACTACTAGGTTTATAGATGTCGAAACATGTCTCTAGCCTAGACCTCTAAATGTTTGCATTAAGTTCCAAATACTCCTTAGGTTAATTCAGTAAGTTTAATGTTGTTCTTGAATTATGTTTCAATTTTTGGGGCTCAAACGATGTCACCTGAATCCTAAAATGAAACTATATGAGAAATGGAAACTTTTCACTTCGATGAATTCTATACTAGCAAGGGAAGATAATTCAATCAATTAATGCATCAAATAACGTGCCTTCACTAACTTTTATTTTCAAATGAAATATGCAAAAGAAGAAACTAAACTTCACTTTCACTATCCAACATGCAATCTATCAAAAGCAAAAATAACTTTTGCTTCAATAAGATGCACTTTATCTAAATGGTGTTCTCTTTGATTTCATATGCTCAAATATAGTTAAGCTTCAACTAAGGAAAAAATGAGGATTTTGATTCAAATGCTCCTAATGAAAATGATGCACCAAACAAAACAACACCAAATCAAATCCAAAAGCACTCAATGAAAATGTCTTTCACTTTTCTCTTTTAAATAGATAAACAAATGCACTCTTTTTAGTTTGTAAACCAAGCAATGTAATCTATGCTTGATGAATAACAAAGATGAATCTCAAATGCAAGATGACCTAATACAATTGAAAAGAAACTTTGCAAAAGACAAACCAAAACTAATGCAAACCAATGTTTTGAATGATTTTACCAGATAACCAGATCTAAACAATCAGCAAACCACAAACTTAGTAACAATTACAATCGCCAAGTGACAATAAAATGACCTATAAACCCTAAAATCAAACCAATTTCAATCAAACACTTGAAATCTCAAAAGAACAAGAATCTTCTAATCAAATCGGGTAATCAGACAAAACACCAATAAATCCAATCACACAGGATAATGAAAAGACCTCAAGGGTTGAGACACACTGGATTTTGACAGAGAAAGCCTAAAATTTTCCCAATCTCTGAGATCAGCATGGTTGTTATGGCACAACTCGCACTGAACAGGGGATCAACGTGACCGTTTCAAAAGAAAACGTGCTAGTAGCATGACTGTCGGAGAAAAAAACGTATTGGGCAAGGAATAAGGCAAAAAAAAAAAAATCCACAAAAAATCTAGACCTAGCACTCTAAGGTACCAATCAGTGATTCTGAAGATCTATATAAAATCAAACTAGCTAAGAACTTAATGGTCGGCCAAACTGATCAAGAAATCAAATGAGAAAAGAGATTGACACTTGGCTATATCTTCCCTAATGGAGTTGCCATTTTATTGTAAGGTAAATCCCCTCTACGGACAAAGGTGATATCTCAAGCCTAATGAGTGGGTTAGCAACAAACTAAAAAAACTAACATGCAATTTCCTAGCTTATGTTTAATGAATGCAAAGAGAAGGAGAAACCTACCTCGCTTTGATGCTAATCACTGAGTCCTTTGGAGATGGCTTTGAATCCTCTGCTTCCAAGCTCGCTTCTTACTTTTTCTTTCATGTCTGAGTACCTACAAGAAAGATCAAAGAGCTAAGTAAGATACAATAGCATATATGGCATACACCAAACATAAACTAATTAATAGATCAAGGAGTATTAAGATAGAATTAGAAATATTTATACAATTATGGAAAGTGAACATCAGATGTATATATTAATGAGCTAAAAAGGGAAGCATACAACCTATGCCTTGATGTTGGAGACCTCCTTTTGGTTGATATCCAAGTCCAAGCAAAGACTCTTCAAGCACTCCTTCTCCAAGTTACAATGGATAGCATGTTACCATAATCTCAGTATAGGAATGCAGCAATCAATGACCAACCGTTTGGGGATGAAAGGGAGTTGATTTATAGGAATGGAGAGAGAGTTAGGGATCGACAAAAGAGGCAGGAAGGTTGACATATCAAGGGGAAATCCCATAATGACAAGGTCAAGAGGTCTAAATGGGAAATCTCAACCATATCAATAGCAACTAATATCCAGCTCACTGTTCTCGAAGGTTCTAGTGCACAAAGATTCTCCTCCAATTTTGGAAAACCTGCCAGAAGAGGTTCAATGAAAGTTTTCATATCAAAAACTGCGCTAGTAGTGCTAGGATAAAACATAGAAACTTTCCATCAGCATGGGCAGGCAGTGGAGAAAAAGGTGTTGGCCCTAAAAGTTAGGGTTTTAGTTAACCTTCTTCAGAATTGACTCAGAGCAATTTTCCTTTGATTCTTTGGGGAGGTTTTCTTATGTATATCATGATTGATATGGAACATAGTTTTCAATGTTTTGGCACTTTGAGATATGGAACAGGAAGTGAACATGAGGTGTGACAAAATACTGTGTAACAATAATTCCTAAATTTATGGAGAAAATACACCATCGTAAGAGCTTCTTGTTTTGCAGTTGCGTAATTCTTCTCATCTATGGAGAGATCCATTTTGGAAAAGTAAATGGGATGATCCAAATTACCTTCTGCTAGTTGTGTCAATTATATATCACCCAAGGTGATATTATATGTGTCTATATGAACATGAAATTCCTTGTTCCAATATGGATAAACTAGAATTAAACCACTCACAAGTTTCTCCTTCAGCGTGTCAAATGCAATGTCACATTCATCAGCCCATATAAAAAACTCTTGTTTCTTCGACAACTTCTCCAATGATGTAGTAATCAAACCATAGTTGTAAATAAAACGATGATAATAGCATGTATGTCACAAGCTGGATCGCAACTTCTTAATGATGGTTGGTGGCAACATATTTAGAATTATGTCCACTTTGGTAGTATCAACACAAACAACATTTTTACAAACAATATGTCTAAGAAGAGTACCAAAGGGAACAACTAAAATGCATTTCTTCAAATTTAATGAGATATGCAATTGTCGAAACCAATCATACATCACCCACAATAAACCGGAATTATTCTTTAAGAGTTTGTATAATGTCCAATCATCCATGTTATATACTTCCATGAATTTATGAATATAATCTATAAATTTAGCAATAACAATTCTAGAGAATATAGCTGGAGAATTGTTTAGACCGAATGGCATGACATGGTAAGCACAAGAACCCCATTCATTTTTAAAAGTTTTCTTCCTTTAATCTTCTTCTACAATGTGAACCTAATGGTACCTAGAAGAGCCATCGGTGAAAGAATAAGATTCTTTGCCTACAACATTGTCTAGTACCTTGTCACTGAAGGAGTAGGAAATAGATCATGGATACAATCATTATTAAGGCTTTTGTAATATACACAAAATTTGATATCATATTAATCCTTCTTGTCTTAAATAACAATAGGGCCAATCCATTATGATTCATCAATTGGAAATATGAGCCAACATCTTGTCAATTTCTTTCGTTACTTTCTCCTTAACCCATGATTTCAATCAGTAAGGTCGATGTTTAACTGGTCTTGCATCAAGATTCAAAATATTCTTCATTTTTCCTAGATCTCCATTGATTCCCTTACGCTCTAAGACTGATGCTGGAAAAAACTCTTCATATTCTTTTAATAGAGAAAAATTTCTTTTGTACTTTGCTCATCCCAATAATCACCAATGGAAGCTAACTTAGGATTTTTTCAGTTCCAATGTTATGTTTCCACAACTTTAGAGGCTTCAAATGTAAAGCATCTTTTATAGGATCATCAATTAGATTTTTCTCTCCTTTGGACTCCTTGAAGGAAAAATGCCTCAACTCTTCTAAATCATCTTCATTGAGGTCTCACTTGAATTTTCCACAAGAAATAACCTCATGAAACCCAAACTTAGACAAGTGTTCAAAATTCCCATGACTAGTAAATTTGTTAACAAGCTTCCTTGTAGGAAGCAATCCTCTCCTTATTTCTTTTAAGGCCTCTTCTATTTTGGCATCCTCATACGAAAAACAAAAAACACTGCATAAATAGGTTACCAATGCCTCCTAGTTAGTTGTTTGTCTCTTCATTTCTTCCTTCAAGTACCAAGCTTGTGGAAGTGTCCCCAACATGTGGATAGACTTATCCACTCACATTCCTACATGAAGTCTCGCTTCAGTGCACATGACACTACAAGTCTAAATATGCTTATGAGAATATAGGGATTTTAACTAAATGTTTCTTTGGAGCAACAAATCAATATTAAAAAATAGACTTGACTTAATACCAATCTTGAATATGATTACGGTGAGTTCCCCACCATCTCGTTGGTGTTTCTTGGATGGAAACGTCCAATAAAATAATATTTTATGTTTCTTCAATGTTCAAATCAATTTTGTTAATAAAATTAATAAAAAAGCCTATACCTAATGAAGAGTAAAAATTACCATGACTAATAAATTTGTTAACAAGCTTCCTTGTAGGAAACAATTTAATCATTTTATTTATTATAAGGCCTCTACTATTTTGGCATTCTCATATGAAAAATAAAAATCACTACATAAATAGGTTACCAATGCCTCCTAGTCATATGATTTGCCTCTTCATCTAGTCCTGATGATGAACCACACTTGTTGGTTCGAAATGTGTTGGCCAAAAATTTATCTTATGTGATTTCTACCAAAAGACTTTGCTCAATTCATTATGGATCACAGAAGCCTTAATACAGAAAAAATCCTATACCACTAAAAGTAGGAAAATATTGTAGCTTATTACTAATTCAATGAGCATAGTGAACAATTGAACAATGCCTAGAATTCAACTCATGATATCCCTATTCCCAATCATCCAACGCAACATATTAACCAACTTTTTTGCTTTGAACATTTCTCCAACTAATCGAACCATCTGTTGTAGGATTTATATAGTCATCTCCTTTTCCCGCATTGAGATAATATAACTAATACAAAAGATTAGGTTCTTCTCTGTCATCTACAGGTTATGTAAACCTTGGACCTTGATAAGGATCTAGTGGTTGTATAACTAAAGCTCCATATACTTCAAATGTCAAATGCTCAATATATTCCTAAAAAAGCTAGATATGGATCTTTATCACCCATTATATCTATAACTTCGAAATATGCATATGATTTTACCCCTGCAATATCAACTTCAACATCCTCAAGATTTCTAATCGGAGGGATACACTACTGATTTCATATTCATAATTGAATTGTGGAGAACACTAACTTGGGTTTTCCCAATGCCTCCCAAGTATTTCTTGGTAAAATATTAACATTAGGCCCCAAATCTAGCATGGAATCTTCAGACTGGAATCTTACAATTTGAGCATCAACACAAAATTCTCTCCTCATTCTTCTCTTATGCCTACAGACACATTTGTAGTGTTGTTCAAGAAGGTTTGCATAAATTGACTTGTCTAAAAAATCCTCATCTTTAACAATTTCCTTGAGATTCTTGCGTAGTTGGCCAGATAACTGCTCATCGTTCATAATCTGCAAAAATAATTCAAACCATTTCATAACAAGCTGGAATGTTTCCTAAGAAAATCTAGGACACCTCATTTGGATCTTCTCTTGCTGTTTTGCATGCAGACTATAGGAAGAAACCAATTGTTTAAAAATTTTAGTTGTGCCCCTATAATATTCTTTCTATTGATTAGGATCATAATACCTCTTAGGTGATGTGGGCTTTTTTGGCTAGTTGTTTAAATATTTATGTGTCTTCTATACTCTTTTTCCCTCCTCTAGTAACTATAATTATGTTAGGCATCAAAGTTGGTTCAGGCCCTCAAGTTTTTGCGTTGAAATTGTCTCCTCTTTGTTGGTTATTCTCTTCCCAATGAGCGATCAGTTCGGGACAATCTTCCATTATGTGTGTATTTACTCTACATTGGGAGCACCATGACCTCCTAGACAATGGATAGTTGCAGGAAACATGTCCCTCATGATCATAGTTATAGCAATGGACCAAACCACTTCCTCTATTTCTTCCCTCCCTTGGATTTCCTCCTCCTTGTCCTCAAGGAGCTTCATTAACTCTAAACGTAGTGTGATCAAGGCGATCGACCAAAGCATCCAAAGCTTTGCATCAATCCTTATGATGAGTCAGTGACCCACATAATTCACAAAGCATATTGTTTGAGACATTTGAGTATTTCTATGAAATAGGACAATGACAAGGTTAATGACCATAACTATGAAAAATCTCACAATATTCATTTGCATATGTACCTTGTTGGTTGGGGAACGCATGAAATTGAGTATGTCCTTGATATAGAGCATTTGTAGCAACTTTCACTGCTCTAAAAGTAGGTAAAGGTGGCGTCGATACCATAGGCATAGTAGACGACCCTAGACCCCTCAACCATGGACACGCTATGGTGTGATGACCCTCAAGAAGGTAGTTAGTACACCAAACCTAAGGTTGTATTGGTTCCATTGCATGCATATCCTTTACCCTCTCTATCAAATCAACAATATGATGTTGTAGTCCCATGATGGCAGGATCACTGGAAGCAACACCTCCCCTGTCTTCATGAGGGTACCCTGTCATAGCTTCAATCTTCATATCTTGTTCAAGTGCATCTTGTAACATATCAATATTTTATTATGTTAAGGGGATTTGAGCTAACGACAACAGAGCTTTAATGAAATTGTTTCTTTCGTGACTAGAATCGATTGGGTAACTTAATTTGCCAATTGCATCTTTAAATCACTGCATACATTCCCATTCAGTTTCTCCCTCCCATTATTTAATAATCTGCATTTCATATAATCTTTGTTGATTCATATAAGGGAGTTTAAATTCTTGGATAAGTTCTTGTTTAACTTCATCTAGAATTGGATTTTGGTGTAATATAGACCACTTAATAAACCATCTGAGTGCCCTACCTCCCAAAGTAGTTTGGAACTCAATGAGATTAGTAGCATATGGCATATGTCTAACCCTCCATATGGCTTCACACATATACCAATGTTGTTTAACATCCTCATTCCCTCATCCGTAAAATTCAAGATATTGATTGAATAAACTTGCTATGTTTCCAGCCATTATAAATTGACCAATCAAAATCAATATAAATCCTTGTGAACCAAGTTGTAAATATCCCGAGGAACTTGATTGGGAACCACCACAAAAATAACTAGAAGTATTGGTTCTATACACACTATAGAATTTCTAAAATTTTAAGGTCTTAACTAGCTTTAAAATAAAATAAGCAGGATTCTTATAAAGTACTAGGGGGAGGTTAGCAAAGGGACTACCTATGTTGTTAACCAGTGAACTGTTACTTGTGGGAGACACATCATCCTCATAAAAAAAAATTGCATCGCAAAATGAATCTCATCGTCGGGAGGAGTGTTCTAGTTTATGACTTCAACATATGGTCTTAATACCTCCAACGTCTTCACTCCCTCTAATTTATGGTGGAATCCTTTGCTTCCCTCCATCCTTCCTACAAAACTACTTCCAAAACCTCCTATTTGCCTAGAATTCATTCCACTGCTAAATTTTGTACTCCGCAACTCTGAACTACTTGGTCCCTCTATCCACAACTTCGTATTATTCAATACCTCTCCTATTCGATGTAACTCTCTCTATCGTCTCTAGATTTTATGTAAATTTATCCTTACCACTCATCAACTATCTATGTTCTTTTATTCACTCTTAAGTCTGAAGCCCTCCATGATTCATTTGTTTCCATCACAACAAGTCTTCTTCTTTTACAACCATGTAGCATCTCTCCCCTAAACCCTACCCCCAGTACTTATGGTTTTAAGTTGTCATATTGTTTTCTTGAAAGGGAAGAAGTTTTTCTTATACCATCATAATTTCAATCCATTGAGGGATTCCTTTCAATAGTCTTTCCTGCAACCTGTACTTGAACACTGATTCAACTTTGGAAAAATATTGGTGATCTTCTGTAGCAAAGTAAATTATATAACTTTCTATAGTTTCTTTCACCTAGAAGTGAATAGCCTTGGTCAACCAAGGTTGCAATCTACGCAACCTAGCTAGATCAGTAGTAGTCCAAGTTTGATGAAGTCTAAGATGGTTTCCTAATCCCACTTCAATTTGCAATCGATGCAACCAGTTATAAAGTTCCTCAGGAAACTTGCACCAAAATATTTCGTATTGATCGTAAGGGAATTTTTCATATAAAATCACCTCCTTGACCCACTCTAAATTCTTTTGTCGTAACTGAGCCTGTTGTAAAATAAATGAATCAGTCTTCTCATTCCACCAATCCTAGAGGTCTCCTCTAAGAATCCTTGACACCATGATCTAGATCCCTTCAAAATACTTGAGGTACCAGCAACATAACCATTTTTGGCACAAAATTGAACACAGTCAAATCTAGGGTTTGATCTCTGGTTTCCAACAAAGGGGATTTTTTGTATTCTAGTGCAATGTCAACACTTTCATTCCTCGACGAGTGATGCATGTTTAAACAAAGGTGTGCTGAGACAATTAAAATAGTAAGGATCAAGAAATAATTTCCAAGATCAACTTATCATGCATAAGGTTCATTGCATAAATAACTATACATCAATGAAAGAAATCTTCATAAACTATTATGTAAGCAAAAGAAATACATCTACAGTAATGAATATTGAAGAACCAACAACATGTAATGTACAAAACATTTTAAAAGGCCATAATCAAATCCATCGTTCCTTAACTCAAAAGACAACATTACCCCGCAACAATTCATTTCTTTAATATAATCATACCATACATTTAAGGTATACATGAAAGCACAAGATCTTTCAAAACCAAATAACAAAGCAGGGCTCACTATAGATAATTCCACAGTTTACACATGGTTATATAAATTATATCTTTAATTTGGCATCATTTTGGCATAGTCTAAGAAGAACTCTCTCTATGACTTATCCTCTCTAAACCTTTGATATAATTTTCCCCTTCATCGTGCTTGCTTGATCTAGTCTACTTTTACCATTTTGATCCTTTCCATTTGATATGGTCCACCTTAACAAAATCTAGGTGTTTTGGTCCTTAAATTCTCAGTTCCTTCAAAATCTAGCGTGTGAATCCTTATTCTTCGGGTTCCATGGATTCCAAGATAACTATTCATGTTTTATTCTTGTTAATTCCCTTTTTCTGGTGTTCGCGATAGGTAGGATTTTCCACTTGCATTGGCCATTTCTACAACCCTTTTCTAATTAAAATTTAATCAAAATTTGTTCAAAAATAAAGGACCCAACATGGAAAATACCCAAATAATGTTTCAAAAGGGAACTTGTGAGTAGAATCATGGATTTCTCTATTATAAGATTGTTGAATATAAATCATATTTTCATCTTGAGTCTTTAGATACTTCTGATTGTAACCTGTCAAAACTTGCACCACAGTTCTATCAATTATTTATCTATGCACATTTGTTTATTGATGGAATGTTGTAAACATTTCTAACTTAGTGTCCATCTTCTCCCAAAGTGTTGTCCAAAAGCCACTAATAAATTTTGTATCCATTTCCAAGGTGACACTCCTTTTTATCCCAAAGTGCGCCCAAACCTATTCAAAGAACAATTTTTATTTCTTCTGTTCTTTGATGGTATTTTTACAAGGCATCAAAATGCACATTTTTTTTACCCTGTCAACTACCATAAATAAATAGTCATGTCCCTTCTGTGTTGTTGGTAACCATCTACAAAATCAATGGAAACATTTTCCCAAGGCCTAGAGGCTATTGCTAAGAAATGGTATAGAACGTATTTCCTATTACTTGGCTTACTTGTAAAACAAAGCATGCATCCTCTAATATATTGTGTTATATATTGTTGTGTTATAGGTTGGTTGACATACCTTTGTAATTTAGCAATTGTCTTCCCAATACGAAAATGTCCTGCAACATTGGAGGTGTGATCCTTTTTAATAAGCTACAATATTTCACCTTTAGGTTCACAAAGCTTATCTAGATTATAAACTGTATTAGAGGAAGTTTCAGCGTAAAAGTGCCGATGAATTTTTCATGTAATTTCCATATCATAATATGTAAACCAATCAAAATCCTTTAAATTCAAAAAGAGGTACATGTAAATATATTGGAGGGAAAATAAGTAAAAATAAAAATGTATTTTTGTCTTATCTCCTTATAATTTTACTCGAATTTCAAGAATAGACACTAGTTGGATGTGGAATTAAATTTCACATCCAATGACTACCCATTATGCATACTTTTGAGAAGACCCACATTGATAAAAGTTTAATATACATTAAAAAAGGTGTTCAACACATTTTTTTAATGTATCTTATTTTTTTATCAATGTGGGTCTTCTCTAAAGTATGCATAATGGGTACGCGTTGCATCTGAAATTTAATTCCGCATCCAACCGGTGTCTACACTTGAAATTTGAGTCAACCTATAAGGAGATAAGCCAAAAATACAATTTAAAAAAAAAATAATAATCTTCTTTTCCCTCCAAAGTTGGAAACTCTTCTTTTAATATTTTAATTATTTTTTTATCATTTTTCCTTAGGGCGCCACCTTTAGGCTGAAATTTCCTCTAATTCCATAATGAAGATAATATTCAGCCTTGTTATCACCTTCTTATAAATGAATTTGGCCTTTCAACTACTAAAACACCTCGTTGAAGTCCTCATCTTCTATGTATGTCTCTTTTTATGTATCATGGTGTTGACGGTGTTAGACCCACCAACATTCAGGGGATCACCCCAGCATGAAGTCCCAACAAGACCTCACACCGTTTGGTGTGGGAGTCCCATCCGGTACAATGGACCAATTATCATTAACTTAAGGATTTCCCTCAACTCTTGCTTGTCAGCATAGGAGAGTGGTTTTCTTTGACTTTGAGAAGTGAGGTTCACAATCCTAGTGAGTGTAAGTGTCACTTGTGCCAATAGTTCTTTCACTATCGATGGAGAGGGTGAGAGTTAGTTAAAATTTGGTTGGGATGTAGTCCCAACTTGGCTAGGAACACACAACAGAACAAGGCATACACAGGTTCTGGAGGAGCAATCCACACAGATGCGGAAGTCACAACATACAAGGTAAGATAACACGCACAACACCCAATGGATGAGTCTGAACGAGTGCAACGGTTGTTACAGCAAGATTCATGTGAAAAGTATGTCTGGTGTCTAGGAGAGTATTCTACATGGGCGAGACAATGTTAACAACATATACAACACATTTCCATTAATAGATTATGTATTAAAACAAGTGAGATAGTTCAGATGTAGAACACAAGTTAAAGAAACATGCATCAGAAGTGTTAAAGATTAGTCTTACAACAATTACAATAGATGTGTGAAAATGTGCTGGCCTGTTAGCAGGCTTCTGAATTAAGCGAAAGTTCGAAGACACGTCGTTAAACCATACATCACTAACCCTGAGTGTGGGGCGTTGGAGCCATAGGCTTACTCCTCAAAGAAAAGATTACAGACTCTCTTGGCTATGTGGGAGGAGATGAGGTGAAAAATTCCCTTACATGTATAAATGAGGGGGTATTTATAGCCAAGCGTGAAACTTAACCTTGTGGCTGTTCAACTACCGTCATGACCGTTTGACTTCCATGACTTTTCGACTTACGTGACTCTATGTTCAACAAGTGGGTCTCTTGGACTTCCATGTTACATCACATTGATTGACAACATAGCCCATAGTAGAGATGTGGGCAACATGACTTATGACATGACTCGACATGAGAGTGCTGGTACATTTTTGCTGCTGCTGGAATGCATGTTGAGCTACAATGCTATTGGGTGATGGAGATATTCATGGTATATCATAGCTTCACCTTCACATGGCAAAGTGCGTGGATTCTTCGATGGTATTTGGTTCTCTTGATGAAGCTTTGGCATGTTTCTCCTTGCTTGCATGTTGGAAGGTTTGACAGGCTCATCTGTTGTGAAGGTGCACGTTCTTTCATTCGTCTATTGGTGAGCACATCTCTTCACATGCATCGTTCGTTAGTCTATTGGTGAACATGTCCTTCTGCATGTGCTCCCCTTTTCCATCCCATTCATCGTCTTGCCATGTTTGCTGGTGTACCTGTACCTATTGTCATTCATGACGAGACGACATCAAATCCAAAACCTCCTAGTCTACCATGACACATGATCATTTCGGATGTAGGTGACTGGGAGAGGAAACAAGGTTGTAGAGCAGGATGATGGCTCTAGGTATTGTTGATGAAAACTGTGGAAGTCCCTGAGTGATGGAGATGGATAGTCCAAGTCGACAGTGACTATTTGCGAGGTCTAGCTCAGCTGGAAGGAAAAAAAGCACAAATTTAAGGATGGACTATCCGGGCTGTAGGAAGACAAGGTTGGAAGGATTTGTGCAATTTTTGGAATGAGTGGGCAGCAGGGGATTGAAGGCAAAATTTGTGCAATTTTCTAGAGGAACAGCCTAGACTATGAGGAGGGTCAACATGCAGGTATTGCGTAGTTTTTCAGAGGAACTACCAGGGAGACTGGAATCCAAAACTGTACAATTCCAAGAGGGAACTAGTAGTTGGCTACTGGGGTCACTGGTAGATAAAACTACATAATTCCCAGAGGGAACTGGCATTTGGCTGCTTAGTCACTGGTAGCAGAAACTGCACAATTCCTGGAGGGAACTGGTAGCCTGCTGCTAGGAGCTGCTAGCAGGGGAAACTGCACTGAGGCTAGGAGGTCAGCCTACTCATCATCTCTGCATAATTTCCAAGTTGAGCAGATTGCTAGGTAGTGGAAGGCCTACTCATGAAACTACACAATTTCTGATATGAGCAGTGGGTCGACTGTCGGGATGACTGACTGAGAAAACTGTGCAATTTTTTGAGGGAGATAGGGATGGGCACTTGGTGTTTGTCTAGCCTATTGTGCAATTTCCTCGATCAGCTGAGTGAGTAAGGTCAGTGGTCTTTGTGGAATTTTTTAGGGGATTCAGCCTCGGGGTGACTGTCGGGTCTTACTGTCCTGGTAACCAGCATGAGGTTTGATTGAATTTCTTGCGGGCAGCATAGCTTCAAAAGACTAGCTTGGTGCTTCTGCATTGTTCTCATTGATAGTCGATCAAGTCAAAAGCGTGTTGATGGTTCAGCTATCAGAGGGGAGTCTAGTAGTTAAAATTTCAGTAAAAATGACTAAGTTTGTGAACGATTGAAAGATGCATAGGTGATCATACGAAGACACACTCGCATGACTTAACGACGAAATGACCCAAATCATCTAGACACACATGTTCAACATGACTAACCGACAGTGCGTGTGACAAGCGTGACACTCATGATTGACCGTTCATTGATCGAGACAACGCTTGCACGACAGTGAATGTAACTCCATGTGAGAGTTTGACAAATGCTTTCATAGCGAACACAACAAGCACATACGAAGTGAAGACTTTGAGCATAAGCAGAACATTGTCGAAAGTATGACTTAGACGCCAGCAATCAGAAACTTAAATTAAATGAACAAGCAAGGTGGATGCAAAGACTTGCACGAGCTCACGGAGTGAAGCTGAGTGTGTGCAGTCATCAAGTGAAACTCTTAAGGGAGGTTCTAAAATTGGTTAAGGAAAAAATTTTGGAGGGTGGTTGTAGTTGCTACAGCAATTGGCGACACACTGGTAGAACTCCAGCTTCTCTATTTTGGTTCATTGCTAGCAGAAGGCCTTGGTCTTTCGAGGTGTATTGAATCATTATGCAGGTTACTTCAGTTTCCCCACTTACCCCATGGACATACATGGTTCACCCTTTTCTAACTTAGTCAAACACAATCAAACGTTCAGCTTAGATCTCAGCGTTTCGAATCTGGGAAGGGTAGTTTAGCTCGCAAGTTGAATATTTTCAGAGTATAAGTTTTCATCTCTGGTGTTTCTCCGCTACCAGCAGGCCTAAACAGTACCCCAACGGAGTCATGCAGGAGCACACACATTACTCCATTTCCAGCGAGCCTGGTCAGTAACTCGGTGGAGTTGCATGCTTCACCTCTCTGCGTAGGAAGCATTTCTCTTCTTTCGCCTTTGTATTTTTCAAAAGGACTATGTATAGGCATTTATTATTTTTGGGGTGGACGAGGGATCACGACTTATTGAGAGTAGAAGAGGTTATTCCTTCATAGAAGCATGTAAGACCTTGTTGATGCCTCTAAAATCGTTCCACCAACATTGGGGATAACCACCCGGTTCAACCCTTAATGCTGTTACTTTTCTATTTGGGATGGTGGCTCCAACTAGATAATATGGGACCATTTTCCCAATAAAATGTGTTTTGACGAATGGGTGTTTAATATATATGACAAGATGATAGATGGTTTGAGTTGTAAACTTATGAAAATATACAAATATACCTATATATATATATATATATATATATATATATATATATATATATATATATATATATACATACATATATATATATATATATATATATATATACAAATATACCTATATATATATATATATATATATATATATATATATGTATGTATATACATATATATATATATACATATATACATATATATATATACATATATATATATATACATATATATATATATACATATATATATATATATATACATATATATATATACATATATATATATATACATATATATATATATATATATATATATATATATATATATATATATACATGGATATAGATATATATATATATATATATATATATATATATATATATATATAGGGTAATTCAATATCAGATGCGATTTATAATGATTTCTGGTAATCAAATGCTAATAAAGATCAATCACTTGACTATAGAAAGTTAAGCATGAATTATGATCACAAAGTGATATAAAACATATTGCATATCATAATAACATCAATTGTCAATATATGTGTTTAAGAATATCAATTCCAACTTACTCAAAAGAGATATAATGTAGAATTGTATGAACATTCACATATAACAACAATATCAAATCAAAAGATTGTCTATTTGATAACTTGCAACAAAAGGACATTGATAAAAGTACCATATGTATTTGAATCCTCTTACAAAAATAATAGTCTGTTTGACTCTTCTTATTTCCAAAAGCTCCAAAAAGATACAAAAATGCAAGTCCTCTTGAAATCCCCTTTATAACAAGTTTGAACCTTGATCCTTGTCTTCTACAAAAATAAATTCAAAAGTGCAAAAACGCTATCTTCTTAAATCTAATTTAATACAATTTCATGACCCCTTCTCAAATGACATGAAAGGGTCTTTATAGTAAAAATAGAAACAAATTGTTCGTAAAAAGTGCTTAAAGTGGTTGGAACAACCTTTCCCAAAAGACAAGATTTCATGTTAAAAATAGAATTGCAATAGCTCTTGAAAAGATGCATTGCATCTATCATTCCTCTTGCGGCTTCAAGTTACAAATATCGAACATAGTTTGGATCTCTGGTGGATGACTCATCCTGGCATGCAACTGACCTGTGTATACTTCATTTGAGAGTTTTGGCATCATGTGATCTCCTGCATCAGCAAGACATTTGATTGTCATTTATTGGCTATGCGGTTTGACTAAATAGAACCAATATGTATCCCAATGGAGGCTTTCAAATTTTTTGAGTTGCTCCTCTCTGGTAATCAAATCTTTCTTCCATTGTTTTTCCAATAATTTTTCTTTTGGAAGGTTTTCTGGGGAACACTCAAAAATTAAATTGGCAATGTGTAAGTTATCAATTATCATATCAATGATATAATTCCTCACTGCCCTAGCCCTTGAAGTTTCTCTTTCTGATTTGATCAGTTGTGTCTCCCATTCTAAAAATAATATCTCTTTATGAGATTCTTCAATTGCTGGCAATTTAATAGCCCTTCCCTTTTTTGTCCTCTGCCAAGAGATATAACCTATGATTTTGTCATCTGCATCCTCAAATTCCAACCTGGAATTAGCCGCTTGATCTATCAGTGTGTTGGTTTTGATACATAGAGGTTGAATGAGAGATATCTTTCAGCATAGTTGGGTTAGCTATTGAAATAGGAAATTATTTATTTCTAAGGCTTCCTTTATAAACTTTTCAACTTTGGGATTGTCTTTGAATTGCTATATTGAGAATTGTAGCTGCTTTATTTGCTCGTCCTAATTAATCTCTTCATGATGTGCCAGTTTTAACTGTTCAAACTCCTAAGATAACTATTGTTGTCTTTCAATAACCTGCTGATCAATCCTCTATTTTTATACCCTTACCTGTTCTTCAAGATGTTTAATCTTTTGATCTTGTTCCTTGATTAATTGATTAACTTCATTTGCTTTATCTATCATGGCAGTTGTGTATGCCCCTCCAAACTGCGATAATTTGGTCATGTCCTCAGAGGGATTAACTTCTGAGTCTATCTAGATGACATTCATGGATTCTCCTTGAGGCACTATTGCTGATGCTTGGACTATCTTTCTCTTTTTCCGTTGCCTTTTGACTACAACATTGTGTTTAAGGCTATAAAACGCATCCAATAGTGGAATTTCCTCTATGCTCAGTGTAATCTTTGATGAAGGATACTCAGGGATTACCTCAATTTCTTTTGGAGCTGAGTCCTTTCTGGATGGTGTTTCAATCACAGGATCATGAATTATGGGCTGTTGTCTTAAATGGGATCCCATTGCGATAACATTTTGGGTATCACTTTGACCTTTAATCTCTTGATCAAACTATTCCCATTCTTTGATCAATATTGAATCAATGTGAACATTTGTGTCCATCTTTTCACTTTCCTTCTCGCTTGTCTCGGTTGCACCAGAAGTTTTCTCTATATCCTACTCCATGCTTTGCTTTGTTTGTTGGATAACCGGTGCGATATTCAATAGGTCCAATGGTATTGTCTGAAGCTTTTGCATCCTGTATTTGATGAATTGGTCTATTTTTGTTGATCACAGTTTGATTTTTTCCATGTGGTTTACTTGTGTGAATGTCTCTGCTAATGTAAATAAGTCATCGAATTCATCTTTCTCATGGACGAATTGTTTAACCTTTACCTGAGTAGTAAAATTAAAAGCAACTTTATTCGAGTCATACTGTCTTTTGGGAATAACAGCTAGGTTTAAACCATTTATTTTCTCGGCTTCAATTTGGGCATGCTTATAATCATGCAATGAATAGATGTCGCATCAAATCAGAAAGGCAGGCTATAACTATTTTTGGCATCTTTGAGATTTTTTGTAAGCCCTTTCTCAACCATCTGAAAGGTTATTTCCCTAGCTAATAATTTATCTGGGACATATAAAGGAAGGACATGTGGGTCGGTAATGCTACCAGAAACTCAAATGTATATGAATAGGTCTTCCCCAAACCAACTGCCAATTGAAATTAAATCGATACTAGCTTCCTCGGACAGCCAAGGTGCTGGTCTATTAAAAATGGCATAATGAATGGGAGGATGAAGCCATGACAAATTTTGTAGAAACGCTTCTTGTATTGTTTCTGCCACATGAATTTATGGTAAATATGGATAGGGGTTGGGTCTTGTACAGTCCATTTCCATCCCATGATGGAAAAATCAGAATTCAAACAAATGGTATCAACTATATAAGCACTCATAAATAATGGGGGAACAACTTGGGTGGTCACAAACCTATTTTTCCTATAATCGAGTATTTGGAAGACCATTTTGTCTGATAGGATAGTTGTCCAATCCACCACAAAATAATTCAATGTTTCTTCTATTAATGGAACCATTTCAATGAAAAAATTAGCAGAATTGGGGCTTCCAAATAGTCTACACATCATTGCAGTAGCATAACAATATGGAGACGCTAGAGTCCACAGAATACATACTGGATGACTCGTGCTTGTGTTTGTTAGGGAATTGCCTCCATTGTTTGATGGGGTCCGACTCTATATCATTTTCCTTCGAAAAAGCTTCAAGAAATGATTTATTGTAGTACTTCTGAGGCTCTGGAAAATGATACATTTTCTTCAAGTCTTCGGGCTTTAAAAATCCATACATTCTTCCGTCAGTTGTGAAGAGCCTCCTGTCCATTATAATGATGCCTTTAACTACCCATTTTACCATGTCATTATATGGAAAAATGTTTGGGTGGGCCACTACTCGATGAAGAAAAGAGTCGGCTAAATCACCAAGTGTGTTCTCTAACTCTGTAGGTCCATTCGTTGTAGCATGTCCCTCAGTTACCTTCGTCTTAAATTCCTTTTCCAACATATCATATATGCCTTCCCATGAAATTTTCCCACAATCTTGACATGTGGTATCTGAGATCAATACAATGTTTTCCTGTCCTTCCACCACTGCAAGGAGGGCTTTCATCTTTCAAGCTTTCTTTGACATTTTGGATGGCTGCATACTTCCATATTCAAGCTATAAAAATGAAACAAAGGATAGTAATAGGCTAAAAACTTTCATAGAAGCTAAATGCTTGTAACGATAGTACTGAAAGAAGTACAAATGAAAATCAAAATAGGAGCATTTGATGCAAAAGATTTCGTATTATAACTTGATATTAACATGAAGGATGAAATCTTGAAGGATAGTGGTCATAGTTGTTCTTAATGGTTTTTCATAACCTGGCGATGTGAAACTTTAATGCTCAATGAATAGATCGCATCGTAGATTTCCAAAGGTCTTATTAGAATGTGTGCCATGAACTTTCCAGTTTTACGATGAGAGATTTAAATATATTATTTTAATATGTAAACTATGAACACACATCGCAAGTTGGGAGTTATAGGTGTCATGTTGCAAGAGTATTTTGAATTTCCATGATTGCGATAAGTAATGACCTGGCATATAGAGTTGAGTAATTCCTCATTTAACTCGCCGGAATGGTGTTTTCCATTTATTATTATTAAACCACCTTATTATATTTTCTCATTGCATCGTGCATCCCTGAGGTAAGTATTACTTGTTTCCGCTAGGTTTGTGATATGTGATAGATGTATATCGCATTACAAGTTTTCGGGGCTAGCTTCTTTTGGTTATCGACGATAGGTGAAATGCGAGAATCAAATCGTATCGCAAAGCTTCAATGGAACGTTAAACCTATCATTTGGAATCGGTGATATGCAAAATGCGAGAATCATATCGCATTGTAAAGCTTCAACGGAATGCTAAACCTATCATTTGGAATCGGCAATTGGCGATATGCGATCGCTTTATTACATCGCATGTTTGTCAATGGTTTTCTTAAGAAGCTCTACAATTGAGACTTTCGCATCACAACACGATTATTCGGATTGAATGTCCCTTAACCTTAAGTGATTGTGATTTGCGATGTGTGTTGTTTTTAGAGGGTTTTTTGAAGCACTTTTATTTAAAAAGCAAGAAACAAAGAAATTTATTTCTATGTAAAGGTTTTATTACCTTTTTACAAACTAAAGGGACCCTATTTCCTATTTAGCATCTTAGAATAAGATTAAGAAAAAATTGAAATGGGGGGGTTGTTGTATAGCACAACAATTGGCGGTTCATTGAAAGAACCAGTTATCTCTGAATAAAATGATGAAATTTCTAACACTTTCTCAAATACAAACAATTGAGGAAAAGGGAACTATTTTGAAATTAGTTAGATAAACAAAATTACCCTTAATTTTAGACATCTGTGGTTTATATCTTTTGACTTAGCTACCGGAGAACCCACAGTAAAAACCATTTTTGTCAATGTTTCAAATCCCAACAGGGATCCATCATTAGGACTTCTTGAATGTTGATAGTAGAAGAGCTCAACTGCGATATTTAAATAGTTATGAGGTAAGTTGATTTAAGGATGAGATGAAGGTCGGCTTGATTAATAATATTAATTATTATCTTTTCTAAGTTTTTATTGTAATTTTTAGTAATTTTTGAATAATGAGTTAATTTAAAGTATTAAAATTTTATTAAATTCAATTATTAATGGAATATTAAATAAATACTTAATCCTTAATCTTAATCTTAATATTAATATAACTAAATCTTAATAATGATTAATAATAATAATATTAATAATTTAAAATAGTAATTATTATTATAAATTTTTATTAATAGTTTAATTAATTGATAGATCTTAGTTATTTAAATAATTATTATTATTTAATAATAATAATAATCATAATTATTATTATAATAAATTATTATAATCATTGTAATAATTTGATTAAATATTAATGATTAGATAATTTTAATTATTCTTTAAAAGTATTTAATCTATATTAATTCATATTTGGGTAGAAGAATTATTAATAAATCTTAATTAATAATTAACAATAATTAATAATAGTCAATAGTTATTAATAATTACTAATAATTAATATTTAATAATAATTAATAGTTTAATGATTAATAATAATTAATAATAGTTATTATTATTATTAATAATTAATAATAATAGTTAATAGTTATTAGTAATAGATCCTAGTTATTTATAAATAATAATTGTTTAATAATAATAATCATAATTATTATTATAAATTATACTATTCCTTATAATTATTCATTAAAAATCAATGATTAGATCATTTCTATTGTTCTTAAAATTATTTAATCTATATTAATTCATAGTTAGTTAGATGAATTATTAGTAGATCTTAATTAATAATTAATAATAGTCAATAGTTATTAATAATTAATAATAATTAATAGTTAATGGTTACTAATAATTAATAATAGTTAATGGTTAATAATAGTTATTATTATTAATAATAATAAATAATAGTTAATAGTTATTAATCATTATTAATAGTTAATAATTAATAATAGTTATTATTATTATTATTAATTAATAATAGTTAAATTAATTAATAATCAATAATAATGATTCATAATGATAATAGTTATTATCGTAATTATTATTGTAAATATAATAATTAAATACTCATCACTAATTATTATTTACTAAATACTAATTATTATTTAATAATACTTATTATTAATTATTAATAGATTTTTAATTATTAATAATAATAGCAATTCATAATAATAATTGATGATAATAGTAATAGTTATTATCTTAATTGTTATTGTAAATGTTATAACTAAATAATTATTATTATTAATATTATCATACTTAATAGTTTTTGAAAATTATTATTGAGAGCAACAATAATATTAGTATTACTACCTAATGGAAGAGGAGAGGGAGAAATATACCCAATGAGCGCTATATCTGAGAGGTATTGGTGATCTTAATTTCTCTAATTAAGGGAAGCCAGCTTCCACTAATCTCAACACCATTGTCCCTGTTGAGATTATGTGGATGTTTGATAATTTCAAGAGCTTCTCTAATCTTTCGCCTATGATGTTGTTCTTCTCTTGCGACAATTGAGGCATTTTCCAAACAGATATGGTGCTTAGTTTTTGAGGAATGCTCTGCCAGGGCCGAAGTACGAGATCTTTCATTCCTAATATCAGCTCCATGTTCCTTGAGTCTTGTTTGCAAGGAGCGACCTGTTTCACCAATGTAACTTTTCCCACAAGAACAATCTATTTTATAGACTCCTTTAAGTTGATGTCTATCAATGTTATCTTTAACAGACCTCATACCTTGCCTAATAGTTCCAGGTGCTGAGAAATGTGTGATTATGTTTTTCTTTCTCAGGATTTTTGCAATCTTATCTGTCACTCCTTGAATATAAGGTAGAAAAACCCTACCACACTGAGGTTGGTCTTGAGCTTTAGGTTCCTGAGATAACACCCTTCTTTCAGCTCTTTCTATAGCTATTTTAATTTCTTTTTCTTTGTAGCCTATACCTTTAAAAGTCGACACTAAATGCTTCTTCTCTTCATCCAGATGCTCAAAGTAAAAAATTCGAAGGGCTCTGATAGCCAGGGTGTTTAGAACACCAAACTTCTGCACTGGGTGATGGTGAGAATTAGTGTGGAGGTAGTTTTCTGTGTGGGTTGACATCCTAAAAACCTTGTGCCCTAAAGAGCCATCCTCATTTCTAATGATGAGTACATCTAAAAATTGGATGCTCATGTTTTCTTCTAGCTCCATAGTAAATTTTATTTCAGGAGTGATGGAGTTGAGGTGAATAAAAAAGTTGTCAAGCTCTGTTTTACCATGAGTCCATTTTATATTGGTATCATTGATGAATTGCTTCCACCAGGCTGGCTTCAAAGGGTATGATTCAAGGGCTTTCTTTTCAAAGTATTTCATGTATAAGTTGGGCACAATTGGCGAAAGGGGTGATCCCATTGCCACCCCAGATGTCTGCTCATAATATTCTCCTTAGAAGGTGAAAACCGTTGACCGCGAGCAAATTTCAGCTAGTCTTGCAGTTCCTGGATCAATAACATCTTTTATAACTTGAATGGCTTCATCAATGGGAATCTTAGTGAACAAGGATACTACGTCAAAGCTTACAAGGATGTCATCATGGTCTACCCTCTCATTTTTAATAAGATTCACAAAGTAATTGGAGTCCTTGATGAAAGAATCAATATTCCCTACAAGGGGCTTAAGGATTTTAGCAACATACTTAGCAAGTTCATAGGTTGGGGAACCAATGGTATTAACTATTGGTCTGAAAGGAACCCCTTGTTTATGGATCTTGGGTAAACCATAAATACTTGGGATGGTTTCACAAGAAGGGATTAATCTTTTCTTCAATTTTTCCTCAAGGTTGGAATCTGAAATTGTCTTTTTTACCTCCTTCATAATCTTGGGAAAGGGATTATTTCTCAACTTTTTGTAACTGCCACATCTGAGGTGTTCATTCATTTTACATGGATAAAGAAGACTATGTATGTAAAATGAATGAACATGTGAGATGTGGTAGTTACAAAAAGTTGAGCAATAATCCCATTCCCAAGATTATGAAGGAGGTAAAAAAGACAATTTCAGATTTCAACCTTGAGGAAAAATTGAAGAAAATATTAATCCCTTCTTGTGAAACCATCCCAAGATTTTATGGTTTACCCAAGATCCATAAACAAGGGGTTCATTTTAGACCAATAGTTAATACCATTGGTTCCCCAACCTATGAACTCGCTAAGTATGTTACTAAAATCCTTAAGCCCCTTATAGGGAATACTAATTCTTTCATCAAGGACTCCATTGAATTTGTGAATCTTATTAAAAATGAGAGGGTATACCATGATGACATCCTTGTAATATTTGAAGTAGTATCCTTATTCACCAAGATTCCCCTTGATGAAGCCATTCAAGTTATAAAAGATGTTATTGATCTAGGAATTGCAAGACTGGCTGAAATCTGCTTGCAGTTAACGGTTTTCACCTTCTAAGAAGAATATTATGAGCAGACATCTGGGGTGGCAATGGGATCACCCTTTCTCCAATTGTGGCCAACTTATACATGGAATACTTTGAAAAGAAAGCCCTTGAATCATACCCTTTGAAGCCAACCTGATGGAAGCGATTCATCGATGATACCAATATAAAATGGACTCATGGTAAAACAGAGCTTAACAAGTTTTTATTCACCTCAACTCCATCTCTCCTGAAATAAAATTTACTATGGAGCTAGAAGAAAACATGAGCATCCCATTTTTAGACGTACTCATCATCAGGAAGGAGGATGGCTCTTTAGGGCACAAGGTTTTCAGGAAGTCAACCCACACAGAAAACTACCTCCACACTGATTCTCACCATCACCCAGCCCAGAAGTTTGGTGTTCTAAACACCTTGGCTATCAGAGCCCTTCAAATTTCAGACTCTTAGCATCTGGATGAAGAGAAGAAGCATTTAGTGTCAACTTTTAAAGGTATAGGCTACAAAGAAAAATAAATTAAAATAGCTATAGAAAGAGCTGAAAGAAGGGTGTTATCTCAAGAATCTAAAGCTCAAGACCAACCTCAGTGTGGTAGGGTTTTTCTACCTTATATTCAAGGAGTGACAGATAAGATTGCAAAAATCCTGAGAAAGAAAAACATAATCAAACATTTCTGAGCACCTGGAACTATTAGGCAAGGTATGAGGTCCGTCAAAGATAACATTAATAGACATCAACTTAAAGGTGTCTATAAAATAGATTGTTCTTATGGTAAAAGTTACATTGGTGAAATAGGTTGCTCCTTGCAAGCAAGACTCAAGGAACATGGAGCTAATATTAGGAATGAAAGATCTCATACTTTGGCCCTCACAGAGCATTCCTCAAAAACTAAGCACAATATCTGTTTGGAAAATGCCTCAATTGTCGCAAGAGAAGAACAACATCATAGGCAAAAGATTAGAGAAGCTCTTGAAATTATCAAACATCCACATAATCTCAACAGGGATAATGGTGTTGAGATTAGTGGAAGCTGGCTTCCCTTAATTAGAGAAATTAAGATCACCAATACCTCTCAGATATAACACTCATTGGGTAGATTTCTCCCTCTCCTCTTCCATTAGGTAGTAATACTAATATCATTGTTGCTCTCAATAATAATTTTCAAAAACTCTTAAGTATGATAATATTAATAATTATAATTATTTAATTATAGCATTTACAATAACAATTAAGATAATAACTATTACTATTAACATCAATTATTATTGTTAATTATTAATTAAAAATCTATTAATAATTAATAATAAGTATTATTAAATAATAATTAGTATTTAGTATTTAGTAAATAATAATTAGTAATGAGTATTTAATTATAATATTTAAAATAATAATTACGATAATAACTATTATCATTATGAATCATTATTATTGATTATTAATTAAGATCTATTAATTAATTTAACTATTATTAATTATTAACTATTAATAATGATTAATAACTATTAACTATTATTTATTATTACTAATTATTAAATATTATTAATTATTATTAATAATAATAACTATTATTAATCATTATTAACTATTACCTATTATTAATTATTAGTAACCATTACCTATTATTAGTTATTAATTATTAATAACTATTGACTATTATTAATTATTAATTAAGATCTACTAATAATTCATCTAACTAACTATGAATAAATATAGATTAAATAATTTTAAGAACAATAGAAATTATCTAATCATTGATTTTTAATCAATAATTATAATGATTAGTATAATTAATTATAATAATTATAATAATAATTATGTTTATTATTATTTAACAATTATTATTTATAAATAACTAGGATCTATTATTAATAACTATTAACTATTATTATTAATTATTAATGATAATAACTATTATTAATTATTAACAATTATTAATTATTATTAATCATTAAACTATTAATTATTATTAACTATTAACTATTAGTAATTATTAATAACAATTGACTATTATTAATTATTAATTAAGATTTATTAATAATTCCGCTAACCAAATATGAATTAATATAGATTAAATATTTTTAAGGAACAATAAAAATTATCTAATCATTGATATTTAGTCAAATTATTATAATGATTATAATAACTTATTATAATAATAATTATGATTATTATTATTATTAAATAATAATTATTATTTAAATAACTAAGATCTATCCATTAATTAAACTATTTATAAAAATTTATAATAATAATTACTATTTTAAATTATTAAGATTATTATTATTAATCATTATTAAGATTAGTTATATTAATATTAATGTTAAGATTAAGGATTAAGTATTTATTTAATATTCCATTAATAATTGAATTTAATAAAAAAATAAATACTTTAAATTTACTCATTATTAAAACATTACTAAAAATTACACTAAAAACTTAGAAAAAATAATAATTAATATCATTAATCAAGCCAACCTTCATCTCATCCTTAAATCAACTTACCTCATAACTATTTAAATATTGCAGTTGAGCTCTTCTACTATCAACATTCACGAAGTCTTGATGATGGATCCCTGTTGGGATTTGAAACGTTGACAAAAATGGTTTTTACTGTGGGTTCTCCGGTAACTAAGTGCAAAAAAAAAAAAAATACCCTGAATAAGAAAAATTGATCAATTTTGCATTTTCTTTTACAAACCTTTATTAGAAATGAAAACATTTATGGTTTCTTCAAGCCTTGATTGGTTGTTAAAGATAAAGTAGGCGGCTCCTCCAACTTAGCTTTTGAATTTACTCTTTTGTCACAGGTAGTGCCACCGCTGCCAGCAAGCGTCTATAGTCTTGATAGGGTTTCCTTTTAACCATCAATTATTCATTATCCCATCCATCTAAGAGTATAATATTTTAAAGATAATTTAGAAAGATATATATATATATATATATATATATATATATATATATATTCATTTTTTTTATTTTTTTTTCTTTTTCTTTCCTGGATAAAAGCCATTGCCCTAGTTTGGGACCGAGAAGATGACAATGTCATTAACTGGTTGTAATTAAATTGAACAAGTTGGCTCGTAATGAGACCCCTTATCTTATGATTATAATCCATTACCCTGTTTTGGTATGCAATATAGGTAATGTCAGTTTAATTAGTTCCCTATGATCATGGTAAGCAGGCTCGTAATGAGACCTCTTATCTTTTAAATCAATTATATTTTAGAATTATACTCTAAAAAATCATAAACCTAGTGGATGGGGTGAACCTTCGACTCCTTAAGAGTTATTGGATGACAATTATAGAGATGTAGATGCTTAGTTGTAGAAAGTATTTACTTAAAAAAAAAAAAAAAAAACTTTCTCAACTGATAAAACTCCAAATTATTTACTATGTTTTCTAGTTTTGAAAGATTTCAAAATTTCAAAGAACATCTCAGAGTTTTATGATGTTTATCTAGTTTCCAAAACTGTAATTATTTCCTTGAAAGTTTCTACTTTTTAAAAGCGGATATTCCCAATATATTTTCAAAGAGATTTTAATAGTAAAAAGCCAATGGTATACTATTTACAACATTATTTCTGAAAGAATTCAAAATTTGCATAACAATATGTACAGGTAAGAAGGGGTTACCTCCTTAGGGAAATAATTTCTTTAAGATAAGCCCATTCACAGGAAGATAATCTCTCTTTCTTATTAAGTCTTGTAGCAAAAATGTTGATGAGCCTATCTTTTCGACAGTCTGAAATGGTCCAAGACGCATCTTCTAAAATTTGGTATGCTAACCTTTGTCTTCATGTGCTTTGTCCCATTTCAAAATGAGATCACCAATCTGTAAGGTTTTGGAGCCGGTTGAACTTGCATCAAAAGAGGATTTAATGACTTGTTGATGTTTATCATGAGTATTCTTGGCTATTTCTCTTTCCTTGTCTAATTTAAGAATTTGATCAAACCTTAATTGAATAGAGGAAGAAGGAGTTTCTTCAATGAATTGTATTAGGGCTAGTGATGGGAGGGATAGATTTGGTGGAATAACAGCTTCTTTCCCATACCTATTGAGGACTTCTGAGTTATACGATCCTCCCATAGTGCAAATATTAAATATTTATGCCAATTATTTTGGCTTTGATCAACAGTTCTTTTAATAATCCTTATGAGATTTTTGTTAGTTGACTCTCCTAAGCCATTTCCTTGGGGATAGTAATTTGCAGAGTATTTTAACTTAAAACCTCTCTTAAAAGAAAATTCGACTATACTATTTCTAGAAAAATAAGATGCATTGTCAAAGATAAGTGCATTAGGTAAACTAAACTTGGTGGTGATGAAATGATCAATAAATTCAATAATCGTATCAGAATTTGCTACCTTTAGTGGAATTTCTTCTACCCACTTAGTGAAGTAGTCCGTGGCTGTAAGGATGTATCTGTGCTGCTTGGAAGAATGAGGAACAATCTCTCCTATAATATCAATCCCCCACTGCTCAAATGGTTGTTCAATGTTGACTGGTTGTAAAGGAAAGGCTAGTTTCCTTTGTCTCGCACTAGCGGTTTGGCATATCTTACATTTCCTCACACAATCATGGGTATCTTTGAATAAAGTTGGCCAATAATACCCCACGTGTAGTATATTGTGTGTTGTAGTGTCTCCTCCAAATTGTACACCAGCCAGGCCATCATGGAGTTCCTGAAAACCGTTTGTGCTTCAGATTTTTCAAGGCATCTTAACACAACATAATCATAGTTTCTTCTGAATAACACATTATTAATGATTTCATAGTGTTTGGCTTTTATCCTTAGGACATGTTTTTTTTTGTAGCTGAACTCAGGGGGGCATATCCATTCTTCAAGTAAAAAATTAGATCAACATAATGAGATTTAGAATCAATCATACTTATCTCATTTACTTGTGCAGTACTACCTGAATCTTCATGATTTGGTATATTGGAAGCCCTCGCTAGAAACCTGCAAAAACCTTGTCCTCTAACAATTTTCGTTGGTTTAATATCAATGTCATATTCTTGTAAAGTTGTTACCCAATTATCTCTTTTCTCTCCTACCTCTCTTTAAATTAGCAATTACCTCACTGTAGAGAATGGGACTATCACTTTTGTATGTGTTTTCAGGATGAAAGGTCTAAAATGTTTAACAGACTTAAATACAACGAAGGCTTGTTTCTCGACTTCTGAATAATTAAGCTGAGCCCCCTACAAATTGGAACTAAAGAAATATATGGGTTCTTTCACCTGCTGATCATTGATTTGTGTTAAATAGCAACATAAGATGAGTGAGTGGCCAAAGTATACAAAATAAAATGACTAGAAAAATTTGGAGTTGTCAATGCATAAGCGTTAATGATTTCTTGTTTGATTGATTCAAAAGCCTCTCTTTCATTATGTCCCCATTTGAAGACTGGATTTTTCCTAATCATGGATTGCAAGGGTAGAACAATATGAGAAAAATCAGGAACAAATCTTTTTACAAAATTTATCTGTCCTAAGAATGATTGCATAGATTTTTTATTATGTGGTAAAGGGATATCAGAAATCTCCTTTATCCTATCAGGATCAATGTATATGCCATTTTTGGATACAATAAACCCTAAGAGTTTACCTTCATTAACAGAAAAGAATGGTTTTTTAGGATTTAGGGGGATCCCATACTTTTTGCAACGTTCAAAGATTTGTTTTAAATCATGCAAATGGTTGCTCTTTTTCTTAGAATAGACAGTTATGTCATCCAAGTAAACAACGACCATTTTATTGATCAAACCTTTGAAAGCTATGTCCATGGCTCGTTGGAAAGTAGCTCCAACATTTATCAAACCAAAAGGCATTTTCTGATAAGCATTTGTTCCGCATTTGGTTCTGAATGTAATCTTTAATCTATCATCTGGATGTACCAGGATCTGATTATATCCTGAAAAACCATCAAGAAAAGACATTAATTCTTTTCCAGGTACTAATTAAAGTATTTTCTCCATTTTTGGTAATGGGAAATTATCTTTTTGACATGCTTTGTTGAGATTTCTAAAATCTATGCAAATCCTAATATCACCATTCTTTTTCCTGACAGGTACCAAATTTGAGACCCATTTTGAATGTCTGATAGGAAAAATTATTTTGGCTTTAAGGAGTTTATTCAACTCTGCTTTGATTTGACTCTCAAGATTAGGATGAATTTTCCTTAATTTCTATTGTACAAGTTTCTCGTCAAAAATAATTGGAATTGTATGTTGAATAATAGAGGTATCATAAGTCTTCAGATCCTCATAATTCCAAGAAAAAACATTTTTGTATTTTTTCAGTAATCGGATGAAAGAAAATATTTCGTCAGGTGAAAGTCCAAGTCCTAGATTGACATTTTGTGGTTGGGTATCTATACCAAGAGTTACTAATTCAAACCTTAAAGTCGAACTTTGAAGCTTTGAATTAGTGACCTTTTTGAATCTATCCTTAATATCATAAAGATCTTCCAGTTTAACCACAGATTTAGGAATAGGATTTTTATTAAGTTTTTGCTTTAATTGAATATCACGATCGCTTTCATCGATGATTTGGTCATCATAAGATCCTTCAAATGTCAAGAAATTTAAGATATCCTCATCATGATTGAACACACCCCAATTGGTGATATTATCTGAGACAGATGGTCTAAAACTTAACTCAATAGAAAATCTATCTGGACTATAATCCTCGTATGGAAGGAGCTTAGAAGATACATTAGCCAGGAGATTTGTTGCTACATTCTGTGATCTAGGAATAGTAAAGATATCAAATGCCAGAAAATGAGATATAAGATCTTGAACAAGTGATTGATAATGTTTCAGATGTCCCAAAAAATAGTGAATAGTATTTCTCACTTGTTTAATGATGACTTTGGAATGACCAAATACTTTCATATATTGGAAATTCATGCATATTGCTTTATATAGACCTTGAACCAATGCTTTATATTTTTTAGTATTATTGGTACACTCAAATTCTAACCTACATGATAACATTGTCTTTTCTCCTTTAGGACTGACTAAAATATATCCTGCTCCTGCACCGTCATTAGATTTAGATCCATCAAAATACAAGGACCAAAATAAAGGCTTATCTACAGGTTTATCTACAAGTTTATCTACAATATTAACACATTTAGAAGTATCGGTCTGTGCAAAATTTTCAACATGAGATGTGACATTACTAACTGAAAAGGGTGATTTTTGAGCATTGAAGTTCCCAAAAAATGATTCAGCCAAATAGTTTCCAAGAATATTATTATTGAAGGCTACTGGTTCATTATCTTCTTCAAATTCTGTTATTGTGTGAGTCAAGTGTTTTTCATGGTCAATTCTGATTTGATTTGGCTTCCCATTATAAGGAAGCCACATGTGAGACCAGTCAGTTGAAATATAACCATGAAGTTTCTCATACCAATCTCTGCTAAGAATTAAACCATAAAACTCAGGGATGTCAGCAATCAATATATCAATTATTTGAATAACCCTTGGATCAGCAGATAGTCTAATAGTAACTGAATTTATTTCTCCTAAAACTTGAACCTTTGTTCGATCTAATTGGACAATATGAACTGCAGAATTTTGGGGTTCAATATTTAATTTGGAGCAAACTGATGTTGGCATTATATTTGATGAAGCCCCTGAATCAATCAAGCAGTTATGAAAATTTCTATTGTATATCTCATAAGTTCAAAGAAAAGGAGGGGTATGAGAATTTGATCTATCTCCAATCAAAATGACATTGGTAGAATCCACCTTATCAGATGGTGGCCTACTCGATCCTCTGCCAGCCTTGGATAATACACTAGTTGGAAGAGGAGAAGAAGGTACTGCATTTCATTCCTTAAGAAACAACTTTTGCTAATGCTTGAGCTTGCTAAGTTCATGCAGAGAAATATTTGCTCAAGTCTTCTTCATATCTTCAAATATTTTATAATCCATGGAATCTGAAACCACTAGAGTCTTTGATGATGATAGAGAATTAGATGAAGATGGTTTTATTTGAGGAGATGAAATTGGAGTATTCTTCGCGGGAACTTTCTCTTTTGTAACAGGATATGAGTTTTTCCTCTTTTGAGTTGACTAATTAGGTTTTATACTACTCTTACTTCTAGTGTTTACTGTTAAGGCTTCCTGTTCACTTTCATTATCAGAGTTGGGAAGAATAAAGTCCCACATTCCATGACATTCAACTGTTTCTTCTTCCTCCATTTCTTTAGCTAATAAAACAACATCTTCCTCTTCATCATCATCTAAATCAAATTCTGCATTTGATATATTATTTGGGGGTTTAGGATTGTTTGGCTAATTTCTTTTCGATGAAGTGTCAGCTACCTGCTTTTTAATCTCTACCATTTCATTAGACATAGTTTTAAGAACTTTGTGCAGGCCTTCCATGTCATCATGGATATTTGGTTACTTTCTTCTTTGATTTATCTCTAAAAGTTACTTTCTTGGATTTTCTTTCCTCTAATGCATTTTTCTTTTCTACGGCCAAGATACACTTTTCAACAATTATTGCTCCTTTCATATTTTCTGCTAACATCGGTTTGGTAGCTCTATCAACAAAGATGGTTGTGTTTGAAGGTAGAGAAAAAATGTACCATTCATTTCAGACCTCCTTGCTAGGCTTGGACATTGCAGGTATTTTATTTAATAACTTATTCAAACATGAGTTGAAGTCCTTAATGGGTTCTTTGGGTTCGACTTTCAAATGGAGAGGTCATTTATCAAAGTTGTTTTAGACATATCATCTCCAAATTTAGTTAGAAATTTCTCTTGAAAAGCATCCCAGCTATTAATTGAGCTTGATGGTAACTAAAAGTACCATGATCTAGTTGCTCCTTGTAGAGTATATGGGAATAATATTACAACTGCGTCCTCCTCCATTACTCCATTCAAATTAATGGACAACATGAAATTATTTATATGTTCTTCTGCTAACAGGCCATTATCAGGATTAAATTTAAGTAACCATTTTTCTAGATGTGTTGGCAATTGGGTCAAAGGTGCAGGCATTCTATCAGCTCCTAGGTTGGTCCATGGCCTTGGTTGAGGTTGATTATGGGCCACTGTTGGGATATTAGTAGAAGAGAGTGAAGTAGTGGGTGAAGGTGATTGGGTAGAGGATGGTGAAGCTCATGTACCTGTGTGAATCACGATCTGGAGTTGGGAAGTGGATGTATGACCTTGCAATGATATGGATGGAATGGACGATGATGATGAAAGGACTTCGCTACTAATTCTGGCGGTGTCTTCTTAGCCATTTTACGGCTTTGTAGAGGGAATTCAACTGGTGGGATTCCAAGTTTTTCACTCTTTCCTCTAGTCAGCAGTTGCGACAAGATATATTGAGAAGTAACACTGCCTTGGGATAACTCAGACTCTTCTTGAGATATTGAAATCCCCTGCAATTTGTGAATCAAAGACTGTACTTCAGGGGGTTCAGAAGAAGAACTGTCTAGCTTGTTTAGGATTTCAGCAGTGGGGTATGTGTTTTTATTTTCAACTTCTCGCTTACGCATAGGAGATTTGTAATGTGAAAGAGAAGTTGGAGGTGATGGTGAGGGAGTTTTACTCTTAGAATGGCCTCAAGATTTAGATTTACTTGCCATTCATAGTTAGGCCATCCTTCTAGCACCAAAAGTGTTGATGCCTCTAAAATCGTTACACCAACATTGGGGATAGCCAACTGGTCCAGCCCTTAATACAATTCCTTTTCCATTTGGGATGGTGGCTCTGACTGGATAATATGGGACCAATTTCCCAATAAAATGTGTTTTGATGAATGGGTGTTTAATATATATGACAAGATGATAGATGGTTTGAGTTGTAAACTTATGAAAATATACAAATAGACATATATATATATATATATATATATATATATATATATATATATATATATATATATATATATATATATATAACCTCGGGTAATTCAATATCAAATGTGATTTATAATTATTTATGGTAATCAAATGCTAATAAAGATCAATCACTTGACTATGGAAAGTTAAGCATGAATTATGATCACAAAGTGATATAAAACATATCGCATATCATACTAACATCAATTGTTAACATATGTGTTTAAGAATATCAATTCCAACTTACTCAAAAGTGATATAATGCAGAATTGTATGAACATTCACATATAACAACAATATCGAATCAAAAGACTATTTATTTGCATAACTTGCAACAAAAGGACATTGATAAAAGTACCATATGTATTTGAGTCCTCTTACGAAAATAACAGTATGGTTCGCTCTTCTTATTTCCGAAAACTCCAAAAATATACAGAAATGCAAGTCCTCTTGAAATCCCCTTTATAAAAAGTCTGAACCTTGATCCTTGTCTTCTACAAAAATAAATTCAAAAGTGCAGAAATACTATCTTCTTAAATCTAATTTAATGCAATTTCAGGACCCCTTCTCAAATGACATGAAAGGGTCTTTATAATAAAAATAAAACCAAATTGTTTGTAAAAAGTGCTTAAAGTGGTTGGAACAGTGTTTCCCAAAAGATGGGATTTCATGTTAAAATTAGAATTGCAATAGCTCTCAAAAAGATGCATTGCATCTATCATTCCTCATACGGCTTCAAGTTACAAATCTCGAGCATAGTTTGGATCTCTGGTGGATGACTCATCTCGGCATGCAACTGACCTGTGTATACCGCATCTGAGAGTTCTGGCATCATGCGATCTTCTGCATCAGCAAGACATTTGATTTTCATTTTTTGGCTATGTGGTTTGACTAAATTGAAGCAATATGTATCCCAATTGAGGCTTTCTAATTTTTTGATTTGCTCCTCTCTGGTATTCAAATCTTGCTTCCATTGTTTTTCCAATACTTTTGCTTTTGGAAGGTTTTTTGGGGAACACTCAAAACTTAAATTGGCACTCTGTAAGTTATCATTTATCAACTCAATGATATTATTCCTCACTGCCCTAGCCCTTGAAGTTTCTCTTTCTACTTTGATCAGCTGTGTCTCCCATTCTGAAAATAGTATCTCTTTATGAGATTCTTCAATTACTGGCAATTTAGCAGCCCTTCCCTTTTCTGTGCACTACCAAGAGATATAACCTGTGACTTTGTCATCTGCATCCTTGAATTCCAACCTGGAATTGACTGCTTGATCTATCAGTGTGTTGGTTTTTATACATAGTGGAAGAGTGAGAGTATCTTTCGGCAGAGTTGGGTTAGCTGTTGAGATAGGAAATTATTTATTTCTAAGGCTTCCTTTATAAACTCTTCAACTTTGGGATTGTCTTTGAATTACTCTATTGATAGTTGTAGTTGCTTTATTTTCTCGTCCTTAGATTTAATCTCTTCATGATGTGCCAGTTTTAACTATTCGAACTCCTTAGATAACCGTTGTTGTCTTTCAATAGCTTGCTGATCAATCCTCTATTTTTCTACCCTTACCTGTTCTTCAAGCTGTTTAATATTTTGATCTTGTTCCTTGATCAATTGATTAACTTCGTTTGCTTTATCTATCATGGTAGCTGTGTATGCCCCTATAAACTGAGATAGTTTGGTCAGGTCCTCAAAGGGATTAACTTCTGAGTCTCTCCAGATGACATTCATGGATTCTCCTTGAGGCACTATTGCTGATGCTTGGTCTATCTTTCTCTTTTTCTGTTGCCTTTTGACTACAGCTCTGTGTTTAGGGCTATAAAACACATCCAATGGTGGAATTTCCTTTGTGCTTAGTGTAATCTCTGATGAAGGATACTCAGGGATTACCTCAATTTCTTTTGGAGATGAGTCCTTGCTAGATTGTGTTTCAATCACAGGATCATGAATTATGGGCTGTTGTCTTAAAGGGGATACCATTGTGATAACATTTTGGGTATCACTTTGACCTTTAATCTATTGATCAAATTGTTCCCATTCTTTGATCAATATCGGATCAATGTGAACATTTGTGTCCATCTGTTCACTTGCCTTCTCGCTTTTCTTGGTTGCACCAAAAGTTTTCTCTATATCCTGCTCCATGCTTTGCTTTGTTTGTTGGATAACCAATGCAATATTCAATAGGTCCAGTGGTACTGTCTAAAGCCTATGTGTCTTTTAATTGATGAATTGGTCCATTTTTATTGATCCCAGTTTGATTTTTTCCATGTGGTTTAATTGTGTGAATGTATCTAAAATAAGTCATTGAATTCATCTTTCTCATGGATGAATTGTTTAACTTTTACCTGAGTAGTAAAATTAAAAGCAACTTTATTCGATTCATATTGTCTTTTGGGAATAACAGCTAGGTTTAAACCCTTTATTTTCTCAACTTCAATTTGGCGTGCTTATAATCATGCAATGAATAGATTCCATGGCGAATCGGAAAGGTAGGCCTTAACTATTTCTTGGCATCTTTGAGATTTTTTGTAAGCCCTTTTTCATCCGTCTGACAGGCTATTTCCCTAGCCAATAATTTATCTGGGACATATATAGGAAGGACATGCAGGTTGGTAATGCTACCAAAAACCTTAATGTATGTGAACAACTCTTCCCCAAACCAACTGCCAATTGAAGTTAAATCGATACTAGCTTCCTCAGACAGCCGAGGGGCTGGTCTATTAAAAATGGCCTGATGAATGGGTAGGATGAAGCCATGACAAATTTTGTAGAAATGCTTCTTATATTGTTTCTGCCATAGGCATTTATGGTAAATATGGATAGGGGTTGGGTCCTGAATAGTCCATTTCCATCCCATGATGGGAAAATCAGAATTGAAACAAATGGTATCAACTATATAGGCACTCATATAGAATGGGGGAACAACTTGGGTGGTCACAAACCTATTTTTCCTATAATCAAGTATTTGGACGGCCATTTTGTCTGATAGGATAGTAGCCCAATCCATCACAAAAGAATTCAATGCTGCTTCTATTAATGGAACCATTTCAATGGAAAACTTAGCAGAATTGGGGCTTCCAAATAGTCTACACATCATTGCGGCAGCATAACAATATGGAGACGGTAGCAAGTCCACAGAGTACATACTGGATGACTCGTGCTTGTATTTGTTAGGGAAGTGCCTCCATCTTTTGATGGGGTCCAACTCTATTTCATTTTCCTTCGAAAAAGCTTCAAGGATTGATTTATTGTAGTACTTTTGAGGCTCTGGTAAATGATACATTTTCTTCAAGTCTTCGGGCTTGAACGATTCAAACATTATTCCGTTAGCTGTGAAGAGCTTCCTATCCATTATATTGATGCCTTTAACTACCCATTTTACCATGTCATTATATGGCAAAATCTTTGGGCGGGCCGCCATTCGATGAAGAAAAGAGTTGGCTAAATCACCAAGTGTGTTCTCTAACTCTTCAAGTCCATCAGCTGTAGTGTGTCCCTCATTTACCTTCATATTTTCCTTTTCCAACATATCATATATTCCTTCCCATGCAATTTTCCCACAATTTTGACATGTGGTATCCGAGATCAATACAATTTTTTCTTGTCCTTCTGCCACTACAGGGGGGCTTTCGTCTTTCGAGCTTTCTTTGAAATTTTGGATGGTTGCATACTTCCAAATTCAAGTTGTAAAAATGAAACAAAGGATAGTAATAGACTAAAAACCTTCATAGCATCTAAATTCTTGTAACGATAGTATTGAAAGAAGTACAGACGAAAATCGGGACAGGATCATTTGATGCAAAAGATTTTGTACTATAACTTGATATTAACACGAAGGATGAAATATTGAAGGGCCGCAGTCATGACTATTTTTAATGCTTTGTCGTAACCTGGCGACGTGAAACTTTAATGCTCAATGAATAGATCGCATTGCAGATTTCCAAAGGTCTAATTAGAATGTGTGCCATAAACTTTCTGGTTTTGCGATGAGCGATTTCAATATATTATTTTAATATGTAAAAAACGATTGCACATCGTAATTCGGGAGTTATAGGTGTCATGTTCCAAGAGTATTTTGAATTTCCGTGATTGCGATAAGTAATGACCTGGCATATAGAGTTGAGTAATTCCTCATTTAACTCACCCGAATGGTGCTTATTAAACCACTTTATTATATTTTCTCATCGCATCGCGCATCCCTAAGGTAAGTATTACTTGTTTCTGCTAGGTTTGCGATATGCAATCGATGTATATCACATCACAAGTTTTTGGGCTAGCTTCTTTTGGTTATCGGCGATATGCAAAATGCAAGAATCAAATCGCATCGCAAAGCTTCAACGGAATGTTAAACCTATCATTTGGAATCGGTGATATGAGAAATGCAAGAATCATGTCACATCGCAAAGCTTCAATGGAACATTAAACCTATCATTTGTAATTGGTGATAGGTGATATGTGATCGTTTTATCGCATCACATGTTTGTTAATGGTTTTCTTAAGAAGCTATACGATTGAGACTTTTGCATTGCAACACGATTATTCGGATTGAATGTCCCTTAACCTTAAGCAATTATGATTTGCAATGTGTGTTGTTTTCAGAGGGTTTTTTGAAGCACTTTTATTTAAAAAGAAAGAAACAAAGAAAATTATATCTATGTAAAGGTTTGATTGCTTTTTTACAAACTAAAGGAAACCAATTTCTTATTTAGCATCTTAGAATAAGATTAAGAAAAAATTGAAATGGGGGGTTTGTTTTATAGCACAACAAACTTTTGACATAGGTTTTCTCGTTTAGATTTTCCCCTTCTCCGTTTCTACTAGTTGGATGAGCCTAAACACACAGAGAAGAAGGTTAAGTATAGGCATGGAGCTTACTAGTGTGGACACAGGTTCATGGTTGGACCAAAACTTCCCTTACTGATGGTTATATTTTCCATCAAGACTTCATAGGCTGAAGGTTATAACCAAGCACAGAGAAGATAGACACAAAACTAACCAAGTGTTGCAGTGTCACAAGTCTCTTTAAAATTTTAGCCACATACTCTATTCGAAATCTAGAACGTAGTAGCTAGCAGCACTTATTTCCGGAAACAAAAATAGTAATATATCAAACAAACAAAACCCACGTGAACAAAAATAGTAAACAGAATCAAACAAAGCAAAAACAAAGCTAATAAGAAAAACAAACAAAATGAAAACAACAAGAAGCAAGTAGACTATGTACATGGCACGGGTGTGGCCCGACCTACTAAAAATAATGTTTGAGATCTTGGTAATTGGTAGGAAGGTTGTCAACACTCCTACCCAGTGATTTCAAATGATACGTGTGTGGGCCAAGCTTCTAGTAGACTAGTACAAGTCCACCAGGCTCCGCTACCTGAACCCAGTGGCATTTCAGAAGACCTTCAAGTGAAGACAACACCACTATTTTAGGTATTGTGCGCAACATGGGCTCGGATGATGGCACGGGGTAGTTGTTTTTATTCCGGGAAGGGTTCAAGTTTCTGAAGTCAATGCATAATCAGATTTTCTCGGATTTCTTACGTGCGGGATTTAAACTAGAAAACCAAGTATGATGATGAACTTTGCAAGTAATCCAATCACCCAAAATGTTAGTCAATTTTTTTTTGTGAAAGGAGTGCAAGAAACATGTATGTGTTACTTGATCTTCGCTGCAATGGCTTGTCTCCTCCTTTACTTGGGATCCAATGTTGGATTTCTAATGTATAGCATGTACTAAGGTAATCATATACCCTTGTAGACAAATCTCAATAATGTTTGGTCAAGCGGTTAAAGATTTGTCATTGCTGCGATGTGTATCTTGCACCAAGATTGGCCATCTTTGGATCATGATAGGTTCCCAAGACACTTTGTTCATCCGTAGCAATGGTCCTTTTGGTGTTCAGCACAATAGCTTCATACTCAACATCATTGTTTGTGCATTTGAACTTCAAGCAGCTTGAAATCATGCATCGTCTATTGTTTAGGATGATTGAGATACACTTGGTCCTTGAGCCATCATGTATTTCTAATTTGTCAAGATTCATGGCCCACAGCTCATCTGTACATGGATCGTTTGGCGTGCTAGTACTACTGTTACTATTGTTGCTGCTACTATTGCAAAAATAAAGTTTACAAGTTTCATTACCATCATTTGGGCAAGGAATGAGTCCCAACTGCATGTTCGATGAGGTTGGAGTTGCCTGTGTATGATAACACTCCAATGTTGTTTCTAAGAGGCAGTTTCCAAACATGAGTTCTGAAAATCCCAATGGTTCGTTCTCGCCATTAAGGGGAGTGACATTATGTTTCATATACCTATCAGATAACACCCAGATTTGGTTGCATTTTCCCTTGTATGGAAGCCACATGTGAGACTAGTTTGTAGCGAAATATCCATCTAGCCTATTGGACTAGTCTCTGGTGAGTAGCAGGCCATATGCTTTCGGTAAGTCCACAAAAACTATGTTGATGCATTGGTGGACTCGACTGTCATGAGATAATCGGATGATCACATCTTGTAGTTCACCAATGGATGGTACTAATGCTCGATCAAGTTGGATGATTCTCGTCGATGTTTCGCTCCATTGTGCATTGATCTTCTTAACAATGGAGAGCAGCATGACGTTGGCTGCTGTAACAGAATCAACCAATCAATTGTGAATATTGTAGTTTAAAACTTCAAATGAAAGTAGGAATGGAGGTCAACCTAAGTTTACTTCTTCCATCCAGAGTGTATTGAGCATGGTGGATAGTGATCTAGGAGGTGTGCTTGTTCCCTTGCTAGTGGAGGTTGCGCTATTTGTTGTTGTCTATCCCATTGTGTTCAGTATGATATATTGCTGACTCTGGACCTTGGCTAACTCAAAAAAACTGATGTTCACTTGATTTTTCTTCATATCTTCAACAATGTTGTAGTCCATAGGTGGTAGACTTACCGAGGTGTCTGGGGTGGAATAGATGTTCATGTTGTCTGGTGGGGTGTTTTGCAACTTATCGCTCATTGATGTAGTCTTATCTGTCGTTGTCTTCCTGGACTTGCTTTGTGTTTTTTGCCATGGGGTGGCTGGTGGATCAACCTTCTTTATCAGCAATCTCACCTTCTCTTCCATTTCCCTAAGTGTAGGGGTATCTCCTTTACTCCTAAGATTGTAACGATCATTTTTCTTTTGGGGCTACTTCTCGAAGTTCATCTTTGGCATTACTTGCGAGCATTGATATGCATTCACCACATGCCCAGAACTTGGTGTTTCATCAGGTGCAACCTCTTCGTCATCATCAGTGTCTTTTAGCTGCTCCTGTATGTCACCTTCTGCATTAAATGTATGACTACAGACAGATCTATTGACTCACTTCCAATCCGAACAAGAGTTCTCAGGATGATACTCTTCGTGGAAGGAACAAAACTTAGGATCTGCGCACTAATCGAGTTGTAACATAGGATTCTGCGCAATTTTGGAAGCGGACTATTTTCCTGTCTCTGTCTGGGTGAATGACTGCGTCTAAATGTGTTCGTTTTCCATTACTTGAGTTTGGACATCTCGGTGGTCAAGTTCTTGACAAGGCGAGTGAGGGTCTCAATATCAGTTGCTTCCTTGTCTCTACCCTTGATCGTCATTGCTTGGGGCATCTTACTCACATCCTTGGAGTCTTTCATTGATTTGTCATCCTTGATGACTTTTATTGCACGCAAGTCCTTTTCAACAACAATAGCCTCTTCGAAGCTTTCCAAAAGTGTTGGCTTCGCAACTCACTTGACGAACTACGCAATGGTGGTTGGCAGTGCAAACGTGTAATAGTCAACAGTGATGGAGTCATAAGGTTTAGTGTTTGCTACAAACTCTTTCAAAATACAAATAAACCTCTGATTGAAGTCTTTCACTTTCTCTTTTTGCTCGATCTTGAGGCTTCCCAATTCTTTGAGTAGCATGGCTAAGGTCTTGTCATCAATAAACTTTTCAAGGAACATACGTTTGAAATCACCGCAGTTTTGTATGGAGTTGGGTGGAAGGCTCTAATACTAGGCAGCTATGTGGCCATCCAAGGTACATGCGAACAATCTAAATGCTACATCGTCATAACGTACCTCAAGGGTTTGCAGCTATAGGTAGAATTTGTCTAAGTGGTCTTCTACCTTCACCGTTCTGTCAGAGTTGAACTTGATGTTCATTCTCTTTGCTCGCTTCTGCATCTTGTGTAGAATAGCCAGGAGAGCCAATGGTCCCTAAGTCATCCATTCAAGATTCGGTCCGGCCATCTCTTCTTCTTCTTCGTCCTCTTCCTCTCCTTCAAAGTTTGATGGTTCCAGATCTGAGTCGGTTGGTTTGTCTCCACCTCCACCTCCTTTGTTTCCTTCCCCTCTGCCTCCTATACCATAGTTTGATCCCAAGATCATAAGAGTGCCTTGTTCGTCTTGTGGGAATATTGGAGGTTACTCTCCATCTTCAATATCTTCTTCTAGACCTTCAAGCATGGCAAGGATTGCTTCTTCCACCGATAATATGACAACTCATGTGGGAGTGGCTTTTGGCTTCCTAGATGTGTGTGGAAGATGTTGTACGCCTGGGAGAAGTTTGACTGCTTTGGGGAACTGGCAAGTGATGGGATGGACAGAGCGAAGGTGTTGATATGAAATCCCGTGTTCAATTCTGGGAGGTGAGGAGTAACCAACTGCAGAGTTGTGTGTAGGTAAGAAGGAGTGCGAGTTACTGACTTGACCAGATGGTTGATGAATGATTGTGAGGGGAATTTTAGCCATGTACAACTGGTTTCCCTCCTTCTATCACCAAAAATGTTGATGGTACTAGACCCGCCAACATTCACGGCATCACCCGAGTCTGAAGTCCCAACTAGACCTCACAACGTTTGGTGTGGGAGTCCCATTTGGTATGATGGCCCGGTTTCCATTATCTTAATGATTTTCCTCAACTCTTGCTTTTCAGCGTAGGAGAGTGGTTTGCTTTGTCTTCGAGAAGTGAGGTTCACATGCCTGGTGAGTTTAAGTGTTACTTGTGTCAGTGGTTCTTTCACTGTCGAGGGACCGGGTGAGAGTGAGTTCCATGTTGGTGGGGATGCAATCCCAAATCGGCTAGGAACACACAACACAATAAGACGTGCACAACTTCCAGAGGAGCAGTCCACATGGATGTGGCAGTCACAACATACAAGGTAAGATAACGCGTACAACACTCAATGGATGAGTCCGAACGAGTGCAATGGTTGTTACAGAAAGCTTCATGTGAAAGGTTTGTCTTGTGTCCAAGAGAGTAGTCTACACAGGCAAGACAGTGTTAACAACATTTACAACATGTTTCCATTAATAGATTATGTATTACAACAAGTGAAATAGTTCATATGTAGAACACAGGTTAAAGCAACATGCATCACAAGTGTTAAATATTAGTCTTACAATAATTAAAATACATGTGTGAAAACGTGTTGGCCTGTTAGCAAGCTTCTAAATTAAGCGAAAGTTCCAAGACACATCATTACACCATACATCACTAACCCTGAGTGCGGGGCATTGGATCCACTACTTAATCCTCAAATAAAAGATTACAGGCTCTCTTGGCTATGTGGGAGGAGCTGAGGTGAAAAAGTCCCTTACATGTATAAATGAGGGGGTATTTATAGCCAAGGGTGAAACTAACCCTTGTGGTTGTTCAACTACCCTTATGACCATTTGATTTCCATGACTTTTTGACTTACATGACTCTATGTTCAAGAAGTGGGTCTCCTAGACTTCCACGTTACATCACATTGATTGACAACATAACCCATAGTATAGATGTGGGAGACATGATTATGACATGGCTCGACATGACAGTGTTAGTACATTCATGCTGTTGTTAGAATGCATGTCGAGCTACAGTGCTTCTGGGTGATGGGGATCTTCATGGTGTATCACAGCTTCACCTCCGCATGGTGAAGTGCGCTAAGTCTTCAATGGTCTTTGGTTAGCTTGATGAAGCTTTGGCATGTTTCTCCTTTTTTGCATGTTCGAAGGCTTGACAGGCTCATCTATTTGCGAAGGTGCACATTCATCCATTCGTCCATTGGTGAGCACATCTCTTTGCATGCATCGTTCATTCATCTATTGGTGAACCTGTCCTTCTCCATGTGCTCCCTTCGTTCATCCCATTTGTCATCTTGCCATGTTTGTTGGTGTACCTGTAACTGCAGTCAGTTATGACGAGATGACATCAAATCCAAAACCTCCTAGTCTACCATGACACATGATCATTTCGGATGCAGGTGACCAGGAGAGGCAACAAGTTTGTGGAGTGGGATGATGGCACTAGGCACTACTGATGAAAATTGTGCAAGAGTCACTGAGTGATGGAGATGGATAGTCCAAATCGATAGTGACTGTCTGCGAGGTCTGGCTTGGCTGGAAGGAAAATTTGTACAAATTTTGGGAGGGACAGTTTGGGTTACAGGAAGGCAAGCTAGGCAGGATCTATGGAGTTTTTGAAATGAGTAGGCAGCAGAGGCTGGAAGGCAAAATTTGCGCAATTTTCTGGAGGAACAAGCCAGGCTGTGAGGAGGGTCAACAGGAAGGAATTGCACAATTTTTGGGAGGAAGTACCCAGGAGACTAGTAGCCAAAACTATGCAATTCCCATAGGGAACTGGCAGTTGGCTGCTGGGGTCACTGGCAGCCAATACTACACAATTCCTACAAGGAACTGGCACTGAGATGCTTAGTCACTAGTAGCAGAAACTACGCAATTCCTGGAGGGAACTAGTAGTCTGCTACTAGGAGCTACTCGCAGCAGAAACAACACTGAGGCTAGGAGGTCAGCCTGCTGATCATCTCTACACAATTTCTTAGCTGAGCATACCGTTGGGTAGTGGAAGGATTGCTTATGAAATTGCGCAATTTCTGAAATGAGCAGTGGGTCGACTGTCGGGATGACTGACTGGGAAAATTGCACAATTTTTTGAGGGAGACAAGGACAAGCACTTGGTGTCCTTTCAGCCTATCTGTGTAATTTCCTTAGTCAACTGAGTGAGTAAGGTCAGTGGTCTCTGCACAATTTTTTAGGGGATTCAGCCCTAGGGTGACTGTCGGGTCCGACTGTCTGGGTGGCCAGCATGAGGGTTGATTGAATTTATTCCACACAACGCAGCTTGAAAAGACTAGCTTGGTGCTTTTGTGTTGTTCTGGTTGACATTCGATCGAGTTGAAATCAGGGTGATGGTCTGGCTATCAGAGGGTATTCTGGTCATTAAAACTTCAGCAAAAATGACTAAGTGTGTGAATGATTGAAAGATGCATAGGTGATTGTACAAACAAACACTCGCATGACTTGATGATGAAACAAACCAAACCATCCAGACACACATGTTCAAGATGACTAACCGATGGTGCAAGTGACAAGCGCGACACTCATGATTAACCATTCATTAATGGAGACGACGCTTGCATGACAACGAATGTGACTCTGTGTGTGAGTGTGACAGATGCTTTCATAGCGAACACAACAAGCACATATGAAGTGAAGACTTTGAGCATAACCATAACATGGTTGCAAGCATGACTTAGACACCAACATGAAGAAACTTGAATGAAATGAACAAGAAAGGCACATGCAAAGACTCACACGAGCTCGCGAAGTGAACCCGAGTGTGTGCAGTCATCAAGTGAAACTCTCAAGGGAGGCTCCAAAATTGGTGCAGGCCAAAATTTTGGAGGGTGGTTGTAGCCACTACAACACATGGGTAAATGGTTCCATGTCCATAAGAGCTCAAAAAACTATAATCTTGGTTGTGGATGGCTATAGAATTCTTATTATTCCTAACTAGAATCTTATTAGTCCTTAATATGAAAAATGTAAAATGTTAGGTGAAATTTTTGAAAAAATATTTAAATATATTAGGATTGTAAATATTCTCTATGAAATTGTGGCAATTTTTAAGGTTAAATAACTTTATGCTATAAAATTTGGGTGAATCATTTTTAGAAAAAAGGGAATTTGGTGATTTTTTTGGGAAAATGTATAGAAAGTTAGTTTATTACTGAAATTTAACCCGTAAAATTTTCCATGGGACACTTGTTTGAATGGTTCTTTCTCTTTTTTTGTTCTAGGAAATTGGAGCCTCCATTCAGAGTTGTGTTTCTTGAATTTTTAAGCAACTTTTAGTGAAGTTCTGTACTTGTGAGAAGAGTTACACTTGAAGACAATGCGATAATAATCAAGGGTTTGTAAATGACACAAACCCTCAATGTTGAGTTGAATTTCCACTAAATGGCCCTTTTATAAATCCATTTCAACACAAATTCTAGTGCATAGACAGATATTCCCTTTTGGTTCAGCTACGTCAAAATAATGGCCTAGATTGTATCTAATAGATTTAAGAAAAGCTTCATCCCATAAGATGGTTGGAAGGTTTGGAAACTTGACCCATACAAATGAAACTAAAATTTCCATGTCTAGATCAAAATCAGAGGTCTAGTGGGTAAGAAACATTCATGTCAAAACCATGATATAAAGACTTCATATGAAAATATAGTACCTTTCTTCTTTGTTGCTAATTAAAAGCAAATATTAACCACTACCACAGCCATAACTAGAAATATGGCTTGAAACAATATCCTAGTGCTTTGAGAACCATATATGAGTTGCTTGAACGTTGGGCCAAACACTTGTAAACTTTGCAATTAAGAGTTCCCGATGTAGCACACTTGCTTTCATTTTTTCCAATGTGGAAAAAATGTCCAACATGTGGATGACTTCAACTCTTTTAACAAATGTACTCTTTATTGGGTTTTTATCACCAATAGGTTTTGAATATATAATTATAGAAGTTGAGGCTTTCTCCTCATGATTGGAAGATGCATCCATGGTGAATCGAATTTGTGAAGAGCTTGGCTAAGGAAAAATGGAGGCTCTTGTTTAGGTGACAACAAAGCCTCAACATACTAAACAACTTCCTCAACAAATAAGACATTGTTCTCTTTTCAGGTGGGCAACACTAGGAGAGCATAGCAATGGCACCCACTTGCTATTAGGCTTATGGTTAGGAGCTCCTAGGTCTGGAAACCATTATGTCCTTCAAGCAAGTCTTAGCCACCATAATATGAGGCTCCAAGCCATTTCCTAGATTACTATAAAAGTCTTATCTTTCATGGTTTAATTGTTAGTCATACAAAGTTGTTACATTTAACATATAACAATATTTCAATATTAAATTGTCCACTCACTAATTTGTTTTCTTGTTTTCATTACATGTTGGAGACTAATATAGTGCAACCTACGTGAGCCTAATGGTTATAAACATGGGTTTTCTCCTCAGAGGTCAGGTGTTTAATTATGAAGGGGGGTAGGATATGTACACATGAACAAGTTGTTGTTTGCAAATATATTAGTGTGGGGTTGGGAAGGGACTAGCTCTCTTATTCTCACTCATGGACTAGAGAGAGGAATGAATTATATTTCCCAAACAAACCCCTATACTAAAAAATTTACGCCTATGCTGAAAAATTTATCATAAAAAATGTTGAATAATAATAATAACAAATGTGACATTAAGAAACTTAAGAACTTATTTTTTGTAATGTAAAGTTTGTTATTTCTTAAATTCAAGAGAGTACATACAGATCATCTAATGTTTATTCTGGCTTGCCACTAGGGAAACCAAAGCAGAGATAAAACTTCAATTTTTATAGAAGCCATATGAATTTTTTTATGATAATTGTCCAAAAAACTAAGAAAAAAAAAACTAAATTGTTCTCTAAGACCTTTAGGGCCACTCTTAAACTATAAACAAATAAACCTATATATAGGAAGAGAAAAAGGAAACATAAAAAAAAAAGAAAAAGAAAAATCATTTACAATTATCAGCGTCCGAGGCTTCTACTGGAATGGGCTCCTTGTTGTTGCCAAGAGAGTAGCTTGGGTCTAGGGGGCGCAAATTGGACAACAAGAATTTAATAGCTATTTAATAGCTCAATGTTGTGAAGCATTTCTAACATTCCCTCAATAGCTTGGAGGTTTAGTACGCAAATTCATAACACATACATTGTTAAAAACCTAGTGGTATATAAATTCAATCATGAAGGGTTAAGAAATAGGATTTGTTGACAATATTAAAAAGTAAAAAAAAAAAAGAAAAAAAAAAAGAGGAGTAATTAGAAAGAAGATTAGTAAGATATTATTGTTATTTACATCATATTTTTATAAATATTTTATTGTTTGTATAGATAAAATTTTAAATTCTAATTAAAAGTTTATCTAATTTTATATATGAAATAAAGACTAAATGTTATTAAAAAAACACATAATTTCATTTCAAATAATTCTACTGATGAACACAAAATATGTCAAAGTTTCTTATAAATATTACAAGGTTGAAATTATTTTAGTTCAAAAGTATTAATTTTTAAAACTACTTTTGATTAGCTAACAACTTATCTTCCTTATATCTATGAAAACAAGTTAACAACCCAAAACAAAGAGGCATCTAGCAAGAACAAAAATTTGTCTTAATATGTATCATTAAAATATTACTACAAGTGATATAGTTTTCATTGAATAACAATGATGAATTAACTCACATTTGTATATAATAACTAATAATGATTTTTTTACTATAAATTAAAAATTAAATTACAATCAATTTTTTCACCTTCAAAAATATATATTATTTTTAATTAATTGATAAATTATTATTTAATTTTACTCTTTGTAAATTATTATTTATTTTACTTGAGTTAAAAAAGGAAAAAGAAAAGAAAGATATAACTTAACATAACACAATCTCCGAACGATCTAATAAGAATGGTTATTTGGGAATATCCTTGTTTTTATTGGATTATGTGCACATTGCAAATATTAACCTCGCACAACCATAGATTTTATATTATGATACTTGTGGTTACAAAAAGAAGATGACCATAGTTGGATAATAGTAGTAATGTAGGTTTTGGCTATATTTGAAAATTAAGTTAACGGAAAGATCAATTTACAAATCCAAAATATTCTAACTGTGGACTACATATATATATGAAAAATTAAATAATTTTTCATTTTTTAATTTTTATTTTATATATATGCGCGCGCACATTAATACTTATGAAAAATGTAAATAATTTTCTATTTTTTAATTTTTGTTATATTTGAGTTGCAAAGAAAATACATCTAATATGAATTGTTTCTAATGGGCAATGAGCTCTAACTCCCTTGAGTTTTTATATCCTCAATCATTGAAAATGAAGTATTCCTCATTTGTTAGATTCAATTGCACATAGAGGATGTAGGTGTTCATATATTCTAAAGAATATAATATTAATAATAATAAAAAAAAATTTATAATATAAAAAATATATATTTAATTTTATAAATATGGAAATGTATAAATACAAAAAAATATAGCAATAGTTTAATAGTTTATATAGACAATATTATTTAGAATTGGATCACTATAAATAAAGTTACTTTAGAGTTAAGTTAGTTTATGTATAACCATAGAGAAAGTTATTATGGTATTTAAAATTGAGTTAGTTTATATTATTGTGTGTATCAAGTATGGAAGAGATTTTGTAATGTAATGTTATGTTAAGTATTTTGACTCAATTAAATTACATAAAAATAAAAAAAAATAAAAAAATTAAATTAAAAAACAAAATAAAGCTAATAATTGAAATAAAATTGATGTGATATAGTCAATTTATTTTTCGGGCTTCTAATTGTGATAATCTATGGTTTTTCCCATGGTATTTTTCTCTAATGTAGTTTATTTAAATGCATGAAATTCCAAAAAAAATATCTTTTTCCAAACAAAAAGATTCTACTAGGACTTTGATTGCTATTTATTTTTTCTCTATCCCCACCCAAAATGATCTTTGTAAAAATGAGACTTTGATTGTTATTTATTTTCACTCTATCCACACCTAAAATGAGTTATGTAAAATTTATACCATGTTTATTTGGACCGTTTTCAAATTCTATTTGTGGTTTTTTCATAAAACTCCAAGATTAGCCCATGTTTCTTAGCACTAATAATCTCAACAAATCTAAAGATTGATTTTCACTAAAATCCCAACCTCCAATGTTTTGGTCGTAGCACTCTATAACAACCGCGGTCAAAATTCCATGTAAATAAAGTTAATAAAGGAAAAATAATAACCAAGGTCACGAGACACGTATTCCAAGCTGAATGTTGGGAAAAAAAATCCTAGTGTAGGTGTTCATTTGGTTAATTATGGCTATGGAAATTAGCAAAGGCAATGACAAAGGCTTTGGAAGGCAAAATGGCACTAATTGGCAATTTATTTATGAAAATAATGAAAATTAGGAGAAAAGGAAGGTGAAAGGTCACAAATTGTGTGTGAGGAGGAAAATGAAGGAAAATACTGGGAAATAAAGAAAATAGAGGTCCCCTTAATAAAAAGGCTTCTGAGGATCAGTTGGTACCTTTTGTCAATTCAGATTTAGAACTATCTGTCTCTTTAATCTCTCTCTCTCACACACTCTCAGACACAGAGCATTCTTGGAGCACTCTAGCATTGGATCAAAGAAAGCAAAAGAAGGACCAAAAAAGCAAAGAGAAGAATAGATCTAGCAAGGAAGAGTAGAATCAAGCAACAACGATGAGATTACTTGCATATATCGATTTGCATGTGTGATTTCCTTGCTAGATTTAGCATGCATGGTATATGCATGTGTGTATTTGGTTCTCCTGGTGTCATTGATATGGGTTTTTCTAGGTGTGATAGGGATTTTCAGCATTGCATTGTCATTTCCGAATAGCCATGGTGTGATGGGTTCTCTTTTACTTGGTTAAGTTGGATTGTCGGGTGGTTTTGAAACTGAGTGAGGTGGTCTCTGAAGAAGAACACAAGGCCTAGGAATCCTTGGACCAGAGAAGAGGGGATTGTAGTACAACCAAATTTTGTGTACCACAGTAGGCCTAGGAATCCCTGGCCGGTGAATGACAGGATATACGGTAAAGTCTAGAGGTGTGCGCCCTCAATCATACCTAGGGATCCTTAACCGATGAATGATGAAATATATGGTAAATCCTGGAGGGTGAAGTCTCGATTAGGCCTAGGAATCCTCGACTGGTGAATGGTGGGATATATGGTAAAACATAGAGACTAGGAGGTAGGAAAATTACTCATAGTGTAGGTGGAGAAATCCGGAGGCATCCATGCTTGTTTAGAGGCTAGTGATCAGGTGGGAATTGCGTAAAGCCTAAGGAAACCTAGATTAGTTGTGTTGTGAGTTGCACATTCATGCTTGGAATATGGCATGGGGGTGATTGGCTAAAAGAAATATTTGATTCAATCCAATCTATGCTCAGGTGGTTCATGGAAGTCCCTGACTTGGTTGGTTTTTGCATTTATTAATAAGAGCTACTTCTCCTTAGTATTTCATGTGTCAATGTAGTGGTTCATATGTGATTTGTATGGTTGTTGTATCCTTGTTATTTATGTTGGTTATATGTTAGTTACGAGTATATTTTATGATAGACTTGATGTATGGCTCACATAATGTTTTGATTAGAAAATGAATGTAAAATGAATACATGACCTAATATATGATAATGCATCTATTGTGATAAGGAAAAATGCTTCTTTACAAATCTCATATAAGTATGATGCCCTTATGCTCAGATTTGTTGTTATGACCTGTAGATTGCATAATTATGACATGTTTAATGGAATCCCTTCCATGGCTAGTAGGGGTAAGATCAATTATTTGTACCAATGATTGCATTAGTAACCTTATTTCATTGTTTTTTATCATTTCTGAAAGTTTCATGAAGTTTTGGGCAATGGCTTGAGACCTAGCCCTGAAAAAGTGGCTCGAAATCTAGGGTCGTTGGCTCAAAATTGCTGGAAAAAGTCCACAGTCGTTGGCATGCCTTGTTATGGGAGAAACTAGAAGGCCTCAATCACATGCATGGCTTGTCCTAGGAGCGAATAAGGGTCCATATGAGTAAAATTTCAAGTTACCTCAGGGGCTAGTCACCTAGAAGGTTTTGTAGCATGTGTGAAAGGTCAGATTGGTTTGGTTTTATCAGTTCCACTTCCTTAATTGTACATGGGTAGTTGAATCACAACATAGTAGCCTCTCATCACATGTTTACCCCAACATACTAGTTAACATGGGTAAATGTGGGAGGAGGGTGTTACCGAGTGGTATCAGAGCGTGGTTCACCCCTTGGACTAGATGGGTGGTGTGTTGGTCATGCATACATGTTGGTTGCATATGTGTTCCTTTTTCCTGTGGTTTATGTGCTTGTTTCAAATGCATGGTGGTGGTCATTGTTGCAGTTGTGTCACCATGTGAAGGTTGATGGTGTTGTTGTTGGATGTATTTTTGGTGAGTATATGTCGGTTATGCATGTCAGTTTTTATATGTTGTTATGCATACATTGACATCATGATACTTGTTGTGCATGAGGTCATGGTATGTGGTCGGTATGGTCATGCTTTGATAACTAGATAATAGTTGAAATGATGTTCATATATTCTTATGATTATGATTATATATGTATCATGTTAATTTGGTTGGTCTTATAGATGAGATATCCTGCCCAAACTATACTGAGGTATGTTGGTTTGTTTATGATTTGGTTTAGCTTACATGATATACCTTATAGGAAGAGAAGATCAAAGATGAATACAAAAATGGTAGACTACAATTCACGAGACTCTCCCTATGGATCAGATGAGCAGCATGGTGTTGTGCACTCTTTTGACATAGAAGACACATTGAGAAGTTTGAAGGTAGAAATAAGAAGTTGCAAAGTAGATAATGAGAGAATCATTCAAGCACAGAAGAAACAAGCAGAAGTCAATGTAGTAATCCTTCAAAGTTTGTCATAATTGCAGAGATAAGGACCACTTCAAATCAACCATGGATAGGAGGATAACACTAATGGGGCATATGGTAGTAGATCTGATGGTGGGCACAAGTCAAATAGATATGACACAATCAAAGATGGTAAGTTCTTGGATACTCCAGATAGGAGAGGTGATGGACACAGGTTCTATTCTAGTTCCAGTTCAGATAGGCACTATGATCGTCATCATTATCATCCTTATAGAAGGAGTGATAGTGAATATTTTCTGAATGATTTCAAGGAAGCAAAGCCACCTACTTTTGATGGGCATTTGAAGAAGCCAAAATATGTTTAGGCATGGTTACTAGGGATGAAGAAGTTATTTGATATACATGATTACACAGAGAACATGAAGGCCATAATAGATTTCCTCAGCCTCAAAGGGAAAGCATACATCTCATGGGAAGATGTGAAACAGGTTGGAGGTATTATGAAAAAACACCTGAGTTTGCATGAATTTAAGAGACTTTTCAGGAAGAAATATTTGTTAGAAAGGTACTATGACATTAAGGCTAAGGAGTTGTATGACCTAAAGATGTGATCGATGGAAAATGAGGAGTATACGACCAATTCCTAGAGTTCTTGAGGTACGTACCATATCTTAGGGATGCAAATGATAAATTCCAAACATTTTTTAGTGGATCTCCATTAACATTTAGAGATCGAATTGAGTATGATGAGCCTTGGTCACTTGAGGAAGTTATTGGTAAATTGAAGCATTGATATGAGTGATCAAATCGTAAGATAAAATCTTAGCAAAGTTGGAAAGGAAAAGGCAAAGCTAAACATAAATGGCAGCCAAAAGGAACAAGGCCTCATGATGTAGGTGAGAAAGAGAATGTTGCACCTTATAAGAAGTTCAATGTAGTTAGACAAGGACATGGGCCACAACTTGAGGGGAAATAGAATAAGGGTGACGGTATAGGATGATTGTAGTGTTGGAAATGTGGTAAGGAGCAACTTAAGAGGAATTGTCCACAGAATCAGGGTGGAAAGCCTTAGATCTACAGTGCATAGGAATTGCGGACAATTGGGGATGTTGGGCAAAGAATTCCTCGAATCTATGCAGCATTGGATAACATGAAGGCAAATCACCAGGCATCTATTATTGAGATGGAAGGTAATATTTGTGATCAAGTTGTTTCTACTTTGATTAACCCTAGATCTAATTATAGTTATGTTAACCCTAACATGGTGGATAAGTGTAGTTTGAATAAATATCTGCATGCATAATCTTGGTTGGTGCAGTTGGATACAGATACAAAGAAAAGAGTTCATCATTTGGTAAGAGCTTGTGCATTTGAGTTTAATGGTATGCCTACATCATCATATTTGAATGTACTGTTGTTGGGGTCATATAGTATGATTTTGGGTATGGACTCATTGTATCTTCATAGGACTAAGGTGGATTGTGTAACACCCTCCTCCCATATCTACCCAAGCAACCGACCAACTAGGGTAAACATGTGATGAGAAGTTACTATGATATGATTCGACCTCCTAGGTCATGTTAAGGAAGTGGAACCGATGGAAACACACCATACAGACCTTCAACATCCGCAATACTACCCTCATGAACCATCCCAACTTTCCGTCCAACCAACCCCAGGGTCCCACTAAGGTTTTGGAGCACTTGATCTCCGGATGCTCTCATGCTATGGGAATGCCAGCGTCTAGGGTCCTTTGGATGCTCTCACGGGCCTGCAAGCCAACATCCAAGGACTATTTTTATCATTTCTGTGGCAGTGTCCATGGGATTTAAGCCACATTTTTAGGACCAGAGCCTAGGTCATTACCAAAAATTGAATGATACCTTCAGAACAATAAGATAACTTGAAAATAATAGTACTAATGAAATTAGTCTAATAAGACATTGATTGGACCCCTACTAGCCATGAAAGGCATTTCGTCAAACACATCATGGATATGTAATCTACAGGTGAAAGAAATAGATCTAAGCATAGGGGCATCATACTTATCTGAGATTCACTACGAGGCATTGTTTCCTTATCAATTTGGCTGCAGTTTCATTCATTAGGCCATAGATACATTGTTTATTCATAGACAAGTAAAAGCATGATGGGAGCCAAACATAGCCACTGTCATAATACATATTCATAACCAGCATAGTAATAACAAAAACATCAAGGATAAAATAGACATAGAATCTACATATAAACCAGTATAATACTCATGAGATAACAAGGAGAAATAAACTCATATTAATGATGCAAAATCAAACCTGGTATGAGACTTCCACATTCCACTTGACCACAGAATGGCTGAGCCAAATCTCTCTTCAGCTATTCACTCACATGCCATATTCCAAGCATGAATGTGGCATCTCATAGAACACATCAATCCAAAACCATATAAGGGTTCCATAGGCCATCCACCTCAACCCATCTAATAGTGATTCCACCTCACAGTTGGACATCATAAAACCATCATTGGATTGGTCTCTAGCCAAGCCTTCCAGGGATCCAGAGCGTTTGTTCCAACCAAGGCTTCTAGGACTAGTAACTCAACCCAAAGTTGCCATCGAGATTAAAGAGCATTTGTCCAACCAAGGCTTCCAAGACTAGTAACTCAACCCACCAAGGGCTTCCAGAGTGTTTGTCCAACCAAGGCTTCTAGGACTAGTAAGGCAACCCAAGTTATTACAGGGCTTCTAGAGCATTTGTCCAACCAAGGCTTCCAAGAACTAATAACTCAACCCAAGCTAAGGAAACATGAGAACCAACGAGGAAATAAACCCACAATCTCCATGGATATACAGGAAATGGCAAGGCTCAGAAAATCTACTGTCAATCCAAGAAATCCTCCATGTCAATGACAGATCATAACCAAGAAACAACATGTATGTGCCATGCATGCCAAAACTAGTAAGGAAAGCATACATGTGACTTGGTACCTGCAAGTAAAACCCATTGTAGCAATTGATCCTGATGTCCTCTTGCACCTTTCTTCTCTTCCTTTTCCTTCTTGCTCCAAATTCCAAGTATGCCACACTCTCCAAGTTTCGTTGGCACCTCCATCCCGGGTAGTCAATCCCTTCGAAAAGCTTCCTTGCATCAAAAGATGCAAAAACCAAGGCATATCCCTACCTCAAACAATCATATTGGTCATAGCATGCTCATGGAAATCAGTGGACATTATTGGGTATCATTGTCCCAAAATGGCCCTGCTCATGAATGCTCTACCAACATATTGTTGCATGTTCCAATTCCTTGTTGTTTTTGCTAATTCTTGTAGTCAGTTCAACCACCCAATCGAGCATTTTAGGGCTTCCTATACCAAGCACATAAATTCCATTAGATTTGAAATAAATTGAAATAAACTCAGATCATACCTCATCAGTGTCCTGTCAATAAGGTACACTTGCAATTATGTTCGCTTCCTATCACAATAAGTCAAACTAGCATCTTTGAACAAATCATCAAGTACAAACATATCACATCAAGTTAGCTCAAAACAAAACCATCATAGATCAAAATCATAAATCACATGTAACCATCATAAACTAGAATCATAGATCATATGTAATCATCATAGACTAGAATCATAAATCACATGTAATCATCATAGACCAGAATTGTAAATCACATGTAATCATCATAGACCAAAATCATAAATCACATGCATAGTAAAATTGAAATAAAATAGTGATACTTATCATTTAATCAATCCTTAGCTTCTGCTTTTTTCCTTATTTTGTATGCACTCTGGATCGGTTTCACACATGACAAACACTCAGTGCCTTCTCCTCAACCATGTGTACATAGACATAGTGCTCATCACACATATAAAACCACACGTGGCATATAACACCATGCAATAAATGCACCTACACATGACATACAACACATACACCTACACCCAGTGTACAACACAACACAATACATGCGCCTACACCTGGTGTACACTACCACACAATACATACACCTACACCCAGTGTACAACACAACAAAAGACATATTCCTACACCAGATATACATCATGACACATATACCTACACCCGGTGTATAACACAATACTTATACGTACACAAATTACAACACAACGAATACACATGTCACTATGCCACAACTACACAATGCACATACATAGTACCGCATGATCGCAACACAACATGTATGATATGCACAGAATACCACACATACACCATTACCTCTTGTAAAACATGTACACAATACCACCTATACACAACACCACCTACACAACACGTACACAACATCACATGTACACGGAACCACCTGCACAATGTGTACATAATGCCACATGTACATGTTGAGCCTCCATTTTGTCTAGACTTTCATTCCTTTTATTGAATAACTTTGTGTCTATACAGGGTGTTTATAATCATTATTATCCTTTTTATGCACCATTGGGCTATTATCTAGAGGCATTCAGAGGTAACATTTATTGATCTATGAATTCTTCTTGTTTTGTTAATTTGAAAAGTATTTAATGTTAAAATTTCATTAATAGTAGGCTCCCTTTGTGCCAGGTGAAAAATTTATATTTTAACAATGCAATTCCTGTACCAGCAGTGTGCCCAGTGGGATGATCCCTGGAGAGGACAGCAACCCAGCTCTATGTTTCTCAATAATTATGTAACAAGACTTCAGAATTAATATACTATGCATTTGATTTCGTGTTTTCAAAAGTTCCTGGTGTTGTAATTTAACTACTGCAAGGGAAACAAGTTGGGTGGTTTGGGCCCACCAGCTAGTATGTTGCCCCATATCTCTTAGGATTTCTCTGCATCTTATTTTGATAGATGCATGGTGTGAGTATAATTTAATATAGATCTGTAATTTCATTTCACATTTCTTTCCTATGCTTTGATCATTTGAGATTTGTAATTTCATTCTACACTTAATTGTCATTTCTCTAATCATTTGAGTTTGATTAATGATGTCATTGTTTTCTTGAAATGTATTTCTATGAAGACTGAGATAGAGTATAGGTAATTAATGTTTCCTTACTACATCTCTCTCTTTTATTACAAGTTAAGTGTGATACTTGCCCTGATCTAAATTGTTGCATAATAAGGACACTTTGGCTTATGAAGAGTTATGTTTGATTGAAATCATTATGTCAATTATTCATGACTTCCTAACAACTATTATCTGAGATGTGAAACCGATTCCTGCACTTTGGAAAAAATTCATGTTATATACCTAGGGGGGATAATATGGGGTACCAAGGGAGGTACCCAAGGTAATAATGTAATAATGGGATGGGCCATAGTAATAAATAAGGTGGTTAACCCATGTCATGTAAGGGACCACAAGTAGTTAATAATAATGTAAGGGGCCCATGGTATTAGTTGATGGTATAAGGAAACCATGGTAATGGTACATGGTATTGTATGTATGAGGCCTATATAAAGGCTAGAGACTCCACATATGAATATGAAGAGAAGTATTATTGTATGAACAAGCATATGGCTTGTGGAGTGTTCTCCTTCCTTAAGGAGTGAATGTATGGTGTTGCCCTACCTTAAGGGTTTGATCAATAAAGTATAATTTCATATTATTCTTGGGTATATTTGCATTATCTTATGTTTTGATATCAGATCTATAATATTTCTGGGTTAGATCTATAACAATTGGTATCAGAGCACTTTCTTGGGCACAAAAGTGGAGATTTTTTTTTTTTTTTTTGCAGGGTTTCGGGGGCGGCGACCTTTCAGGTAAGATCTGTACGTTTTTGTGCAAGATTTGCAGAAACTAATTGCAGATCTGTATTCCTTGTGCAAAAATAGCCGAATTCAAAAAAAAAATCAGTTGAATCGGAGTCCGGATGAAGGAGATATCGCTGATCTAAAAATCAGTGGGGTTGCAGAGAATTTTTAGGGCCAGCGAATTTGCGGCGCAGATCTGGACGTCCTGGTGCCAGATCTGTAAGATCTAATTGTAGATCTGGAATCTTTGTGAAAAAACACATGATTTCAAAAAAAAAATCAGTCGAATCGGAGTCCGGATGAGGGAGATATCGCTGATTTAAAATCAGCTCTTTTTGTAGAAATTTTGGGTGACGCCGGGAGAGTAGCAGCGCAGATCTGAAATTCCAGTGTCTGAATCAGGATTTCTATCACATGGGAAGATGCAGAATGGTTGTTCCATTTCTAAAAACAGGTTATAACAAGGATTCTGAGCAATATTGATGGATCTGTGACCATTTCAATTTTTCGCCAATATTTTTGTGATGGCGGGCCTAGATCGCCTTGAACAGGAAGACTCTTTTTTGGGTCATCTCTGTAAGCTCCAACAGACGGGCACAGTGGAGGAATATATTACTGCTTTTAAAGCCTTAGCCTTTCGCACTAGGGGTCTCACAGATGCATTCTTCAAGGAATGTTTTATCATCGGTCTTAGAAAAGACATCAAAGCTAAAGTTCTACTTCAACACCCTTCCACGTGGACGGAGGCTTGCCAGTTAGCTCGTCAGGTCACATTGCCTAGCAAAGATTTTATTTTTATAGAAAAGAAGGAAACTATGGAACCTAAAGGGTTATTTCCTACTGGTATATCCTTATTGCAGGTGCATGGATTGATTCAGAAAGAGAAGATTATTGTTTCTATCAATCCTAGTTGTAAACATAATTTTATCAGTGTTAATTTGGCAAAAAAATTGCAAGTCCCAGCAAAACAAATTGAACATACACGGGTTGATAATGAGGATGTTCAAGTGTACAAGGATTTGAAGATTTCTATGGATAAATATATGTTGCATGGTGATTTTTATGCTTCAGAAATGGATAATATGGATGTTGTTTTGGGATATCCTTGGATGGAATCCGTGGGTACTATCAATATTAATGTGCAGAAGAAATTCCTAAAGCTATGGTATAAAAAGAAGAAAATTACATTACAGGATATTTCCATCCATAAACAGGTAGAGCACATGGAGGCTGAAGCAGAAGATGTTCAAGGGACTGACATATCAGATGATGAGCCTTTGATGATCGACAATCAAACACAAACAGAGGCTGCAGAAGAAAAGGTTACAGGTGATGATACATCAGAGGAGGGCTCAGTGGTTGAAGTCATATTGACAAAGAAGACACCACAATAGGCACCACAACAGGGTGAAGTCAAGCAAAAGCCATCGTGGGTTAAAACTTCAACATATCATCACCCACATCACCCAACGAGACAACCACCAAGATGGAAACCAAGTCATAACAGGACGGATCGCGAGGAGAGAAGATCCACCCACTGCACATCAACACAGAAGAGCTGCCACGGTCAACTTCCATCTCAAGCGAGCGAGGCACCAGCGAGATCGAGGGTTCACCTTTCTCTTGGATGGCTAGATGCACGTGCATGGTATCAGTGGACTACTCTTTTGAGTAGATCTTATTATTTGTGTTATTCCCATGTTTCGGGGACGAAACATGCTTAGGGGGGTGGAATGTTATATACCTAGGGGGGATAATATGGGGTACCAAGGGAGGTACCCAAGGTAATAATGTAATAATGGGATGGGCCATAGTAATAAATAAGGTGGTTAACCCATGTCATGTAAGGGACCACAAGTAGTTAATAATAATGTAATGGGCCCATGGTATTAGTTGATGGTATGAGAGAACCATGGTAATGACCCATGGTATTGTATGTATGAGACCTATATAGAGGCTAGAGACTCCACATGGAGGATATGAAGTGAAGTACTATTGTATGAACAGGCATATGGCTTGTGGAGTGTTCTCCTTCCTTAAGGAGTGAATGTATGGTGTTGCCCTACCATAAGGGTTTGATAATAAAGAAGCATTTCTATCTTATTATTTATTGGGTTCTTGCTATTATCTTATATTCTTGGGTTAGATCTATAACAATTCATCCTTGAAATCTTAAGAACTAAATTCCAGCATCAACATGAGGAGAAATTGCAACCTTGTGTTTTTTAGCAAAGTGAAGTGCTCACAGAATTCTTAGAATGTCTTGAGACTAAAATTTGTGATTGGTATTCCTCTCATCATAATTGAATTCTTATTTAACCAATACACATATCATATAGAGTATTTTTGTGTTGTAGGGAAAGTATGTAATGATTTTATAAGATCAGGGTGACCTTGAAAGAAGTAGAAATGTATTTATCTTATTTATTTCTATCGCACACTTTCCTTACAGTTGAGTACTAAATTATTTCCAAAGAAGTCGTGCACATATAGTTTAGATTCTTTTTAAAGCATTCAATGATTTCCTTAGATTAGTTGGAATGAAGTTGCTTTATGCTTCCTAGTTTTATTTCATGCTTTCCATTTTTGCAAACATAGCATGTAATCCTTAGAGAGGTTTTGAAAACTGAATCACATTCTTTTGAGTGGAATCTACATTCCCTTGTCCCCTGGACAACTGAGGAAGACTTTCTATAGGAGTCAACTCAACCTAGAAGAGGATCTAGAAGTAGATTCACAGTGTGTTTACTTTGCTTTGAAGAGTCTTGGTCCTTTTTCCTGAATGATGCCTTTTTGAATTATTTTCAAGAGCTTTATTTTTATTCCACAAATCCCTGAGGTCATATTATGGAATTAGCTATGCTATGCCTCTAAGCCTACCAACCCAGATTAACAATTTAAATGTTGGTGTACATCTTTTATTTATATTTCCCAGCATTTTGGCGTTGTTTTCAGGGAGGCATTATAGGATAAGACGTCACCGTTTTTCATGTTTTTCCCTTTCCTTCGCAATTGAATTTTTAGATTAACAAGATTCCCCTTGTTCGCTGAAGCGTACTGGACGATATTGCTAGAGAGCTCACAGGCCAAGTTTTCTTTACTACGAATGATTTATTTCCTTTACTGCAAAGTGTGATGCCTAATTTGTTTCTTTTACTGCAATTGAGTTTTTACGAGTAATTTTCTTTACTTAAAAGTGTGATGTTGGGTTTATTTCTTTATTGCTATTGAGATTTATTTTTTCTACAAGTGTGATTTTCTTATTTTACAATCTTGGTTTGTTCCTTTAACTGCAACTGAATTTTTTTTTAGTTAGTGTGTTCCTATTTTTTGGGTGCTACAAATCCCCTCGCTCTTAATCCATGTGCTAACAAGACCTTCCGGCTAGTAGGAAAATGCCAGGAAGTGTGATGTTATTCCAATAACTATCTCAAATTTTAGCAGAAGCTTGGGTCTTTGCTTCATAGAAAGAACACATTTTTGCATCAATTAGTGATAGGTCTATTCCTCTAGAAGAAAAGGCTCATGAAGATCCAAAATATCTTCCTAGGGAAACTGAGAATCTATGGACCATGCTTGATAAGGAGAACCCATTAGACGCTGAGATTAAAGAGCATCCATCTGATCCAACTTGCACTTTAGGGGATAAAAAAATAAATTTGGAGGATTTGCATGAGGCATTGGATGTTTCCCATGAATCAAGTGACCAAGAGTATATATATTCCATAGAATATTGGTTTCATATGACTGTCAGTATACACTCCTCCTTTATCATTCGACAAATTGTAGCATCACATCAGTTAGTTCATATGGTTCCTCATGTTCTGGTATTTTATCAAGTATACTTTTCAAATTTGAACATGAGTAGGATTATCCTCTTGTTGCGCACATGGTTGCATTGGAAGTACTCCTATACTTAAAAGGAAGTCTTCCGCTTCTTAGGGTAGAGTAGGGTAGAAGAATAAATCAATGCCATGAATAGAGATGTTACAAAAATGCTATTAGGGCTTTGAATTCCGAAGAATAGTTACTGAAACTACTTTTGATCCACATTGGTTATTAACACACACATCTGTGAAGTATTGTTGAATATGATTCACTCTAATACCTCATGATTTTTCAAAAGTGACCATGATTAATCACTCTAATGAGTTGTCATCTTAGATATATATTTTCAGTTTCCCTTAGAAGGTACCATTGGAGAGCCTCCTATGGTGGACCACTCTTGTAAATATCATAATGAGCTATTCATGAGAACACTAGCATTATTAACTCAAAGAATATTTTAGTCATTATCTGGGATCTCTTATTAAAATAAGTCTTTAGGGTAGAGGAACTAGCTAGTAATGATTAGTCATTAAAAACTTTTCATGCCATCCCATACTCTTAAGGAGTAGATCCACCTCCCCTCTTATTAAGTAACCTTTGAAGTTAATCATAATCAGAGTTTACAAAGGATTTATGGAGGATAGGAGGTCTCATGGTGAGTCGACCTACCACGATCATGACATCTAACATGTATGACATTATTGTTACTGGTCACCAAGCTAGAGTAATGGCTTTTAGCTGAGAAGTTGGAAGATAGAAGGCCTCATCACGAGCCGGCTTGTTCATCCATGTTACTTCTTGTGAGTGGAACTTCCATTAGCTGGTTACCAAGCCAGGACAATGGCCTTCATCTAAATTTTAAAATTAAATAAGATAACTCTGAATCTATATATAATAAATGGGACACAAGCATTTCGCTGAGACAAAAGACATACCTACCAAGGCTATAGATGCTTGTGGGCAGCAAGGCCATATCTGTGGTATCAAAGTTAATTTCACACTATGATTTACTCAGTTATGTTTCTCTTTCCTTAAAACTCATCATTTTAATTCTTGGACAATGGTTTTAAGATGATTTGAGCATGATGCTTTGAGTTCTACTTTTCAAAAATTAGGAATCTTTAATGATGTGGTACCCTTAGTGAAGGTAATTCTTTGTAATCGATTAATAAGACATTTAGTTTTACATCTAGATGACAACAAAATTTAGAGTTTTCAATGAAGAAGTTGTTGATTGGTCCAAAAGGGTGTCATCTTGTTTTATTTTTTATTTCCCTTTTCTGGTATCATAACTCACTTCAATTTTTCATGGTATTTAGAGTGATGAATTACTCAGTGATGACTACTCACAAGGTGTTGATAGACAACAATGTGTGTTGATTGTGGTTGCCTCTAAATAAGCACTACATAGCCTAGGTATAGGATTGTCATAGTAGGTGTAAGAATCTTGTAAATATTTGATCGTAGATGTTAATAAGACCCTAGGCAGAACAATAAAGAAATTTGTGACAAACAAGGAGGACAACATGTATGTAATATTTATCATAAAGGTGCAGTACTCTTTTTTTCATAATGTCTTGTACAAAGTATTTATTTCTTGTAGTTGATCGTGTTGCATCGAAATTTTATCATTCCCGCGCTTGATACTTTCATAAGGATAGTAACCTACTTTAGTTGGCACTGTAATAGTTATGTTATAGACTTGACGAATGCTTTAAAAGATGAGGACATACTAAGTATCTTAATATTTCCTTGCTGAAGATTCTTTTGACACCTTTATTAGGAAGCATAGTATGATCATTAATCTTTAAGCATCCCCCCTTCCTTCTTCCATGATTTTATAATCTTATGGTTTGGCTTTCATGAGGACTTGCAAGAAGGTCAGTGTGGGGGAGTGTTGAGCCTCCATTTTGTCCAAATTTTCATGTTTTTTGTTGAATAACTATGTGCCTGTACTGGATATTTATAATCATTACTATCCTTTTTATGCACCATTGGGCTATTATCTATAGGAATTCATAGGTAACAGTTATTGATCTATGAATTCTTCTTGTTTTGTTAATTTGAAAATTATTTAATGTGAAAATTTCATTAATATTAGGCTCTCCTTGTGCCAGGTGAAAATTTATATTTTAACAGTGTAGTTCTTGTACCAGTAGTGCAAATCATGTTCTCACCTCCACAATTTTCATAGTTCGGGATGTCGTGATGGAAAACGAGCATATGGATTTTGAAGAGAAGAGGGTCGATATGTTGCTGTGTTCCCTTGATCACACTCAAGTATTAAAAGGAGTGCCTAGATCTAAGGTAAAAGCATGCAGTCAAACTGCCTTTTATAATCCAAAGGTTGTTAACAACATCATGGAAAATACTTCATGCTTGGATATCAATTTTTGCATTTATGGGAAATTGTAGATCAACTCAAATCCACCAAACAAATCGTATCTCCTTATGGTGGTTCAAAATTGTTGTATAAATCGAATTTCGTATGCATTGACAACCTTGGATCTGAGTAGCTAGGAGGCATTGCTATTGGACGAGGAGCATACAATGTGGTCTACTTACCATTTAATTCATGAACCAATGCTTCGGCACATGCAACATGAAAAAGTTATCTCCTCAACAAGAAGCTTTTGATGAAGTGTACATTGCATTGGAGTTAACGAATACTGATCTCCATCAATTATCTGTTCAAATCAGGATTAAAATATATACATTCAACAAATACGTCCTACATCAACTAGAACCCAATCAAAAAATCTAATTTCCTTATTCTGGTCCTAAATCAACTTTTAATTCTAAACTTGTATGCATGAGTAACCATGAATCTGAGTAATTGGGTAGTATTATTGTTATAAGTATGAGGGTTGTGTACTGGAGGGAGATCCTGAATTATATCATGTAGATCACATTCCTTTGTAGAACATGGGATCGATTTCATTGTGCATGAAAGGGAGGAGCTTGTGTGCCCAGTGGGATGATCCCTGGAGGGGAATACTGTAGCCCAGCTCTGCGTTTCTCAATAATTATGTAACAAGACTTTAGAATTGATATACTCTGGCATTTGATTTTGTGTTTTTAAAAGTTTCCGGTGTTGTAATTTAACTACTGCAAGGGCAACAAGTTGGGCTGTTTGGGCCCACCAGCCAGTATGTTGCCCCATATCTCTTAGGATTTCTCTACATTTTATTTTGATAGATGCATGGTGTGAGTGTGATTTAATATATCTCTACAATTTCATTTCATAGTTATTTCCTATGCTTTGATTATTTGAGATTTGTAATTTCATTCTACAGTTATTTGTCATTGCTCTGATCATTTGAGTTTGATTAATGATGTCATTGTTTTCTTGAAATGTATCTCTATGAAGACTGAGATAGAGTATAGGTAATGAATGTTTCCTCAGTTATTCAAGGGACAAGGGAATGTAGATTCCACTCAAAAGAATGTGATTCAATTTTCAAAACCTCTCTAAGGATTACATGCTATGTTTGCAAAAATCGAAAGCATGGAATAAAACTAGGAAGCATAAAGAAACTTCATTCCAACTAATCTAAGGAAATAACTGAATTCTTTAAAAAGAATCTAGACTATATGTGCACTACTTCTCTAGAAATAATTTAGTACTTAACTTAACATAATTTAGTACACAGCCTTCCACCCAAGCCATTGGCCTAGTAACCCCTAAACCAGACTTTGGGTTGTAGTAAAGCCAGATTGTGTTCCTTGGTGGGCCTAGGAATCCTTCCCATTGAATGGTGGGATATACGGTAAAGCCAAGAGGTGGATTTTCTCTCCGTTGGGCCTAGTGATTCCAATATGGGACGCATGGTAAATCCTAGAGAGTATGTCTCGATGTAGGGTCTAGTGATCCCTAGATTGTGCTTTGGATGTGTGTAAAGCCCGAGAGACTAGGATGAACTCAAATTCCTCTTAGTGTAAGCGGAGAACTCAGGTGCCATCCATGTTAATTGGTATTCTTGATCTGTTCTATGTGTCCCACATTTATGCTTGGAATATGGAACAGGGGTGATTGGTTGAAGAGAGACTTGTCTCAACCAATCTATGGTCAGGTGGAACGTCGTAGTCCCATCTTTGGTTGGTTCATTGAATTCATTAATGAGAAATTCATTCCCTTGATTTTCATGTGTAAATGTATTGTTGTATATGTGGATTTTGATGGCTGATATGTTTATGGTATTTTTGTTCCTATTATGCTGGTTATAGGTACATTTTATGACATTAGCTATGTATGGCTCTCAGCATGTTTTTACTTATACATGAATGAATAATGTGTCTATGACCTAATAAATGATAATGTAGCAAACGACATGAGGGAACATTGGTTCATAGCGATTTTGAGATAAGTAAGAGATCCCTACACTTAATTCTATTGTTTACACCTATAGGTTACATGTTGATGATGTGTTTGACGAAATGCCTGTTATGGTTAGTAGGGGTCTGGGTATAGTCTTGTTTAGTCTATTGTTTTTGCATCATTTTTTCCATATATTTTCACTCATTATAATCTATCACTCCATTATGGGTAGTGGACTGAGCTTTGGGTCTGAAAAAGTGGCTTAAATCTCAGGGTCACTAGCATAGAACTAGAAATTTTGGTCGTTGGTCACTGGCAAGCAAGCCTATGAGAGTGACTTTAGGTTGTTAGTCACTCCCTTTCCCATAGCATGAGAGTGACTATGGCCTAAGAGATCCAAAACAATAGTGGGACCCAAGGACAGGTTGTTTGAGTGGCTGACTTGTCTCCGAAGGGTTTTGTTGATGATGTTGGATGGCTGTGTGTGATGTTCCATCGATTCCACTTCCTTAAGGTCACATAGGATGTCGAATGTGATTATAGTAGCTTCTTGTCTCATGTTTACCCCAGTTGGCATGGTTACATGGGTGGATGTGGGAGGAGGGTGTTACACCTGTCCATAACATAAACATAGACATAATATCATCACATAATATCAATTCATATCCACATGATACTAACCTCAGAGATATTTTAAACTACTCTTCCCACTTGATTCCTCATAAGACCATGAACATCTTAATGTCATTCACCTGCGTAAGCAATCATTGTTCCACAAGAATGATCCCTGAAAACCCTGTCAGACAGTGGCATAGATACATGGATACATACATACATATGCATAAACATTAGCATAAACAATCATGATCACATTAGACAATGATATTCATTCATACACATACATACATATAAACGTCAACATAATATAATAATGATCTAGTCAGTCAACGACATACGTACATACATATGTACATATAAATATCAACATAAAGAAACATGTTCCCTGATGAACCTATTGGATAAAAATGTACATACATACATATATGCATATAAACATTAGCATAAAACAATCATGATCACAAATAATTAATAGATCTTAAGATCAAGGTTAACAAAACTCCCTTTATGCATGCAACACATGTGAAACATCAAGAACAATAGTTCCCAGCATAGCCAAGGCATATGACACCTCAAATCCATTCACCTTACCTTTCTTGATTACCTTTCCCATGACTGTCCTGCTATCATCCATTTACACCAATGGACCCAACCAATCCAACTAGATTTCATACTCTTGCCTTCAACTTCCTTTATACATGCACATACTTCGTCTGAGTCTTACATAGCCTACTAGATTTAATCAATCTCTCTTTGAGCCCCACTAAATTTCCTCTTTCCCAACCAATTCCCAAGACTCAAAACTTAAAAGGAAAGATCAAGAAACAAATAAGAAGAAAACCATGAAAACTAATAACAATACGACACCACAAACAAAGTAGCATGGCCATGCACAAGAAGTAAACAAAATGGAAATCAGACGCAAAAATTAACCAAAAGACCAAAAGCACAAGACTAACAACAGACACCATGACTTAATCCCCATGGTTCCGAGTGCTTCCAAGGGAAAGCTCAACATGAGCCTTCTTTGAGATTTCATGGAAAACTCTTTTCCATGCAATCCCTTGCCTCATACTGCCATCAACATAATTTTCAGTGCATAAATAAATATAACAATACACCAGTTACCTTATGTTGTTATGCCAAGCATGATACCTTGTAACTGAACACAATTGTGCCATGTCTCACGACACTCCAATTCCCTTGACAGATCTAGCTATAACTAGACACAAGTTGTTATACCTATAAAATACATGTCCATGAATATAGCACATCCACATAATTTTAGACAAAATACGGTTAAGAAGAATTCATGTATGCAAAGCACTCATTCGTTTGGAATTGTTGTTTCCAAACAAAGCCAAATGAATCACCAAATTCCTTTCTTTTATCTTTACCTTGTTGCAACTCAATCTCTTACTATGCATTTTCACATCATGTTATAGACATTTTTGGGCACTACAACCCCAAGCATGAAATGTCCATAAACCAAGGGCTCCTAAGTCCCTAAAAGTGTTGTTCTAACCCCTAAAGGAACAAGGTCAACTGATTACAGCTTCTCCCAGAAGTTCTCCATGAAAAACTGCTCAGAATTGGTCAAAACAGGATCATTTCAGCTGCTCCACAAGCCAAGTGCGTTGCATCTCACCTAAATACACTGTATGGGTGTGTTGCATTTCAAAAATCCCTTCTATAGGGTGCGATGGGCGAGAAATGACAAATGGCTGTGTCATTCCGCGAGGTGGAGAGGCAATGGAAGCTTCCAGAAACTTCTCCTGTGACACTTGCCTCTCTGAATTCGACCAAGGATGAGTAAGAAATCATCAATCTCCAAGTGGAAGCAAGAACTATCAGAGGGGAGACACTAATCAAATCACAAGCTGACTCATCCCCCTTACAGATATCTATATATGTATTATGGATCCCTCATCCCAGAGATCCAGAGGCTGTAATTTTGCATATTGTAAAGAATTGATGTTTGTTTCTTGAGACAAACATCAGATTGTTGGGTGATCTAAGCTTTGTATGAGGTGAAGAGGGGCTTCCTTGCTGAGAGGTTGATGCTGGGTCAGAACAACTGGTTGTAACTCCTCTTGGCTCTTTCTTGTTTATCAATAAAAGCTATTCAAGTTTTCCTCCATACTCTTGTGTCATTTATGTTTTTTGCATTTGTATGGTCAATTTACATCTGATCCTAGATTGTTTATGATTATAGATCAATGTTCTTGTATAGTGCTATGCTACTGTGATCTTACAGGTACTCTGTGAAGCTGGGCGTGCAAGGGAACAAGTAGCGAAAGACTATCAAGGAAGAGAGGAATCGAACCAGGAGATTAGCGCAAGACAGGGGTTTGTCTTCTTTGTTCCTCTCTATCTATACTTCATAAAGGAAAAATGAAAGTAGCTTTACTTTGTTTGTTTCTAAGGCAGCTATCACACCTTAGTGGGATAAGTAGTTCTAAGTAGACACTTTTCCCTGTAACAAAATGGTGACTCCGCTGGGGACGAATTAGTTTGTTTGTTTATCTTCCTTGTTGTCTATTTCATAAACTTACAGACGGAGTCTGAAGTTGTGCCAGGTAGCATTCGAACTGCATTTGCTATGCAAATGAAAAGTAGATAAATGTCGCTTCAGTCGATCTCTGGGATCTGTTTATGATTCAAACAACTGATTCACAAACTCTCTGATTGCCCCTTGTGGTAGCTCTTAGATCCTCCTTAGATCTACCCCTGATTGTTGCATTACTGATTACCATTTGCTCGGCCAAAACCCATGAACTGAACTGCAAACTGTGACCCGGAACCCAAGCAAAGTCTCGTTTCTGGCCCAGCGCAGGTACTGTTCTAAGAATCTGAACTTCAGCGCACTTCTCGAGTGTAGAAGGTGCGCTGCATTTCAAATTCCCTGTGTTACAGGTGCGCTGATCAGATTAGGCTTTGTGCAGTGTTGGTTTCTATGATTCATTCTTTCCAGTTCTATTCATGAATTTTGCTGCCAGTGATCAGTATATCTCTGTTTGAAACCCCTTTTCCTTGCTATTATTCCGCCTCCTTTGTACAAAAGAACTGTAAATGTTTTTGTGTGTTTGTTGAGTCATTTTTAGTCTCCTTTGCAAAAAGTAACATAATCGCACTGTCGCCCTTTGATTTGAAAGTGTCACAAGTGTCGATTTCAATCATAGGAAAGAGTTTGATTGCTGTTGATAGTCGGTTATCTTGTTACTATTGTTTTTGGTCTGAATTTGTAATTTTTCTAGTGTCAAAAACAAGTATTCATTTCCAAATCGTAAGGTGTTGTGATCGTCTCCATTTTTGATTTCGAAAAGAAACTTGTTGATAACTGTCACTTGAAAAGTAATTCAGATTTGTGCATCAACTTTCTTTTTATCATTCATATACTAAGAAAGTCGAAAACAAATACATGCATGTGCATTTGCATTTAGACAGTCTGATTGGTTTGATTTAGGAAAGTCCATTTAGAGTGTGCTATTTGCTCTTTGTGAAAGGATTCTGTATTTCTTTCCTTAGTAGCTAGGATTTTCATTGCACAAAGAAGATAAAAAGATTGTTTATCATCTTAGATTGAATTTTAGGAATTACATCTACATCTCGCGGTGAACCTGAAAGGCAAACTTCATAAACAAGATCAACTATAAAATAAATTCAATGAATCTAACAATGCTTTGGAACCTAACGCACAACATTTAGAAGTCTAGGCTAGAGACGTATTCCGGCGTCGTAAAGCCTGGTAACTGTTGTTCTCACTGATGGTTGGGTGGTTCCTCCACTTTGAGACGATAAGTGCCAGTACGGACTTGTGCTCCCACGTACCGTCGAGTATATTTTGGGAGACCACAATAGGTTTAATCCTTTATCCATAGGAAGTTGTGTCTGCCGCCCTATCGATCGCAATGCACTGAACACAGCATTCGGGAAGATTGACTGCCGTACCGTAAAAAGTATTCTGCAGTTTTGCGATTGGTTTGGTAATCCCTCTACCTAGATTTCCAGAGCAGTCCCTTTCGTTCCTTTTCAGACTCTTTAACAGAAAAGGTCCATCTGAGAACTTGTCACTTCAGGCTCATTAAAAATTGAAGGCGACTAGAGTCATCTTTTGTTTTTTCTCGACTCTTAAAAATTGAAAAAACAAGTTGTGTCAAAGCATCTAAAATTTATTTTAAACGGAATATTCATTACCCTTTCCTACGTTGATCTTGGGTTGAGGAAATGGAATCCACCAACCAAGGAATTCCACTTGGAGGAAATCCTAGTCCCTTCTCCTCTTGGGGAGACTTTGGTGCACCCCATATGGCCACATTACAAGACTGACAATCGGCTTGCCTGTATGGCTCTTCTCAACCTCTGTCATTCAGAACACCGCAATTCCTGAACAATCGAGTCAGCAACTAGACGATTCAAGAGTTACCCACCAACCTTCTACTTCCTCCAATTCTTCCTCTCCTCCTTCCTCTTCGCTTGATGGGGCTGGTAAAGCCAAAAGTCAAGTACCTGAGAAGAAGAAGGAAAAGAAGAAGAAAGAGAAGAAGAAGAAGGAGCCAAAGGTGAATGGGGGCAAACGAGCATCGTCTAGTGAAAATCTACACACTGCACCGACCAGGCCTAAATCGCCATGTGTCATTTGCAAAGGAGACCACTATCATAGAGATTGTCCTTGCATCCCTCAGATCTTAAGGGACTGGTCTCCTCATTTGCACAACCCAGTGTCATCAACCTCTGGTGATCATGTTGAAAACACACCGTCGACTAGTGAAAGTGAAGCCCCAGGACAAAAATGAAAATATAGATTTCCTTGTAAACTGTGCGAAGGTGATCATGCTGTCCACCATTGTCCCTTCTTAGATGAGGCTAAAAGAGTTTTGGACGATCGTCTGGTTTCACCGTTACGACTTCCTCCTGGATATAAAAAACTATTGCCGAGTCCGTCACTAGTTGAAAATCCGGCTTGCCCGCTCAAGTGGTCGGCTGAAGCATCTATCATTGAAGACAAACCATCTGGACCCATACCAGACGAAAGTCAAAAGGTCGAGGCGGCAGTTGACCCGGTCTTGCCTTCAGAGGTTCCATCTTCAGATGATATAGTCACCGAAGAGAACAAGGATGACACCGTCCAAATTCTTTTCGTAAGCACAGACTCCAATGAACATGGGGGAAATTTACCCGTTCCTTTACTGCAGGAAGGAAGTTCTTCAGAGTCATACCCGGCTGTCTATTCGGTCCCACCTCCAAGCAACCTAGTTGTCTCCTTTGATTGGAATCAACTAGGCAGACCCCATTTACCAGCTAGCATACCATTCTGAATCATTGTTCAAATATATAGAATGGTTATGGCTGGTACCATCATAGATGAAGGAGCTTCTGTGAGTATCATTTCCTCGACTGCTTGGAAAGCACTTGGTTCGCCATCGCTTTTGCCTGAGATGAGAAATCTAACAGGCTTTGATAAAGGAACCAGTCGACCATTAGGGATCCTTCCCAATGTACCCATAACATTGAGAGGAAAAACCATTCATATGAACGTAATGGTAGTTCAAGGACCCCTAGATTATAATCTACTCCTTGGACGAGACTATATTTATTGCATGGGATCGATTGTCTCCTCACTCTTTAGAGTAATGTGTTTTCCACACGAAGGAAGAGTGGTCCAGCACGTAGACCAGCTTTCATTTCCCGGATCACACAGAGCAAATAGTCATATACAATCCCTGAATGGTATTTTCACACAATAAATGTCTCAACCTCCAGTCCGTCCGCCTGATGAGTGCGAGTGATTCGGGGGACATGACTGAAACCCAAGGGGCATGCACCCTGGCCTGCTTCGGCAGGAAAACTTCGGGTATAGGGTAGGTTTGCGCGAGAAAATATGACTAGTCTGTACTCCCGTCCGTGATTGGAAGAGGGGGTTATTCTGGAATAAGATTCTCTTGTCAAAGTTATGTGGGTTGGCAAGCATCGCCACTCACCTTTATCTATTTAGAGAAACATCGCCGAAGAAGTGTTTTGTTTACGCCGTAAATAGAACAATCTTTGGTAACCTGTAAGAGGTAGACCTCTCCCGGTAAAACAAATGTTTTAACGGAAGGAAGAAGGGGTAACCTTGAAACTCTGTTTTATACCTGGGGGCATGCAAACCTTTTGGCATGCAAGCGAAGAGCGACTATTTATTTTTTTTAATTTGTAGGTCCTCTAACCCTTTAAACTCGTAGGATTGGCCGTTTCCTAACTTGCATAAAGAAAGGATGTGGGGCAAAACTCTAAAAGTTGTCGTTTTTATATATGAGACATTCTTATCACACGATTGGATTAATCGAGCAGTTTTAGCACGGACTTCATGCTCGTTAAAAAATAAACATAAGCAATGAGCACATGTTCCTCCAGAGTTTAAGCTCATTAAAAAATGAACCAATTTCCGATAAATAACCATCGTGAATGTAATACTTCAGCCTTTAAAGCCTTGGTCGTGTTTGCACCATCACCTCCATTTTTGCATTGGCCAATCATTCACCTCCATTTGATTGTTTACCCATTTTGAGGAACAGCTGCGAAGAGTGATCTCACTAGCCATCCTTGTAACACTGCCGTGATTGGAAAATTCCAAACCTTACCTGGAATCAGTTGCTACCCATTTTATCACTCGTTCCTCAAAAGACGAGTCTCCTTTAAGCTCTTTTCAATTGACTCGTAAAAGATGAAAAGATTGCCGAGCCATTGGCCTCTCCAGCTCGATAAAGGGACGGAAGTGCTATCCCTCCTCTAAATTTTAATCTTTTTGGACCTAAGGGATTATTACACAAAAAGATCGAGCGCTTGTTTTGTTCGGCTCGTTAAAAGTATTGAAAATTCATCCCTTCTATATTGTTTTATACTTTTTCGGACCTAAGGGATTAGATGATGAAAAAGGAATTTTGGATTTTCCTTTACGTTCCTTTTTAGACTCTCTAAAATTGAAAAGGACCGAGTTATCTTTGTCGTTAAACTCGTTAAAATTTTAATAGCAACAAACTTGTCTATAGACGAGAACGAGTTTCACTATCGCTAGGCTCATTAAAACATAGCGATGGGTTTGCCCGAAGGGAAAATTATAGAACAAGCATATGTTATCCTCCTCAAGCTTGATAAAAATAAAGAGGTACTGGTCAGCAATGACTGGGGAAAAATTGGGAAGAAAACTTGAAGAAACTTTGTTGGTAGCAAGTCGCTCTTGAACATGACACTTTCACTCCGCATCCAAGTCGGGTTGGGTTGTTTCATTCACCGGTCACATCACCATGGTCCCATCATACCATCCACATTTGGGTTAATGCTACCAATCCATCACGTCAGTGTCGCCGATATGTTCAAGAGAAGTCATTCAGAGAGTTCACCTGTGTCTCACCCACTACAATACATTTATGCTCCATTCTTTCATGACCGCCACCCTGAACCTTATATCACCATATCGTTTTCACCTCCATTAAAATCATTTGCTCCGTTCCATGTCATTGATGTGGGATTCATTAAGGCCCTCCTGTGACGGATCGCTTCTTGTCGACATCAGCTCATTATCCAAGAAGTCGGTCTAGGAACACCCCATTCAGTACTTTGAAGCTTGCATGCCTCAATGGCAAGTTTCTCACTTCCGGTGAAAGGTTTACATCAATGGCCTTCGACCAAAAGATTTTGCGTGGTGTTCGACGCCAAGTCCTTTATTCACACCACGTGAATTGTACTGCAGTACCTTGAGGGTCATTATCATTATCAGTGATTCCTCTCGCGCCTATTAACAGTTTACATCATTGGCTGGTAATCAGGTGATGTATTTCCATGTTCGACTCCAGAACATCTCTCACATGGATAGACTTGTACTTCGAGTGAAGATCGAACGAGATTGAAGACCCCGGATCTAGTTTCATCCATCTGGGCTGCAATATATATTCATGGAAATAAAGACATCAAATGTACATCATTGCTACACAGATAGTCATCCAATCAAAGGGATGATGGCTCTATCAGAATCATCAGTCTACACTCAGACGATTGTCTGTCCTATGTACATGAAAATGAATTTATAAAGCTGAGCATGGGAATGCCCGCCTCAGCTAGATCATGAAAATATTATGAAGATAATGTATTGTATTGTATCTTATTACAAGTCTCCTCCCAGCTTGTGTTGGGTCCCTATAATACTAGTGATTACCCCATTACTATTGTAGTTATACCCCTTATTTATATTGTTGTGCCCCTATTACCCCCATATTGTTATTTCTGTGCCCCATAGAATCCCTCTATTGTTATTTTTGTGGCTTTATATTATTATTGTTAGGTCGGTTGGATTATATTGTGACTCCTTAGACTCCTATATATAGAAAGGAGGTTTTGTCATTTGAATCATCCAAGAATTGTTCATTTATGTAATGTAAAGGAGGTAAGGCATTGATCTATCGTTTCTATCTTTTCTTGAGCTGGTTTCATAACATTTGGTATCAGAGCTTTGGATTCTAGGGTTTCGCTGCTCCAAACAGGTCATCGTGGAATTTTCGCTATAACATTTTTTCTGTGATGTTTCAGAAGTTGTAAAAAAAACCCATTTGAGAAGAAATCGCGTTGAACCTTGGGTCTAAATTTCAGAGCTTTTCGCGCGATATTTATGGAGATATGATCTGAGGAAGTTGGTCTTTTTGCAGACTCCTGAATTACATTCAAAACAGGTGACCTGGGGAAAATCGTCATAACTTTCTCTCTGGGGATCAGATTGAAATTTCGTAAGAAGGTACAGAAAGAGGACGGACTGTAGTTTCTTGTATGTATTTTTTAGATCCAAAGGTCGAAACAGTGACTCGTGGCACGTCGTACAAGTTCGCTCTACTGAACTAGTCTATAATCAAGTCACTGTGGGAGATTTCGCATAACTCTTCCTTGGAGAATCCAATTTGGGTCAAACTTGTGGCATTGGAAAGAGGACACAGAGGGCTACTACAGATCTCAAATTCAGAACTATATGATAAAAAAGTACAGAGATACATCAAAGGCAATATCGAGCTCCTACAAAGTGAAAAAAGGTGTGTAGATTTTCTTAAATTTTTGCTTAAGCTTGGTTTGAAAATTTATTTTGAAGGAATTCAAAGGGCATAGTAGAGCATTATTATCGGTAACTGATGCCCTGAGGAAAGAAAATGCAAACACCTAGTAAGGAACCTGAAAGCTCTAGCATGACTCATGAAGAAGAAGAAGAAATGCTATATGATATATCAAAATTACAAGAACAAGTGCAACGAGTGTCACTTGCACAAAAAGCAATAGAATCTAAAATGGATGGTTTAGGGAAAGATGTAGAAGCTTAGATGGATGGTTTAAAGAAATGTGTAGAAGCTAAGATGGATGGCATGGAAGCTAAGGTGAATGGCATGGACGCTAAAATTGATGGCATGGATGATAAGATGGAAGAATTGAAGATAAATATGAATAAGTTGCTGAAATGGTCACTAAGGGTGAAAGGGTACTAAAGGAAACTCATGATGAGAACAAAAGAAATGTTAACCATGATTCCATAGACTCTAATGTTGGATCAAAGACTCACCATGTTCCAAAAATCGATATGCGGAAGTTTGATGGCAAGGATCCCGCCACACGGATATTACAGATGGAGCAATTCTTCGATCTTAATAATGTGCAAAACGCACAAAAGGTACGTATGGCAACTGTATATTTGGAACCAAATCAGTTTGTATGGTATCAATGGCTTTGTTCTCGTAAACAATTTATCACTTGGGCAATTTTTACGGAAGAATTGATAGCACATTATGAGGATACAAAAAGCAACACTTTTTTTAGCCAATTGATAAGTCTCAAACAAAAGGGTTCAATAATGGAGCACATTGAGGAGTTCCAAAAATTGAACATAAGGGTAAAAGATATTCCAGAGGAGCATAGGATTGATGTGTTCATAGGGTCTTTAAAGGATAATATCCAACATGATGTTCGCCTTTGGGAACCTGATTCATTAGAGAAGGCATTCAGGTTAGCAAGAAAAATGGAAAGCAAAATTATGGCAACTAGGAAGCATACCACTCACAACTATAAAGACGGAAGTGTTGTTGCCCCTAGTCTTCCACAACCTACAAGGTTGACACCACAACAATTGGAAGAAAAAAGAGCAAAAGGGCTTTGTTACAGTTGTGATAGCAAATACACAAAAGGTCATAAGTGTGCTGAGAAGAAATTATTCTACATAGATTGTGAAGAGGAAGAAGAAAAGGAGCAAGAAAGGTCAAAAGAAGAGGATATACTCCAGGAACAAAGCCTAGATGAAGAACAAATAAATCCGACCATATCTTGTAATGCATTGGCGGGAATTACCACTCCTCAAACCATCAAGATAGAAGGACAAATCAAGAAGAAAAAGGTAATAGTGTTGATTGATTCAGGAAGCACCCACAATTTTATTCATTGTAGGGTAGCAAAAGAATTGAATTGCTTCCTATATCCAGCACCAGAGTGTCAAGTGATGATTGCAAATGGAGGAACAATAAATTGCTCTGGAAAGTGCCATAATATCAAGCTATCCATGGGAGAATATGTATTGACTAGCCCAATGCTTTCCATTCCAATGGGAGGTGCTGATGTTGTACTAGGAGTCCAATGGCTACAATCCTTGGGTACAATAGCTTTTAATTTTCAAGAACTTTTCATCAAATTTTCTATGGAAGGAAAGGAAGTTGAATTAAGGGGTATTGCAGGGAAACCAGGAAAGATAATCAGCTCTAATGGCATGACAAAGCTTCTAAAAAAGGAGCAAAGAGGTGTAATTGCACAATTATGTTCGCTAGATGTTTCCACATTGGAATCATCTATTTCTCCAGATCTCCAAAAAGTCCTGGACAATCATTCCAAGGTATTTGAGACTCCCAAAGGTCTCCCACCTATGCGTGATCATGATCATGCTATTCATCTGATTCCAGGAAGTGTTCCTCCAAACATCAGGCCGTACAGATATCCCTATGTCCAAAAAAGTGAAATTGAACGTATGGTTGCAGAAATGCTAGAGGCTGGTATAATTCAACCGAGTCAAAGTTCTTTCTCAGCTCCAGTAGTATTGGTGCACAAGAAGGATGGATCATGGCGCATGTGTCCGGATTATAGGGAGCTCAACAAGCTCACTATTAAAGATAAGTTCCCCATTCCTGTCATTGATGAATTACTGGATGAATTGCATGGATCAATTTACTTCACCAAGTTGGATCTTCGTTCGGGATATCATCAAATCAGAATGAAGATTGAAGACATTCCGAAAACGACATTTAGAACTCATGAGGGTCATTATGAATTTTTGGTCATGCCTTTTGGCCTTACCAATGCACCTTCAACATTTCAAGGTTTGATGAATTCAATTTTCAAACCATTCCTTAGAAAATTTGTGTTAGTATTTTTTGATGATATACTAATCTACAGCAAGTCTTGGAAGGATCATGTTGAACATGTTGACAGGGTGCTACAACTATTGGAGGAGAAACAATTATATGCAAAAAGATCCAAATGTTTCTTTGGAGTCCAGGAGGTGGAATATTTGGGTCATATTGTATCTCATGAAGGAGTTAAGGTAGACCCTAGCAAAATTAAAGCCATTAAGGAATGGAAAATCCCCACATCCATAAAGCATCTGCGAGGATTTCTTGGGTTGACAGGGTATTATCGCAAGTTTGTTAAGAATTATGGGAGAATAGCAGCACCTCTAACAACATTATTGAAGAAAGATTCATTTTCATGGACTCCGGAAGCAACAAAGGCCTTTGAACATCTTAAAGAGGCAATGTGCCAAGCACCGGTCTTAGCTACACCGGACTTCACAAAAACCTTTATTGTGGAATGTGATGCTTCAGGAAATGGAATTGGTGCTGTTCTAATGCAAGATGAAAGACCCATTGCTTTTGAAAGTCGTCCAATCAAGGGAAAGTTTTTAAGCAAAGCTATTTATGAGAAGGAAATGTTGGCAATACTCCATGCACTTAAGAAATGGCGACCCTACCTAATGGGAAGACACTTCAAGGTAAAAACGGATCATGATAGCCTTAAATACTTTTTAGAACAAAGATTATCCTCTGAAGAGCAACAAAAGTGGGTCACAAAGATGTTGGGTTATGACTTTGAAATCATCTACAAAAAAGGGAAGCAAAATGTGGTGGCAGATGCACTCTCAAGAAAGGATGAGGATGTGGAAGCATTGTTGTGTGCCATTTCTATTATCCAACCAGATTGGATAAACGAAGCAAGGGAGGAATGGAAGAATGACGAAGAAGTGTGGGCACTTATTCGAAAGCTACAACAAGATTCCAGTACTTCTGATACATTTAGCTGGCAAAATGATTCGTTATGGTACAAAGATCGCTTATACCTCTGTAAGAATTCCCAGCTAAAACAAAAGATTCTTATGGAATTGCACACTTCTCCCTTAGGAGGGCACTCAGGATTTTTAAAAACTTACCACAGGGTTAAGAAGGAATTTTTTTGGGATGGCCTTAAATCAGATATTCAAAAGTTTGTGGCGGAATGTTTGGTTTGCCAACAAAATAAAGTTGAAACAATTAAGACACCGGGTCTATTACAACCTTTATCCATTCCAAGCCAACGTTGGGAGGAGGTTTCAATGGATTTTATCACAGGTTTACCCAAGTCTGAGGGAAAGAGTGTCATCATGGTGGTAGTTGACAGACTTACCAAGTATGCACACTTTTGTGCATTATCACATCCATTTAAAGCCAGTACAGTTTCTACTGCATTTATGGAAACAGTTCAAAAGCTACATGGAAACCCAAAGATTATTGTAAGTGACAGAGATCCCATTTTCACTGGAAATTTTTGGACAGAATTATTTTCTTGTCTTGGTACTCAGTTAGCTCATAGCTCATCTTATCATCCTCAATCTGATGGGCAAACTGAGATAGTAAACAAATGTTTGGAAGGATATCTTCGTTGCTTTGTATCTGATAAACAGACACAATGGGTCAAATGGTTGCCTCTGGCTGAATGGTGGTATAACACTTCCTTCCATACAACAACAAAAATGACCCCATTTATGGCACTTTATGGGTATCAACCACCATCCATCACATCATATTTAAGAGAAAATTCTAAGGTTCAGGCAGTGGAACATCACATCGAACATCAACAACAAGTCCTCCAACTCTTAAAGGATAACCTCGTGTTGGCACAAAATAGAATGAAACAACAGGCAGATCAACATCGCAGTGAAAGAAGTTTTGATGTAGGTGATTGGGTATTCCTACGGCTACAACCATATAAGCAAATGTCCCTAAAGCAAGCTAAGAAGGATAATAAATTATCACCAAAGTATTATGGTCCGTACAAGGTGTTGCAAAAGATTGGTACTATGGCATACAAATTGGAGCTTCCTGCAGCTTCTCGATTGCACCCAGTTTTCCATGTTTCATGTTTAAAGAAGGTTATAGGCGACAAGCTCCCAATTCAAACAATATTGCCAGAACTTGACGAGGAAGGAAAAATTATATTGGAACCGGAAGCAGTCACAGAAACAAGAACTCGACAGCTACGAAATCGATCAATTTCAGAGTATCTTATCAAGTGGAAGAACTTATCCGCTGAAGATTCCACATGGGAGGATGAGAATTTTATGCAGAAGTATCCAGAACTACTCAAGCGTTGAGGACAACACTTTTTTGAAGGAGAGGGGCATGTTGGGTCCCTATAATACTAGTGATTACCCCATTACTATTGTAGTTATACCCCTTATTTATATTGTTGTGCCCCTATTACCCCCATATTGTTATTTCTGTGCCCCATAGAATCCCTCTATTGTTATTTTTGTGGCTTTATATTATTATTGTTAGGTCGGCTGGATTATATTGTGACTCCTTAGACTCCTATATATAGAAAGGAGGTTTTGTCATTTGAATCATCCAAGAATTGTTCATTTATGTAATGTAAAGGAGGTTGCCCCCTCGAAGAGGCTGAATTCTAAGGCATTGATCTATCTTTTCTATCTTTTCTTGAGCTGGTTTCATAACAGCTTGAAAGAACTTCAGATCCTCATAATAAAGCATTTCACCCGACATCAAAGGATTAACGACCTCATGCTTTAGGGGGCAACTGTTATAGACATTTTTGGGCACTACAACCCCAAGCATGAAATGTCCATAAACCAAGGGCTCCTAAGTCCCTAAAAGTGTTGTTCTAACCCCTAAAGGAACAAGGTCAACTGATTACAGCTTCTCCCATAAGTTCTCCATGAAAAACTGCTCAGAATTGATCAAAACAGGATCATTTCAGCTCCTCCATAGGCCAAGTGCATTGCATCTCACCTAAATACACTGTATGGGTGCGTTGCATTTCAAAAATCCCTTCTATGGGGTGTGATGGGCGAGAAATGACAAATGGCAATGTCATTCCGCGAGGTGGAGAGGCAATGGAAGCTTCCAGAAACTTCTCCTGTGACACTTGCCTCTCTGAATTCGACCAAGGATGAGTAAGAGATCATCAATCTCCAAGTGGAAGCAAGAACTATCAGAGGGAAGACACTAATCAAATCACAAGCTGACTCATCCCCCTTACAGATATCTATATATGGATCCCTCATCCCAGAGATCCGGAGGCTGGAATTTTGCATATTGTAAGGAATTGATGTTTGTTTCTTGAGACAAACATCAGATTGTTGGGTGATCTAAGCTTTGTATGAGGTGAAGAGGGGCTTCCTTGCTGAGATGTTGATGCTGGGTCAGAACAACTGGTTGTAACTCCTCTTGGCTCTTTCTTGTTTATCAATAAAAGCTATTCAAGTTTTCCTCCATACTCTTGTGTCATTTATGTTTGTTGCATTTGTATGGTCAATTTACATCTGATCCTAGATTTTTTATGATTATAGATCCATGTTCTTGTATAGTGCTATGCTACTGTGATCTTACAGGTACTCTGTGAAGCTGGGCGTGCCAGGGAACAAGTAGCGAAAGACTATCAAGGAAGAGAGGAATCGAACCAAGAGATTAGCGCAAGACAGAGGTTGGTCTTATTTGTTCCTCTCTATCTATACTTCATAAAGGAAAAACGAAAGTAGCTTTACTTTGTTTGTTTCTAAGGAAGCTATCACACCTTAGTGGGATAAGCAGTTCTGAGTAGACACTTTTCCCTGTAGCACATCACCCAATGGATATTTATATAAACAAATCAACTATTACCTTGTGATACTAATGCCAAACATGTTGTCAAGCAACTGCGTACACATGTCAACCACATGTTCCAAATATCAAGACAATCATATCTATCAATTTGAAATAAACCTTTACCAAGACTAACAATCATGTCATAATCCATAGACAACTCACAGTCATTAGACCTAATGATACAACTATCACATACTACACTCAAGTACATATCAACTGTCTCAACACATATGTACTAGTACAACAATATTAAAACAAGGTCATTGGAACCAGGGAAACTTTTAATGATGAAAGTTTATATTAAAGTTTAGAAAGCTTGGCGAATCTTACTAGTCCTTAATATGAAAATTGTAAATTTTTTGTACAAATATTTAGATTTACCATGATTTTATATTATTTGATATAATATTTTAGCGATTTTTAAGATAAAATAATAATGCACTATAAAATTTGGGTGTGTCATTTTATAAAGAAATGGAAATTGGCGAATCTTTTATTTGGAAAAATCATGGAAAAATAGTCCACCTACCAATATTGGCCCCTAAAATTTTCCATGATTGGAACACATACTCATATTATGTAATTCATCATACATTCAACCAACTTGCAAACACACCATGTTAAATAAATCAACTAGACACCATAATAAACACCAAATAGATGTCATAATCAAACAATCAAGCACAAAGTAGATGACATAAGCAAGCTCATACCTTAATGTATCTCAAGGGAGGTTATCTTGTCTGCACAATCAATCTAGTTAGCACAATATAACTTTACAACATGACAAATCAAGCACAAATAAGGTCATGATATCCATGATAGTAACTAACTAACATGTTCACATCATAAGCTCATAAACATTTCTTGTTCATGCATAACAACCATGTATGTATAATCAATCTAGGTTAGTATGACATAATATCACAACATATTAACTCATACATGAATTTCATAACCTTAACCATTTGCATATATTAATCCAAGTTAGTATGATATACATAACATGGAGATTTTAATGTAATAACCCTAATCATCAATTTAACTAGCATATAACAACAATAAGTTAACATATAGCATGCTCATCAACAACATATAATCTAATCATCAAGCTAACTATCATACAACAACAATAAATTAACCTATAACCTATTCATCAACAACATATAACATAATCATCAACAACATATAACATAATCATCAAGTTATCTAACCTAAAACAACAATTGCAATGCATACAACCACATGTTACTATCATTCATGACTATCTCACACATGTGCAAATGACTACACTAATAAACTAGCATCTATCATGCATGTAACCATAACATCAATAGACATGTACATAAACCTAATGTATATAACCCTAATGCATATAACAATCCATTAACTAACATACCTACATGCCCAACATCCAAACCTATATGACAACATGCTCTTGCCTCGAGGTCCAATGCTGCAACTTCACTTTAATGATTTGCATCTCCTGCTCTATCTCAGCCAACATATTAGCATCATAACAAACCAATATCATCATGATGACCTAATTTCATACAATAACCTCACAATGCATGTTCGACCTACCATACATGCATAACCATAACCATGACAATGCATGCAAAATGACATATAGACACCGACATGCATCACAGATGCATATACAACCATACACTCATGATGAAACACTCCACAACAACATCATGAACCTTCACATGGAGACATCACTACAACCATGATCAAAACCATGCAAATGCAACAAGAACATGGACTACAACACAAGAGACACACATGCAACTGACATAAATGCATGACCAACACACATCCCATCCACTCCAAGGGGTCAACCATGCTGACGAGAACTTACTATGATATGATTCGACTTCCTAGGTCATGTTAAGGAAGTGGAACTGACAAAAACACACCATACATAACTTCAACATTAGCAACATCACCCTCTTGAACCATCCCAGCCCCTAGTTCCCACTGATATTCTGGAGCACTTGACCTCTCTACGCTCTCATTCTATGGGAATTTCAACATCCACGGACCTCTGGACACTCTCATAGGCCTGTAAACCAGCATCCAGGGACTATTTTTCTCAATTCTATGCAAGCATCCCCGAGATTTAAGCCACATTTTTAGGCCCATAGCCTAGGTCACTGCCCAAAATTGAATGACACCTTCAAAAAAATAAGATAACTTGGAAATAGCATTAGTAATGCAATTACTTGAATAAGACCTTGACAGGACCTGTACTATCCATGACAGGAATTCCGTCAAACATATCACGAATATGTAATCTACAAGTGCAAATAACAACTCTAAGCATAGGGATCTCATACTTATCAGAGATTCGCTATGAGGCATTGTTTCCTTATAACTTTAGCTGCATTTTCATCCATTAGGGCATAGATACATTGTTTATTCATATACATGTAAAAACATGATCGAAGCCATGCATAATCACTATCATAATACATATTCATAACCATCATAGTAACAACATAAATACGAAGGATATAATAACCATAAAATCCACATATAAACCATTATAATACTCATGAGATAACAAGGAGAAATAAACTCATATTATTGATGCAAAATCCAATCCAATATGGGACTTTCACGTTCCACCCACTGTAGAATGGCTAACCCAAATCTCTCTTCAGCCTTTCACCCACCTGCCATATTCCAATCATGAATGTGGGATCTCATAGAACACATAAATCCAAAACCATCCAGGGCTTCCAGAGGCCATCCACATCAACCCATCAAATAGTGATTCCACCTCATGGTCGGACATCACAAAACCATCATCAGATTGGTCTTTACCCAAGCCTTCCAGGGCTCCATAGCGTTTGTTCAAACCAAGGCTTCCAGGACCAATAACTCAACCCACAGCTATCGTCGAGCTTCTAAATCATTTTTCCAACTAAAGTTTCCAAGACTAGTAACTCAACCCACCAAGGGATTCCAAAGTGTTTTTCTAACTAAGGCCTCCAACATGAGTAACTCAACCCAAGCTATTAGAGGGCTTCCAGAATGTTTTGCCCAATCAAGGCTTCCAGGAACTAATAACTCAACCTAAGCTAAGGAAACATGAGAACCAACCAAAACAAACAAGGAAATAAACTCACAATCTCCATGGTTATCCAAGAAATGGTAAGGCTAGGAAAATCCACTGATAATCCAACAAATCCTCCATGCCAATGACAAGTCATAACTAAGAAACCACATGCATGTGCCATGCATGCGCAAACTAGTGGGGAAAAAATACATGCAACCTAGTACCTGTAAGAAAAATTCATTGTACTTTCTAATCATGATGCCCTCTTGTGTTGTTCTGCTCTTCCTTTGCCTTCCTTCTCCAAACTCCAAGTATGCCACACTCTCTAAGTATGCTCCAAGAAAATTCCAAGTGCCCAAGAGTATGAGAGAGATAGAGAGCTCCAAAGTTGAACTGACCAAGATTACAATGACCAAGCCCACCCACTGATCCTTAGAAGCGTTTTTATCAATGAAGCCTCTATTTTCTTCATTTTCCATTATTTCCCTTCAATTTCCTCCTTGCATGAATTGTGCGACCCTTCACCTTCCTTTTCTCTTAATTTCCATTATTTTCATAAATAAAATTCCAATAAATGCCATTTTTCCTTTCCAAAGCCTTAGCCATTTCCTTTGCCAATTTCCTTTAGCCATAATAAACTGAATGAGCACCCACTAGGATATTTTCCCACCATTCAGCTTGTAATACATGTCCCATCACCGTGCTCTTATACATTTTGACATGAATTTTTAACTAGTTTTATTACAGAAATATCCCCCTTGGGGAAACACCATCCTCGGTGTTCAATGACACCTATAACCAATAAGATTGTTGAAAAAAAAACATACTACCCATGGAGCTTTATAACACAGCTCGTTGCAGTATTTACAATGACCATCTGTTGAATCATGAAAAACATATCATTTACTGGAGATTTATAACGCGACTCATTACAGTATTTACAATAATAACCACATATACTCACACACACATTTGGTTAACCCATCAAATAATCATACTGTCTATGGAGCTTTATAAATCTATCTCGATACAGTATTTACAATAATATACACATATACACATAGGAAAATTTTCTCAAACAACAAATAAAAAGGATGTGATGCATCCATCCCCAACAAGGGAATCGAGAGGCTCACACCTCCACCCTCAAAAGTAGTACCAGGATTCACCTCCTTCCCAGGAAGTCCAAAATCCAGTGACAAATTCAAAGCTACATCCAATGTCCAACGTTACAATCCTATGCCACTTGTGCTCTTAGTGAATAGTTACCAGCTCATTGTTCCATGACACACTCTTCATGTGTATTTGATTCCATTTGGCAATGCTAATGACTAAAAAAAATCCATCCCCTACCTTCCCTGCTCTACTACACATTCCCTCAGACAATCTAGTCAACCCCTTTTGTATAGTCACAAACCATCGAAGTTCCGCTAGCACCCCCATCCTGGGCAGTCCATCCCTTAGCAAGGCTTCCTTGCATCGGAAGATAAAAAATCAAGGCATATCCCTGCCTCAAACCATCATAGTGGTCATAACATGCTCATGGAAATCAATGGACACTATTGGGTACCAGTGTCCCACAATGGCCTTGCTTCTGAATGTTTTACCAACATACTGCTGCATGTTCCAATTTCTTTCGTTGTTGTTTCTAATTCTTGTAGTCATTTTCAACCACCCAACTGGGTATTTCCTTGCTTCATGTACCAAGCACATAAATTCCATTAGATTTAAAATAAATTGAAATAAATTTACATCATACATCATTAGTGGTCTGTCAATAAGGTACACTTGCAATTCTATTCGCTTCCTATCACATCAACTCAAGCTAGCATCTTTGACTAAATCATCATGTATAAACATATCACATTAGGTTACCTCAAAACACAACTTTCATATATCAAAATCATATATTACATGTAACCATCATAAACTAGAATCATAGTTCACATGTAATCATCATAGACAAGAATCATAAATCACATGTAATCATCATAGACCATAATCATAAATCACATGCATAGTAAAACTGAAATAAAATACTAATACTTATCCTTTAATCAATCCTTAGCTTCCGCCTTTTTCCTTATTCCGTACATACTACAGATCAGTTGCCACACCTGACAAACACCTAGTGCCTTCTACTCATCCATGTGCACATACACCTAGTGTACATCAAACATATACAACCACATGCGGCATACAACACCATGCAATACATGCACCTACACATGACATACAACACATACACCTATGCCCAGTGTACAACACAACACAAGACACTCACCTACACCCGATGTACTCCACCACACAACACATACATCTACACCCATTGTATAACACAACAAAATAAATACGCCTGCACTGGATATACATCACGACACATACCCCTACGCCTAGTATACAACACAATACATATACATACACATAGTAGAACACAACGAATACACATGTTACTATGCCATAACTACACAATGCACATACATAGTATTGCATGCCTGCAACACAACATGTATGACATGCTCACAATACCACACATACACGAGTACCTCTCGTACAACATGTACACAATACCACCTATACACAACACCACTTGCACAACATGTACACAACATCACATATACATGACACTGCCTGCACAATGTGTACACAACGCTACATGTACATTGCACCACTTGTACAGCGTGTACACAACGCCACATGCACACAATACCACATGCATGGCATGTACACGACACCACATGTACATGGAACCACATGCTTACAAAACCACTTGTATAATCATGCACTCTACACCATATGTACATAGAACCATATGTACAACATGCACACAACACCATATGTACATAGCACTGCATATACAACATGCACATAGCACCCTATGTACACAACACTGCATATCCAACATGCGCACAACACCATATGCACACAACACCGCATATCCATCATGCACATAGTGCAATATTTACATGACACTGCATATCCAACATGTACATAGCACCATCTATACCCAACACTGCATATGTAATATTCACACAACACTATATGTACCACCCTATACATAATATTGCATAAACAACATGTACACACACTATATATACACAACACCGCATGCGCACAACATCACATATGCAATATGTACAACATATACAACATATGCACAATAATAGTACCACCCATCCAAAACCACATTGTCTACCAAGCAACCTTGCTTATAGTATCTTATCCATGCTTGTCTCAGCATGTCGTGTATGACACCGCTTTCATTTCGTTGATGTATCCCTCGACATTAGCCTGTCCATAACACAAACATAGACATAGTATCATCACATAATATCAATTCATATCCATATGATACTAAGGTCAGAGATATGTTAAGCTATTCTTCCCACTTGATTCCTTGTAAGACCAGGAACCTCTTCATGTCATTCACCTGCGTAAGCAATCATTCTTCCCTAAGAATGATCCCTGACAACCTTGTCGGATAGTGACATAGATACATGGACACATTCATACATATGCATAAACATTACCATAAACAATCATGATCCTGTTAGACAATGATATGCATACACACACATACATATATATAAACATCAACATAAAATAATAATGATCTAGTTAGTGAACGACATACATACATTCATATGTACATATAAACATCAACATAAAGAAATCATGATCCCTAATGAAACTGCTGGGAAAAATGTACATACATACATATATGCATATAAATATTAGCATAAAGCAATCATGATCACAAATAATTAATAGATCTCAAGGTCAAGGTTAAGAGAGCTCCCTTTATGCATGCAACACATGTGCAACATCAAGAACAACAATTCCCATCATAGCCAAGGCATATGACACCTCAAATCCATTCACCTTACCTTTCTTGATTACCTTTCCCATGAATGTCCTGCCATCATCCATTTACACCAATGGACCCAACCAATCCAACTGGTTGTCATACTCTTGCCTTTAACTTCCTTTATACATGCACTGACTTCATCTAAGCCTTACATTGCCTACTAGATTTCATCTAGCTCTCTTCAAGCTCCACTAACTTTCCTCTTTCCCAACCAATTCCCAAGACTCGAAACTTAAAAGGAAATAACAAGAAGAAAACCATGAAAGTCAATAACAATATGACACCAAAAACAAAGTGGCATGTCCATGCACAAGACACAAACAAAACCACAATCAAGCACAAAAAATTACTAAAATACCAAAAGAACAAGACTAACAACAGACACTACGACTTGATCCCCATGGTTCCCAGTGCTTCCAAGGGAGCTCAACCTGAGCCTTCTTCAATATTTCATGGTAGCCTCTTTTCCATGCAACCCTTTGCATCTTACTTCCATCAACACATAACTATCATCGCATAAATAAACATAACAGTACACCATTTACCTTATCTTATTGTGTCAAGCATGATGCCTTGTAACCGAACACATTTATGCCATGTCTCACAAGACAACAATTCCCTTGACAGATCTATCTATAACTAGACACCAGCTGCTATACATGTCAAATACATGTCCATCAATATAGCACATCCACATAATTTAAGGCAAATTAGGGTTAAGAAGACTTCCTGTATGCAAAGAACCCATTCATTTGGAATTTTGGTTTCCAAACATAGCGAAAGGAATTCTTACCCAATTCCTTTCTTTTATCTTTACCTTGTTGCAACTGAAACTTCTTGCTATGTATTGTCACATCACCCAATGGATAGTTATATAAACAAATCAACTATTACTTTGTCATACTAATGCCAAACATGTTGTCATGCAACTTCTTACACATGTCAACCACATGTTCCAAATATCAAGACAATCATATCTATCAATTTGAAAGAAACCTTTACCAAGACTAACAATCATGTCATAATCCATAGTCAACTCATAGTCATTAGACATAATGCTACAATTTTCACCTACTATACTCAAGTACATATCAACTGTTTCAACGCATATGTATTAGTATAATCATCTTAAAACAAGATCATTGGAATACATACTCATATTATGAAATTCATCAAACATTCAAGAAACTTGCATACATACAATGTTAAATAAATCAACTAGATGACATAATAAACACCAAGCACTCAAACACCAAATAGACGTCATAATCAAATAGTCAAGCACAAAGTAGATGGGATAAGAAAGCTCATACTTTAATGTATCTTAGGGAAGGCTATCTTGTCTTCAAAATCAATCTAGTTAGCACGATATAAATTTACAACACATCAACTCAAGCACAAATAAGGGCATGATATCCATGACAGTAACTAACCAACATGTTCACATCATAAACTCATAAACGTTTCTCGTTCATGCATAACAATCACATATATATGATGAGTCTAGATTAGTATGACATAATATCACAACATATTAGCTCATACCTTAATGTGATAACCTTAACCAATTGGATAGACTAATCCAAATTAGCATGATACATGTAACATCAAGATCTTAATGTAATAACCCTAATCATCATGTTAACTAACATATAACAACAATAAGTTAACATATAACATGATCATCAACAAAATATAACCTAATCATCAAGCTAACTATTATATAACAAAAAAAATTAACCTATAACATATTCATCAACAACATATAACATAATCACCAAGTTATCTAACCTAAAACAACAATAGCAATAAATACAACCACATGTTACTATCATCCATGACTATCCGACATATGTGCATATGACTACACTAATAAACTAGTATCTATCATGCATGTAGCCATAACAACAATAGACATGTACATAAACCTAATGTATCTAACCCTAATGCATATAACAATCCATTAACTAACATACCTACATGCCCAACATCCAAACCTGTATGACAACATGCTCTTGCCTCAAGGTACAATGTTGCAACTTCACCTTAATTATTCACATCTACTGCTCTATATCAACCAACATATTAGCATCATAACAAACCAATATCATCATGATGACCTAATTTCATACAATAACCTCACAATGCATGTTCGACCTACCATACATGCATAACCATAACCATGACAATGCATGTATAACAACATATAGGCATCGACATGCATCAAAAATTCATATACAACCATACACTCATGACAACACACTCCATAACAACACCATCAAGCTTCACATGGTGACATCACTACAGCCATGATCAACACCATGCAAATGCAACAAGCACATGGACTACAACACAAGAGACAGACATGCAACCAACATGAATTCATGACCAACACATAACCCATCCAGTCTGAGGGGTGAACCATGCTCTAATACCACTCTATAACACCCTCCTCCCACATCTACCCAATCAACTGGCCAACCAGGGGAAACATGTGACGAGAAGTTACTATGACATGATTCGACCTCCTAGGCCACATTAAGGAAGTGGAACCGACATAAACACAACAAAAAAACCTTCAACATCAACAATATGACCCTTAGGAACCATCCCAAGCTTCTTGTCAATCGGCCCCTAAGTCCCACTTATATTTTAGAGCACTTGACCTCTAGATGTTCTCATATTATCGGCATGCCAGTGTCTGTGGACCTCTGAACACTCTCACGAACTTGCCAGCCAGGCTATTTTTCTTAGTTCTATGCCAGTATCCCCAAGATTTAAGCCACATTTTCAGGCTCAGGGCCCAGGTCACTGCCCATAATTGAATGACACCTCCTATTATCACTCCAAGAAACTCTCTTAGGTTGTAGCGCGGAGATGCATGGTAACATATAATCTTCAATATATATTTTTTTCTCTAAACTATTGGAATAAATGATGGTCTGGATCAAGTTATATAACCATTTCAGCTCTGTTTTCACTCAATGCATGCATGAACACTCTCACCAATACAAGGCTTTTGACCACTAATGCTCAATAAGTTATAAATTCAATGGATATATGGAGAATACTGACTATACTAGCAAATTGCATATATAAACATACATCAATGGCTAGCTACATGCAACAAAAGAGAATACTAACTATACTAGTAGATGCATATATGACCACATATGGATGGCTAGTTACAGGCAGCAAAGAAGCTTGTAAATTTAATATATCAAAGCAGAGATAATATGATAGTTATATGGCCTTAAACACAAAGAGAACATGAACAAATTGTTCAAGTGCAAGTATAGAACAACAAAGAGAATGGACATTGAACATATAATTGCAAAAGAAGCTTATATTGCTAGAATGAAGATGAGAAGCTTGAATGAACAGAGGAGGAATAATCTCCAAAGGTTGAACCCCTATTACATCTTTGTTTCAGCTATTTATAGCCTATTTACAATGCTCCTAAGCTCTCTAGAAGGCTCGGAGTCTTAATCTACTCTAGAAGGCTCGGAGCCTTAATCTGCCTGATATGCATTGTTAACTGATTTGATGCCCTCTAGGCAAACATGGGATCGGATTTTTCTGCCTCTGACAGCAGAGTAACCGATTTCAGATATTTTTGATGGCCTACTGGGCTGTCTAGGAGTTTTTCTATGCCAGAGATGCTCCATAACATTTGTTGGTGTGGCTATTGCGTTGTCTGTGTTGTTGATGCTCCCTGATCTTGTTTGATTTAGGTTGCAGCGTGTTGTGGCCCTTCCAATGAATTAACAAGGCATGTTTCTATTATAGCAAAACAACGCTACCCCTGTGGTGGACCTCTGTTGAAATCAATGTGTATTTCTATTTTAAAGAGAAAACACAGTCATCACTGCTAAACCCCAACTTCTCTGTCCTTTCAAACTTCAGAGGTCTTAAACATGGCATATATATATCGGGTCCTCCCTTTCGGTCACTGTCGCCTATCGCAGATGGCCTGGTCCCTTTGTTCCTTTCGTATTTTTCAATATTGAAAAAACATGAAAAATCAGCCTTTGCGGACCTGGAAATATATATATTTCACCTCCGGAACCCATTGGGTCCGCCCTTGTCGCTATCGTGAGTCGCATTTGGCTTGTTCCCTATGTATTTCGTTAAACATGAAAATACATGAAATTCATTGAAAAATGGCTTTCCTCGGACCTGAAATATTATATAATATCATTCCCAAACCCTTTTGGATCTAGGCTGTATCACTATCGGCGCTATCATGTGTTCCTTTGTATTTTGTTTAAACAATGAAATACATTAAAATAAATTAAAATCTGGGCTTTCGTGGATCTCAAAATATATGTATTTTTATCCCAAAACCTGCTCAGGTCTGGGCTTTATCGCATCAGCACTGTCCCTCGTTCCCTTCGTTATTTTGTTAAAATAATGAAAAACTACAAAAAATGTTGAAAAAGCTTGGGTACGAATCTCAAAATATATGAATTATTGCATATAATTACATCGGGTTTGGCCTATCAGGTCACACACATGTAGATGCATAGGACCCACCCCTTGGTATAGTTCCGATGTGATACAGCGATGCGATCCGATCACAATCGTTGATTGCTCAATGCTCAGGCCTTATATATATATATATATATATATATATATATATATATATATATATATAACGTAGCATATGTTCTCCGCCGATGCGACCTGCCGATTTGATCATCGACGATCGCTGATCAACGGTGTTGTGCGCCTGCCTTTAGACTATTCCCTCCGCTTGGTTGATTGCGATTGGCCGCCTAGATCTGGGCCGTTGATTAGCCATATCTGATGGTGGTTGTTGATTCACTGTTTAAGCCTGCATCTATGAGTTTTTTCATGGTTTTTAAGCATTTTTGCCTCCGGATAGTGTATTTCTACCCTTCCAAGGGCTCTCCTCTTGCGCGGATTTTGATCATTTGATGATCTTTGAGAAAAAATTGAAGATTTCAAGGGCATTAATGGATCCATTGGCATGTTTTTAAGTAAATTTTGAGACTTTTAGAGCCTATATGGATCAATTTGTGGGCCTTTTTCCAGCAAAGCTAACACTGGCTCCTTCTGGGGATGAAATCCTCCCTGTGAGGTTTCAAGGATCACAGATCAATGCCTTTCCTAAAAAACAAATTCAAATCTTCCTTCTAGTGTTCCATTGGGCATGGAGTCTATTTTGTAATGAAATAAAAACCAAAAAACATATTTACAATGACAAGGCTTTAAAGCCTTAAACAAAATAAAGTTTCAAGAACCACCCATTTATTGCGCTACCAAAAGTGTCTTCTCCTTCTAGACTGTGCAGAATGAATGTATTGTGCTGCTGAACTTGAGCGATGACAAAAGGACCTGTACAGAAGGAGTCAAAATTGCCATGATTACCTTTCTCTTCCTTAAATGCATCCCATTTAAGCACCCAATCACCAACTTGGAAATTGTCCACTTTTTCCTTCCTGTCAAAGGTTTCTTTGATTTTCTTCTTCTGAGCTTTTGACTTCTCAACCAACTGCTCTCTGATCTGCTGTAGTTCAACCAGGTTATTCATCCTTCTTACCATATCATTCTCTTCATCTTGTTCTTCTTGCAAGAACTTAGCCATAAGGAGAATCAACTGGACGGGGAAAACAGCATCAGTGCCATAAACTAGTTTGAATGGAGAATTCCCTATGGACTTTTTGAAGGTAACTCTATCAGCCCATAGTGCAAACATCATATTGGAATCCGAGCTCTTTTTGTTGTCCTCTAATAGCTTTTTGATTACCCTTACCAGACTCTTGTTAGATGATTCTACCAGGCCATTTCCATGAGGATAATAGGAGGTAGAAAGTACCACCTAAATTCCCATGGATTCAGTCATGTCCACCAATTCTTTTGCCTTGAAAGTTGCTGCATTATCAGTTACTAGTTTGGCTGGGCAACCAAATCTAGTGAAATATTCTCATTCAAGAAATTCATGACAACTAGATGATTGGCATTCTTAGTGGGTATAGCCTCAATCCACTTGGTGAAATAATCAGTGGCTACTAAGATCCATTTGTGTTGGCCACTAGAATGTGGGTTGATCTCACCTATAAATTCCAAGCCCCACTGCTGGAAGGGACCATTGACATGTATTGGCTTCAAGGGCAGAGATTTTAGTTGTTGTCTTCTTGTAAACCTTTGGCACTTGTCACAAGCTTTTACAAAAGAAAACACATTAGAAAATAGAGTAGGCCAATAATGTCCAGCCCTCAAGATTTTGTGAGCTGTGGTTTTCCAATAATGATGCCCTCCACATATGCTAGAATGGAACTGGTGTATGACTTCCACAGATTGTTCTTTATCTAGACACCTCAAGAGGATTCCTGATGGGTCTTTCCAATAAAGCAGATTTTTATCAATATAGAATTTGGTTGATCTGAGTTTAATGGCATGAGCTTGACTTGAGCTAAGTCCTGGAGGGACTTCTTGCTTTTGTAAAAAGTGAAATATGTTGTAATACCATTCCCATGTGGCTAGATTTTCAGCCCAAGACTGATTCTGCTTTTTCTCTTCTGGTGCTCCCTCTGTTTGCTCATTATTTGAGTTAAGACTCATGGAATTTATATCTAACAAGCTGCAATTTTCTTCGGCCATAAGTTTAGCCAAACCTTGGCCTTTGACAAGCTTAGTGGGCTTCACCTTTATGTTAAACTCTATGAATTTTGCAATCCATTTAGCGCTCTTCCCATCAATATCCGGCTGAGTTAAGACATCTTTTACTGAAGCTGAACATACATACATAACTACTTTGAAATGCAGAATATAAATTATGAATGCCTTTAAATATTTTATAAGAGCATAATCTTGCTTTTCAATAAGGTCATACCTTAGTTCAGCATCCCTTAAGGTTTTGTTGAAAAAGGCCACGAGGTGCTCTACGCTTTCATCATTTTCCTGCAACAAAACTACTGCAAGTGTATCATAAGAGGCAAAAGAGAGGATAAAAAACTCCTTAGTGTAATATGGGTTGATTAGAGTGGGAGCTTCCATGATAGCTTGCTTGATGGCTTCAAAAGAGCTTCTTGAAGCATTTGTCCATTTTATTTCTGCTCCTTTCTTCAGCACGGAAGTGATGTGCTTTACAAGCTCTGCAAAGTTTGGAATGAACCTCCTTACGAAGTTAATCTTACCAAAGAAGGATTGAATGTCCCTTTTTGACCTTGGGATGGACAATGTTTGAATCACTTGAACCCTTGCTGGATCAATATTCACACCTTTAGCAGAAACAATATGTCCTAGAAGTTTGCCTTCTTCTAGAGCAAATTGTGACTTCTTTGGGTTCACTGAAATTCCAAATTGTCTACACTTTAGGAAGACCTTCTTCAAATGTTGTAAATGATCTTTATGGCTGTTGGAGGAGAATGTTATGTCATCAAGATAAATAAGGACAAACTTGTCCTTCTCTCCCACAAAGGCTATGTCCATGGCCCTCTGAAAAGTAGCCTCAGCATTTATCAGTCTGAAAGGCATCTTGGAGTACATGAAAGTGCCCCAAGGAGTAGTGAAGGCGGTCTTTTCTTGATCTTCAGGATGTACAACAATCTGATTGTAACCTGAAAATCCAAATAAGAAAGACATGACTCTAGCCCCTAAAACTCTTTGCAGCAAGTGTTCCATCTTAGGTAGGGGATAGTTATCTTTTTTAGAGCACTTATTTAGATTTCTGAAGTTGACATAAACCCTGATTTCTCCATTTTTTGTTCTCACTACCACAACGTTAGCTATCCATCTTGAATACCTTAGGGGAACTATGATTTTGGCATCCAACAGCTTATTGATTTCTTTCTCAATCAAAGGCAATAAGAGAGGGTTGATAGGTCTTAATTTCTACTTAAAAGGTTTAGTGTTATTTTCCAGTGGAATCTTATGCTGTATGATGTTTGTATCATAAGTTTTAAGATCACTATATTCCCAGGAAAAAATATCACCGAATTGCTTCATGAGGGTGCAATACTCGAAATTCTAGGCAAAAGACAAATGAGTGGACAGAGTTATGTATTTCAGATGGGCTAGTCTCCCTATATTATGTTTACAAACAGCAGGCTCATTCTCTAGTTTGGCCGACTTATATGGTACATCATTTTGGTTGAACAGCTTCTCAAGAGGCACTAATCCCTTTGGTATATGGTTATTGGGTAGTTGGATAATGTTTCCTCAGCCGATCTCGTTTTTTAGCTTGGGCTGGCTGCATTCTTCCTTAGTTTCATTTCCTTGGTCGATGTGCATTTCAGCAAATTTCTCCACGACTTGCAAAAACCTATTAATTTCTTCTTCATCTTCAAAAACTCTCTAATATTTGACATTGTCAGGCAAAGACAGTCTATATTTTACCAAAACTTCATATTCAATTTAGGAGGCAAGGGAGGAATAAACATGCTAGCAGAGACAGCAAGGGAGTCAGCAAGTTGGTTCTTCATTCTTGGAATATAAGAAACACCAAAATCATTAAAAGAATCCCTGAGCCTCCATACCTCATTTCTGTATGATTTCAGCCCTGGATGCCTAGCTTGGAAAGTTTTATTGACCCGCTGAATGATGAGGTTTGCATCTCCGAACAATTGCAGGCCTCTCATACCCATTTCTTTAGGAGCATTTAAGCCCATAATCAAAGCTTCGTACTTTGCTATGTTATTTGTGACCTGAAAGGTTAATTTGAAAGATAAATGAATATATTCCTGTGCTTGGGACACAAGGACTATACCTGCCCCTGTAGCTTCTTTAGAGCAAGCCCCATCAAAGAACATATCCCAAATCTATGGGCCTTCTTCTTCGGTGATTTGGAAAACTGGTTTTTTAAGTTGTGTGGAGGCCAACTTGGATTCTTCAATATGGAGAATACATGCTCTGAAATCAGTGTCAACATCATAAATGGGAATATTAGTAGGGTTCTTCTCATCGCTGATGATATAAGCCAACTGCGCTTCTCTCTATAATATCTTGCTCTCACCTTCGAAAACTAGAACAATAGCATAGGACAGATCATTTTGTAATGATCCACCTAATCTCTTGATCCAACCTCTGAAAAGTAACATGCCAAATTTGGGAGATACATCAGCTACCACAATATCCATGATCATGCTTTTCATAGGCAGCTAATACAAAGTGATGGCTAGGTCCTTGATTAATCCTAGACATTTCACCTTTCTAGAGTCAAAAGAAAATAGTTCATGATAAGGCTTAGTGATGTCAAGACCCAACTCATCCATGACAACCTTGGGCATTAGATTATGGCTGGCTCCAGTGTCCAAAAGGCAGTTGTGAAGGAATTTTCATGAATAGTCAGAGAGACATAGAATGATGGGGAGATGTCTTCACAATTTTCAATCATTGGGCTGAGAATAACAGCTGGCTTGTCATCTTACAGATTTACATAGCCAATGGAGGCTTGGATTAATTTAGGCTCAAGGGCCTCGAGGATGGATATTGAAGGACCCATTCTTCACTAGTTCAATCAGAGGCATAGGTATTATTAGCTTATGAATTTTTGATTGAAAACTGAAAGGAGAAGGAGACTTGTCAAGGCCTCTTACCTCAGGAGCTGGAACTTTGAGGATGATGGGATCAACTACCAGTTGTTTTTGCTTATTTTCTTGTTGTACTGCAGGGACAACAAATCTTTGAACAAGAGTTTCCTTGGCATTATTTATCTTTGACCTCAAATTATATCTTTGTTTATCTACAGTTGAGAATAGCTTCATCATCCCATTCTTGGTTGATCTGGTCATTGCATAATGACTTTTCATAGGCAGCTGAGGTAGAAAAGGAAGCATTGCCTATGTCTTCTAGACAATGGATCTCATCATCTTCTTCAAACTGCTCTTCTTCCATGACTGCATTTTGAAAAGGAGCCTTCACCCTTTTGTCTCCATTAGCATCTTTGTTTCTTTGCAAAATCTGCAACTACTCATTTATTCTTCTATATGGATTTGGATTTGGATTTCTTGGGGCAAATGTATTAGGCATTCTTCCTTTCCCCGGGTGCTACTCAACCTTCAATTTAGAGATTTCAGAGGCTAATGACTCAATCATTTTGGTCATTTTATCTATATTAGGATCAGAGGATGATGAAGACTCGCCCCTCTGTCTTCTTCTATCAACATTTCCCTTGAGCTTCTCTGTAGCCATGATGTTTGATTCTACTTCTAAGGCTGTATCCTACATGTCAGCCAAAGTAGCACATTATCTTTCTCTCAATAGTAAGCAGAAGTCAGAATCAAAAGCACTGGCATAGGTGAGTTTAGCAGAGGTAGTAGTGGGTTTTACTTTAGCTGGTATCTTGTTGTACATACAGTTAAACCTCTTATTAAAATCAGACAGCAACTCACCATTTTCCCTCTTTAAGTTCCCAAACTCAGTGTGGTAGTAGAGGAGATCCTTCTTATCCCCCCAATGTTTTAGGAATGCATCATCTAAAGCTTCAATATCTACTATAAATCTTGGGGTTAGTTCTCTAAACCACTTTCTAGCCTCTCCATCTAGGCTTTGGACAAAGACTCTCATCCACACATCATCTTCACTAATGTCCAGATTATCAGCATAGATATAGAATGACTCAAGATGCTCTCCAGCAATAACACCTTTAGTCCCAGTGAACTTAGGACTATATTTTTGATATTCTCCAATAGGCATGGCATTGAAAGGAGTGGGTAGTATTAGAGGTCCATACGTAGCAACAATGATTCTTTCCATTTTGGTAGGTGCTTGTGGACCTGCCTCGCTGTGGTGGGTACAAGAGTACTGGTAGTATGAATGATAGAGGGCTGAAGAGTGACTAATAGAAATAAAGGAGTATGATGGATAGGAGGTGAGGTTTCCTTTGGGCTTAAAGCAAAAGGAGAACCTAAAGAACACGGAGCTTTATGAATCTCTTAGAGTTTTTATTCACTGCTAGTATTAGATGTTATACTCTCAACATGTATTTGTTTTATTACAAGCCTTTCTTGAAGAGATATAGAAGATTGTTTAGGTTTACCTGAACCTGATGCTCCTTTCTGTAATACCTTTCTCTCTTTGATGATTTTTTTAGGGTCATATACTAGGTCATCTTGTAGCTTTTGAGGATTTCTTCGAGCATGCCTCACAAACTGAGTCAGAACTATCAAGTGGAGTTGCCAAGAGGTTTGGCCTCCAGTAGAGTCTACAGATAGATGATTACAACCAAAAAAGTGCCCAGACTTTGTCTATCATCAAAGTTGGATCTATGTCATTTCCTAGGGAAGCTAAGCTTCAATTTCCTCTCCCCGGTAACAGCGCCAATTATGTTATCACTCCAAGAAACTCTCCTAGGTTGTAGCTTGGAGATGCTTGGTAACATATAATCTTCAATATTGTTCTCTATACTATTGGAATAAATGATGGTTTGGATCAAGTTAGATAACCATTTCAGCTTTATTTTCACTCAATGCATGCATGAGCACTCTCACCAATACAAGGCTTTAGACCACTAATGCTCAATAAGTTATAAATTCAATGGATAGATGGAGAATACTAACTATACCAGCAGATTGCATATATAAACATACATCAATGGCTAGCTATAAGAATCAAAAGAGAATATTGACTGTACTAGAAGATTCATACATGACGACATTTGGATGGCTAGTTATAGGCATCAAAGAAGCTTGCAAATCTAATATATCAAAGAAAAGCTAAGATGACAATTATCTGGCCTTAGACACAAAGATAACATGAACAAATTGTTCAAGTGCAAGTATAGAACAACAAAGAGAATGGACATTGAACATATAATGGCAAAAGAATCTTATATTTCTAGAATGAAGATGAGAAACTTGAATGAATAGAGGAGGAATAATCTCCAAAGGTTGAACCCATATTACATCTTTGTTTCAGCTATTTATAGCATGTTTAAAACGCTCCTAAGCTCTCTAAAAGGCTCAGAGTCTTAATCTTCCTGATATGCATTGTTAACTGATTTGATGCCCTCTAGGCAAGCATGGAATCAGATTTTTGTACTTCTAACAGTAGAGTAACCAATTTCAAATATTTTTTATGGCCTGCTGCGCTGTCTAGGAGTTTTTCTGTGTCAAAGATGCTCCATAACATTTGTTGGTGTGGCTGTTACACTGTCTGTGTTGTTGATGCTCCCTGATCTTGTTTGATTCAGATTCCAACATGTTGTGGCCTTCCAATGATTTAACAAGGCATGTTTCTATTATAGCATAACAGCACTGCCCTTGTGGTGGACCTCTATTGAAATCAATGTGTATTTCTGTTTTAAATAGAAAACACAGTCATCACTGCTAAATCCCACCTTCTTTATCCTTTCGGACTTCAAAGGTCTTAAACATGGCATATATATTTATCGGGTCCTCCTTTTGGGTTGTTGTCGCCTATCGGAGATGGCTTGGTCCCTTTGTTCCCTTCCTATTTTGCAATATGGCAAAAACATTAAAAAACATGAAAAATCGGCCTTTGTGGACTTGAAAATATATATATTTCACCTCCAAAACCCATCGGGTCCACCCTTGTCGCTATCACAAGTCGCATTTGGCTTGTTCCCTGTGTATTTCCTTAAACACGAACATACATGAAATTCATTGAAAAATGGCTTTCCCCAGACAGGAAATATTATATAATATCATTCCTGAACCCTTTGTGGGTCTGGACTGTATCGCTATCGGCACTGTAATGTGTTCCTTTGTATTTCGTTTAAATAATTAAACACATTAAAATACATTAAAATCTAGGCTTCTGCGGATCTCAAAATATATGTATTTGTATCCCGAAACCCTCTCAGGTCCAGGCTTTATCGCATCAGCACTATCCCCCATTCCCTTTGTTGTTTCGTTAAAATAATGAAAAACCACAAAAAACATTGAAAAAGCTTGGGCGCAGATCTCAAAATATATGAATTATCGCATATAATTACGTCAGGTCCAGCCTATCGGGTTGCACACATGTAGGTGCATAGGCCCTGCCCCTTGGTATAGTGTCGATGCGATACAGCGATGCGATCCAATCGCAATCGTTGATCGCTCAATGCTCGGGCCTTATCTCTCTCTCTCTCTCTCTCTCTCTCTCTCTCTCTCTCTCTCTCTATATATATATATATATATAGATATATATATATATATATATATATATATATATATATATATATATATATATATATATATATATATAACGTAGCATATGTTCCCCGCCAATCCGATCATCGGCGATTGTTGATCAGCGGTGTCGTGCACCTACCTTTAGACTATTCCCTCCGCTTGCCCGATTGCGATTAGCTGCCTAGATTTGGGCCGTTGATTGGGCAGATCTGACGGTGGCTGTTCATTCACTATTTAAGCCTACGTCTGTGGGTTTTTTCATGGTTTTTAAGAATTTTTGCCTCTCGATAGTGTATTTCTGCCCTTCCAAGGGCTCTCCTCTTGCACAGATTTTGATCATTTGATGATCTTTGAGAAAAAATTGAAGATTTCAAGGGCATTAATGGATCGATTGGCATGTTTTTAAGTAAATTTGGATACTTTTTAGAGCCTATATGATCAATTTGTGGGCCTTTTTCCAACAAAGCTAACACCTCCAAAACAATAAGATAACTTGGAAATAACAATGCTAATGCAATTACTTAAATAAGACCTTGATTGGTCCCCTACTAGCCATGATAGACATTTCGTCAAATATATCACATATATGTAATCTACATGTGAAAATAACATATCTAAGCATAGGGGTCTCATACTTATCTAAGATTTGCTATGAGGCATTTTTTCCTTATAACACATATTTCATTAAAATTGGAAATATTTTATGACAAGGACATCACTAGAATTGAACTTTTTGGTTATTTTGAAATTCTAGATCCACTATTTGCTTCCAAATTTAATGAAATATGTGTTTTATCACTTTAGCTACAATTTCATCCATTAGGCCATAGATACATTATTTATTCACATACAAGTAAAAACATATTGGGAGCCATACATAGACACTTTCATAATAAATATTCATAACCAACATAGTAACAACATAAATACCAAGGATACAATAGCCATAGAATCCACATATAAACCTGTATAATAATCATGTATAATAATCATGTGATAACAAGGAGAAATAACCTCATATTAATGATGCAAAATCCAACACGGTATGAGACTTCCACATTCCACCCAACCATAGAATGGCGAAGCCAAATATCTCTTCATCCATTCACCATCATGCCATATTCCAAGCATGAATGTGGGATATCATAAAACATATCAATCCAAAACCATCTAACTCTTCTAGAGGCCATCCACCTCAACCCATCAAACAGTGATTCCACCTCATGGTTAGACATCACAAAACCATCATAGATTGGTCTCTACCCAAGCCTTCCAAGGCTCTAGAGCGTTTTCTCCAACCAAGGTTTCCAGGGCTTGTAAGTCAACCCACAACTACCACCGAACTTCCAGAGCATTTGTCCAACTAGGGCTTCCAAGACTAGTTACTCAACCCACAAAGGGCTTCCAGAGAGTTTTTCCAACCAAGGCTTCTAGGACTAGTAACTTAACCCAATTTGTTACAAGGCTTCTAAAGTGTTTGTCCAACCATGGCTTCCAAGAACTAATAACTCAACCCAAGCTAAGGAAACATGAGAACCAACAAAAATAAAAAACAAGGAAATCAACCCATAATATCCATGGCTATCCAAGAAATGGAAAGGCTAGGCAAATTCACTGTCAATCTAGGCAATCCTCCATGCCAATGATACATCATAACCATGAAACCACGTGCATGGGTCATGCATTCAAAAATTAGTGAGGAAAACATATAGGCAACTCAGTACCTGTAAGACAAACCCATTGTAGTTGCTGATCTCAATGTCCTCTTGCACTTTTGTGCTCTTCCTTTTCCTTCTTGCTCCAAACTCCAAGTATGCCACACTCTCCAAGTGTACTCCAAGAAAACTCTTAGTGCCCAAGAGAACGAGAGAGAGATAATAGAGAGAGAGATCTCCAAAACTAAACTAACCAAGCTTACATTGATCAAGCTCACCCACCGATTCTCAGAAGCCATTTTATCAATGAGGCCTCTATTTTCTTCATTTTCCATTATTTCCCTTCAATTTTCTCCTCACATGCAACTTGTGACCCTTCACCATCCTTTTCTCTTAATTTCCATTATTTTCATAGATAAAATGCCAATAAATGTCATTTTTCCTTTCCAAAGCCTTAACTAATGCCTTTATCAATTTCCTTTATCCATAATAAACCGAATGAGCACCCACTAGGATGCCTTTCCCACCATTGAGCTTGGAATATGTGTTCCATGGCCGAGGTCTTATATATTTTTACATGAAATTTTAACCAAGGTTGTTATAGATTATTATGACAAAGCTATTGAGTGTTTGGATGACAATGGGAAACAAAGAGTCTTGCAGGGTAAGAAGAAAGGAACATTAGTTGACATGGTGACAACTATGTAGGAAAATCGTAGTCATAGAAAAATGTGTGTCTTATTTGAAGTGCATATTTCTAGCGATAAAGTTAAGGAGGATGAGGATGTAGAGATATTAAGCAGGCATCCGATCTTTTTGTAGTTTCGGGATGTGTTCCCAACAAGCATTTCAGAATTTTCATCTTACAAAGAAGTGGATTTTTCCACTGAGTTGGTACTAGGGGCAACACCAATATCGAAGGCATCCTACAGTATGAGAACTCTAGAGTTAGTAGAGTTGAAGTTGCAGTTGAAGGAAATGCTTAACAAGGTATACATTAGGTCAAGTGTATCACCGTGGGGTGCACCAATGTTGTTTGTGAAGAAGAAGGATGGTACTCTCAGGCTATGTGTTGTCGCTCCCAGAGACAACCTTGGATTGCTTACAAGACCAGTGCTTGGGTACATCTAAATCGGTGCACCTCAAATGATTCTCGAGCAGGAGGAGGCACCACCTATATTCTATACATAGATATCAAAGAGATGGTTCTTTCATTCAAAGGTACAAGTCATATGTTTCAACATTTCTACACACACATAGTTCCCAGAAATATAACAGAAATAGTGAAATCCAAGCACTTCAAAGACTTACAGTTTAATCATCTTTATAAGATAAATGACAGGAGAAAAAGAAAAGAGAAAACCTAGAATATAAAGTTCAGAGTACCAAGAATTCTATATATAAAATATAGAGCCCAAAACCATAAGATTTACTATAACTATCAGAATGACATGAAGATGTAATGGATAGAGAAGAAATGAATGATATGCTTCACACAATACAGTTTTGGAAATATAATTTCAACCCCTCACACAAGCATATGCATTAACACTTTAACGCAGATGAATCTGTAGACAAATCTAAAATATTAGAGTATCTATTATTGCATGAATTCAAATAGGAAAAAACCAAAGATGAATGAAATAGAGTAACAGACTGTAATACATCAAAGGAGGAATCACCACTATTTTTGTAATATTCTACAAGATCTATGTGACTAAGTGATACAGTTTTCAAATAAATATCTAACTTTCTTTCAGATTTCAGAACCCTTTTCAGTGCTGCAACCCCCTATTTATAAGAAGAGGGGTTGCTTTCAATCATGGGCCGAGTTTTCAGTTATCAAGTTAGCTTGCTCTCTCGGCCAGGGGAGGTTCTGTATCCAAAAACATTAAGAAAAATAATAATGGTAGAACAGGTGAGACATTAATGAAAAATCCCAGCGCACCCTCCCTATAATCACTTCTATTTCATGGCTACGTTTAGTTCATGGCATATGGTCCTGCTCTCCTCATCTAACTCTTGTCATTGTGTATTTAAGACCTTTGGCACTGACCTTGAGAACGGGTTACAAAGAGCCACTTCTGGGGGGTGTCTGTTGGGAACGGGATCCCCCAAGGACAATTTTGGGGCTAAAAGCCCATGTTTTTGGTCAATTGTGTAATAAAGTTGTAAAGTCACTGCATTTTGTGGTCGCGGAGCGTGAAGGTGTCAGGAGTCATAAAGGGTTGTCCACCCTTATTTTGTAAAGTGTAAAGTCAGCTGTAAAGATCCACCCATGGTCCGCGGACCATGGGATTGTATAAAAAGCGAGCTAAGTAAGTAAGCTCTAAGTAGTTTTTTTGCTAGAAGAAGATAAGTCTTGGAGTCTTGGCAGAGAAGTCTATGTGTTTTGGGTCTTAGCATAGGTAGAGGCTCTGCAGCTAAGTGCACAAAGGCCTAGGGTGGAAGTTTGTAGCTGAGTGTGTGGACCCCTGTAGCTATGTGCACAGGGAGGATAGATTCTGTATTAACTTGAAGATATAAATAAAGAGAAGTATTCTGCAAATTCTTTGTATTTATCTCCTATCAATGCTTCTGGTTATATTGTTTTTAGGGCTTAATTTATAATGTTTATGAGATGCATGAATATATGTGATTATATTGGCTAATTGAACGCGAGTAAGAATATCAGTTTACACGGTGCTAACTGTGATTGTTTAGTAAGATAAGTAAAACACCTAAGATAACTTGGGAACCTATACAATACGCTGTCATAGTAGCGTGAAAGTATATGGATCGAGGGTTAGGGCTGTGTGAAGGTCAATTGTACACCTTCGCGAAGGTACTAAAGGGTGGAATAAAGGGCTAGACTGACATAGCCCTAAAACTTAGTGACCTGCATGAAAGTAGGAACAGAGGGTATAAACCGACATCACGACCATCTCAAGGTGCAGAAACTGGGTTCCATCATTGCCCCATACTGCTTTGGGTGATACTTTGATTCGCGATCCACGGGCTGATGTCGAAAGGGCCAGTAGTGTAGGGATTTGTTTGGCTAACTAACACTGAACCTGGGTCAGGCCCCACATAGCCAAAAAATGGTTCCGTTTCCGGGACTGAAATTTGCATGAGAGATGTGTGATGTCGTATCACTGGAATCCAATTAAGAGAGAAATCAAAGACTGGTTGGATAGGAAGATCCATGAATTCACGGCAAAGGAGAGCAGAAATCAACGGTTGACAAAGGAACAATGGCTAGATAGGTACCTATATACAGATATCCATGAGATCTTTTTTTGTTCCTTTCCGGTTGAGTTATAAGAGTTGTTCGAGAAGCTAGCAAATAGCCAAGGAAAGTGTAGACTTGATGGTCCTATTGTTTCGACTTCGAAGTTAGTATAGAGACTGGAGGCCACTAAGGATAAGATTGCACACGTTGTCAATCATTAGCTCGATCACATCATAAGAGGATTTGTGACCGAATTCACGGTTGATACCTCAGTTAGTTACAACGAGGCGGAGCAGTGCTTTTTCAAAAGTCCGCGAGGTAAGTACTTGAAGTCTTTAAATACCTAGATTAAGATGTTATTGTGTGAAAAATCAGTTATGCAGCTACCCTTATGTTCGGAGCTACGTGAAGTGGAAAGATTTACAGAAATGAAGGAAGGAAGGGTCTTGAGTATAGCCCACTGAACTCACCGCCATTGGGTGACAAGGAGGGAGTAGCGTAGACTTCTCCGTGAAGCGTAGTTCAGTTAATAAAACAATGATTCCCGCGATTGCCACCTCCACCTACACCACCTCCAACTACACCACCATCACCTGCGACTTCACCCACACCACCACCACCTCCACCGCAGTTCAGCATGGCAAATTTAGTGAAGCTGCCTTTGTTTAAAGGCTTGGGAAATGAGGACCCAAACCAGTTTTGGTTCGCAATGGAAGCTCTATGGGAAGCTCAGGGTGTCATAGATGATCACATGAAGAAGGCAACATTGGTTAGTGGTTTGCAGGATCATACGCTAACTTGGTACATCAAGTACTCTAATGATAACCCAAATGTTGGAGTGGCAGACATCCAGACTGCGCTGAATAAATAATTCAATAGGCCTAAATCTGAGGCATAGTCAATTGTGGGGTTCAAGGAAATCACGAGGAAACCAGGCGAGACACCTTGGGAGTTGGATCAGAAGTTGAAGTGTAAAATTCACGAATCCAATATGAACTTAATAGATGGACAAAACTGTGAATGGTTTGTGGCTTCGCTCCTGCCACACCTAAGGGTTGCACTGTCACAATAGAAGAATATGACTCAGGCAGAGACCTTCGAGATTGCAATGAGACTGCATGAAACATTGATGCAAGATCCAAATCTGGGGGTTCAGCAGATCCATATGCAATTGCAAAATCTTTGCCTTGAAATGAAAAGTTTGAAGCAAGACAAAACAGTTCGACTGAAAGTGCACGAAGAAATATGGTGCTTGAAATGTAAGGGTCATGGGCATGAAAAAAACCATTGCTTGATCTTTATGAACTATTTTGTAGGAAGAGGTTCGATGCCTTCGAGGTCGGAATCCCAAGAAGGACTGAGTGCAGGTCTTGCGTCGTGGAGCACTGTATGTCAGGTAGCAGGAAAACATGCGACGGATAATTATCATTTGCTACAGAAGTTTGTATAAACACCATAACAACTATTCTTCAACTTTTTCAAGTGGGTAGGTCATGATGAGTGCAACTGCAGAAGTTATGAATTGATGATGGACAAAACTCCCACCTATAGGGTTCAGGCATAAATGCGGCCCCCTTGCCAGAACGTTGGGATGGCCCGAATAGGCTTTCAGGGGTGTGGATGAGGCCAAGGCAGAGGAGGACTTGGCAGAGGTCGGGGACAGCTAATCTACTACAACTGTGGAGAACCAAGACACTATGCCCGTGAATGCACTAACCCAACGCAACCATCGTGTAAATATTGAACTCAGTTTGATCATGAGACAAAACACTGTCCTACGCTAATAGCGAGGATATGCGACAAGGGGTGCTACCACTGCAGCCAAATCAATACCTATAGATGATGAGGGCTGAGCCTCGTGAAGAGGATCCAAATGTGAATATAGTGCTCTGAAGTGGAATTGCAATGAGTGATGATAAGGGGAAATAGCCCGAAGATAGCACATGTGTTCGCAAAGCTCCGGTGAAGGAGGTTGAATTTTATTTGGAACGCACATGCAAAACATTCATGGAAGCAAAGAGCATCGTTGAGGCCTCTACCTCAAGGAGCAAGGATAACCTGATCAGGAGATGGACCCTTCTATGCTTACAACCTTTCTAGAGACCTGCATGAAGTTGTTCCGCGATAGCAAGGTTGTGAAAGGGTTACAAGAGCTTATAAATAGATGTGTCGGAAACACTCCAGTGAACCGTGCGTTGTAAGAAATATTGGTAAGAATAAAGCAAGGACAGGATGAGAGATGAGACTGAACGTGGAGATAGGAGAATATGAAATGGATCAGGTTATTTTGGATCTGGGGTCAGACATGAACGTCCTACCAAAGCAGTGTTGGGAGCAGATGGGAAGACCTGCTCTATAGTGGTCTTTGATTTAGTTAAGGATGGAAAATCAGTAGAAGATCATCCCCATGGGATGGTTGCAAGGAGTGACTCTAGATATTGAAGGTGCGAGCACATTAGCTGACTTTGAAGTGATACAAATTGTGGATGACAACAACCACTTTCCTGTGCTCCTTGTAATTGATTGGGCTACTGATATGAAAAGGGTAATCAACCTAAAGAAGCGAAAGATGATATTTGAGAAGAAATCACTCTGCGTAATAGTTCCCCTAGATCCCGTTGAAGGATCATGCTATACTAAACCAGTTAGAGATTATGAGAGCGATGATGATTTGGACTGCATATATAAGATAATAGTGCGAGACCAAGATTGGGTGAATCCAACGGCGGATGGATGAATTAAATGGGATCGCGAGAGTTCCTGCACCTTAGACTCTGATGCAGAATTAGAGCGCTGGTAAAATCGATTACATGAATTAACCACACTGAGTTGTAACATGATGGCTCGGTCACTACGATGTTTGTTGTTAGAGGTAAGAAATCTGCCCACTTACGATGGCTTGAATGATGTAGATGTATTTCTGGATGCATTTGAGAGGGAAGTACTAGAGAAGTAGCGCTTCCAGGCTTTGGATTGGGCACTATGCACTACTCCCGCAAGATGGTGGGGTATGCGCAAGGGTAGCTTTAATGATTGGCACGAGTGTAGGAGGATGATGAGAACATTATTTGGAAATCCGAAGGTACGAATGACAAACAAGTATAACAGGAAGGACGATCCGTGTGCACACTTGGCCAAATGGGCTAAGGCTTATGGAGTGAAGCCCCAACCTGAATGGGTGCACTTGTTCTGTCATACCCTGGATGTCATCCCAATGAAATGGTACTTGGAAATAGAGCTCCACCATGGTACAGGTGAATGGGATATTCTATGCGAAGGATTCATAATGACATTTAGCTTTGAAGACAGGTTTGACTGTATTGACGAAGCACTACAAGAAGTGAAAGCAGCAATCTTTAGGATACCACAAGATCCTTTGGATCTGATTCAACCCTATCGGACTACTCAGCTAAGCCATGTGCTGGAATGCTACAATGAGACTATTGAAGAAGAAGATGAGGATCCACAAAAGATTAACATCCCTAAAATAGAGGGTCACTGCAAGGTTGAGGGACCGCAGATTGAGAATCCTGATATAACCGCACATTGAAAATGAAATAGGTAAATATTGGTATGGAGGCGGAGCCCAAATTCGCGAAGATTAGAGACTACTTGGATGATGTAATGGTGGATAAGGTCGCTAAATTTCTCTGCGAATACCAGGATTTGTTCCCTACCAATTTTACGGAGCTAAAAGGGATAATAGGAAACCTGGGCATTATGAAGATCATGTTAAATCCCGATGTGAAACAGGTTAAGCAAAGACCTTATCATCTCAATCTGAAGTATAAGGAGAAGGTCCTCTTAGAGCTAGACAAGATCCTCGTGGTAAGCATCATTGAGCCCATAGAAGAATATGATTGGGTAAGCCAAATTGTGGTATAGGAAAATAAGCAGAAGGATGAAATAAGGATATGCATAGATCTCAGGAGGTTGAATGACGTTTGTGTACATGATCCTTTCCCGACTCCGTTCATTGATGAGGTATTGGATAATGTAGGTGGCCAGGAAGCATAATCCTTCATTGATGGGTTTTCTGGGTACCATCAGATCAAAATCGCACTGGAGGATAGAAGAAAGATGACCTTCGTGACTGAGTGGGGATGTTTTCAGTACACTGTAATGTCTTTCGGATTGAAGAATGCACCTGCATTTTTTTCACACATAGTCATTGTTGCATTCAAATAATTCATTCATAAGTTTCTCGAGGTATACTTTGATGACTGGACTATGTTTGGGCTAGTAAAACACCATATGGCAAGTTTGTGCCTGATGCTAGATACCTGTTGAAGGTACCAGATCGTGCTCAATCTAAAGAAGTGCCTGTTTTGTGTTCCTTTTGGGACTCTACTGGGTCATGTGGTTTTTCGACAGGGACTGATGGTAGATCCCATGAAGATCATAGTGATACTCAACTTGGAGGCGTTGAGGAGTGAAAAATAGTTGCGCGCAACCTTAGGGCATATTGGGTATTACAGGAAGTTTATCAAGGTTTATGCCTAGATCACTGCACCTATGGAGAAGTTGTTGAAAAAGGATGTCACGTTCTGTTGGAACGAGGACTGTAAGAAAATATTGGATGCATTGAAAGAAAAAAGGTCACCGCGCCGATTTTAGTCTTCCAAGATTGGAAGAAGGAGTTTCATGTACATGTAGAGGCATCATGTATAGCACTGGGAGCGGTACTGACACAAGCTGGTAGAGGAGAATTGGACCATCCTATACCATTCGCAAGCAGGAGGTTATCCAAGGCTGAGAAGAACTATTCCACCATTGAGCGTGAAGGGTTAGCCATGGTATACGCACTCCAGAATTTTAGACATTATTTGCTGGGTGGACATTTTAAGATGTATACGAATCATTCCACGTTGAAATACCTAGTCAATAAGCCTATGTTGGGTGGGATAATATGTAGATGGTTGTTATTGTTCCAGGAATATGATTTTGAAGTTATTGTGAAGCCTGGACAACTGAACGTGGGACCAGATGATCTGTCGCGCATCGAAACATAGGAAGATCCCACTAATTTGGAGGAGGGATTGCCTGACATGCAACTATTTGCAGTGCATGTTCCAGATGGTCACTTTGAAGACAACATATACTTTCTAACGACAAGAACTACTCCAGAAGGTTACATCGTCCAATAGAAGAAGGAGTTAGTGGTGTGCGTGGTAGAATTTTCTGTCATTGTCAGGCATCTGTACAAAATGGGGTCTGATGAGGTATTACGATGATATGTACCGAAGTTTGAAAGGAGTAGCATCCTCGCAAATGTTCATGGGGGCACCACGGGAGGCCATTATGCAGGAAGAGAGACCGCGCAAAAGATTTTACGTGCAGGGTTGTGGTAGCCAACCCTCCATCAGGATTCAAAAACTTACTGCAAGGCATGTGATGTGTGTAAAATAACTGGCAGGCCATCACGGAGAGATGAGTTGCCTCTTAACCCACAAATGATGTTACAACCTTTTGAAAAATGGATAATAGATTTTGTCGGACCCATTTAGCCCCAAGGAAATAAGACGGGAGCGTGGTACATTATCATCACGACTGAGTATTTGACTCGATGGGTGGAGGTACAGCCTATGAAGGATTTCACAAGCACGACTACTGTGAAGTTCCTCTTTGAGTATGTATTGACATGATTTGGGTGTCCAAAGTTTTTGATGAGCAATTGTGGTACACACTTTTTGAATAAGACGATTAGTGCGCAGATGGAGGAATTTCAGGTATATCACCAGAAAAACACGCCTTATCACCCACAAGCTAATAGGACAATGGAATCATTCAATAAGGTGCTGGAAAATGCACTGACCAAGGTTTGCAATGCTCAGTGAAGTGATTGGGACCTGCGCATACCGCGGTACTATGGGCCTATTGGACAACATGCAAAAAATTGACTCGGCAGACACCCTTTAGGCTTGTATATGGTGTTGAGGCAGTGATGCCCATGGAATAAATTGTGCCTAGTCTACGCATAGCAGCACTCATGGGCATGATGAATCGGGGAGCCCTGGAAGAGAGGCTCGCGCAGCTGGCTAAGCTTGAGGAAGAGAGATTTCTAACTGGATTTCACCAAAAGGTCCAAAAGTAGCACAAAAAAGCATGGCATGATTGGCACATTAAGCTCCACACCTTTAAGGTAAATGATCTGGTTTTGTTATATGACAATAAGTTTGATAAATTTCTAGGGTAGTTCAGAATGTACTGGTTAGGGCCCTATGTCATTAAGGAGATTACCAACGATGGAGCAGTTCAGTTGGTTAAATTGAATGGGGATCCTTTCCTAGGAAAGGTGAATGGCAACTGATTCAAGCCATACACCAGTGATCCAGCCAGGTGACTATATGGGGGTAGCATAGTCTTAGCACTCTAGGTAGCTGAAAGGAGGTGTGGGACTATAAACTACACTACCTGGGTTGGGGAACTATGTGATTGAAGGATTGTGTGGACCAAGGAAGTGTCATAGGGTTTGTGACAGCATGCAGTGAGCTGCGCTACCTCGGGAGAAATCTTGAAGGTCAGCGAGAAAGTGACCATTAAAGTCATTGTTCATGATTTGACGGTAGAAATGTGACCAAATGGAGTGGGCGGTTAGCATTTAAGACGAACTTTATGGGTAAGATCCTTGAAAACATACTGCCAATCTGACATTAATGAACTAAGTGTGGGGGGAGTGGTCGGATTTGAATTCAAAATGCCCTATAAATTACTGGTGGTTGCCCAGCGAAAAACACTTGGCATTTTGAAAACTGAGTTGTTGAGCTCTCAGGCACACATGAACCGTGAATTCTTTGAATCTCTGATGGTGAGTTCAGTGTTTGAGAAATTACTAGAGGAGACATGAGAATTGTTGAATAGCATCATGTCAACACCTGCAAAAGTTATGGATGTTGAAGCAGTGAGAGCCGAGGGGGCTGAGCCGAAGGTTTTTGGGGAGGCAGAGGGAGTTGTCCCAGAGGTTGCAGAAGTATTAGCTAAAGTTCCCAAATCACCACAGACACCTAGACTGAAGCCGACCCCAACCAAGGAGAGTGAGAAGGATTAAAAGGGCAAGCATCCTGCAATACCGGTTCACGCATCGCTGGGAAGGAACCCACTGAAGGACAAGCCCACCACACAGGAAAAGGGAAAAGCCATCAACCTAGAGACTGAGGAGGAAGAAATTCAATATATCCCGATGGATGATGAGGACTTGGGGATAGACGTGGAGGAAGTTGAAGTCCAGGGTGCTGACCCTATCACTCAGTTTCCTGAGTACGTCCCTTCGCACAAGGGCAAGACCAAGGTATCGAAAGACATTGACAAGAGCAAGGTCCCCTTGCAAACCCCTCTGTTGTTGGATGAGATTGTCTTTGAAGGACCACACTTAGGGTGGATTCCTCTATTAAAGCTAGAAGATTGGGACTTAGCTGACCATGAGAAGTTCCCACACTTGGCAACCGAGCAGCTAATGCATCGCATTATTGACACAACCACCGGGATGACTACATTGGAACCGTGGAAGTGGCTCAGGGGAGTAGACAAGGTAGGTCTGCTCAACCTGCTATGGGTGTCGCACTACAACTGCACCCTGATTACAGTGTTGGTCATCAAGCAGCTACTATGCTTGGTGCACAATGGGTGTCTGTGGCTGAAGGAGCCAATACCCATCACTGACAAATTGATCCATAGGATGACATGACCACCCTACATAGGAGAAAATCTGGCCATGATGTTTGGTAAAAAAGGTGGCAAGCAGGCCCTCGTGGAGGCCATGAAGGAGAAGTTTAAGCTAGTGAAGAAACCACGAGGCTATGCCATCTCAAGTATCAGTGACCCTGTAGTTAAGGTGGCCACACAGATTTTGGCAGGGAAGGTTATGAGGAAGTGTCGCAGAGATGAAGTGTCGACACCAGTCGTTTCTCTTGCTGCCCAATGCGCCGAAGGAATCTAGTTCAATTGGGCACATTATATTTGTGGTGAGTTCCTTGTGAATTGCCGCACGGCACAGGAGCTCAGCAAGACCTTCCACTACACGTGGCTCTTACTGTCTATTGTGTTAGTAGCATGGGAGCTACCAAAAGACAGTCAATTCCCCTTGGTCATGCCAGACCTACCAGAAGTAGCGAAGTACGCTTCACTGTGGGCGACCAAGGATGCTCAGCGCATCAAGGATAGCAATATCTCCTGGATCTTGATGGAGATGAAAAATTGCATGGCTATCAATCACAAACTGCAGTTTTCGCCTACTTTTTTTAACAACCTGCATTAGTACACAGAGTTCAAGGAATATTTTCACCATGTGTCGATCAGGGCATGAAAGGACCCTACGTAGACATGGTATGGTGGCGCACTACATAAGACTTGGTGGTGGGGGTGAGAAAGTCCACCGCGCAGTGTAAAAGGAGGAGGCCAAGCTCAAAATGGCACAATTGGCCAAGAAGAGGAAGAAGGAGCCCGCTAACAAGGCCTGGGTGGAGCGCAATACCACCCAGCAAACAAAAAAGTAGACATGTGGAACAAAGAGGGGCTTTGACAAAGGCATGAGGTCGCCTTCGCCTGACACAGAGGAGAAAACGGATTAGAAAATATACCAACATAGCGCAGACCCGTAGGCGACATCGGCCCACATCAAGCGTCCATGGGAATAAGAGAAAGGAGGGTCGAGGAAGAAATCCAAGGCCACTAAGACATCGTTGGACACAATCACCCTCATAAAGAGCGATTTGAATGACAATGGAGACACGGTTTGAGATGTCATCACGGAGGCACCACAGCAGTTTGAATAGTAGCAGAAGCTACTATTAGGATCCATCGAGACAAGACTACAGGAGCTGCAGACCCACGCATCACAGGCTAGCACAATGTCCACTAGCCTTGCTATTGGCACTTCAGAACCTGCCGAGATGCTGTGCACAAAGGTCTCTAGCATGATAGTGCTACCAGATGGAGCACTAACCACAGAGAATGAATCTAATAGGCCCACTATCAACGCCCTCAAGGCAGTGGGGTTGAGCTTTGCAACACTCCCTGGCAAGGTGATCCACTTATTGCAAGATGGAGTGATCACGGACCTGAGGGTCTGCGAACACTACGCTTTGCAGGTAATCAATGAGTAGAGGATTAATAATAAATAGATGGCCCTACAACAAGACTTTTCCATCCCCGTCGTGACCGAGGTAACTAACCAAAACAAGTGTATAATTCAGGTCATGGAGGAGGCATGCCGAATGGTCCCGGAGTTGGTCATTTGTGAGGAAAAACTAGTCGAGGTGTGCGTCTACAAGCTTGCTACAGGGGTGCGCGATGCTCGAACAGAGATGGATAGGATTTAGCTGGAGTTGAAACTACAGACTACAGAATTACAGTTGAAAGCCCAACCTTCAACTTTGCCAGAAGTAAAGGAGAAGCGTGAAACCACTGTCACAGAGGCGATAGCGGCGATCAACAATGCAATAGCAGATTGCACATAGATTTCAAATAGGCAATCGAGGTCCTGACGTGCCTGCAGGAGGACCCTAATGTACAGCAGCTAGAGATAGAAGCATGAGAACTGTAGCAGCGCTACGATGAACTCAAAGGTACATCGTGAACCGTCGCTCACACGCAGAGACTGGCGAAGCTACAGCAGGCCAAGCAGTTGAAAGAACAGGTAGATGCCACGTAGCACAAGGAGGCAGTGCTAAAGGCACACTTGAAGCCCTGGTTGGATGAGGCTTATGTGGTCATAGCCTCTATTGAAGGCAAGCTTTTGAATCTGCAAGCAACTCAGCAGAAGATTCAGGTCGACATTTCAGGATCAGTGACCGAGCAAATGGTTGAAGAAGTGAAGCAGGCAGCCGCACAGTGCACTGTCGAGGTTGCAGTCATACAGGTTGAGTTGGGAGGTCTTCGCGCCAAGATCTCCACACCTATAGAGTGACTCAAGGACAAGTCACCATGTTTTTGTTGGGGGCCTGTTGGGAACGGGATCCCCCAAGGACAGTTTTGGGGCTAAAAGACCATGTTTTGGGAAATTGTGTAATAAAGTTGTAAAGTCTCTGCATTTTGCGGTCATGAAGCACGAAGGTGTCAAGAGTCATAAAGGTTTGTCTGCCCTGATTTTGTAAAGTGTAAAGTCGGCTATAAAGATCCACCCATGGTCAGCGAACCATGGGATTGTATAAAAAGGGAGCTAAGTAAGTAAGTTCTAAGTAGTTTTTTTGGTAGAAGAAAACAAGTCTTGGAGTCTTGGTAGAGAATTCTAAGTGTTTTGGGTCTTAGTGGAGATACATGCTCTGCAGCTGAGTGCACAGTGCCCTAGGGTGGAAGTCCGCAGCTGAGTGCGCCAACCCCTACAGTTGTGTGCGCAAGGCGGATTGAGTCTGTATTAACTTGAAGATATGAATAAAGAGAAGTATTCTGCAAATTCTATGTATTTATCTCATGTTAATGCTTTTGGTTATATTGTGTTTTGGGTTTAATTTATAATGTTTATGAGATGTGCGAATATATGTGATTATATTGGCTAATTGAATGCAAGTAAGAACATTAGTTTACGTGGCACTAACTATGATTGTTTAGTAAGATAAGTAAAACACCTAAGATAACTTGGGAACCTATACAATACGTTGTCATAGCAGCGGGAAAGTATCTGGATCGCGGGTTAGGGTTGTGTGACAGTCAATCGTACACCTTCATGGAGTCACTGAAGAATGAAATAATGGACTAGACTAATAGAGACATAAAAATTAGTGACCTGTACGAAAGTAGGAATAGAGGATATAAACCGACGTCACGACCATCTCAGGGTGTGGAAACTTGGTTCTAGCATCCCCCCATACTGCTTCGGGTGATACTTCAGTCTGCGCTCCGCGGGCTGATGCCAAAAGGGCCAATAGTGTAGGGATTTGTTTGCCTAACTAACGCTAAACTTGGGTCAGGCCCCACATAGGCAACAATTCCCGTACTTGGTTTAAATGCTCCCTCTCCTAATTAACTGCTACAGCCACCTCCGGGACACACTCTGTCATGTTAGCCTTAAATTTTCTACTGGATCTCTCGATGTTCTTCTCTGCCTCATCTCAAAGGATTGATCTCCTATATCTTCCTCTGCAGCTACTTTTGGCATTGACCTCATCGATTTCTGCCATAAAAACCTTCTGAGCACAGTTGGTGCCCTGATCTGGCCTGGGGGTGCATTCTTGGTTTAATGATAGAAGTCTCAAGGGGCACGAGCATTCACCTATTCATACAGGCGAAAGGGCACAGGCTTATACCTCTGGAATGGGCAAAAGGGAACCTTTGGATTTCCCCCTTAGCCTCTCTTTATTATAGCCCCTTTATTGAAATTCCTTATACGAATGACGTTGGAACTAAAGGCCCATGTGTTTGGAACTAAAGCTCTCAATAACTACGCCGAGGGGCTTTTTATTTATATTGCAAAATTCCCTCATCGATCGATTTCATGAACCTGAACTCTTTATAAATCATAGCTCATAACTTATCATATCTGAGGTAGGAGTCCCACATATCGCAATCACACTGCACCATTGTCTTAAGACTTCACCCCTTAATTGTTGTGATCGACAATCTGTAGGGTGACATCATTACTGCCACGTGTCACCCTATGAGTGGTGACACATGGCACCCAAAAATGGTCCCCTGTCACCCACGAAAACACTAAAACTAGGTGACACGTGTCCTCTTTCACGTCATCAACCATACTGCCATGTCACTAATGACGTCAGCTGTAGAAAGTGGCCCATCGAGCCTTGGTTTTTTCATGAATTCCTTTGTTAGTGAATTTTTGGCCTCCCAGATGATTTTGTATTAAACTACAAAATCGACAGTTTCCACTATTTCAGAGTTGCAACCCCCACCGATCTCCAATGCCATGTGGAGGAGAGAGAAAGGGGAGGGCCGACCCTCGTTTTGCTGGCCATTTCCTTTGTATTGGAAAATCAGCTCTCCCCGGGACTTTTGACATAGGCATCGCAAATTGGCAGTTTTGCAGGTCTTTTGAAGTTGAAACCCTGCCAAATTTCTATTTTCAATCATTGATCGCCGATCCCCCTTGGAGGAGAGAGAAAGGGGAGGTCGTGCCCTTGTCTTTTTTTGCGATTTTCTTTGTTAACTATTTCCATCCCTTCCCCAGTGCTGTGACAATATATCGTAAATCGGTTCCCCCACATGTTTTGGAGTATGTCATAACTGATGGACTACTAGATCTGCAGGATGCAGGATGCGATATCAACGTTTGGGACTGTGACGTGCCTATAAGCTTAGCTGTGTGCCCCTAGGATCTTGCTAATGGCCGATTGTAATAAATGCTTTGCCCAGACCCTCTGACTATCGATATGTGATATCGGAGATTGGTGGATCATTATTTCTCGTTCCATCAATGCTCCATACCCATCTAAACACCGATATGAGATATGCGATGAGCCTCGTGGGACCCGATTGCGATTTTTTCTCCATACTTAGCCATTTTCCTCAATCAGCTGGGCTTTTCTGGGGCAATCTTCTTCAGGATCTAACTTTTGATCCAAGAACCCTTTTTTGGACTTCTATATACCATCGAAAAGCTTTTTCCGAACATTACGCAATAGAGAGGATCTCATCAAGCTATGATAAATTTTGTGGTTTGGGAAATGGCATAAACATCTCTTTTCTCATGAACCCTAGGCCCTGATCATTTGGAAAGGAGTGAGTGAGCAGTCAATGACAACATTGGCTCCATCCAGGAATAGTGCCTTACCAGCAAGGTGCTGAAAACCTACACACTATGAACTACTCCTTTGGGCATGGAGTCACTTCTAAATCAAAAGATAACTTTCACAAAAGCAGAATCTTTTACAATAAATGAAAATTCAAATGACAATTGCAGTAAACACAACGGATATTTACAATGAGTGTAATATAATTAATTCTTAATTTTGAAAATAGAACTTGAGGAACTAACCATTCACTGGTAGTTCCAACAATTTACCATCAAATTTTTCTAGTAGAAATGTGTTGTTCAGTCTTTCTTCTGCAATCTTGAAGGGGCCAAACCATAGTGGATCAAATTTTCCATGTTTTCCTTTGTCCTCCCGTCGGAGATCCCAATTGAGAACTAAATCTCCTGGCTGAAGAGGTTTTTCCTTAGCCTTCTTGTCAAATAGAGATTTCATTTTTTGTTGATAATTGGACAGTTTGGCCTCCACCTGTTCTCTATTCCCCTAAAGCTAAACCAATTGATTAATCCTCCTTGTCAAGGGACTTGGCTCCTCTTCAGCTTCTTGTAACAACCTTAATACTGGAATTGCTAGGTGAATTGGGAAGACAACAAATTTTCCATACACTGACTCAAAAGTTGATTTCCCAGTGGATTGTTTAGGAATTACTCAGTTGGACCATAGAGAAAACTTCAGTTGGGAATCCCAGTTCCTTTGGTTTTCAGTGATAGTCTTATTCAGTACCCTCACCACAACTTTGTTTGGGGACTCATCCAACCATTGTATTGAGGGTCGTATGTAGTGAAGTGCCCAATAATGATATTGTATTTATGGCAGAAGCTGGTGAACTTGGCATATTTAAATACCTGAGCGTTATCAGTGATGATTTTGAAAGGACAACCAAAGCGGGACAGTATGTTCTCCTTCCTGAACTTTATCACCATTGAATCTGTAGCATTTCTAGCTGGGATGTCCTCTACCTTATTGGTGAAGTAGTCAATGGCTGTCAATATCCATTTGTGATGGCCACTAGATGGTGGGTTTATCTCTCCTATGAAGTCCAGTCCCCATTGTTTAAAAGGATCCTCCACATGCACAGGAATTAGGAAGAGAGGAGCAAACTTTTGTCATTCAACAAACACCTGGCATTTCTGGCACCTCCTGACTTTGTTATAGACATCCTGGAACAATGTAGGCTAGTAAAATCCAACCTTGAGGATTTTGTGTGTCATAGTATTCTAGGTGTAATTCCCTCCATGGACTCTTTCATGAAACTCCCCAATCACCTTATGGGTCTCTCCTTCCACCAAACATAGCAACAACACCCCCACACGATCCTTCTAGTAGAGTAGGCCATTGGATATGATATATTTCTAAGTTTGCAATATCAAGCTTCAATATCTAGAGGCATCCAGCCCCAATGTGCACCTCAAGAATAAGAGGTAATGAATGATATTCTTATACCACAGCGATCCCTCGTACTTGGCATAGATTTTCTGCTTAGATTTTTTAATACTACTTTGGTGCTCCTCTGCTCTGTCTTCCTCTGTGGTCAAATTTATTCCTAGTGCTTGGTATTTGGATTTATACAAAACCTTGGCCAGCCCTTGGCCTTTAATGAGCTTGGAAGGCTTTATATCCAGCTCATCTTCCTGTATTTTTGCTATCCACCTACCCCTGTTTTTCTCATTGTATCCTTCCACCAGGATGTCCTTGACTATCATTGTAGGGACAAATGTTGTGATCTTCGATTTCAACACATACGCACGAAATGCCTTCAGAGCCTTGACCAATGCATAAGCTTTTTTCTCCAATATATTATATCTTAGTTCAATGTCCCTTAGTACTTGGTTGAAGAAGGTGATGGTTTGCTTATGACCTGTTTTATTTTTCTGTAGCAACATTGCGGAAATGGTATGTGGAGAGGCAAAAGAAAAGATGTAGAACGACGCTGCATAGTTGAGACTGGCTAACACTGGGGCTTCAGCCAAAGCTTCTTTGATTCTGCTAAAAGAATCATGGGGTATGGGGCTCCACTTGACTTTGTTTCCCTTCTTGAGCATGTATGTAATGCCTTTGACAATCTTTGTGTAGTTGGGTATAAATCACCTCAAGAAATTTATTCTCCCCAAGAAGGCTTGGAATTCTTTTTTATTCCTGGGCAGAGGAATGTGGCTGATGGCTTCAACCTGTTTAGGATCAATCTTTGATACTACATTTCCTAGAATCTTCCCCTCACTTAGGGTGAATTGGGATTTCCTAGGATTCAAGGAGAGACCACATCTCCCGCACTTCTCAATGGTGAGTTCTAAGTGGAGGATGTGTTCCTCCTTAGTCTTGGAAATGATTGTGATGTCATCCAAGTAAGCCACCACGAATTTGTCTTGCTCCCCCGCAAAATCTATTTCCATGGCTCTTTGAAATGTGGCCCCTGCATTTATCAGTCCAAAAGGCATGCAAGCATACATAAACTTTCCCCACGGGGTGGTGAAAGCAGTCTTTTCATGATCCTCGGGATGAAAAACGACTTGATTATATCCAGAGAACCTATCCACCATAGATATTCTAGGTGAACCAACCACCTTCTTGTTGTTGGGAAAAGTATCTATTCAGAACGCCCCTATCCCACTCTAAGGTGTGACAGTGCCTTAGCAACAAACAAGGAAAACTATTTTCGTATTCTTCTTTATGAAATGTAAACGAAGAGGAAGGATGTAACTAACCTGTGTCTTTCGCTAGTTTGTTGATCCAATCGCTCTCCTCTCTGTTCGCTTCCCGCTGCCTGCTCCCTTACTGGCCCAGCTTCACCAAGTTCCTGCAAGATCACAGAAGAGGAAAACTACCCAAAAACATAGATTTACATTCATAAATAGCTTAGGATCAGATTTAAGCTAAACATGCAAATATAACAAAGCATCATTGATATACAAGCATATAGGAGAAACTCAAATAGTTTTATTGATATGATAAGAAAGTCCAAGAGGAGATACAACCAAGTGAGTCCTGATCCAGAATCTACCTCCCAGCAAAGGAATCCCTTCCTCACCTCCAACAAAGCATAAATCACCCAATGCACTAATATCAATCTCAAACCAACAGCAATTCTATGCAAAGTACAAAATTCCAGCCTCCGGATCTCTGGGATGAGGGATCCATATATAGATGTAAGCAGAGAGGATGAGTCAGCTTATGTTTTGACTTGTGGCTTCTCTCTGTCAGTTCTTGCTTCCACTTGGAGGCTGAGAGCCTCTTACTCATCCTTGGTCGAACTCAGTGAGGCAAGTGTCATTTGAGGAAGATTCTGGAAGCTTCCATTGTCTGTCCACTTCGTTGAATGACTTTGCCATTTGTCATTTCCCGCTCAACGCACCCTGGTAGTGCATTCACCTGCGTTGCAACGCACCTAGCCAGTGTATTTGGGTGCTTTGCAACGCAGGCAGCTAGTGGAGCATCTGAATTGATCCTGATTTGACTAGCTTTGAGCAGTTTCTGGTGGAGAACTTCTGGGAGAAGCTGTCATTGGTTGACCTTGTTCCTTTAGGGGCAGGAAAAACACTTTTAGGGACTTTGGATCCCTTGGATTATGGACATTTCATGCTTAAAGCTGTAAGGCACAAAAATGTCTATAACAGTTGCCCCCTAAAGTATGAGGCCGTTTATCGGGTGAAATGCTTTATTAGGAGGATCCGAAGTTCTTTCAATGCTGGGAGGAGACCTGTAATAAGATACAATACAATACATTATTTTCATACTTTTTTCATGATCTAGCTGAGGCAGGCATTCCCATGCTCAGCTTTATAAATTCATTTTTATGTACATAGGATAGACAATCGTCTGATGGTAGACTGATGATCTTGATGAAATCATCATCCTTTTGGTAGGATGATTATCTGTGCTGCAATGCTGTACATGTCAATGTCTTTATTTTTCCTGAATATATATCGCAGCCCGGATGGATGAAACTAGATCTGGGGTCTTCAATCTCGTCCGATCTTCACTCTAAATACAAGTCGATCCATGTGAGAAATGTTTTGAAGTCGAACATGGAAAGACATCGCTTGATTACCAGTCAATGATGTAAACTGTTAACAAGCGCGAGAGGAATCACCGATAATGATGATGACCCTCAAGGTACTGCAGTACAATCCACATGGTGTGAATAAAGGACTTGGCATCGAACACCACGCAAAATCTTTCGGTCGAAGGTCATTGATGTATACCTGTCGCCATAAGTGAGAAACTTGCCATTGAGGCATGCAAGCTTCAAAGTACTGAAGGGGTGTGCCTAGATCAACTTCTTGGATAATGAGCTGATGTCGACAAGAAGCGATCCGTCAAAGGAGGGCCTTGATGTATCCCACATCAATGACACGGAACGGAGCAAATGATTTTGATGGAGGTGAAAACGATCTGATGATATATGGTTCAGGGTGGCGGTCATGAAAGAATGAAGTATAATGTATGGTAGTGGATGGGACACGGGTGACTTCTCTGGATGACTTCTCTTGAACATATCGGTGACACTTGTATGATGGATTGGTAGCATTTACCCCAAAGGTGGATGGTATGGCGAGACCATGGTGATGTGACCGGTGAATGAAACAACCCAACCCGACTCAGGCACAGAGTGGAAGTGTCATGTTCAAGAGCGACTTGCTACCAATAAAGGTTCTTTGAGTTTCTTCCCAATTTTTCCCCAGTCATTGCTGACCAGTACCTCTTTATTTTTGTCAAGCTTGAGGAGGATAACATATGCTTGTTCTATAATTTTCCCTTCGGGCAAACCCATCGCTATGTTTTAATGAGCCTAGCGATAGTGAAACTCGTTCTCGTCTAAAGACAAGTTTGTCGCTATTAATCTTTTTAACGAGTCTAACGACAAAGATAACTCGGTCCTTTTCATTTTTAGAGAGTCTGAAAAGGTACGTAAAGGTAACTCCAAAGTTCCTTTTTTGTCATCTAATCCCTTAAGTCCGAAAAAGTATAAAACAATACAGAAGGGATGAATTTTCGATAGTTTTAACGAGCCGAACAAAACAAGCGCTCGATCTTTTTGTGCAATAATCCCTCAGGTCCAAAAAGATTAAAATATAGAGGAGGGATAGCACTTTCGGTCGCTTTAACGAGCTGGAAGGCCAAAACTCGGCAATCTTTTCATATTTTACGAGTCAGATGAAAAGAGCTTAAAGAAGACTCGTCTTTTGAGGAACGAGTGATAAAACGGGTAGCAGCTGATTCCAAGTAAGGGTTGGAATTTTCCAAGCACGGCAGTGTCACAAGGATGGCTTGTGAAATCACTCTTCGCAGCTATTCCTCAAAATGGGTAAACAATCAAATGGAGGTGAATGATCGGCCAATGGAAAAGTGGAGGTGATGGTGCAAACACGACCAAGGCTTTAATGGCTAAAATCTTCATTCACGGTGGTTATTTACCGGAGGATAGTTCATTTTTTAACGAGCTTAAACGCGGATTGAAACACTTGCTCGGTCTTATGTTTATTTTTTAACGAGCATGAACTATGTGCTAAAACTGCTCGATTAATCCAGTCATATGATAAGAATGTCTCATATAAAACGGCAACATTTAGATTTTTGCCCCACATCCTTTCTTTATGCAAGTTAGGGAACGACTAATCCTACGAGTTTAAAGGGTTAGCCTACGGGTTTAAAGGGAGGACCTAAAAATTTTAAAAATAAATAGCCGCCCCTTGCTTGCACTCCAAAAGGTTTGCATGCCCCCAGGTATAAAATAAAGTTTCGAGGTCTCCCTCTATTCGAGCTGACAAAACATTCGTTTTATCAGGAAGGGTCACCCTTTATTCGAGCTGACAAAACATTCGTTTTATCAGGAAGGGTACTACCTCTTACAGGTTACCCAAAGATTGCTCTATTCGCGGTGCAAACAAAACACTTCTTCGGCGATGTCTACCGAGATAAACAAAGGTGAGTGACTCCGTCTGTCAACTCACATAACTTTGACAAGAGAATCTTATTCTAGAACATCCCCTCTTCCAATCACGGACGGGGTATGGACTAGTCATATTCTCCCGCGGAAACCTACTCTATACCCGAAGTTTTCCTGCCGAAGCAGACCAGGATGCATGCCCCCTGGGTTTCAGTCATATCCTTCCGGATTACTCGTGCTCATCGGGAGGACGGACTGGGAGTTGAGACATTTCTTGCGTGAAGAGACCATTTAAGGATGGTATATGACTATTTGCTATGCGTGATCCGGGAAATGAAAGCTGGTCCACGAGCTTGACCACTCTTCCTTCGTACGGAAAACACATTACTCTAAAGAGTGAGGAGACGATGGCTCCCATGCAATAAATATAGTCTCGTCCAAGGAGTAGGTTATAATCCAAGGGTCCTTGAACTAACATTACGTTCATTTGAACTGTCTTCCCTCTCAATGCTATGGGCACATTGGGAAGGATCCCTAAAGGTCGACTGGTTCCTTTATCAAAGCCTGTCAGATTTCTCATCTCAGGCAACAGCGATGGCGAACCAAGCGCTTTCCAAGCAATAGAGGAAAGGATACTCACAGAAGCCCCCTCATCAATGATGGTACCAGCCATGACCATTCTATATATTTGAATGATAATTCAGAATGGTATGCTTGCTGGCAAATGGGGTCTGCCTAGTTGATTCCAGTCAAAGGATACAACTAGGTTGCTTGGAGGTGGGACCGAGTAGACGGCTGGGTATGGCTCTGACGAACTTCCTTCCTGCGGTAAAGGAATGGGTAGATTGCCCCCGTTTTCGTTGGAGTCTGTGTTGACGAAGAGAATTTGGATGGTGTCATCCTTATCCTCTTCAGTGACTGTATCATTCGAAGATAAAACCTCTGAAGGCAAGACCGGGTCAACTGCCGCCTCGACCTTTTGACTTTCGTCTGGTATGGATTCAGTTGGTTTATCTTCAATGATAGACGCTTCAGCCGACCACTTGAGCGGGCCAGCTGGGTTCTCAACTAGTGACGGACTCAGCAAGAGCTTTTTATATCCAGGAGGAAGTCGTAACGGTGAAACCGGACGATCATCCAAAACTCTTTTAGCCTCGTCTAAGAAGGGACAACGGTGGAGGGCATGGTTGCCTTCGCACAGTCTACAGGGAGGTCTAGCCCTCCCTTTTTGTCCTGGAACTTCACTTTCGCTAGTTGATGGTGTGCTTTCAACATGGCCATCAGAGGTTGACGACACCGGATTGTGCAAACGGGGAGACCAGTCCCTTAGTATCCGAGGGATGCAAGGACAATCTCTGTGAAAGTGGTCTCCCTTGCAGATGACACATGGCGATTTAGGCCTGGTCAGTGCTGTGTGTGGATTTTCATTAGACGACACTTGTTTTCCCTTATTTGCCTTTGGCTCCTTCTTCTTTTTCTCTTTCTTCTTCTTTTCCTTCTTCTCCTTAGGAACTTGGTTTTTAGCTTTACCAGTCCCGTCAGACGAAGAGGAAGGAAGAGAGGAAGAATTAGAGGAAGTAGAAGGTGGGTGGGAAACTCTGGATTCGTCTAATTGCTGATTCGACTGTTCAGGAATAGTGGTGTTCTGAACGACATTGGTTGAGAAGAGCCAGACTGGCAAGCCAATTGTCAGTCCTGGAAGCGACAATGTGGCCATATGGGGCGCACCAACATCTCCCCAAGAGGAGAAGGGACTAGGATTTCCACCAAGGGGAATTCCTTGGTTGGTAGGCTCCATTTTTCTCAACCAAAAGATCAACGTAGGAAAAAGGGGTATGTATATTCCGTTTAAAATAAATTTTAACACGCTTTGACACAACTTTGTTTTTTCAGTTTTAAAGAGTCGAGAAAAAACAAAAGATGACTCTAGTCTCCTTCGATTTTTAATGAGCCTGAAGTGACAAGTGCTCAGATGGACCTTTTCCGTTAAGGAGTCTGAAAAGGAACGAAAGGGACTGCTCTGGAGTTCTAGGTAGAGGGTGTGCCAAACCAATCGCAAAACCGCAGAATACTTTTTAGGGTACGGGCAGTCAATCTTCCCGAATGCTGTGTTCAGTGCATTGCGATCAGTAGGGCGGCCGACACGGCTTCCTATGGATAAAGGTTTTATGCCTATAGGGGTCTCCCAATATATACTCGACGGTACGTGGGAGCACAATCCGTACTGGCACTTATCGTCTCTCAGGAGGAATCACCCATCCATCAGTGAGGCCAACAGTTACCAGGTTTTACGACGCCGGAACACGTCTCTAGCCTAGACCTCTATGTTGTGCGTTAAGTTACAAAGCGTTTTTAAGTTCATTCAATTTATTTTAGGTTGATCTTTCTTAGAAGTTTTCCTTTTTGGATCACCATGAGATGTAGATACAATTCCTAAATGTAGTCTAAAGATGATAAGCAAGCTTTTATCTCTTTTCAACAATGAAAATCCTAGCTACAAGGGGAAAAGAAAGACACAATCTTTTCTCAAAGAGCATAGAGCACACTGTAAATGCACTTTTCCTAAATCAAATCATGCAAATGCACATACGCATGTATTTGTTTTCACTTTCTTAATATTGATGCCTAGAAAGAAAGTTGTTGTACAAATTTGAACTCGATTTCAAGTGAAAAACACAAACAAGCTTCATTTTCGAAATCAACAAAGTAGAGACGATTACGACACTTTATGATTTTGAAATAAACACTTGTTTCGACACTAGAAATTCATAAATTCAAACCAAAATACAAAAGTAAAAGCGTAATCAACTGTCAACAGCAAACAAACTTACTCCTAAGATCAAAACGACACTTACGACAGGTCTAGATCTAAGGGCGACAGTATGACTAGTTCACTTTTGTAATGGGAAACTGCAAATGATGTAACAAATACACAAAAACAAATACAGTTTCTTTTATACAACTGAGGTGGAATTAAGGCAAAGAAAAGGGGTTTTCAAATAGGTACACACACTGATAACAGGCTGCAAAAATCAGAGATAAAACTGAACAAAATGAAGCAAAGAACCACAGCTGCACAGGGCAAAGGCTGATCAACGTACCTGTTGCACAGAGAAACTGAATTGTAGCGCAGGTAGCCCTCTCGGGACCTGCGTTGAAATGAAAAACCTCTTCACAGAGTCTGCGCTGAAGCAGAAACGAGAATTGTCTCTGGGTTCTGGGTCACGGTTTGCAGTTTAATCTACGGTTTTTGGCCGGATAAAAGCTATCAATAAGGTACAATCAGAGCGATGATTTAAAGGAGGACTAAGAGCTATCACAAAAGGGGTGTCAGATCATTTGTGAGTCAACTGTTCAGATCATAAACAGGCCCAGTGAATGGACTAGAGTAGCAGATGTCTACTTTGCATTTGTAAATGGAAAATGCAGTTCGATTCGCCACTCCTACGTTTATGAGAAGAACAACAATAGAAACACAAATAAACTAACTGGATACGCTCCCCAGTGGAGTCGCCAATTTGTTGTTGGGAAAAGTATCTATTCAGAATGCCCCTATCCCACTCTAAGGTGTGACAGTGCCTTAGCAACAAACAAGGAAAACTATTTTCGTATTCTTCTTTATGAAATGTAAACGAAGAGGAAGGATGTAACTAACCTGTGTCTTTCGCTAGTTTGTTGATCCAATCGCTCTCCTCTTTGTTCGCTTCCCGCTGCCTGCTCCCTTACTGGCCCAGCTTCACCAAGTTCCTGCAAGATCACAGAAGAGGAAAACTACCCAAAAACATAGATTTACATTCATAAATAGCTTAGGATCAGATTTAAGCTAAACATGCAAATATAACAAAGCATCATTGATATACAAGCATATAGGAGAAACTCAAATAGTTTTATTGATATGATAAGAAAGTCCAAGAGGAGATACAACCAAGTGAGTCCCGATCCAGCATCTACCTCCCAGCAAAGGAATCCCTTCCTCACCTCCAACAAAGCATAAATCACCCAATGCACTAATCTCAATCTCAAACCAACAGCAATTCTCTGCAAAGTACAAAATTCCAGCCTCCGGATCTCTGGGATGAGGGATCCATATATAGATGTAAGCAGAGAGGATGAGTCAGCTTATGTTTTGACTTGTGGCTTCTCTCTGTCAGTTCTTGCGTCCACTTGGAGGCTGAGAGCCTCTTACTCATCCTTGGTTGAACTCAGTGAGGCAAGTTTCATTTGAGGAAGATTCTGGAAGCTTCCATTGTCTGTCCACTTCGTTGAATGACTTTGCCATTTGTCATTTCCCGCTCAACGCACTCTGGTAGTGCATTCACCTGTGTTGCAACGCACCTAGCCAGTGTATTTGGGTGCTTTGCAACGCAGGCAGCTAGTGGAGCATCTGAATTGATCCTGATTTGACTAGCTTTGAGCAGTTTCTGGTGGAGAACTTCTGGGAGAAGCTGTCATTGGTTGACCTTGTTCCTTTAGGGGTAGGAACAACACTTTTAGGGACTTTGGATCCCTTGGATTATGGACATTTTATGCTTAAAGCTATAAGGCACAAAAATGTCTATAACACTTCTGCAATATATTGTCCATCTTGGGCAGTGGGTAGTTGTCTTTCAAATATATCTTATTTAGGTTCCAGAAGTCTACACATAGCCTTATCTCCTAGTTCTTCTTATGAACCAGGACCAGATTCCCTACCCACTCAAAGTATCTTAAAGGTACTATAATATTTTCCTGTAGCAGCTTCCTTATCTCCCTTCCAATGGAGGGGAGTAAGAGTGGATTTATATGTCAAAGTTTCTTCTTGTAGGGTTTCACTCCTCTTTTCAATGGAACCTTATGATGTATGATATTAGTATCAAACATTTTCAAATCATCACAAGAACAAGAAAAAATATCTTTGTAGGCTTTGAAAATATCTAAATACCTTTGTTTATAATGCAAGGGGATTCTTTTTGACAGCCTAATCGTCTGAGGCTCCTCCTCTGATCCAACGTTGTAATATTGTACTTGATCATCCATCTCAGGAGCTATTTGTTTGGTGGCTATGTCATCTTTATTAAAATCCTTTCTAGTGGGACTAATCCATGAGGGATAGTGTTCCCTTTTAGTTGCAAAATTTTGTGCCCAACCAATGCATCTTTCCATGAAGCGGCTTCTTGAATGCTTCTTCTTCTTCCTCTTCTTGATTGATGGTGGAATTAGAAAAATCCCCAACGACCTCTATGAATCATTTCACTTGTTCATCATCTTCGAACACTTGTCAGTGCTTAATGTTATCAGGTACGAAGGGTCTGTACCTAACTTACACCTCCAATCTGAGGAGGGGATTTTGAGGGGGGCTTAAAGTACTTGCAACTACAGCAAGAGAGTCAGCCATCCTATTTTCTTCCCTGGGCATAAATTGGATGTTGAAGGCCAGGAACAAATTATCATTAATGAATTAAGTAAACAAATTATTTAAAATATAACCAATAAAATGCATATAGTTGTAAATCTAAACAATTAAAAATTAGCCCTAAAAAATAAATAAATAAATAAATTACTCACCAAATCTATAAGGATTAACTAATTAATTAAATAAATTAATTAATCAATTGAAACATATTAATCAAATAAAAATAAATAAATAATAATAATAATAAACGAAGAAGAAGAAATAAATATATAAATTAAATTAATAAACATATTAACAAATAATAAATAATAAAATTAATTAATCAATCTACTCTTTTAATTAATTAAATCAAACAAATTAGTTAAGTAATTAAACACAGTAATGAATTAAGTAAGCAAATTATTTAAAATTAATTTTACATAAAAGTAATAAACATAATAATAATAAAATTAAGTAATTAATGTATCCCTTTAACTTATTAATTAATTAATTGATTAATCAAATTAATAAATTAATAAACATATTAATAAAGAATAAATAATAAAAAAATTTAATTCTTTTAATTTTTTAATCAAACAAATTAAGTAATTAATTAAACAAATTAATAAATCAATCAAACCAATTATTTAAAATAATTAAATTTATATAAAAATAAAATTAATAAACATAATAATTAATTCTATAAATAATAAAATTAATTAATTAATTTTTCCTTTAACTTATTAATAAATTAATTAATTAATTTACCTATCTAACTTATTAATTAGCTAATCAAATAATAAATAAATAAAAAATAATAATAATAATAACATTATTAATAAATATATAATAATAATAAAATAATTATAATAAATAATTCAATAAATAAATAAGTAATAGGATAAGGGCCGACCTAATTTCTTTCCTTAACAACCTATATATCTATATCTTGACACATCCCTTGATGATGGACTCACTTGGTAGTCCGAAATGTTGGGTTCACAAAACTCTATAACAGGCCATTCCTCATCCATCTAAAACAAATTATCAATTAAGGTCCAAACTTCATTTCGGTACATCCTCAGTCTGGGGTGTTTGGCCTAGCATTGGTTCCTGATTTGCCTTACGAGTAGCTCAAAGTCTCCATAAATTGTTAGACATTCAATATTCATATTTTTTGCAGTCTGTAACCCAAGGAGTAGCGCTTCATACTCTGCCACGTTGTTGGTTGCTTTCAACACTAGCTTGAATGAGAGGGGTATCAGCCGGCCTTCAGGAGATACCAACAATACCAAATGTAGGTTTTAACCCCATAGGTTTGTAGGTTTTAACCCTGTACATAAATGATCCAGGTGGATATTGGTGGCCACCTGCCAAGTCCACCTGGACCCCCACCATTGTCTTTCTCAGCATTTTCAGTTTCCTTAATTGTAGCACAACTTACTATTTTTAGCAGTTTTTCGGGTCCTGAACTTCCGGAGCCGTTTTGAGGCCCTAAACGACGTTTTTTGGGGAATCCGGGGGCAACACGAGTCCATAGAATGGACTGTGTTGCCCGTTCCAACAATGATAGTGCTCGGATAGATCTTTCTAATGAGCTATTGTACACGTCAAACGGAGATCATATGCCAAAGTTACGACCCCGGGAAGTTGATGTACCAACTTACCCCCAAACGGGGCCCACAGTTTGGCGTTTCATCTCCTAGGGTTAGGTTTTGGAATGACAAGGGTTTTTTCCATTGTTTCTCAACAATAAATAGGCCTTCGAGCCTCATTGTAACACAGTGCAGAGGCATGTAGCCATCACATCTCTTCTCAGAGATAAGCTACCATCGCCCTAGCTAGTTTATTTCCATTTCTGTTTGTAAGCATATTTCAGTATTTTCCATTAATGAAATGAAGTATTATTTCCGCTACATCTTTGTGTATATGGTTATCTCTGTAATTTGTTGCGTTCCTGTTTAAATCCGGATCAGTGGTATCAGAGCGGTCTGCTTTTTCTCTGTTTTTCTTTGCATGTCCCCAACAAGGTCGGGATATAAGGAGTTAGGGCTTGAACTAGTTGAACCTTTGCAAGACCAGCCTCGCAAATCCCGACGGCCTCCCATGGCGGACGAGAAGAAAGACGAGGGGGCAGGAGATCCCATCAAAATCTTGCTCGAAGAAGCGCTCGAGCGACAACGGAACGATGTGATGGACAGCTTTGCGCAGATCCTTCAGCGGCTACCCAGAAGCGGCGCATCGGCTTCCAGCAGCTCCTCTGGAAACGCCACACCCTTTAAGGTACAAGTTAATTTTGAAATCCCCATATTCGAGGGTCAGATAGACGCCGATGCCGTAGATAAATGGTTAAATCTGCTAGAGGGTTACTTTTCTGTTCATGAATTTTCGAGTCGGGAAAAGATTGTTTTTGCTCTTCTCAAAGCAGCCCCCCACGTCAAGGACTGGTGGGAAACCTACTGCGAGCAGAAGGATGAAAGTACTGGCTCATTATTTTCAGCCGCACCCACCTGGGATTCGTTCCGGGATGCCATCAAGGAGTAGTACTACCCTGTCGGAAGCTATGAGGATGAATACAAAAAGTGGACCACGCTGCGGCAGGGAAGGGACCAAGACGTGCCGGAGTTCACCAATCTTTTCCATACCCTTCGCACAAAGTTGGGTATCAAGGATTCGGAGCAACATTTGATACTCAAATACCGTGGCTGCCTGCACAAGTACATCCAGGAAGAAATACAGTTCCTAAACATCCCCTCGCTCGGCGCAGCATACCGGTATGCCGTCAAGGTCGAGCAGAAGTTTAAACAAAAGAAGCGAGACTTTGGATCTGCGAATCCAAAGCAGGGGAAAGGTGCCCCTAAACCACAGAACAAAGGACAAAGCCAAGGCGGCATAGCCCAAGACAACCAGCCGAAGCTGCAAGCAAAGAGCAACGCCGCGAAGCCGAGAAAGGACACTGGAAAATGGTGCGAGTTCCATAAGAGCTCCACTCACAACACAAGTGAGTGTCGGGCCAAGCAGTCACTAGTGGCTGAGCTAAAGGTTTCAGAATCAGATGCATGTTCCGACTCTGAGTCAGAACCCGATAAGGGGTATGAAAAAGGGAAGCAGATCATTGATGCGGATCCCAGCGCCATTGTTGCTACCGCAAAGATCCAGAAAAATGAACCCGAAGATCCAGAGGAGGAGGAGCGTCTCTTCCACTCCCAGATGTGGGTAAAGGGCTCCCCGATACAGTTCATTATTGATAGTGGGATTCAAATGAACCTCATTTCGGCAGAGGTCGTGAAGCGGTTGGGCTTACCGACCACAGCACATCCACAACCATACACCATTGGGTGGCTTCACCAAGGGCGAGATCTTCGCGTAAGCCAGCAGTGTCGCCTTCCATACAACATCAAGCCCTTCACGGATGAGGTATTGTGTGACATTGCTCCCCTTGAAGTTTGTGATGTATTACTAGGACAACCATACTTGTGGAAGCGACATGCTGTGTATGAATCAAGGCCCCGTGCTGTTATTATTACATTGGGAAATAAGTTGTTCAGGATACCAGAGGTAGCACCACCTGCCGCCATCTCTTTGATTACTGCAAAACAATGCAGTAAGATCATTTCCAAAACCAGGAAATTTGTTTTCCTGATGATACGCCCTCAAGGGAAGAAGAAGACAGTGGCCGCGGCCTCCAAACAGGGTCCCTCTGCACGGGAGCTACAGATGGACAAGATTGTGGAGGAGTACGAAGACATCTTCACCTCCCCAGCAGGGGTTCCTCTGCACTGTCAAGTCAAGCACTCCATCGATCTGACCCCAGGTGCGCCGCTACCCAATGGACCAATTTATCGGCGCTCCGTTCTGGAGAACAATGAAATCAAGAGGCAGAGTCAGGAGCTCCTGCAAAAAGGTCACATCCATCCGAGTTCTTCGCCCTGTGGGAGCCCGATAGTGTTGGTACAAAAGAAGGATGGGACGTGGAGACTCTGTATTGACTATCGGGCGCTGAACAAGATCACTGTCTGTAATAGGTACCCGATCCCGCGGATTGATGACCTCCTAGACCAACTAAAGGGGGCGAAATATTTCAGCAAGATCGATTTGAAGTCAGGATATCACTAGGTACCAATTGAACCCTCAGATGTGTGGAAGACTGCCTTCAAATCCAAGGAGGGCCTCTTCGAATGGTTGGTCATGCCTTTCGGATTGACGAATGCTCCTGCAACCTTTATGAGGCTAATGGATGACATCTTGCGGCCATTCACCAACTCCTTTGTAGTAGTATACTTGGATGACATTCTGATCTTCAGCCAGAGTTGGGAAGAGCACCTCCATCACATCCGACAGGTTCTCCAAACACTGCGGCAACACAAGCTATGTGCCAATTTGGAGAAATTCACTTTTGGCATGACCGAGGTTCAGTATCTGGGATACATCATTGATGAACAGGGGGTGCATGTTGATCCAGCCAAGGTCCAAGTCATTCGGGATTGGCCCTCTCCAACCACTCTAACAGAGCTCCGCAGCTTTCTAGGTCTTTCCAACTTCTACCGCAGGTTTTTGTTGGGATTTTCTCATATTTCTTGGCCCTTGAGTCAAGTCACCAAGGGCGGGGCGAAAGCAAAATTCTTTTGGTCTGAATCTCAACAGAAGGCATTCAGGGAGTTGAAGGATCGCCTCTGCATGGCACCAGTGCTCGCGTTACCAGATTTACAACAACCATTTGAGGTCGAGACAGATGCCTCTGACTATGCTATTGGGGCAGTCCTTACTCAACATGGACATCCAGTGGCATATCACAGTGAAACACTTTCAGACACAGTCCGGAAGTACCCCACTTATGATAAAGAGATGTATTCCATTGTACAGGCCTGCCGACAATGGAAGCATTACATTTTGGGGAAGGAAACGGTCATCCACACAGACCACTGACCTCTGCAGTTCATACAGACCCAAGGGAAATTGCAGAATGATCGCCATCAGAAGTGGTCTACATACCTGCAACAGTTTCACTTGAATATCAAGTATAAAAAGGGCAGCACCAATAATGTTGCGGATTGCCTCAGTCGACCACCGATCATGGCGCTAACCACCGTGCTCAACTCTTACGGGCACGAGACTTCTGATTGGCCACTTCTCTACAAAAGCGACCCAGAATTCGGCCACACATACCAGACACTCTTGGAGGGTCGGCAGGTTGCAGATTTTCACCTCCAGGATGCCCTGTTATGCCACCTCGGTCACCTTTGTGTTCCTTCAAGCGAGCGTGCCAAGATGATTTGGGAAGCACACTACAGTCGGGCTGCTGGGCATTTCGGGGTCGAGAAAACAGTGGCAGTACTACAAAACTATTTCTATTGGCCGAATCTTCGACAGGATGTTGGGAAGTACATCCGATCATGTACTGCCTGTGCCATTGCCAAACCGACCATTAAGAAGCAAGGCCTCTATACCCCGTTGCCTACCCCTAGTCGACCTTGGGAATCCATCTCCATGGATTACATGTCAAGCCTTCCTTCCACTAAGCATGGAAATGACTGTGTTTTTGTGGTCATCGACAGGTTCTCAAAGATGGCCATTATGATGGCCTGCAAGAAGAATATCACAGCAGAAGCCACTGCTAAACTCTTATTTGAACGAGTGTGGGTGCACTTTGGGATCCCACAGTCTATCATCTCAGATCGGGACAGTCGGTTTCTCAGTACCTTTTGGTCCAGTCTCTAGTCAATGCTGGACACCAAACTCACGAAGTCCATAGCCTTCCATCCTCAAACTGATGGCCAGACAGAGGTTGTCAATAGGATGATTGTGCACATTCTGCGCATGTATAACTCAAAGCATCCACGCACATGGGACGAGAGCCTCCCCTACGTTCAGCACAGCTACAACCGAGCTCTTCACAGCTCCACTGGCCATAGCCCTTTTCAGGTGGGTTTGGGATTCCAGCCACTATGCCCCATTGATGTGGCCATGCCACTTGCAGCTACTCACATGAATTCAGCTCATGTCCAGTCCGAAACAGATAAGGCCACCAGCTTCATTGAGCACATCCAACATATTCGCCAGCAGGTCCATGACATTCTTGAGAAATCAAATGCCAAGTACAAGCAGCGACATGATCAACATCGGGTGCCACACAAGTTTTAGGTGGGCGACAAAGTCTGGTTGCATTTGCAAAAGGAACGCCTTACTGGAGCCTATCGGAAATTGAGACCACTCTGATATGGTCCTTACACCATTACTAAGGCTATGGGAGACAATGCATTTGAGCTCAGCATTCCCCCATTCCTTGGCCTGCACCCAGTATTCAATGTGGACCGCCTTCGGCCATACTTTCCACCATTGCTAGACACATCCGACATTGCAGAACAGCTCAAACCCACAGAATTAAATCCAGATTGCATGGAACAAGCTGCAACTGATCGGATCATGGACACACAGATCAAGAACACTCGCCAACAGAATATCCAACTGTATCGAGTTGTCAAAGCAGGCCAACTCCTTCAGCAGGGCAAGTGGCTCACCAGGGAACAAGTTCAGCAGAAGTTTCCTCATCTCGTGGAGGAGCTCAACGCAATGGGGACCATTGCTTCCTAAGGGGGGAGGAATGATCCAGGTGGATATTGGTGGCCACCTGCCAAGTCCACCTGGACCCCCACCATTGTCTTTCTCAGCATTTTCAGTTTCCTTAATTGTAGCACAACTTACTATTTTTAGCAGTTTTTCGGGTCCTGAACTTCCGGAGCCGTTTTGAGGCCCTAAACGACGTTTTTTGGGGAATCCGGGGGCAACACGAGTCCATGGAATGGACTGGTGTTGCCCGTTCCAACAATGATAGTGCTCGGATAGATCTTTCTAATGAGCTATTGTACGCGTCAAACGGAGATCATATGCCAAAGTTACGACCCCGGGAAGTTGATGTACCAACTTACCCCCAAACGGGGCCCACAGTTTGGCGTTTCATCTCCTAGGGTTAGGTTTTGGAATGATAAGGGTTTTTTCCATTGTTTCTCAACAATAAATAGGCCTTCGAGCCTCATTGTAACACAGTGCAGAGGCATGTAGCCATCACATCTCTTCTCAGAGATAAGCTACCATCGCCCTAGCTAGTTTATTTCCATTTCTGTTTGTAAACATATTTCAGTATTTTCCATTAATGAAATGAAGTATTATTTCCGCTGCATCTTTGTGTATATGGTTATCTCTGTAATTTGTTGCGTTCCTGTTTAAATCCGGATCAATAAATTACCTGCATACGATTTCTAAAACACATAAAATAAACAATGCGAGAGCATAACACATAAAACACATATACACAGAGATTTTCCCACGCATCTCAAAACCGGGACTACCAGATTAAGTTTTCATTATGTTCCTTTCAATGTTGCAATACATATATATACATGCCAAAGCATCCAATACCATGGACCGAAAACCATCACGCACAAAACCATGCACAAAACCATAGGTAGGTTTGCCCCACCTAATATAGGGTCCAAAAAAAATTCCTCGAGGCGCTGCCTCAGACATCGTAGAGGGGGGCTACCTGCCACCCTAAAATCCCCTATGACCCCCCCGTTGCGCCATTGGCGCAACAAAGGGGGGGCTCCACCCCCCTCTAAACCCCATTTAACTAAGGGGCCTAGTCATGGAAAGAATATAACACTGCCCTAGTTCCTGATTTTGCTTACAACCAACTCAGAGTCTCCATAAACTGTTAGACATTCAATATTCAAATTTTTTGTAGTCTGTAACCCAAGGAGTAGTGCTTCATACTCTGCGACGTTTTTGGTTTCTTCGAACTCCAACTTCAATGAGAGGGGTATCAGGCGGCCTTCAGGAGATACCAACAATATTCCTACCCCATTTCCCTCTTTTGAATTAGCTCCATCAAAATATAATTTCCATACTTTTCTTTCACTTGCATGTTGATGTTCTAATGGCCATGTTAGGTGGACTGATGTTTCTTTTGTGATAGCCTCATATTCTTCTAGAAATAGGCAAGAGAGGTCACTTTATTTTCCATAGACTGGGGAGTTCTTTGAGCCTTTAGCTGAGGTCACAGTTTTTACAAACCTAGATTTTCTATATAGCCTCCTTTGCTCTCCTCCAAAGGTGAGAATGGTGGCGTAAGTTAGATCCAACTTGATAGATCCCCCTACCTTGGAACCCCAAGATCTAGATAGAAGCATGCCAAAATGAGGGGGTATATCTGCCACTACTATGTCCATTACCATGCTCTTCTCAGGGACTTGAGCCAGGTTCACCACCAGATCCTTTATCATACCCAAAAATTTGACCCTCTTGGAGTCGAAAGAGTAAAGGTCCTTGTAGCTCTTGGTGATCTTCAAGCCAAGTTGTTCCATTACTTCCAATGGCATGAGTTTGTTGGAGGCTTCGGATTCCAGCATGCAATTATGTAAAAGAAGATCGTGAATTCCTAGGGTTACATAGAAAGGTGCAGTAGAAGCATCAATTTCTTCCACATGTGGCCCAAAGACCACGATTGGCTCTTCTTGAAGATTTAGAGAATCTTTGGTGGGTGATGAAACTGATGGGAGCATGAATTGAGATACCTGAGCTTTATTGGTAGGCTTCTTCAAAAGCTCAGTCAGTGGAACATAAATCTTTACCTTTTCAAGATCCCTTTGAAGGTTGAATGTAGATTGGGTCTTCTCTACACCTCCTGGCTCAGCTTCCCCTTCACTACCACTGGTGTTTTTCTACAAAACAAGTGATTCCTTTGTTGTGTGCTCCTCTAAGTGATTTTTTTGCTTATTCAAGGGGGCTTTTATCCTGGCAAGGTCAAGATTCAGCTTGCCTTGCCCTTTGTCTGGTACTAGAAAAGTAACTTGGGGAGAAGTTTCCTCTTGTTTCTCTGGTTCTATTAACATCTTCTTTGAAGATCTTAGGTTATATTTACGTTGTGTCTGTGCCAACATGAACTCTAAAAACTATTTGCAGTAATAATCGATATCTTTATTATTTGTTGCTTCACCATCATGACTGACCCCTTGGTGAGCCATATTCTCCCGTTCTTCTTCAGAGAAAGAAGAATATAAGTCTCCCTGCATCTCCTATGTATCTCACCATTTCTCGTCGGGATCTTCTTATAAATATAGAGGATGATGGATCTAATTCAACGGTTCCTTTCTTTCTCTTGGCAGTATCTGTAATGGAGGCCTTCTATATTGTGGGTTATATCCTCGATTGTTGCCTTTAGCATTCTTTTTGGAGGGACTCTTGTTCTGAATTTTGAGTTTTCCAACCTTATGTGACAAACTCCTGATGATTTTATCCAACTCCTCCAAGTTTTGGTTTGGTGATTCTCTGGTTTAACCAGAGGAGGAATCTTCTTATTTATCACTTCTATTCCCGGTGGTTTCCTGCTTTCCACTTGACTTCCCTGAGGAGAAAAATTTTTCTTCTATTTCCAGAGCATCGACCTGGAGTTGATCTAAGGTAGGAGATTTCCTTTCTCTTCAGGTGAAACCAATGTCATATTCAAAGGCTTCCAAGTAAACTACTTGAACAACAGCTAGAGGAGGTTTTATCTCAACAGGCAAGTTGTTATACTGCTTATTGAATCTCTTATTAAAATCCGAGATATTCTCCTTTGGATTCTTCCTGATGGCACTGAACTCTGTGAGGAGGCACTCATGATCTCTCTTCTCACCCCATTTTTGTGTGAAGGAGGTTTCCAGTTCCTCCCAGGTGGTGATGGAGGCATCAGGGAGGGTTTTAAACCATTTTCTAGCTTCTCCATCAAGGGACTGTACAAAAAGTCTCAGGACCACATCCAGTTGTTCTACATTTAGGTTCTCAGCAAAAGCACAAAAGGCTTGAATGTGTCTCTGAGCAGAATTATCATCTTCCCCATTAAACCTAGGCAAAATCTTCAAGTAGTCCTGGGGCATAGCACTTAAGGGTTGAGGTAAGTCAAGAGGTGCATACTTGTTTAGTAAAAATCCTGGAAGAGCCATCTAGATTGGTGGAGGAGGATTAAAATTTTCTTGAGGAACTAAGGTCAAGATATTAGGGGTTGAAGGGGAAGGTGGCTATGTCAGGGTCTTAGGAGTAAGCCCTAAATTGTGAGCAACAATGGGATGAGAACTGGAGGAGGAAGTGACAAAGGATGGTGAGATGGTAGTAGAGGCAAGGGGAGTTTTCTCTCTCCAGACCTTTCCGAAAATTATTTTTTCAAGGTCAGAAACAAATGGGGCTTTCTGTTGTGAGGCATCTAAGCGAGTCTAAGGCCTTATAAAAGCCAGGGTGATGAATGATAATGAGCAGGATGTTTATCCTCTAAGATGATGTGAATGAAATCAGAACAAACATCACTCACCTATATGAAGGGTGCTCGATTTGTCATATCCCAGGGGAAAAATCCTTCAATACGCTCCCTAGAAACAACACCAAAAGATGTTGTCACTACCAGAGACAACCTTGGATTGCTTAGAAGACCAGTGCCTGGGTAGATGTAAAGCGGTGTGCCTCAAATGATCCTCGAGGAGGAGGAGACACCACCCATATTCTATACATAGATATCAGAGAGATGGTTCTTTCATTCAAAGATACAAGCAGTATGTTTCAACATTTATACACACACATAGTTCCCATAAATATATCAGAAATAGTGAAGGTCAAGCACTTCAAAGACTTATAGTTTAATTAAATTTATAATATAAATGAGAGGAGATAAATAAAATGGACAACTCAAGATATAGATCTCAGAGTACTAAGAATTCTATATATAAAATACAGAGCCTAAAACCATAGGATTTACTATGGCTATTTGATTGATAGGAAGATGTAATGGATAGAGAAGAAATGAACGATATGCTTCACGCAATACAGTTTTGGAATTATAATTTCGACCCCTCACATAGGCATATGAATTAACACTTTAATGCAGATGAATCTGTAGACAAGTCTGAAATATTAGAGTATCTATTATCGCATGAATTCAAAGAGGGGAACATACAAGATGAATGAAACGGAATAATAGCCTGTAATACATCAAAGGAGGAATCACCACTATTCTTGTAATATTATTCAAGATTCATGTGACTAAGTGATATAGTTTTCACAAAAAATATCTGACTTTCTTTCATATTTCAGAGCCCTTTTTCAGTTCTGCGACCCCCTATTTATAAGAAGAGGGGGTGCTTCAATCATGGTGATGAGCCTCATCATTGGGTAACTATATGGACCTTAATCCACCTCCTAGATTAGTCAAAACAACTCTTCCCACAATTTATTACATATTTTGATTGTATTTTGTTTAATGAGATGTGTCAAAGTGAGATATTATGCCTAGTGCACTAATGTGCATTGCTTGCAAGTTTGTGAGAGAAAATCATGGAATTTTGGCTAATTAAGGGCTAAAAATTGAATGAGACAAGGAGGAGAGATTGTAGGAGGTAGATCCTCCTCAGTTACTCCTCCATCAATCACACTAGCTCGGAGTACAAGCAGCCAAGTCATGGAGATCAAAAGGTAGTCGAGCAAGTGACAGTTAAAGAGCTATTTTATCTCGAGTTTGGGAGCTGAGCCTCCATAGATTGAAGGAAGTTGTTGGAGACTTCAATTGTATAAATAAAGAGGCCTAGAGCCTCATTAGGACTCAAATTTTTATTGTAAAAACACTAGTAATTTTCGAGTTCAAGACTTGTGGAAGACATTGTTATGTAATTATCTGTTTTGATAATGAGAATGAGAATTTCCTTGATCCAACACTGAGTTAACTCAGAGGGATGAAAATATTGGGTTAGGGCCCAACCCTATCAGAAAAGGATCCTCTTATTATATTTTTATGCTTCGATTTATTTCATAGATTAATGGTTTAATTGTCTTTAGAATTATTTCATTGCAAGTAGTGTAGATTTGATTAGTTTGCTTATTAGCTTACTTCCATTTTTGCTTTACTTTAGCAGTATTTTAGAAGAGATAAAGGCACATCAAAAAGCTGTCAATAGGTGGTTTTTGCCTCACTCCTCCTTTTAGGGATCATGGTTTGAGGAAAGAACTCCTATGCAACCCCAAAAAGACAAAATTCTACTTTCTCATGGAATTTAGGGTTGTCTGTGCTTATACCAGCATTTGATTAGTTTGCAAGAGTAGGATCTAGTTATCATCACTTCTATCTTCATTATTACATTATATCTCATCAATGTTTCATATTATTCTACAAATTTTTCCTCATGCATGAAGTAGACAACTAGCTCATGAAATTCTGTTTTCCTTAGATAATTGAAATTCTTCTTGTTTGCATGATTTTTGGGTAAATGTCAATGTTTGATGCAGTGCAGGTGTTTCAGAAGTACAAAGAGATTTTATAGTTATAAACCTCATTCTAGCTTCATCCATCCATGGTCCTCACCTTATTTCACTAAAACCCTCACCAATCTCATCATTTCACAAGGAAACTTCTCCAAGCTTGTTGAGCAAATCCAACCATCTCCCAACATTGGTTTTGAGTTTTGAAGTGGTCCTAGGCACTCCCTTGCCTCATTCCATCCACCAACCACCTTCCCTAATCCTTCCATCACCTTCAACACCCATCCTTTTGCTCTTGGTTGTATCCTGTAGAAATACAAGGGATCCTGTAGGTTTTCAAGACATCCTATAGAACACATTAGGACATCCTACAGGTTTATTTTATTCATTTACATGCACAGTAGTAGAAGGTTTGATGGTTTGAATTTGCATGCTTAGGACAGTAGGATTGCATACATGTTAACTTGGAATTCTTTTGAAGCAAAGCCTCTTAGCAGTTAGTTAGGAAATGGTGTGTTTTAGCATTTGATTTCAATCTTTTTCCTTACTGTAGTAGACAAGATTTCTTTTAGAGTAGATTTCTCTTTCCCTCATTGGTAATCAAGCTTCTTCTGAATCCATAGAAGTCTGGTTTGAAAAACCTTAGTGGTCTATCGCCAACTTAGCAGTGACAAAGAGCAGACCCATCACATTTACTTGTGTATACAGCACTGTCACCTCCAAGTTTGTATGAACCCCAAGTTGATAAAGTAAAGTTGGTAGCCCCAGGAGTTGCAGCATTCTTGCTGCAATACTGGTGCTCATCACTTTTTGGTGCCATTTCCATGGAGGTGTCTGAGTAATATGTGACTACTTCTTTCTTTCTTCCATTTCTTGTCTCTGATATTCTGCTACTAGCTTCATTTCTACAAAAATAATTTAGTTGGTTTTCTTTTCCATTCTGCATTCTTTGCTTTCCTGTCCATTCTGCAAGTAAGATTTCATTCAAGCAGTTAGTTTTCAGTGAGTCAGTTAATTTTGATTCAGTCTTCAATTTCAATTCTGTAATTTCTTTCAAAGCTTGAAAAAAAACACAAAATAAAACAAAAACACGTTTTTCATGCCTCATAGGAATAAGGATAACTTAGGGAAATTTTTGTGAAATACCCCTGCTGCTTCAAACAACCAACCTTCCCTCTTCTTCGGTGGTTGTGAATTGGAGGAACCCTTAAGTGAACAACCAAAAATATTTGAAGAACCTACAGGGGGACAAGAAGAAGAAGAACCCATTCCCACTAACCCAATGGCTGAAAATAGAAATGATAGAGGAAATAGAGAAAGAGTTGCGGGTGCCTTTCCCATCAGAGAAACTAATGGGGATACCAAGATGAAGAATATAAGCATCTCTTCTCTTCCTCATTTCCATGCCCTAACGTCATAAGATCTAGATACTTTCTTGTTTGAGTTTTTTGTTATATGCAGAACCTATGATTACATCAATGATGAGAAGAAGTTGAAACTATTCCCATCCACTCTCAAGGATGTAGATTTGTGTTGGTTCATGGGTTTACCTAGGGATAGCATCATAACTTGGGATCAAATGTAGAAAACCTTCAGCAACAAGTATCGAGGCTGTTGTAGGTCTAAAGAAACTAAAGAGGAAATTTTTAGGATGACCTTAGGGCATGATTAATCCCTAGAGGATTATGAAGAAATATTCTAGCTTAGCTACAAAAGGGCCAGGTGCACACTTGAACCTGAGTCGCTGAAGCTAGTCCACTTAGAGGGGTAAGGGAAGATCTTCTAGATACCCTAAAATTGCTAGCAGGGGGGGACATCTACCAACTACCCTACGAGGATATCAAGACTATATTTAGAAACCATTTTAGGGCAGCTAGGAAAAAGGGGAGGGGTAGTCAACCTATGGTCAGTCCATCCTCTCCAAATACATCCATCAAGGGTGAAACTGGAAACATGCTGGAAGATTTCAAGAGTGAGATGTTGCAAACCCTTTCCCTACAAATGGACACTATCTACATTAAGAGAAAACATGAGGAAGCAGAGAGATCTTTAGCCATTTTCTACCCTAGATGCATGAGGAGGCACCCTAGGAATGAATGCCCATTAAACCTGATTGAAGTCTGCTCAGTCTGTGAAGAAAACCACTCCACAGAAAAGTGCCCTTCTCTAACTCGACTGAAAGTTTTATATCAGGGAGCTGAAGGGGTGACTGAATAGCTCTGCGACATAAATCAAAGGAGACCTCATGGGCCTTGGCCATACCAATAGGGAATGCAAGGGTCATCTCATGCATATTACAACCCCAACCAGACCACATCCATTCCCTCTTGGGGCCCCCCTACTCATCCTTCCTGGTCTACACCTCCTCCTTAGTGCTTTGCACCTTAGTATCATTCCCAGCTAACTAGCCAATCATTTTAGCCATATGCTCCACCACAACCTCAATGGAATGCACTGCCGTAGGGATGGAGGCCCCCATACAATAATGATCCAGCTTTATTGCCTTCACCACCTACTCAACCACATCTTTTACACCTTTCTCCACCTAAACAACCCTAGATGCCTGCCCAGCCAAATCTGAACCTGAAAAGCATACAAACACAACAAGTATACAGTGGAGAGACATCCTATCCTGCTTATGCTGTGGAGAATCAAGAAATCAACCTAAGATCTGGGAGAGTACTCGAAGAAAACCAAACTCTACCTCCACCTAGGGATAGTGAGGAAGAAAGAGAGGAAAGCATGCCTAAAGTAAATCCACCACTCTTTCCTGAGAGATTAACCCAACCACTCCAGCCTACCCCAGAAGAAACTGAACTTCTGGGTGAATTGAAAAATCTATGTGTCAAAATTCCACTTCTCCAAGCCATAAAGGATGTAGGTATATTTACAACAAGTTTATTAAGGATAAGTGCTTCAAACATCGAGGGAGGTGAAAAAGAGACACCCCTACCATTAATGTCATTGGACAATTGTCTAACTTAATGCTAGGGCAGGTAATTTGTCCAAAGTATTTGGACCCTGGAAGCCCTGTAGTAGATGTGCACATCAATGGCACCATTGTCCCACACACTTTGATTGATCTTGGGACTGCCATTAATGTGATGACTAAGGACACCATGCTCAAGCTCAATCTCCAGGGTTCGTTGAGAAATACCACAACAGCCTTGCAAATTGCAAACCGTTCCATAGTGACCCCTGAGGGGATTGTGGAGGATGTGATGGTCTCCATTGACTCTTGGGATTACCCTGCAAATTTCCTATTTCTCCAGCCTAAGGCCAAGCTTACTGGTTACCCTCTCATCCTTTGGAGGCCCTGGTTAGCCACTGTCGATGCCTACATCAGTTGCAGGGCTAGAAATATGACTATAAAAGATGGGCATATGTCCAATCAATTAGTCCTATACCCTCCTACCCAGCCATCTCTAGAACACGACTTACCTTTATGGCTAGAGGAGGAGGAATAAGATGAAGTTTATTTAACCCAACTTTATACCTTAGAGATAGCCATGGGAGGAGGACAACCCGATGAAGATGATTTGATTGAACACATACTCCAAAGTCCAACTCCCAGTACTTGTCCTTGGAGGAAGTAGTAAAGGAAACCCAGAACAACCATCATATTGATCTATGCCTAGCTGATTCAAACCCTACCCATGTCAAAAACATAGAATTTGGCCCTAAGCGAACTTTGAAAATCAACCCATCTCTTTCTGTACACCAAGAAGAAAAGTTGTGCAACATGCTAAAGGAACATTTGGATGCCTTTGCTTGGAGTTACAAAGAAATGAAGGGATTTCACCTCTCAGTGTGTACTCACCACATTTATATCAAAGAAGGTTGCAAACCATTCCGACAACCCCAAAGGAGAATGAATCCAGCTCTCAAGGATATAGTCAAAGAAGAACTGCAAAAGATGCTAGATGTAGGATTCATTTACCCTATCTCAGACAGTGAGTGGGTCTCTCCTTTGGTGTTGGTTACAAAGAAAAATGGGAAGTGGAGGATTTGTGTCGATTACAGAGAGTTAAACAAAGCCACAAAGAAGGACCATTTCCCTCTACCTTTCATCGACCAAGTGCTAGATGGCCAGGAAGGGAAATTTTTTATCTTTCTTAGATGGGTTCAGCGGGTACAATCAAATCCAGAGGAGCCCGGAATACCAAGATAAAACCACCTTCACTTGTCCTTGGGGTACTTTCGCCTATAGGGTCCTTCCTTTTGGCCTATTCAATCCCCTTACCACTTTCTAGAGAGAAGTACTGAGTATCTTTGCCAAGCTAATCTATGATGCAGTAGAGATTTATATGGATGATTTTACACCCTATGGGTGTGATTTCCAGGAGGCTCTGTCAAACTTAGGTAAGGTGTTGAACAAATGCATTCAAATGAACCTATCCATTAGCCCCGAAAAATGTGAGTTCTTGATGACTACAGGGATTGTGCTAGGTCATTCAATATCCCATCAAGGACTGCAGGTGGACCCAAACAAAATAGCCATCATCCAAACGGTACCACCTCTGCAAAAGCAGAGGGATGCCAGAAGTTTTCTAGGTTTAGATACTATCAGAGGTTTATAAAATACTTCATCAAATTAGCTTCTCCTTTATTTCGGTTGTTGGCCAAAGACTTTGAGTTTGTATGGACAAAAAACTATCAAGAGGCCCTGGACACCCTGAAGGAAAATTTGACCGCTGCACCTATTCTCCGAAGCCCAAATTGGTCCCTTCCTTTTCATATACATGTTGATGCCTCACACAAAACCATAGGAGCAGCTCTAAGCTAAATAGATGACAAATTGCCTGATGCCATTTACTTTATCAGTAAGAATCTATCAAAGGCATAACTGAACTACAGAGTGACCGAAAAAGAGCTCTTGGTTGTTGTGCATTCATTGAACAAATTTAGGCAATACATTACAGGTTATCAAACATTTGTACATACTAACCATGCTGCAATTAAATATTTAATGAATAAACCTGATGTGAGTGCCCGGATTATTAAATGGTTACTTTTATTACAGCAATTTGATCTAACTATTGTTGATCAGCCTGGCAAGGAAAATATTGTTGCATATTTTTTGTCTAGATTAACTTTTCCTATAGGGGAGGAAGGAATGGTTGATGATCAGTTACCGGATGAACACTTATTTGCCATTTCAGTTCTCTCTCCATGGTTTGCTGACATAGCAAACTACTTGGTGTCTGCACAGTTCCCACCGAATTTGTCCTCCAAAGAGAAAAGCAAGATTTTGAGGAAGAGCACCCCATTCACTTGGATTGGGGGCAACCTCTTCAAACTAGACTCGGATCAAATTCTGAGAAGATGTGTCAGGGAGGAGGAAGTCTTTGACATCCTTCTAACCTATCATGATGGGCCTTGTGGAGGTCACTTTGCAGCCAAGAGGATAGCATTCAAGGTGTTACAAGCTGGTTATTATTGGCCCACTCTTCATCAGGATGTGAGAAGGTATACTAGTCAGTGTGATCGGTGCCAAAGGATGGGAAAGCCTACTCCAAGGGATGAAATGCCTCTACAACCTCAAGTGACTTTTGAGCCATTTGACAAGTGGGGCATGGATTTCATTAGACCTATTGACCCTCCTTCCAAGCAAAAGCAGTACATCATTGTGTGCACTGACTATTTGACCAAGTGGGCTGAAACCAAGGCAATCAAGGCAGCAATAGAGGAGAGTGGCTAAGTTCTTAAGGGAAAATGTATTTTACAAGTTTGGGTACCCTAGAGAACTGGTCACTGATCAAGGTAGCTAGTTTACATCTAACATGATTGAAGACTTGTTAAGCCAACACAAGATCAAGCATAGAACCTCCACTCCCTATCACCCACAAGCTAATGGGCAAGTGGAGGTGACCAACAAAGTGTTGGAGGGAATTTTGACCAAAGTGGTTAGCAACAGCAGAAAAGATTGGGCAGATAGATTAGTTGAGGCCACCTGGGCCTACAATACCACCTGGAAGACCACCACTGGATTCACACCCTATGAGTTGTTCTATGGGAAGAAGGCCCTGTTGTCCATTGAATTTGAGTACAATACATTGAGGATGGTAGCCCAACTAGATCTAGATCTCAGCAGTGCACAAAAAGAGAGATTTCTCCAGTTGAATGGGTTAGATGAGTTCAGAATGCAGGCCCTCCTACACATAGAGGTGACTCAAATTTAGAGGAAGATCTGGCATGACAAGAACATCAAGGACAAGAAATTTCAAGAAGGTGATTGGGCTTTGTTATATGATTCCAGATATAAATACTTTAAGGGCAAGTTAAGGACTAGATGGTTAGGGCCTTATGTCATAGAGAAATGTCATGATAATGGTTCAATGTAGATTAGAACCATAGATGCAAAGGTTATTCCTTTACTTGTTAATGGGCACAGATTGAAGGTTTACAAGAAGCCATTATCAAAGAAAGAGTTCATTGATGGTATCAGCAAAACAGTGATGGTGGTGGAGCAAGTCTCAGCTACTACCTCATCAAGTCATTGAAAAAGAAAAAAAAAAAGATAAAAATAAGGAGACTCAGGTGAAAACCTCCATGAGGCACCTGAGTCCCACTATTGGGTTGAAAACCTCTTGAGGCGGCCCAATGGTGTCGAAAAAAAGAAGAAGAGAGAAATAAGAAGATCTTTGGGTGAAAACCTCTTTTGAGGCACCCAGGGAAAGCAACTAGGATGAAAAGCTCTTAGAGGTAGACTAGTTTCTTTCAAAAAGAAAAAGAAAAATAATAATAATTAAAAAAAAGAGAGAGAAGAGAAAACTTTGAAAATATTGTTTGCAGGTCAGCAGGAGGAGGATTAGAGCAACAAGAGAGAATAAAAAGATACCTATCCAGCTCAAGTTTTTATTTCTCCTTTCATTATCCTTCATCATTCCATCATTCCCTCCATTTTTCCACTCATTTACCTCAGTTTGCAAGGGTTCTATGTTTCTACAAGATTCCCTATAAACCTACAATATTCCTTGAAAACCTACAGGATGATCCTGTAGGTTTTACAGTGGCTTAGGAATCCTAAAGGAAGTAACCCTAGAGCAAGGGGATGACCAGCCCATGTCAAAAAAAATAAAAAATAAAATCCTACTTCACCTTCTCATCACCATACCTCTCTCCGCCATGATCACCCCTGCATTCATCAAAAAAGTCAGTTTCAAAAAATTACAGTTTTCAAATAAAAAACACAAAGAAAAGAGGATGAAGACAAAGAGCAAGGTGACAACACCTGAAGGTTATTTTCCTCATTCACAAATCCCTAGACCCCCTCTCTACCTATGCCAACCATCCTCACACTCCAGCAGTGGAAAATGATTAAACATTTCGAGGGAGAAGCACCTACAGGACATCTTGTAGGCAATCCTATAGCAGCCTATCCCACAAAACAAAAATCACAGCTTGAATTCAACTTCAAGCATGGAGATCCAAAAGTAGAAGAAGCTCCTCCAGAGCCTAATAGCAGCATCAAGATCATCAACATCACCATCCAAGTATCTGCACATCAAATAAAATCATCAGAGGACAATAAAAAAAAGGAGAAAAGCACATGCAGCAAACACACAGCAAAGACTTCATTCTTCAACAAACAACATCAAGGCATCATTACCACAGGTAAGTATCTCTCCTCCACTCTCTCATTAGTATAATATGATCAAACATGTAAAATTTGTGAAAGAGTTGCTTTATAAGAAAAAGGTGGGCAGTTGACTTGGCCACCTTCGCTCAGACAATGAGCAGAAGACAGTTAGTCCTTACACATGTGGAAGAAGTCAAGTCAAGGAAAAGAAGAGATGAGGTCGAAAGTAGTTAAGCTACGGATGCCTGAAGTGGAAGTTGATTACGAGGTGAGGAGAATGACGATGTGGTAGTGGGACCAATGGTCCAAAAATGGATACTCGTACCTTGGCTACCAGCACAACACCCCACTCAAATCACCCATATGAGGAAATAAACATTGATCCCCATGCATAGAAGCATTCACATTCTTGAGGCTACACACTAGCAAAGTCACTCTCAGCCCTCAAGAAGTCTACAAGAAAGGCAGAATTTGCTTTTTTCTGCGCAAGACCACCTAGAGGAGATCCTACAGGATACTGTCCAGCACCTAGAGGATTGGTAGTGAGCAGGTTTAAAATGGAAAAATAGGGGTTGGTTTCATCAAGCAGTGATAAGAGGGTAGGCTCTATATTTCCCCACATTTTTCCAAGTGAAAAGAATATAAAAAAAAAAACCTTCTAGCTTGTTGAAAATGATTGCAGTATAAGGCAATTGCATATACAGAATTTTCATTTAAATTTCCTCATTCATTAAAATTTGTATTAGACATATACACCCCTCCATCCATTAGAGAAAATGATAGGAGGATTTAATAAAAGGGAACCCATCAACACAGTGAGGATTCATCAGCACCCTCCTGTGTTAGGGATATTTACAAGGCATAATTGGATGGGTTTCTTTGAGAAATTGAGGGGGTATGATAATGAAGTAGCCAAAGATTTTTCTCTCTCCCTCATTCCACTAGCTAGGACTCATGCCACTGTTGTGGTGAAAGGCCTCTCTATAGAAATCACCCCTAAAATCATAGGCATAATCACCACCCTTCCTTTAGGAGTGCCTTAGAGAAAGGAGGATAAGGGAAATAGCCAAACTGCAAAGAAGAAATTCTTTTTAGAAGGAGAGGAGGCCATGGAAGTCAAAAATGGAGTGAGAGCAGCAAGTCTACCATATCCTTGGAATGAAATTAGCTACCACCTTCTAAAATATATATCATGTGAAGGTAGGTACAGTGTGGTATATGGATACCACTTTAGGCTTCTCTAAGAGTTGAGGTTTGGAGCAGATACACCACCTCAAAACAGACTTAGCATACCCTACTTCCTGCTTCAATCAATAATAGATAAGAGAATTAAGGTGCAGGAAGGGAACCATAAATAGCTAGCCCATCATGGTTTAATTAGACTTATCATAGAAGATGACCTCCAAAACCTCAGAATCCATATCACATTAGCAACTTTCAGAGACATGCAGATAGAGGAAGATATAAAAGCCCTTGAATATGACAAGAGCCCCACTACCAGTGAAAGGGATGAAGAAGAAAAAGAGATGTATGAAGAAGAAACTGAAAAGGAGGAGGAAGAAACAGAGAGGGATGAAGAGGAAATAGATGAGGAAGAAGAGGAAGAAAAAGAGAAGGAAAGTGGTGAAGAGAAAAAAGAGGATGCAAATGAGGAAACTGAAGAACAGAGTGAGGAACTAGAGGGAGAAGAAGAGGAGAAAGACAAAAGTGAAAAGGAAAATGGAAAAGGGGAGGCAGAAGGCAAGGAGGAATCACCCAGGGTATCTCCAAAACCCACTAAGAAAGAGGCAGCAGCTGCCCTCACTTCCCTTAGTACCCCTATCAAACAAAAAGGGAAAAGATAAAGACAAACTCCATTATACTTCAGGACAAGAAAAAGTACAAGAATAAGGCAGGGAAAACCTCAAACTCCCACCAAGGTTCCTATTGTCATTGAAGACTCCCCAAAACAGCAAGAAAAGATAGCTCCTCTTATGAAAACTCAAGGAGAAGGATCATCAGGAAAAGCCTCTCCCAAGTCTCCTATCACTTATGTTAGAAGGCCTATGACTAGATCTGCCTCATTCAAAGGAAAAGGCATCCTATAGGATACACAAAAGGACCTACAGAAAGTAGAGGCATTCCTACAGGAAACTCTGCCAAACGTACAAAAAACTAAGAAATTGGACAAAGAAGGGAGTGTGCAGCAAGAAACAAAGAAGGAGGATCCAAAGCTAAGGGAACCTAGTCCTCAACCTAACCTTGACTCCTACTACAGGTTTATTGAAGGGGGTAGGGTCATTCCATAGAAATTTTCCATCCCCTTGTTCTTTGAGCTTCAGAAAGAAAGGGAAAGAACACATATATGGATGCAAATTGTCAGATGAAAAGGAGTGGAGGACATAGGTCACATGGAGGAAAAAATTAAAGAGATGGGAAGAGAACTGAGCAGCCTGAGGGATGGAGAGGCAATGATGAAAGCTTAGTTGGAGGCAGAAAAGGCCTGGTTAAGGGGATAGCTAAAAGAAAGAGAGAGTCAAATGGTATCCTCACCAGTCTATCCTTAAAGGCAATCTAGTGCAGGATGCCAACTAAGTCGTATGAATTATACTTTAAGGAATAGTGGTTGCAGTTCCAAATCAAGACCCTAGCACAGAGAGGCACTATGCGATTCCACGATTATAGATAGTTCATTGATCTTTGTGATAAAAGCACATTGAAGGATAGGGCTAAATTGTCTCAATTCTACCTACATAATTTAGCCTTGACAAATTTGAATGTATGGGACCCTAATTCAAAACTATGGGACTTATAGTTGATGGCTTTGGCATCATGGATGAACCATGAGGAAGCAAGGGCTATAGAAATGAAGAAAATAATGGCAAGGGAAGAAATAGAACCTCTCATGATAATAGTTGAGTAGTCACATCCAATGGTTGTCATCAACACTCATAACTTCATTGCAAATGACCCTCAACTTGCACCCAGGTACCTTGCTGCCCAAGAGCAAGAAATTACACACTTTGAGGATATGTTCAGGCTGTTAGGAGATGACAACATGCAATCTTTCCAAAGGAGATGGAATACTTTTCCCTATAGTTTGAAAATCAGAGAGTACCATTCTCCTCAAAGAATGAGAGAAGCACTGAACAGGACACCCATGTACAAGAAAGCTCTCCAAAGACTCAAAGTCAATTGGATTGGCTTGAGACTCAGTCCACCACTGCTCTTAGGAATGTTGGAAGGAAGGAAGGAAGAGGAAGAAAGAAAGCAGTGGGAGGAGATAGAAAGGAAGGTAGGATTCTATGCACAGGAAGAGGAAACTACAGCAGAAGCATGGGATGTCAGGGAGGCCACTAGAGAAATGAAAGACATGGATATTGATTGAGTTGCTCAGAGGATGAGAAACACTTTTAGTGGGGAGGTGATGATGAGCCTCATCACTGGATAACTATATGGACCTTAATCCACTTCCTAGCTTAGTCAAAACAACTCTTCTCACAATTTATTACATATTTTGATTGTATTTTGTTTAATCAGATGAGTCAAAGTGAGATATTATGCCTAGTGGACTAATGTGCATTGGTTGCAGGTTTGTGAGATAAAATCATGGAATTTTGGCTAATTAAGGGCTAAAACTCAAATGAGACAAGGAGGAGAGATTGTAGAAGGTAGATCCTCCTCCTTTACTCCTCCCTCATTCGAATATTCCTCCATCAATCACAGTATCTCGGAGAACAAGCACCCAAGTCATGGAGATCAAAAGGCAATCGAGTAAGTGACAGTTAAATAGCTAGTTATCTCGAGTTTGGCAGCCAAGGCTCCCTAGATTTAAGGGAGTCATTGGAGACTTTAGTTTTATAAATAAAGAGGCCTAGAGCCTCATTAGGATTCGAAATTTTGTTGTAAAAACACTAGTAATTTTCCAGTTCAAGACTTGTGGAAGACATTGTTATGTAATTTTCTGTTTTGATAATGAGAATGAGCATTTTCTTCAACCAACATTGAGTTAACTCAAAGGGCTAAAGCTCCTGGGTTAGGGCCCAACCCTAGAAGAAAAGGCTCATATTCTTGTATTTTTATGCTTAGAATTATTTCATTGCAAGTAGTGTAGATTTGATTAGTTTGCTTATTAGCTCGCTTCCATTTGTGCTTTACTTCAGCAATAGTTTAGAAGAGAGAAAGGAACATCAAAAATCTATCAATAGGTGGTTTTTGGCCTCACTCCTTCCTTCAAGGATCATGGTTTGAGGAAAGAACTCCTACGCAGCCCCAAAAAGACAAAATTCTACTTTCTCATGGAATGTAGGGGTTTTTGTGCTTAAACCATCATTTGATCAGTTTGCAAGAGTAGGATCTAGTTATCATCACTTCTATCTTCAGTATTACATTAGATCTCATCAATGTTTCATCTTATTCTACAAATTTTTCCTCATGCATGAAGTAGACAGCTAGCTCATGAAATTTTGTTTTCCTTAGATAATTGAAATTCTTCTTGTTTGCATGATTTTTGGGTAAATGTCAATGTTTGATGTAGTGCAGGTGTTTCAAAAGTATAGAGAGATTTCATAGTCAGCAACCTCATTCCATCTTCATCCATCCATGGTCCTCACCTTCTTTCACTAAAACCCTCACCAATTTCATCATTTCACAAGGAAACTTCTCCAAGCTTGTTGAGCAAATCTAGCCATCTCCCAACTTTGGTTTTGAGTTCTGAAGTGGTCCTAGGCACTCCCTTGCCTCATTCCATCCACCAACCACCTTCCCTAAGCCTTCCATCACCTTCAAAAACCATCCTTTTTCTCTCGATTGTATCTTGTAGAAATACAGTCGGGATCCTGTAGGTTTTCAGGACATCATGTAGGTTTACCTGTAGTGGCATGTTTTGAGGTAGAATTGAGCAAAAATCCTCTAGGAAGCTAGAAAAGGCTCCCTACTCGTCTCCCAAGCCTTCTGACCATTCACCATCATCTCTAAGCCACATGCCAAATCACTAAAAGAGATTAGCTTTCACACACTCATATAAAAATTTAAAAAAAGGACAAAAAGAAAAACAGATTTATTTTATTCATTTAAATGCACAGCAGTAGAAGGTTTGATGGTTTGAATCTACATTCTTAGGATAGTAGGATTGCATACTGTTAGGATATTCCGACACATAGGAAATAGTTAAGTACAACTTGGTCTAGTATAGAGTTAGGTATAGAGTTAGGTAAAGTGTGTTTCTTTACCTTGTACATTTTGTAACTTACAATCCGACAGTCATGATATGTAGTGATCCGACGGTTCATTCTCTCCTCGGTATTACCGACACTTGATTCGTGGCTTAACACCCGATTGGTCCATGATTTCTATTTAAAGTGCATGGAAGGTCATTTGTAGGGCTATCCGTCTATGAGAGAAGCATATGTAAATTTTCATTCTTTTATTAATAAATTGCCTGAAGTGGCCGCGTTGGCTCAGGCCGTGGACTATTTCCCTCTTTGAAGGTTTTAACCACGTCAAAATACTGGTGTATTGATCTGTGATCTGTTTGTGAGCGATGTCCTTTGGTGTTCTATCTGAGGAACTTACCCTGTAAATTCCTACATGGTATCAGAGCTATTTGAGGGCCGCGTCCGTTGGTGATCCAAATCTAAAGCCGGTAGAACTACATCCTACTGCCGTTTCCTAGATCTACTGTTTCTGACTGCTTTCGGGCCGAGAGGACTACTCTGTTGTGTTGGGAGCATCTGTTCCAGTGAGGAACCCCTTTCATTTCACGCGAAAAGGTTTCCGGTAGCCCTAGCTGCGTCACTTTTAAGATCTGGAGGTATACAGTGTTTATTTGCAGTTTACAGTTATTTTCTCTATGTTTATTTCGGTTTCGGTTTATTTAGCTTTTTTTATTACCGGATCTATACCTTTCATTTCTGTGTATGATCTTTTCCCTGCGACTCTGTGCGATCTCGGCAAATCAGAAACAGAAAGGAAGGATTTTTCTCATGTGTATGCTCTTTTCCGCTGCGCCTTAGTGTGATCTCGGAAAATCAGAAACATTGAGGAAAATATTTAGTTTCCGGCTAAAGCTAACTTCAAGCCGCAAGGTTTGTTTTTGAAAATATTTAGTTTCCGGCTAAAGCTAACTTCGAGCCGCAAGGTTCCTTTTTTTGTATGTCCGTGTTGGATTTTGTGTTTTTTGTTTTGTAGGGAAAAAGAGCTTTCTCAAAGCAAGCACGCAACCCAAAGCATCAACCCCCCCCCCCCCCTCTCTCTCTCTCTCTCTCTCAAACATTTTGTATAGCTCACTTGGTGCAAAGCTAATTTATGAGAGTAGAGGTCTTGGGTTCAAGTCTCCATTTTGTGCGGGTGGATTTTTTCATTTCCGCACATTTCCGCACTTCGTCGACGACTTCGTCAATTTTTTTTCAAAAAGCCATAACTTCTTCATCCAGAAGCCGTTTTCAGAACCATTTTTTTTGAAACTGCCTAATTGTTTAAGATCTTTCCATTGGTACACTTAGTTTCAGCATCTACAGCTTTAGTTTCTGTTAAAAATGGAAAGTACATGCCAAGTCATTCTTGATAGCACTAACTACTTCCAATGGTGGTCCTACATTGTGGATTTACTTAGAAGTAAAGGTCTTTACAGAATAGCCACAGGCCAAGAGACCAAACCGAAAGATGAAGATAAGGCAGCTAAATGGGAAAATAGGCAAGACCAAGCACGTGGGTTGATAGGGATGTCTATTTCTCCAGATCTTAGATTCCATATTGCAGAACTTGATACTCCTGATGAAGCACTGCAACAAATTACTAAAGTCTTTGGAATTAAAAATGAACTTAAAGCCCATCAACTTGAAAATGAATTGCTTACATTGGACCCCAATAATTTTTCTTGCATTGAAGATTTTTTGTCCAAGTTCAAGACCCTTAGACTTCTCTTGGAAGGTGTTAAGGTTAAGAAAGAAGATAGTAGCCTTATCTACTCCATTCTTACTAAGTTGGGACCAGCCTATTCTGTGTTTGTTTCCACCTTCCATTCTACAAGAGAAGCCTTCATTTCTCAAGGACAAACCTACAAGTCCCCTTCCTTTGATTCCTTTTGTGATTCTTTAATAAGAGAACAAGAAAAACTCTTACACCTTGGTCTTCTTCATCTTGGAAACTCTTCTAAGAAAGCGTTAGCCGCCCAGCAGCAACCAAATCCAAAGAATCCTAAGAAGTTGTATCCTAAAAAGAATGGTCCTAAACCAAACAAGGGTCCTAAGCAATTTCAGCCTCAAAATGAAAAATCATTTCAACAAAATGATAAGACAAATAAAAACAAAGGGAAGAAGACTGATAGACATTGCAACTTTTGTAATCGAGATGGCCACTTAGAATCCAAATGCTTTAAGAAGATGGAATCATTGGAAGCAGCAATGAAGAAGCATAACATCCATTTGGAGCAATCTTCAACTTCAACTTCATCTTTAGGAATGGCACTTTCTGCATGTGGTTGTCAAGCATCTCGGTCTGGCTATGCACTAAATGTATCTTCTTCTTCTCATTCTCATGAGTGGCTCATTGATTCTGGAGCTTCTTATCACATGGCCAAAAACAAAGCCATGTTTTCTTCTTTAAATGATTGTAACACCAAAAATATATATGTTGGTGATGATAGATCTCTTAGTGTTGTAGGGACTGGAACTGTTCATCTAGACAATGGTCAGTTTAATGATGTATTATGTGTTCCAACCTTATCCTGCAACCTTCTATCTGTATATCAGATAACCCATTCAGGTGAAGGTAAAATCGTTGAATTTTCACCTCACGATGTTGTAATTAAGGACCTAAGAGATCCTAGACAGATTTTAGCTACTGGCATTGCTGATGATTCTACAAGTTTGTATAAGTTTCACAACTTTGGGTCATCAAATCTTCCCTCAGTATTTGTTGCTCATAATGATGAAGTGAGCAAACTTTGGCATGAGCGATTTGGTCACTTAAACTATCGCTCTCTTCAGAATCTATGTAAAGAAAATATGGTGACAGGTCTTCCAATGGTATCTTGCAGAGATGGTGTTTGTTCTGGATGTGTACTCGGAAAACATCATTGGGATAGTTTTGAAAAACGTGCCTCTTGGCACGCCTCAGCCCCTTTACAGATCGTGCATAGTGATTTATGTGGTCCACTTCCAGTTGCTTCATTCTCTGGCTACAAGTATTTCTTAACTTTCATTGATGATTTCTCCAGACGCACTTGGGTATACTTCTTAAAACTCAAGAGTGAAGTATTTAACATGTTCTTGGCCTTTAAGGCCTTTGTTGAAAAACAATCTGGACATCAAATTCTTAAGCTAAGATCTGATAATGGCGGAGAATATGTTAAAAACACATTCATCAACTTTTGCACTGAGAATGGAATTCAAATGCAACATACTGTTCCATATACTCCACAACAAAATGGTGTAGCTGAAAGGAAGAATCGCACCTTAAAGGAAATGGCTAATTGTATGCTTCAATCTAAAGGACTTAGTCTTAATTATTGGGCAGAAGCAATTAACTGTGCAAATTACATAATAAATCGCACTCCTACTAATGTTTTAAAGAATATCACTCCAGAAGAAGCATGGAGCTCAATCAATCCAGATGTAAGTCACTTTCGTGTTTTTGGAAGTGAAGCATGGGCCCATATTCCAGATGAGAAACATAAAGCTTTAGAACCTAAGAGTGAAAAATGTATTTTTGTTGGATATTCTGAAGATGTCAAAGGATATAGACTTATTCCATTTAAGTCCAAAAATGTTATCATTAGAAGAGATGTAAAGTTTGATGAAAATATATCAGCCTGCGAGGCTAGTTCGGCGGATGTGCCACCTCTCCCTATCTCTTCTACTTTTGAAAATATTTCTTCTTCAGATGATGAAAGCGAGGATGAAAATCCTCCCCCACCTTCTCAGGATCCTCCTTCAGCTCCTCAGCTTCCAAAATGGGTCCATGCTACTCGGGATGTAGCAGGTGATCTTGCCAGTGATCCTACAGATCAGCGACGTACACGTTCTCAGTTCGAGAGAGAGCCTCTTCTTTACTGGCTCAAGCTTCAGTGAATTATGATCCTGACACCTTTGCAAAAGCTTCAGGCCATCCAGATTGGGAAGCAGCTATGAATGAAGAATATCATTCATTATTGGCAAATGATACATGGGATCTTGTTTCTCTACCAAAGGGATGAAAATTTGTTAGATGCAAATGGGTTTACAGAACCAAGTATGGACCAGATGGGAAAGTTGATAAACATAAAGCTCGTCTTGTTGCTAAGGGATTTTCACAAGTTGAAGGCATTGACTACACTGAAACCTTCTCCCCTGTTGCCAAAATGAACTCTATCTGCCTTGTTCTTTCCCTTGCTGCTTCTTTCAAATGGCAAGTCCATCAGATGGATGTTAAATCCGCCTTCTTGCATGGGGACTTGCATGAAGAAATCTATATGGAACAACCTATTGGCTTTATACAAACAGACTCCAGCCTTGTATGTCGGCTTAAGAAATCCCTTTATGGTCTCAAGCAAGCTCCTCGAGCTTGGTATGCCAAAATGGATAACTTTCTTTTAGAATCTGGCTTCTCTAGGTGTCATTCTGACAATACTGTCTACACCAAGAAAGTGGGCAAGTCTCTTATCATTCTTGTTCTTTATGTTGATGATCTTATCCTGACTGGTAGTGATCCCAACCTTATAAACCATGTGAAGTCTAGCCTTAAAAGGAAGTTTGAAATGATAGACTTAGGACACTTACATTATTTTCTCGATCTTCAAGTCTTGCAATCCAAGGAAGGTATTTCCCTTTCTCAGTCCAAGTATGCCTGTGATATTCTACGCCACTTTCACATGGAAGACTGTAAGCCAGCCCCTTCTCCCTTTCAGTCTGGAGTCAAACTTTCAGTCACTTTTACTTCTCCTGAAGTTGATGCTACCTTATACCGTCAACTTGTAGGAAAACTTGTGTATCCAACCCATACTCGTCCTGACCTTTCCTTTGCCGTTAGCCTTGTTACTCGGTTTATGCAAAACCCACATGAAAGTCATTGGAAAGCAGCTAAAAGAATACTTCGTTATGTTCTAGGTACAGTTCAGTTTGGGATTCATTACAGTGTCGAAGCAGCTCCTCTATTGGTTGGTTTCATTGATTCTGATTGGGCTGGTGACCCTGATGATCGGAAGTCTACTGCAGGTTATGTGTTCACTCTTGGTTCAGGACCTATTACATGGGCTTGCAAGAAACAAGGTGCCATTTCTCTTTCTTCAGCAGAAGCAGAATATCGTGGTGTCGTAGAAGCTAGTAAGGAAGCCTTGTGGCTTCGTCAGATCCTGTCAGAGTTTGGCTTTTAGCAGCAGCATCCGACTACACTTTGGTGTGATAATCAAAGTGCCATTCAGCTATGCAAAGATCCAGTCCAACATCAGCGTAGCAAACACATTGAACTGCACATGCACTTCATCAGAAAGCTCATTCACGACCATGTTCTTGAAGTGCAATATTGTTCAACAGATGATCAAGTTGCAGACATCTTTACAAAGGCTCTCACAAAGGCGAAGTTCACTCAACTTCGATTTATGGTTGGAGTTTAGGAATTTGTTACTAAGGGGGGATAGGCTCTAGTGCCCCCTTCCTTCTCCTATTGTGTCATATTTGTAAATCCTCCAATCCTATCCCAAGTTGTTCTTAAGGGGGGATGTTAGGATATTCCGACACATAGGAAATAGTTAAGTACAACTTGGTCTAGTATAGAGTTAGGTATAGAGTTAGGTAAAGTGTGTTTCTTTACCTTGTACATTTTGTAACTTACAATCTGACGGTCACGATATGTAGTGATCCTACAGTTCATTCTCTCCTCGATATTACCGACACTTGATCCGTGGCTTAACACCCAATATGTCCATGATTTCTATTTAAAGCGCATGGAGGGTCATTTGTAGGGTAATCCATCTATGAGAGAAGCATATGTAAATTTTCATTCTTTTATTAATAAATTGCCTGAAGTGGTTGCGTTGGCTCAGGCCGTGGACTGTTTCCCTCTTTGAGGGTTTTAACCATGTCAAAATACTGGTGTATTGATCTGTGATCTGTTTGTGAGCAGTGTCCTTTGGTGTTCTGTCTGAGGAACTTACCCTGTAAATTCCTACACATACATGTTAGCTTAGCAATCGTTTGAAGTAAAGCCTCTTAGAAATTAGTTAGGAAATGGTGTGTTTTAGCATTTGATTTCAACCTTTTTCCTTACTACAGTAGACAAGATTTCCTTTAGAGTAGATTTCTCTTTCTCTCATTGGTAATCAAGCTTCTTCTGAATCCATAGAAGTCTAGCTAGAAAACCCTTAGTGGTCTATTGCCATTTTAGCAGTGACGAAGAGGAGACCCATCACATTTACTTATGTATACAACACTGTCACCTCCAAGTTTATATGAACCCCAGGTTGATAAAGTAAAGCTGGTAGCCCCAATAGTTGCAACATTCTTGCTGCAATACTGGTGCTCATCACATGGTTTCATACATAAAATCCTAGGCCGAATTTTCAGCTGTCAAGTCAGCTTTCTCTCTTAGTGAGGGGATGTTTTGTATCCAAAAACATTAAGAATAATAATAATGGCCTTACAGAGGAAGGCACATCAAAGAATTGTGGAATAGGTGAGACATTAATGAAAAATCCCAACTCCTTCTCCCTATATTCACTTTTGTTTCATGGCTACATTTATTTCATGGGATATTCTCCTGCGCTGCTCAACTAACTATCATCATTCTGTCTTTAAGACCTTCGACACCGCCTTGAGAATGGGTTACAAAGAGACACTTCTGGGAGCTACCCATACTTGGTTTTAAATGCTCCCTCTCCTGATTCACTACTACAGCTGCCTCTAGGACCGACTCTGTCACTTCGGCCTTAAATGTTCTACTGAATCCCTCAGCGTTATTATTTGCCTGGTCTCAAAGGCTTGATTTCCTATATCTTCCTTTACATTTGCTTTCAGCGCTAACCTTGTCGATTTCTACCATAAAAACCTTCTAAGCATAGTCGATGCCCTGATCTAGCCTAGGGGTTGGGTCTCGGTTTAATTAGAAGTCTCAAGGGGCACGAGCATTTACCTCTTCATATAGGTGAAAGGGCACATGCTTATACCTCTGGAACGGGCGAATGGGCACCTTTGGATTTCCCCCTTAACCTCTCTTTATTATAGCCCCTTTATTGAAATTCCTTATATGACTAGGGCTAGAACCAAAGGTGATATGTAATAAGCCTCCTAGTTCCTGATTGTGATTGTTTCTCCATACTTAGCCATTTTCCTCAATCAATTGGGCTTTTCCGAATAAATCTTCTACAGGCTCTAACTTTTGACCCAGGAACCCTTTTTTGGACTTCTATATACCATCGGAAATCTTTTTCCGATCATTATGAAATGGAGAATATCTTATCAATCTCTAATAACTTTTATGGCTCAGGAAATGTCTTCAACTTCACTGTTCTCATGCATCCTAGACCACTAACCATTTGCAAAGCAGTGAGTGAGCAGTAAATGGAAAAATTCGCTCCATATGGGGAGAGTGCCTTGCCAGCAAGGTACTTAGAACCTACACACTATGAACTACTCCTTTTGGCATGGAGTCACTTCTCAATCAAAATATAACTTTCACAAAAGCAAGAGCTTTTACAATAAAAGAAAATTCAAATGGAAATTGTAGTAAACACACCCGATATTTACAATGAGTGTAAGACAGCTAATTCTTAATTTTGAAAATAGAACTTGAGGATCTGATGATTCACTGGTAGTTCCAACAATTCACCATCCAATTTTTGAAGAAGAAATGTGTTGTTCCCCTCTTTCTTCTGCAATGCGGAAGTGGCCAAACCACAGTGAATCAAATTTTCCATGTTTTCCTTTGTCCTCTCGTTGGACATCCCACTTGAGAAATAAATCTCCTGGTTGAAGAGGTTTGTCCTTGGTCTTCTTTTCAAACAAAGATTTCACTTTTTGTTGATAATTGGACAGTTTTGCCTCCACCTGTCCTCTTTTCTCCTGAAGCTCAACCAATTGATTAATCCTCCTTATCAAGGGACTTGGCTTCTCTTTAGCTTCTTATAACAACCTTGCTACTGGAATTGCTAGTTGAATTGGGAAGACAACATCTTTTCCATACACTAACTCAAAATTTGATTTCCCAATGGATCTCTTGGGCATTACTCAGTTGGCCCATAGAGAAAACTTCAGCTAAGAATCCCATTTCCTTTGCTTTTCAACAATAGTCTTCTTTAGCACCCTCACCACAGCTTTGTTTGAGGGCTCATCCAAACCATTGCCTTGAGGGTAGTATGTAGTTGAGTTCCTAATAATGATATTGTATTTATGGCAAAAGCTGGTGAACTTGGAATATTTGAATACCTGAGCATTATCAGTGATGATTTTGAAAGGGCAACCAAAGCGATATGGTATGTTCTCCTCCATGAACTTTATCACCACTGAATCTGTAGCATTTCTAGCTGGGATGGCCTCTACCCACTTGGTGAAGTAGTCAGTGGTTGTCAATATCCATTTGTGCTGGCCACTGGATGGTGGGTTGATCTCTCCTATGAAGTCCAGTCCCCACTATCTAAAAGGCTCCTCCACATGCACATGAATCAGGGGGAGAGGAGAAAACTTTTGTCTTTTAGCAAACACCTGGCATTTCTAGCACCTCCTAACTTTGTTATAGACATCCTAGAACAACATAGGCTAGTAAAATCCAGCCTTGAGGATTTTGTGTGTCATGGTCTTCTAGCTGTAATTCCCTCCACAGACTCCTTCATGAAACTCCCCAATCACCTTATGGGTCTCTCCTTCCACCAAATATAGAAAAAACACCCCCACAAGGTCCTTCCAGTAGAGTAGGCCATTGGATATGATATATTTATGGCCTTGCAACCTCAGGCTTTGATATCTGGAGGCATCTAGCCCCAATGGGCACCTCAAGAATAAGAGGTAATGAATGATATTCTTGTACCACGGTGATCCCTCATACTTGTCATAGATTTTCTGCTCAAATGTTGTAATATTATTTTGTTGCTCCTCCGGTCTATCTTCCTCTATGGTAAAATTTATCCCTATTTCTTGGAAATTGGATGCCAGCCCTTGTCCTTTAATGAGCTTGGTAGGCTTTATTTCCATCTCGTATTCCTGTATTTTCACTATCCACCTGCCCCTCTTTCCCTCGATATATCCTTGCACCAAGATGTCCTTGGCTTTCGTTTTTGGGACAAACGATGTGATCTTCCATTGCAACACATACGCATGAAATGCCTTCCAAGCCTTGACTAGTGCATAATCTTGTTTCTCTAATATATTATATCTTATTTCATCATCCCTTAGTACTTGGATAAAGAAGGTGATGGGCTGCTCATGACACATTTTATTTTTTTGTAGTAGCACGGAGGAAATGGTATGTGGAGAGCTGAAAGAAAAAATGTAGAATGATGTTGCATAGTTGAGATTGGCTAACACTGGGGCTTCAGCTAATGCTTCTTTGATTCTGCTAAAATAATCACAGGGGACAGGCATCCAGTTGACTTCGTTTCCCTTCTCCAGCATGTATGTAATGCCTTTGACAATCTCTGCATAGTTGGGTATAAATCGCCTCAAGAAATTTATTCTCCCCAAGAAGGCTTGGACTTCTTTCTTATTCCTAGGTAGAGGAATGTGGCTAATGGATTCAACCTATTTAGGATCAATCTTCACACCCTCCTGTGATACTACATGTCCTAGCAGCTTCCCCTCACTTAGGGCGAATTGGGATTTCTTAGGATTCAAGGAGAGACCATATCTCCTGCACTTCTCAAAGGTGAGTTCTAAGTGGAGGATGTGTTCCTCCTCAATCTTGGAAAAGATTGTGATGTCATCCAAGTAAACCACCACGAATTTGTCTCGCTCCCCCACGAAATCTATGTCCATGGCTCTCTGAAATGTGGCCCCTGCATTTATCAGCCCAAAAGGCATGCAAGCATACATAAACGTTCCCCACGGGGTGGTGAAAGCGGTCTTTTCCTGATCCTCAGGATGAACATCCACTTGATTATATCCAGAGAACCCGTCCACCATAGAAATTCTAGTTGAACCAACCACCTTCTGCAATATATTATCCATCTTGGGCAGTGGGTAGTTGTCTTTCAAAGACGCCCTATTTAGGTTCCAGAAGTCTACACATAGCCTTATCTCCCCGTTCTTCTTACGAACCAGGAACAGATTCGCTAACCACTCAGAGTATCTTAAAGGTACTATAATATTTGTATGTAGCATCTTCCTTATCTCCCTTTCAATGGAGGGGAGTAAGAGTGGATTTATTTTTCTAAGTTTCTGCTTGTAGGGTTTCACTCCTCTTTTCAAAGGAACCTTATGATACATGATGTTAGTATCAAATGTTTTCAAATCATCATAAGACCAAGCAAAAACATCTTTGCAGGCTTTGAAACTTGATCTATATACCTTTGTTTATAATGCAAGGGGATTCCTTTTGAAAACTTCATCATTTGAGGCTCCTCCTCTAATCTAATGTTGTAATCTTGTACTTGATCATCCATATCAGGAATTATTTGTTTGGTGGCTATGTCATCTTTATCAAAAGCCTTTCTAGTGGGACTAGTCAGTGAGGGATATTTTTCCCTTTCAGTTGCAAAATTTTGTGCCAAGCCATTGCATCTTTCCATGAAGCAGCATCTTGAATGCTTCTTCTTCTTCCTCTTCTTGATCAATGGTGGAGTTATAAAAATCCCCAACGACCTCTGTGAATCATTTCTCTTGTTCATCATCTTCAAACACTTGCCAGTGCTTAATGTTATCAAGTACTGAGGGTCTGTACCTAACTTCCACCTCATGTCTGAGGAGAGGATTTTGAGGGGGCCTGAAAGTACTTGCAGGTGCAGCAAGAGAGTCAGCCATCATGTTTTCTTCCCTGGGCAAAAATTGGATGTTGAAGGCTAGGAAGAAATTATCAATGAAGTCCCACACTTCATTTCGGTACGTCCTCGTTCTGGGGTGTTTCTCCTAGAATTGGTTCCTAATTTTCCTTATGACTAGCTCAGAGTCTCCATAAACTAATAAACATTCAATATTCAGATTTTTTTTAGTTTGTAACCTAAGGAGGAGCGCTTCATACTTCTCCATGTTGTTGGTTTCTTTGAACTCCAGCTTGAATGAGAGGGGTATTAGGCGGCCTTCAGGAGATACCAACAATACTCCTGCCCCATTTCCCTCTTTTGAATTAGCTCCATCAAAATATAATTTCCATACTTTTCTTTCACTTGCATGTTGATGTTCTAATGGCCATGTTAGGTGGAATGATGTTTCTTCTGTGATAGCCTCATCTTCTTCTAGAAATAGGCAGGATAGGTCACTTTCTTTTCCATAGACTAGGGAGTTATTTCAGCGTTTAGCTGAGGTCACAGTTTTTACAAACCTAGATTCTTTATATAGCCTCCTTTTCTCTCCTCCAAAGGTGGGAATGGTGGCATAAGTTAGATCCAAATTGATAGATCCCCTACCTTGGAACCACAAGATCTAGATAAAAGCATGCCAAAACGAGGGGGTATATCTACCACTACTATGTCCATTCCCACGCTCTTCTCAGGAACCTCAGCCAGGTTCACCACTAGATCCTTTATCATACCCAAACATTTGACCCTCTTGGAGTCGAAAGAGTAAAGGTCCTTGTAGGGCATGGTGATCTACAAGCCAAGTTGTTCCATTAGTTCCAATGGCATGAGTTTGTGGGAGGCTCTGGAGTCCAACATGCAATTATGTAAAAGGAGATCATGAATTCCAATAATTACATAAAAAGGTGTAGTAGAAGGATCAAGTTCTTTTGCATGCAGCCCAAAGACCACCATTGGCCTCTCTTCTTGAAGATTTAGAGAATCTTGGATGGCTGATGAAACTGATGGGAGCATGAACTGAGATACCTGAGCTTTATAGGTAGGGTGCTTCAAAAGCTCAACCAATGGAACATAAATTTTTACCTTTTCAAGCTCCCCTTGAAGGTTGAATGTAGATTGGGTCTTCTCTACACGTCCTAGCTCAGTTTCCCCTTCACTACCACCGGTGTTTTTCTACAAAACAGGTGCTTCCTCTGTTGTGTGCTCCTCTGAGTGATTTCTTACCTTATTCAAGGGGACTTTTATCGTGGCAAGGTTAGGATTCAGCTTGCCTTGCCCTTCATCCGATACTAGAAGAGTAACTTGGGGAGCATTTTCCTCTTGTTGCTCTGGGTCTCTTAACCTCTTCCTTGAAGATCTTAGGTTATATTTACATTGTGTTTGTGCCAACATGAACTCTGCAAACTATTTGAGTAATAATCCATATCTTGCTTATTTTTTGCTTCTCCATCATGACTGACCTCTTAGTGAGCCATATTCTCATGTTCTTCTTCAGAGAAGGCAGAATAGAAGTCTCCCTGCATCTCCTGTGTATCTGACCATTGCTCATCATGATTATATTCTAAATATAGAGGATGAGGGATCTGATCTGGTTGGTCCTTTCTTTCCCTTGGAATTATCTATAATGGAGGCCTTCTATATTTTGGGTTATATCCCTGCTTGTTCCCTTGAGCATTCTATTTGGAGGGACTTTTGTTCTGAATTTCTAGTTTTCCAACCTTACATGACAAACTCATAATGATTTTATCCAGCTTCTCTAACTTCTAGTCCGGTGATTCTCTGGTTTGACCAGAGGAGGAAGCTTCTTCTTTACCTCTTCTATTCCCAGTGGTTTCCTGCGTTCCACTTGACTTCCCTGTGGAGGAAAAATTTTCTTCTACTTCTAGAGCATAAGCCTAGAGTTGATCTAAGGTAGGAGATTTCCTTTCTCTTTAGGTCAAACCAAATTCATATTCAAAGGCTCCCAAGTAAACTACCCGAGTAGCAGCTAGAGGAGGTTTTATCTTAGCAGGCAAGTTGTTATACTGCTTATTGAATCTCTTATTAAAATCTAAGATATTCTCCTTTGGCTTCTTCTTGATGGCATTGAACTCTGTGAGGAGGCACTCATGATATATCCTTTCACCCCATTTTTGTGTGAAGGAGGTTTCCAGTTCCTCCCAGGTGGTGATGGAGGCATCAGGGAGGGTTTTAAACCATTTTCTAGCTTCTCCATCAAGGGACTGTACAAAAAGTCTCAGGACCACATCTAGTTGTTCTACATTTAGGTTCTCAACAAAAGTACAAAAGGCCTGAATGTGTCTCTGAGTAGAATTATCATCTTCCCCATTAAACCTAGGCAAAATATTCAAGTAGTCTTGGGGCATAGAACTTAAGGGCTGAGGTAAGTCAAGAGGCACATACTTGTTTAGTAAAAAGTCTGGAAGAGGCATCTATATTGGGGGAAGAGGATTAAAATTTGCTTGAGGAACTGAGGTCAAGACCATAGGGGTTGAATGGGAAGGAGCGTATGTCAGGGTCTTAGGAGCAAGTCCTAAATTGTGGGAACTAGTGGGCTGAGAACTGGAGGAGGAAGTGACAAAGGCTGGTGAGATTGTAGTAGAGGCAGGGGGATTTTTCTCTCTCCAGACTTTTCCAAAATTAATTTTCAAGGTCAAAAACAAATGGGGCTTTCTACTGTGAGGTGTCTGAGTGTGTATGAGGCCTTATAAAATCCAAGGTGATGAATGATAATGATAGGGGTGTGGATTCGCCAAGGTGATGTGAATGCAATCAGAACATACTTCACTCACCTACAAGAAGGGTGCTCAATTTGTTATATCCCAGGGGAAATATCCTTCAATACATTCCCCGTAAACGACACCAGAAGCATTTGTCACTCCTAGAGACAGTATTGGATTGCTTACAAGACCAGTGCCTGGTTACATATAAATCAGTGTGCCTCAAATGATTTTCGATGAGGAGACACCACCCGTATTCTATACATAGATATCAGAGAGATGGTTTTTTCGTTCAAAGATACAAGCCGTATGTTTGAACATTTCTACACACACATAGTTCTCAGAAATATAACAGAAATAGTGAAGGCCAAGCACTTCAAAGACTTATAGTTTAATCAACTTTATAATATAAATGAGAGGAGACAAATAAAAGGGACAACTCAGGATATAAAGCTCAAAGTACTAAAAATTCTATATAAAAAATATAGAGCCTAAAACCATAAGATTTACTATAACTATCTGAGTGATAGGAAGATGTAATGGACAGAGAAGAAAGGAACGATATGATTCATGCAATACAGTTTTGAAAATATAATTTCAACCCCTCACACAGGAATATGCATTAACACGTTAACGCAAATGAATCTGTAGACAAGTCTGAAATATCAAATTATCTATTATCGCATGAATTCAAAGAGGAAGACATACAAGATGAATGAAACAAAGTAACAAACTATAATACATCAAAGGCGGAATCACCACTATTCCTATAATATTCTACAAGATCCATGTGGCTAAGTGATATAGTTTTCACAAGAATATCCGACTTTCTTTCATATTTCAGAGCCCCTTTTTAGTGTTGCGACCCCCTATTTATAAGAAGAGGGGGTGCTTTCACTCATGGTTTCATACATAAAATCCTAGGCTGATTTTTCAACTGTCGAATCAGCTTTCTCTCTTAGCCGGGGTTCCATATCCAAAAACATTAAGAATAATAATAATGGCCTCACAAAGGAAGGCACATCACAAAATCACGGAATAGGTGAGACATTAATGAAAAATCCCAGTGCTCCCTCCCTGTAATCACTTCTATTTCATGACTGCATTTAGTTCACGCCATATGATCCTATGCTACTTAGATAACTCTCATCATTCCATATTTAAGACCTTCGGTGTCAACTTCGATAATGGGTTATGAAGAGCCACTTTGGGGGGTGCCCATACTTGGTTTTAAATGCTCCCTCTCTTAATTCAGTACTACAACCGTCCCTGGGACCAACTCTGTCACTCCGACCTTGAATGTTCTACTGAATCCCTCGGTGCTCTGTTCTGCCTAGTCTCAAAGGCTTGATCTCCTATATCATCCTCTGAATCTGCTTTCAGCACCGAGCTCGTCGATTTCTTCCATAAAAACCTTTTGAGCAGAATCAGCGCCCTGATTTGGCCTGGGGTTACGTTCTCGATTTAATGATAGAAGTCTCAGGTGGCACGAGCATTCACCTGTTCATATAGGCAAAAGGGCACATGCTTATACCTCTGGAACAAGCGAATGGGAACCTTTGGATTTCCCCCTTAGCCTCTCTTTATTATAGCCCCTTTATTGAAATAGATTATACAATCGGGGTTGGAACCAAAGGCCCATGTGTTTGGCACTAAAGCTCTCAATAACTGCACGAGGTCCTTTTTCTTATATTGCATAAGTCCCTCATCGGTTGATTTCTCGGACCTGAATTCTTTATAAATCATAGCGCATAACTTATCGCATCCAGGGGAGGAGTCCCACATATCGTAATCAAACTGCACCATCGTCTTAAGCCTTTACCCCTTAACTGTTGTGATCATCGACCTGCAAGGTGATGCCATTACTACCACGTGCCACCCTGTGAGTGGTGACACGTGGCACCCGGAAATGGTCCCATATCAGCCCCAAAAACACTGAAATTGGGTGACATGTGTCCTCTGCCACATCATCAACCATACTGCCACATCACTGATGACATCAACTTCCCTATCAACTCTAAAGGCCAATCACATGTTGCCATGTGGCCTCTAGGAGGAGAGAAAAAGTGGCCGATTGGGCCTTGGTCTTTTCATGAATTCCTTTACTAGCAAATTTTCGGTCTCCTTGATGATTTTGTATTAAATAGTGGAATCAGTGGTTTCCATTACTTAAGAGCTACGACCCCTGTTTGTCAATGCCACATGGATCTTTTTGTCGACCATTTCCTTTGTATTTGAAAATCAGTGGTTTTGGCATGGGCATCGCAAATCGACAATTTTCCAGGTCTTTTTAAGTTGAAACCCCACTGAATCACTGATCTACAATCGTCGATTCTCCTTAGAGGAGAGACAAAGGGGAGGCCTTGCCCTTTGTTTTTTTCATGATTTTTAACTATTTCTATCCCTTCCCTGGCGGTGTGATAATATATCGCAAATCGGCACCCCAGCATGTTTTAGAGTATGTTGTAACTGATGGACTACTGGATTTGCGGGATGCGAGATGCAATATAGACGTTTGGGACTGTGATGTGCCGATAACCTTAGCTGTGTGCCCCAAGGATCTTTTCAATGCCCAATTGTGATAAATGCTCTGCCTAGACTCGCCGATTGTCGATATGTGATATCGGTGATCGACAAATCGTTGTTTCTCATTCCATCAGTGCTCCATACCCTTTTGAACGTCGATATGTGATATGCAATGAGCCTCCTAGGTCCCGATGGTGATTTTTTCTCCATACTTAGCCATTTTCCTCAATCAGCCGGGCTTTTCTGGGGCAATCTTATACAAGCTCTAACTTTTGATCTGAGAACCCTTTTTTGGACTTCTATATACCACCGAAAATATTTTTCCGAGCATTATGCAATGGGGATGATCTCATCAAGCTATGCTAACTTCTGTGGCTTAGGAAATGGCTTCAACTTCACTGTTCTCATGCATCATGGACCACTGATCATTTACAAAGCAGTGAATGACCAATAAATGACAACATTGTACATTGATTACAAGAAGTTGAATAAAGCAACCATTAAGAACATGTATCCATTGATGAGGATTGATGACTTGTTTGATTAGTAGAAGGGAGCAACAGTGTTCTCAAAGATAGATTAAAGTTCAGGATATCATTAGGTACGGGCATTATGAGTTTGTTGTAGTTTCATTTGGTTTGCCTAATGCTCCATGTACTTTTATGTGCTTGATGAATAGTGTGTTGCATCCTTATCTGGACAAGTTTGTTATTGTTTTCATTGATGACCTCTTGATATATTCTAAGAATGAGGAAGAGCATGTCGAACACTTAGCAACAATATTCAAATTGCTGAGAGAGCATCAGTTATATGCCAAGCTTAGAAAAGCAGTTTCTTTCAGACAGAGGTACATTACTTGGGGCATGATGTTTCCAAGGAAGGCATAGCAGTGGATTCGGAAAAGATAAGGGATATCATGCAGTGGGCAGCTCTTAGGAATGCGGATGAGGTAAGCTCATTTATGGGGTTAGCAGGTTACTATAGAAGGTTCATCAGGAACTTCTCACAAATCATTTATCCTATCACATCATTGCAAAGGAAAGGTAAGAAATTTGAATGGACAGAAGAATTTGCAACAAATTTTGAGCAATTGAAGCAATTGTTAACAAATTGTCTAGTGTTAAATATTACAGATCTAGACAAAGAGTTTGTGGTGTGTACAAATGTTTGCAAGAGAGGACTTGGTGGATTCCTTATGCAGGAATGACAAGTAATGTGTTATGAGTCACGAGAAAAGAATGAGCATGAGCAGAATTATCCAACACATGATCTTGAGTTTGCAGTGATCATACATGCATTGAGAATGTGGAGGCATTATCTTTTGGGAAGGAGGTTTGTACTAATGAGTTATCACAATGGATTGATATACTTGTTTGACCAGCCAAATCTTAATTCCAAGAAAGCTAGATGGTTTGCCACGGTTATTGATTTTGAATTTGAGATCAGGTACATCAAGGGTAAAGAGAACGGGTTTTCATATGCTCTTAGTAGGAGGATACAGGTGAATCATATAACATTTATGAGTTGTTATGGGAAAAACTTATAGGATCAGATCTTACAGGCAGGACAACAGGATGACAGGTACATGGAGCTTATGCATAGGTTACAACAGGGTACAGGTGATCAAGATGTGGATTATCGTCTTACATCAAATGGTTTGGTCAAATTTATGGATATGATATATGTGTCGAATGATAATGAGCTCAATAAGACAGTCTTGTGAGAGTTTCATGAAAAACCATATTTGGGTCACCCATGATACAAGAAGACATTGAAAACAGTGAAGAAGTTTTATCATTGGCTGAATATGAAGAAGGATGTAGCAGAGTTTGTGGCTAGATGCTTAGATTGTCAATAGGTAAAAGAAGAATGTAAACATCTAGGTGGATTACTACAGCCGATTCTAATTCTAGAGTGGAAATGGTAGGTCTAGAGTGGAAATGGTAGGTCATTTCCGTGGATTTCATCATATTTTTATCAAGGACATCCAGACAACATGATTCCATCATGCTTGTGGTAAACATATTGGCAAAAGTAGCGCACTTCATTTGAGAGAATTCTACTTATTCAAATAATGATGTAGCACAAGTATTCATTACAGATATAATGAGGTTGCATGGTGTATCGAGGAAGATTGTATTAGACATGGATTCTAAGTTCACTTCCAAGTTTTGGAAGGAGTTGTTTGCAGGTTTGGTGTTGGGTGTGTGTTATATTTTTTCCAAGACTAGTCGCATGCCCCAGGGTTGCTAGCTCGAAACTATTGGAAAAAGTCCACAGTCGCTGACATGCCTTATTATGGGAGCATTTGGAAGCCCTTAGTGGCATGCATGACTTGTCATGGGAGAATTTGAGGGTCCATATCAGTAAAAGGTCAAGTTACCAGGGGCTAGTCACTTGGAAGGGTTATTTGGCTTGTGAAGGTTCTGTAGAATTTGTGAAAAGTTAGATTGTTTTGGTTTTTTCTTAGATTGTTTTGGTTTTTTCAGTTCCACTTCCTTAACTGTAGATGGGGAGTTCAATCACATCATAGTAGCCTCTCATCACATGTTTACCCCAGCAGACTGATTACCTTGGGTAAATGTGGGAGGAGGGTGTTACACTGTAACATACCCCAGTAACCTCACATGTAAAAGTAGGGAGTTAGAATTTTTATACAAATTACCCACAAGTAATTATCCAAATCACAACTCCACATTCCTCATTAACCATTAGATATAATGTTCATTAGTACATAAAGTAATTACGGTAGAGGACAATAAGATACATAACCATTAACAAGAACTGTTGTAGTGTAATAACATAAACTGTCTCATGAACCTTGCATCCATTCCATGATTTCCTTAACCATATTAATTAATCACTTACTTGGACATTATGATTATCACATCAAATAAAGAATCTTCATCATCAGGGATTCAACATCATCAAACTGACACAAAAAGGCAATCACACCATTGAACACCGATATACCCTAGAAACCTCGTAGGGTGAAAACTAGCAAACGTTTAATCTTATTATTAAACGCTCAGGGTTTTCACCCCTCACTCAATGGCTTATAAGGGATCCCATACATTAACCATTGTTATAAATTATTACAATGAATTATCATTAAACTATCACATAGCTAGCTAAAAGCTAATACATTTTCCATGAAACCCTTTACCTACATATCGCCACATGCAACATCCTTTTGGCATGATCACGTAACTCATACTCATATGCATGGGCCATTAATTCTTTACTTGTGACAATGTTAAACATCACTTTTCTTTGGCACCAACCCACCATCGTTTCCTGTCATTATTGTCGAAAACAAGCTTGGCAACAAGATTAGATATAATATTAAATAATCAATAATCAACCTCTAAAAGTGATCTTTTAACATCTACTCATATGCATGAGCAAGCATGACATACTAATTAACTAGTACATATAATTCAAGTAAATATTTGTTTTACTTCCACAATGTTTACTCACACTGATGCATAATTTTCTTTAAGAGATCTAACCCATTAGTCCTACTAAAATGTATAACACAATCGTTATTTCTTCAAACATATAATAAACTGTTGTTTTTATGCTTATGCACATGTGTATTGTTTTTGCATACAATAGCTTATCATAATAGCCCTTCTTAATGTATGCAACACATATTCCCCTCACTAGAATACTTCATCATTTCATGTAACAAATCACATACTTCTTTCTCAAAGGAAGTCATTATAACCTCAACTCTCTATCTTCCTAAATGTAATTTTCTCATGCTTCCCTTTCAAGAAATTATTATAGATACCCATCTTTATGCTTAAAAATCAAGAAACAATAACAATGTTATCTTAACCCTTTATGCACCAAAATCAAGAAATCGATCCAACTCATCTAGCAAGACAATCTTTTCAAGAGATTATTATTCACAAGCAAATTAACATAATCACTTCCTCTATGTACACACAAAATCATACTTCCAATGTCACAAAGGCTACCCTTTGTGTATGCAACATGTGTTTTTCCTAACACAATTACTCTTACTTCATTGCACATACTCTTTTCATGAAACAAGTATGGATTCTGGTTCTTGTATGAACACTATTCATATGTGTCTTTTAAGGAAAGAATCTCTATTTTTGCTTTCAAGAGATCTCTTGTAAAAGCCATCATTTTCATACATGAAGTATGCACATTATGTGTATATAACACGTTCGCTTTCTTCACGAAAGTTAGAAATGAATATCTAGAAGCACATCATTAGCTATTTCTATCATGCATGCATTGCATAATTATTTCACAAGAAACTTAGAAATTAGCTAGTATCACAAGCATTTAAGCATATATCCCTTTTCAAGAAAAAGACAAGTGCCTCGGCATTTAACACAAGGAAAATCTTTCAAAAAGATACCCAAATAAAACACACATATATTTTTCCTTCTAGAAAGAGAGCAAGTTACTTATCTTTTCCATGGCAGCCTCCATCACCTTCACACGGAGAAAGAACTTTCCTTCAATAATAATGTGTGAAAAGTTCGATCCTTGCACTTCATTCTTTGGTGGAGAAGCTGTAGGCAAATAATACTGTCGTAGTTTGGCGCAGGTGTTGCCTTGGCCAGAAATGATGGCCTTTCATCCCTAGGGATAATCACAATAATTTATCCTCGTGAATCGTGCATCCACCGATATTTTTTTCCACTTGAATCTTCGCTAATATGGTTGGAACTGACACTGTCAACACTCATGTGGGTGCGACGAGATATATTCTAGAAAGAGCAGAGGAGAATAATAGAAGAAAAGGCGACTAAAACCAGCATGGAAGCCATTCCCATGAACAAGTACGGAACTGGCGACCTGTAGTATTGAATGCATGGCGTTGCTGCTGTTACTACTGGAGTTTGTCATTGAAGGAATGCACTGGGCCACTAGTCCTTCTGGCTGCCACCCTTATTAGGAGTGTGTCAGACTGGTTTCCAAATGGAGGAGCTGCTGGTAGCTTGATTATTAACAGGCCATCTCGTGAATGGGTAGGCAGAGTCTGTAATTAAAAGGGAAATTTGGTGGTCTAGAGAGGAGGAATTTAAGGCCATTGGGCACGCTTAAAATAAGCACCACCGAAATCATGGTTCGGTGGGAGGACTCAGAATGTGAGAGTGGAGATAAGCACAACACCTGTCAGAACTATGTCTTGACAAAGCCTTTGATTATCATATGTATGCGTTCCATACCACTAGCCACAAACGAAACAACATCAATTTCGAAGGTGCTAACAGATTCATCACCAAGGATGCCACGAAAGAGCACCAGCAACGCAAAGGAGAATGTGGAGGCAGCCATCTCTAAAAATAACCAGAAATGTCATTGTCGCTATCGCATACCAAGAAAATCAAGAAACGTCGCAGTCGAATTCCAAGAAAATCAAGAAAGAAAGGAGATCATAACGTCAAGATAGAGCAAGAACACCCTCGCAATCCACACTTTGTTCCCATTTATGGAGCGCTCAAAGGCAACTGAACTTCTCGGCAAGGCGAACAGCTTCATGCATGAAACTTTCTTTCCTTTCTAGACTGCTCGTTCTTGATCTCATTTGCATAAAAAACAGGATTGTATGTGGCACTTCCCCTGCCTTAAGAGAGTCTCATTGTATAAATATTCATTCTCAGTCAGTTAACGTGGCAAGCATGAGATGAAGAGCAACACGTCATGGTTTCGAATTCCGTTGGATAGATATTAAGTAAAAAGAACAAAACACCACAGTTTTACAAAACTGTTTTTTTATTCATTGGATCCCCCAGTTATCCCTGTGCGTATCCATTCCTACCCGACCAGCGGTTGGTCGGCCCCGTTCCCCTTTCCCTGTAGCCCGACGAGTGTAAATATGTCCTCCTTTCTTGATTTCAGTTTTCACAAATAACAAGAATTAGTTTTGTAACTAATTCGTAACTTTTATTTTACATTTGGTTATTTGGTTATTTACAAGAGGAATATTACATACACACTCATAGATTCAAAAACTCTCATTTGAGTTACCAAGCCATTTGAGTTACCAAGCCAGGGTCAAACAACCAAGTGATTAAGGAGGCCTATGATAAAGAGGGTTTCTAATTACTAATTTGTAATTTTAATTTACCATTATTATCCTCATAATCTTATATGTGGGAAGCTCTCAATAATGAACATCTAGTGGACCCATAAACTCTTCCCAACATTATTTTCCACAAGAAGCTTTCTTAGAAACTTTCCCACCATTGTTTTCCATTATGAGTGATCTTGCCTTCAAATGCTAAGGAGCTTCTCCAAGTAAAAATTCTTCATGCAAAACCCTAATTCTTAGAGTTCAAAAATTAATATACCACATATAGATTATCTCCTAATGATAGTTACAATGGGTAATGTGTTCACTTTTTTTTAATTAAATTCTGAGTTGTTCTTTTTAAATATTGTCTAAAATATTATAATTCATGAAGTTATTATTACTGAGAAAATTTTTAATTTATTTTGTGTGTTTAAACATTAATTTAAATGTGATCTCTATGGGTTTATGCAATTTTAACAATAAGTAAAATTAGTTAAAGAATATACTCAATAAAATATTAAAATGTAAAAAGGTTAAAATACCACTTTAAATTCAATGTTACACAATTTTATATATGAGAAATATTCCACATTTTAAATCAATAAAAAATATTTAAAATGTTTTTGAATATATAAATATATATATTTTAAAGAAAAATTTATAAAATTACATTTCAATATAGAACGGAAAAAAATTAAAATCATTTTTGAATATATAAATATATATTTTAAGGAAAATTTTATAAAATTACATTTCAATATAGAATGGAAAAAATTTTAAATCATTTTTGAATATATAAATATATATTTTAGAAAAAAATTATAAAAAAACAATAAATATAAAATAGAAAGCAATTTATGTACACATATTATAATAAATTTAATAAAATTAATATTAAACTAGCCAAGATACATCTTAATTTGGGATCTACTACTAGTTGCAAGGGATCAAATCTCTTTTTACTCTAAATAAAGTTTGCAGCTCATGAAATTCATTTATTAAAATGAATTTAAACTAATTTAATTAATTTTCAAGCCAAAACTTGTATTTATTGATTACAACTAATTTCCTTTATAAAAATTTAAATAAATATAATTTGAAAAGGTTTTATTTTAATGTTCAAAATCCTTTTAATTGACATAGTAAACTATTGAAACAAGCATTGTACGTTCCTTCACATTGAGGAAAGAATTCCAATAGTATGCTTTTTTCCAACCCTTTAGATATAATTAAATAAAATTAATTTTGAATTAACTAACCTATGGTAAATTCTATATTCTTTCTAATTTACTAACCTATGGTAATTTTTATGTTTGGTTTTTTAAAGTATATTTTTGGATTGATTTTGTTTAAAATTAAACATATCTTTCAATCTTAATTTTGAATTATTTAATTTATACAATCACAGTACTCCAAAAATATTTTAAAACCTTAAATGAAAAATATTTTAAATTAAAAAAACACAATAACATCCCCAATTCATTTACCAAATTTATCGACCAAAAACACAAAATTTCAAATAATTAAATTATACTAGCTTGAATGAGGAGGTAGATCAAAGTGATTGGAAAATGCAGTTTCAAATATTGACATTGATTACGGTACTGATGCAGTATCGTGACCATATAAGGTGTTGGTGCTACTTAATTTTATACATTCCTGTCTAGATGCCGAATCACTTCTATGTGTTTCATGTTCTTTTCTCTCCTCAATCTTATAAACCCATCTTCTTCGGAAACAAAGTGCCAACATGATCCAGGTCATCAATTAAATTCTTATTCTTAGGCGTGGCGAATGTCAATTTTGGACCCAAATAATACAGCGAGTGAAGGGATAAACAGGAACATGGTTGACATCATTCCTGTCAGGAACAGGCCGACATGGTCCAATGGTAGAGTTGGTGATGCCTACATTGCCAAACGATTGGACAGGGTGTTCATCCACTTCAGCCTCATCGACAAATTAGGCCTTCCAAAGCTGTCTGTGGAGAATGTCATGATCTCTGACCACCTCCCCATTCTCTTATCGTGGCCTGACAAGATCTTCAGAAGAGGCTACTCTTTCAAGTTTGATAACAGTCTCCTCCTGAACCCTGCCTTTAATCTTTTTGTTCAGACAACATGGAAAGATATAAAGGACCGGGAGAAAACAAAATTCATTTTTTCCACTTTCAGGGAAAAACTATCCGAGCTCAGGGACCTGGTGAAAAAATGGCAATTCCAAAGACACCAGGAAGACAGGGCGGACCTAAATCGGGTTCAACAGGAATTGCAGTCCATCATGGAATCCACTGATTTTTCCACCTGCTCTCTTGAGAGGAAAGCCTGCATCAGGGCTCTGGAGAAGAGGAGATTCTGCTTACTAAAACAGGACGAAGAAAAATGGAGGCTCAAGAGTCGCGCCACTTGGCTTGAATTAGGTGACAAAAACACAAAAATATTCCACAAGTTTGCCAATGCTCGTAGAGAGAGGAACTACATTTGGAAAATCAAGGATGAACAGGGGAACGAGGCTGTCTCACAGGAGGACATCACTCGGCTCGCGGTAAGTTTTTTCAATAAACAATATAGTAGATCAAATGATATTGCTTTCAGTGATATCCGATGGGGGATCGACCCAATGCCTGTGATGTTTGATCATGATATGAATGAGGAAATTTTCCGTCCTGTTGATGAGAACGAACTCCTCACCGCCATGAAAACTTTCAAAAAGGACAAAGCCCCCGGACCAGACGGCTGGACTATTGGTTTCCTTACACACTTCTTTGACCTCTTTAAAAAAGATTTGCTAAGCATGGTACAGGCCTCCAGACTATCTGGTCAAGTCCACAGCCTAACCTCCTCCACTCTCATTGCCCTCATTCCGAAAAAAGATGAGCCTGAATCTTTCTTCGATTTCCGCCCTATCTCCCTTTGCAACATCTCTTTCAAGATCATCACAAAAATCATTGCACTTAGAATAAAGGGATCACTGGCCCGCCATCTTTCTCCAAACCAGCATGCTTTCCTTAAGGGTCGAAACATTCATGATGCTGTCGCCTCCACTCAGGAATGCCTCCATTCCATTGCCGTCAATAACACCAAAGCAGCCATCCTGAAAATTGACTTGCAGCGGGCTTTCGATGTTATCGATTGGGGATATCTTCAATGCCTCCTCGCCAAAATAGGTTTATCTCCTGCTGTCATCCGCTGGATTATGGGGTGCATTGAAAATGTTAACTATGCAATTCTGGTGAATGGACGGCCTTCCCCTTTCTTCAAGGCTGAGAGGGGCCTCCGGCAAGGATGCCCTCTGTCCCCCCTCCTCTTTATCCTTGCGATTGATGCCATGAGTCTTCATATCAATCGTGCTGTGGCGCTGAAAGAAATTTTCCCGATAAGGATATGCAAGAACATCAATATGTCTCACAACCTCTTTGTCGACGATGTGCTTATATTTGCTATGCTCACAATGGCTTCTTGGCTATGCATAAAATCCATCCTGGACCGCTTTCACAAAGCTTCGGGGCTGGCCATGAACAAAGCAAAAACAATTCTCTATCACAATGGAGTTGATGAACACCTCATCTGCCGGATAGCCCTACTTTTCGACATTCAATATAAGCCACTGTCAGATGGAATCAAGTATCTTGGTTTCAGATTAAAAGGTTGTTCCTACAAGTCGTCGGACTGGCGCTGGCTCGTTGACCGCTTTCTCAATAAACTCTCTCTCTGGAGTTTCCGCACCCTCTCTTTAGGAGGCAGGGTCGTTCTCGTCAAATCGGTCCTAACACAGCTATCAGTCTTCTGGGGACACCTCTTCCTCCTCCCGACCTGCATTATCCAAGCAATCAACAGGATTATATCAAGCTTTATATGGGGTGCCAAGGCCGAGCGTAGCAAAATACATCTTGCGAAGCTGGACCTTCTCTCATTACCGAAAAATTCTGATGGATGGGGCATACTGAACATTAAAACTTTTGGGGCTGCTCTTATTTGTAAATCACTTTGGAGGGGTATATATGGCACCAATCCGTGGAGCGACATCATTAGACAGAAATATCAAAGAGGCAGGGGAATTGAATTCTGGTTCAGATTTGATTCTATTGGCATCAAACGAGGCTCCGCAATATGGCTCAGTTTTAGAAGGGTCCAGCGATATTTTCTCAGCAATCTAAAATGGAAAATCTTCACAGGCAGAAAGATTATCATAGGCCTGGACTCCTTCGCTGGTTTCAGGGGAACGTTACAGTTTCCTCCCCCTCTTCTTTTTTTCCTCCGCAGAGCTGGCTACTTCACATGGGATCGTATCATAAAGGATTGGTGCGGCCCTTTGCCCATGCTTCGGGATGCAGATGATATTGGTCTTCCAATAGACCTACATCCTCTATGGTTCGATCTATCTTCCTCTCTCCAGCAGGGAGGCATCCAGCGATCCACCAATGACGACCACCTGATCTGGTCCCTTCCTTTCTCTGTCTCACATGCAAATGTAAAGGACATTTACTCTGATCTCATTTCTGCAAACATTTCATCCAATCGGCGCTTTCCAGTCTTCTGGTGGAAGCTTGGCTGCCCCCTCAAGGTTATTTTATTCTCCTGGTTGGTGCTCTTCAACAAGAATTTAACTTGGGACTCCTTGAGAAGATGCTCATGGCACGGCCCCAGTAGATGTGCTCTCTGCAATATGGACGAGGAGACAAACTACCACCTCTTCTTCAAATGCACTGTCTCTCAACAAATCTGGTATGACCTTGCACAGTTTTTTTCCTTTCAACATCTTAACTTCATCTCTGTGGATGCAGCGTTTGCCTGGTGGGGGCGACAAAAGACTCTCCGGCCCATTCTTCCCATCACCATCTGGTCACTCTGGAGGTGGCGGAATCAAAAAAATTTTGAGGACTCTTCTTTATCCGCCAAATATGTTCTATCATCCATCACTGCTCTTTATCATCCGATCAGCTGAATGGTTCAATGGTTTTTGTTTCTTTCTGAAAATATTGTGAACATGTTCAAACATGATGGTTATCTGCTCAACTTGGTTTTGAGATGCTGTCTATCGGTAGTTATCAGGAGTTCTTTAAACTCTTTCAGATCTATCTGAACAATATGTTTATATATCCTCAATATAATATCATGATTTTCTTTCTAGAAAAAAAAAATTGTATATATTTTTCTTTCCCTTGCTGCGTAGAGCCGTGGTCTGAAATCGAGGCACGCAATCTCTATATAGATATTTGTCTTCCCTTCCCCCTTTCTGCGTAGAGGGTTCGCGTACATTATAGGAGCGGGGCGAGCTCTCCAATCCAGGTAATCACGGGACAAGGAGGTGTGCCTTTTCAACCCGAGACCTGCACAGAAATAATACCATAAATTGTTCTCTATTTCGAGGTATTTCGAGGGAATTGGAAAAAAAAAATTGTTAGGAAATTGTTTTTTTCATGTATTGTATATAGACTAACAACTTTATTCTAGAAGATCAAAAGTATTTTGTGTTTTAACTAGTTTAAAGAAGAAAATTAATATAGTCAAGATTAGAACGAACTCTCATGAGCTGCACAGTGAAACGGATTGTTGGGCAGTTCCTAAAACACCATGCATGGAAAAGTTCTGCCATCTCTGTGAGAATACGAACATCTAAATGAAAATCATTTCTTCTTAAAGTGCCCCGGATACAACCACATTAGATCTTAGTTTCAAAATCTTTGTTGCAACACTGATCTTCCTAGCCTTTTACATTGTCAGAATTACAATCACAGTGAGCTCGGAAGGCTTCTCTCTAGATTTTTTGAGCATATGAATAAAATCTTAAATCAAACTAAATAATTTGTTTCTTTAGGTCTGATAGACCAAAGTTTGGTCTCAGTGGACTTTAACCAACATCATCATCATCATTATTTTGACATCAAAAGGAAATAGAGTTAATTAATAAATGACAATTTTACTTTTAATAAATTCTTTTTTATATAAGATTTTGATAATTAAATTTAGTTAAATTAAATAAAAATTAAAAATAAAATTAAGTTATGTGAGATTTTTTAAATAAAAATTAAGATCTGAATTAAAATTAAATAAGATATTTTTGAATAAAAATTAAAAATTGAGTTTAATTATATTAAAAATCTTATTTTTGGTAGGAATTTTTTTGTTATTTTTTTTCCTTTTAAAACAAATATATAACGAATCAAAACTAAAAGCATCATAATCTATATACTACATTAAATAAGGTTTGTCAAAATCTTATTAAGTGGTGTCTTCTTTGATGCAAAGATCTTGCTACCATCTTGATTTTCACAATTTATCTTAATGTAGCATTTTCCCTGTCTCCTCATTGAGAAAAGAGCCCTTCCCTTGAGTGCATTTCCATGTCCACCAAGATCTCAACCTGCAAGTAATGCCTTCCATAAACACTTGCAACAACATCATCATAATTAATGTGATCATAATACTAAACTTATAAATGATAACATATCATACACTTGCATTCATCATCAATAAAATATGAAACCAATCAATGGTGATATCCCATATATGTATAGATTATCAATCATAATATAAAATTACTTCAATGACATGGTATCTAACATATGTAAACATAATACAACATCATAATCATAATATGAAACCAATCAATGGTGAGATATCCCACAGACGTATAGATTATCAATCATAATATAAAATTACTTCAATGAGATGGTATGTATAAACATAATACAACATCATAATCATAATCCATGGCTTATAGTATCTTAGTAAAAATCATAAATTGTAATACAAACTTAGTATAAATTATAAATTATATTATGAATTTCAGTAAACAAAAAGCATCCATAATTTATCATAACAAGTTGTCTCATATAAACATTATTGTAAACCATATTAAAAGAAATTTCTAACACATTAAAAAAAGGGTGATCTAAAAATGGAGTAAATTGACACACAAAATAATGGGTTAGAGTTTGGTAAAATTAGGCAAAATCTTTCAAGCTTCAAGATTTTGGGTGCCCTTGGGATTGGGGATTGGGGATTTTGATAATGTTGAACCCATTTCCACCATAAAAACAAGATTCAAGAAAAAAAAAATGTCAGATTTAGATTTCCAGGCCAATTTACTCCACCAATTAATAACTTCTTAAGAAAATATCTTGTATAAATACATGTCATATCAAATCATTCAATATATACATACATCATTAAACATAACATAGTCATATTTAAAAAATACCATGTATGATTACACATCCTATCAAATCATTCAATATATACATGCATTATTAATTATAACATGTCCCTTATTATTTAAAAATAAAATATCAAATCACATTTTTTATCATTTTTTTTTATAAATTTACATATATATTTAATCATAACATAAACTATTTTAAAAAAATCACAAATCTAATAAAAAAATTTCCTTAAATTTTATACAAAAATTTATTCATAAATTTTAATTGCTTTAATCTAAAATAATTAAAAATCAAAATAATAATAATAATAATAAAACATTCTAACCATTTTAAAAAAATCACAAATCTAATAAAAAAAATTTCCTTAAATTTTATATAAAAATTTATTCATAAATTTTAATTTCTTTAATCTAAAATAATTAAAAATCAAAATAATAATAATAATAATAAAAAAACATTCTAACCCGTGAAAAAAATTGAAATATGGATGACTTTTTGAGAATTTTGAAGGAATAAATTCCATAAATATTTTTCGAAAATTTTCAAAATTATTTATCATCGTAAACTGAGAAAGGAAAAGAAAGCATATGGTTTTGACACCAATCAAATTATATTTTATAAATAGAGTATAAAATATTAAAAATTTGAATGAGCCTGAAGTACCGCGTAGTATCAAATTATTCAGTGGTCCACACAAATTATTTAAATACTCCAAATACAATCACCCCATTATGACCACAATTGCAATTTGTATCATTGCAACTCCCAAACTGCAAAAATAAATCACAGGAGGGGCCGCTTCCGTCAGTGATAAACAGTAAAGCCAGGCTCCTGAACACAGACCGACTGAAACGATCACCCGAGTCCGCCATGTGAAACCAGTGGGTGGAAGCAGCTCCATTACCTTCTTAATGCGGCTTTCGCGATCTCCTTCATCAACCCATGCGCCATCTCCGAGAGGAGACTATTAATGGCGTCTTTCAAACCTTCTGCCATTTTTCAAATGCAAACGCAGTAACGGCGGTGAAGGCTGCGCATCTCGCGTCCCCATATATATATATAAGCGAAGTAATGTTGTCTATATTTTAGAATATAGAGTCTTGCGAAGAAAGGTTGTCTATAGCTTAGAATATGGATTCTGACAAAGTTATTTTGTCAAGGGGTGTCATAGAGTGTTTTACAGATTCTGACAAAGTTATTTTGTCAAGGGGTGTCATAGAGTGTTTTACTTGAAGATTTGAAGTTTTTTGTATTTACGTTTATGTGATTTATAATGACATTATCTGATTTTTATGATGAATTACACTTGTTGGTTCAAAATTTGTTGGCTAAAAAATCTCCAAATTTTTTTTTAATTGATTTGAAAATTCTTTATCAGTAATATTATAAATATAAATTTTAACCAGTTACTTTGTGGAGTGTCATAAAGTGTCTTCCCGAAGATTCTTTGTCAGGGAGTGCCACGGTGTCTTGAATATTCTTTGTCAAGGAGTGTTTTTTTTCAAGTGACTATTTTTTAAGTGAAAACTATCTTCACTTTAATACTAAATAATAATAAAATACTGAAAACAAGTGAAGATTTATATTTGAAAATGTAGAAAGTGGGGAGCATGTAGTATTTTGACAACCTTCTTTTGCTTCTATATACATGGATTACCCTTCTTAAAACTAAATACACTCATCTAAATTCTATATTCTTTCCTTCCATTTCTCTGGGCTTGCGAGATGGGTAGCCTTCATAGCCATGATCGTACATTAGCCTTCCCTCCTTGAAAAACAGGTTTTAATCTTCATTATCCATAAGCTTCTATTTAAAAAAAAAAAAAAAAAATCCATGAATATCCTTCTTCAAAACATATAAAAAAAAATTTCAATAAGTTTTAATTTTAGCTAAAAACTTGTTATTATTTTTGAAAAAATACGGGGCATATTATATTATATTATTAGTAGTAGAGTCATATGAATGAATGAATTAACTGATAATATAAATAAATTTACTATAACATTTTTTAATTTTATCTTTTTATAATATGGTTTTTTTCATTTTTAGGCTTAGTTTTTTAATTAAGTTTATAGGTTATTTTGCAATAGAGCTTCTAAAATTTTAATTTGATTATGAACAATTTGTTAGAACATTAATCATGACTGTGGCCAACTGCGTCACTTACTGATGTTCTCACATCATAAGTCATCAATGTTACTTGGCAGGGGCCGGCGAGTGTTGGTGAAAAATAAATGGCAGCCTTGTTCAATCTATGTATAAATCTATGTGTGTGAATGTAATGATTAAGCTCTTCTTGAGAGTCTTCATTGTTTTCCATCACAATTATTATGTGAATGATAGGGATTTAACTTCCATGAAACATTCTAAACATTCTTTGTAGTATTCACAAATCAAAAGTTGAGATTTATTTTCAAAGTAGTTATGTCATTTTTTCTCTTTTAATTAAATTGATTAATTCAAAAATATCATATGAACAAGTGTAATATGAAATTACTTATGTTTTCTTGGGTATGTGGTATTGATAAACCATGGTATTGTAACAAAATCTATATACAGATTAAGAATTTCAATAATAAAATGGGTTGAATCTCCTTATTAAGAATCTTGTTACCTATTTAACTTATATACTAATTATTTTTATAACTAATAATAATAATAAATTTATAATTCAGTTAATTCGTATGATTTTTTAATTACATAGATAGACATGTTTATTTTGGAATACGGCTTATAGAATTTTAGTTTAATTATCAATAATTTTTAGCTGGATGGTAGAGATTTAACCTCAACAAAATATTCTAGAATATTTTTGGTAATGTACACAATTCAAAGACTGAGATTCATCTCCAAAGTAGTTATGCTATTTTCGCCTTTTAATTAAGTTGATCAATTAAAAAAAAAATGTCATGAACAAGTGTCATATGAAGTGTTTTTTAATTTAGTGCAGCTATATAAATTAAATGGTTGGTATAGACATCAAAACACATATATCATGATACATTTCACATTATTGAGATTAAAAAAAATACTATATGTGCATTGCACCCAACTCAAACATGTCTCTTAAAAAATATTTATGAAGGAAGCTAATAGTAGTATCCAAAGTAGTTACAATAGATATAATGTCAATATGATCCTATTAGAACTTTTGATTTAGCATATTTAACTAGGTAAATATATTTTTAAGTACATGGATGAAAAATTGCCCTTGAAATATTGCAGTCAACTCATACATTCATTTATTTCACCCATAATTCCTATCTCTTAAAAAAGTGAGCATGAGCTTAATGATTCTTTTCATGACTTTGCGTCTAGAAATCCACCTAATGTATTGTATTTGTAACACTTCTAACCTTATGATTTCAAATGACTCCATTAGTTCTCTCAAATCTCCATGTCCTTTAGTAAATTTCCTAAGCCATGAATCAAATGTGTTTGCAAAATTATCAATTACTTGAAACGCTACAAAATAAGACAAAGAATCATTTGTTGCTAATGCTTCTCAATGAGCTATGTAATGAATATTAATAAATGAGGACCATGTCAATGAAAATTAATAGATAGTCCAAAAAAACACCCCTCATGGATAATGTTGCATTAGATCCAAATCCAACAAACTTGAACAAGGATATCTAATCCATTTCTCTAAAAGAGGTGTCACTCTATCATACATAGACTAAGATGTTCTATCCCTAATTTGAAGAACTGATATGAATTTTGTAGCACATTGACATCTTCATTCATTTGTCAAATATGTAATAAAAATGATCAAATGTTACAACTTAGTTTGATCAATACTTTCCTTGGCTAAAAATGTGTAAAGTGGATTGTTGAAAAATCTCATTTATTAGCTTTTTCCTACATACCTTCTCAACAACTTGTAGAAACTCTTTTCTAGATCTTGTATTTGTATATGTTGAATATTCATCCATTAATGCATGTTAAAAATACTTTTATACCTATACAAGTCATAAATTGACTTAAATATTTCTAAAGGTAAATCATGTATGGCAATAAAATAAATTATTTCAATCACTAATATAATTATCCCCTTCTCAACATATATCAATAATTTATACATGTTTAGTAATTAGAAGAATACTATATTTTCTTTTCACCTCTAGATGTTGTAAAGAAAATTTATGAACCTTGATTTTGTATGGATGTTTAGACTAGTGACTTGAAGAGTCATGCTTTCCATCTTTAGAAATGGAGTATCCCTTTCAAATTTTTCATGGCACTAACACTTTATCCTTTAAACATCATTACAATCTCTTATAGCATAAGCCCCCAAAAATTTTCTTGGGCATTTTGCATTTCAATTCCACTTCAAGAATTTATACACAATTTAATTCTTAGTATTCAAGTAGATGATCACATACATCATTTTGGAGTCACATGGTTGATTGTATTGAGGGATATCAAATGCATCAATAAGTGAATTTTTTATTTATTTTTTATATTTTAAACAAGTGCCTTACATACTTTATAAAAGAATTTAGGGTACCACTATATAAGACACCAACCTCCTAAGTGACCTTAAGAAGATGGGGGTTACATTTTTTTTCTTTCATGTATTGTAATGCTCTTAACCTACAGATAACATGAGGATGCCAAAAAATACTTGAGAAATAATGCCATAAATGAGACAAGATGTAAATATTTTAATATGAGTAGCAGAAAATAATGTTCACTTGCCTCTTCGAGGGGGAAACCTCCGGTAGAGTAGAGCTCACTTACAAAATACTCGACAATACTTCCCTTGCTATCTTGGACTATTTATAGTTTCATGAAATCCAAAACCCTAACTACTTGTGGTCCTTTGCATAATGTGGTTAACCACTTTATTCATTATCTATTGCTCATTTATTCATCATCCTTAACTAAACTAACTAATAACTAATTTTGGTCTCTTTTTATACTGCGAGACAACCACTTACAATCATCATTAATGTGATTCGCTGCGTATGAGCTTTATTTACTAAACTAGCTAATCATGACTCTTACAGGGCCCCTTGGGCCTATTACATCAGTAAAAGGATTAGGGGCGGACCCTAAAATGCGCCCCCCCCCCCCCCCCCCCCCCCCCCTCTCGCCATCCCCCTTCAAAAGCAGCCTTGTCCTCAAGGTTGGAGCTGCAAAAATTGGTATAGAATAGTTGTCGGTTCTCACGTCGCATCTTATGGTAAGGTGTCTTTCCATTGAATAAGAAGTTCTTTGATAATGCGACTACGAAGATACATTTCCCATGAGTGTAGTCCCAGTTCTAGATGGAGCACCAAAGAGAACCATCCTCGTCCAATTCCAGTAGTACGGTTTGAACCTTGCAATTGTGTCTCACTACTTTCATGAAGCAAGAGACATGGAATTTCATGTTTCCCACGCAACGGGCGTGGTGACATGGACATCCTATGGCAATCTCCGCAGCGTCCAATAACTGGAGCATCTGTCACCATCTATCCTTCGGTCAGTTTGGATAGAACCTTGCAATTGTGTCCCACTACTTTCATGAGGCAAGATAGATGGAATTTCCCGTTCTTCATGCAATATGCGTGGTGATATGGATGTCCTGTGACAATCTCTATAGTGTCCAACAACTAGAGCATGCGTTGCCATCTATCCTCCGATCAGTTGGATAGAGAGGTGGAATCCCTACATCATCGACATCGACATCTGCATAGCGAGCCTAGGGCGGAGTCGTCCATTTTTAGCAGTGCCAAATGATATTATAATATGGGGGATGGTTTCCTACATGACAAAAAATATGTGGCCTGCCAATGGGCATTCATTAGCATTAAATGATTGAGAGTTGTACATGCACACCATTGGATAACAGGCCTGCCAAAATCTAACGGTAACCATATACAACCCAATACCCTTTAACATGCTACTTATTTTCAACACTCCTACACAACCCTCAACACCACGTCACATCACCTCACCCTCAACCTCACCACCAGATCACCTCACTGTAACCCTTGTAACCCTTCCCATGTAGTTAAATAGGTCAGTCTGGCCGCATAGACCTCTGTCATAGTAACCCTTCCCCATTTAGTTAAATAGCTCACTCTGGCGAGGTAGACCTCTGTCACAGTAACCCTTCCCATGTAGTTAAATAGGTCAATCTGGCGGCGTAGACATCTAGTCACCTTACACATGTTGGGACCACGTATTTCCTATTGCTCCAAGTAGTCAGACAATACTATGGACGGTGCCGACATATCTTTTTCAAATCAAAATAAACTAATATAACTTTTATTAAGCCAATAAACATTTCTTTTGAATAAGTGAACCTCACCTTTTAGTCAACCTTTTTCATATGAACGTGACAACTGTCAACATCAAATACCGTGACATCTATCCATTATAGTTCGACAGATATTTCAACCTCTCCCTGCTGCAGTGGTCTAACGAATTTCACGCTCTCTATCTGCTGCAGTAGTCTAACGAATTGGAAATTTTTGTTATATTTAGAGAAAATTTGGAAAAAAAATTTGTAAATCTAAATTATAATTGTTAAATTTCAAAATTTTAGGAGTATTATAATTTTTTGATGGTGCTGAATTTATTTCTACCATAAAAACACTATTCAAATATTGTCTCTACAAAAAAATTTAAAATATTTTACCAGATTTCCGGCACTTTTAGCTGTCTGGGCAATTCCTCCCCTCGGTGGACGACTCCCTTCCTGCTATGCTTGATGCGCTCACCGGAAGGATGTCTCATTTCGCAGGACTTGCCAAGCAAGCAAGCAGACATCTCAGCCCCTAATCCGTCTTTAGGGAGGGAAGTCGCCTTCCTGCTATGCTTGATGCGCTCACCGGAAGGATGTCTCATTTCGCAGGACTTGCCAAGCAAGCAAGCAGACATCTCAGCCCCTAATCCGTCTTTAGGGAGGGAAGTCGTTATGTTGTGGACTGCGTCAATGCAATGCGTATCAGTCCCTATCGGTGAGAGTTGTTCCACACTTTAGTTACCGAATCGACGGAGTCCCCGCATGAGCACAGTAGGTTCAAGATTGGATCCGAGACTAGGAACAGAGTCTTTACACTGAATCCATTCTCCAATGCAGACCTTCAAATTTTAAACTCAGACAAGAATTCTACGAAGTGGGTAGTAAAGGAAAAGGATTTTTATGCTATGAATTTTCATAAGCCTCATACCGAGCTAGTGAAATCGCTAAAATCCATCTGAATTCCCCGTTATCATTGACTCCAAGTCATTTAAAAGTAGGGTATCCATATTCCTGGTAAGTGGTATGTACTTTCTGTGCTTCTGCGTGGAAAGTAGACGACCTGCAAATCCCGGTTTCCGGATAGTTTACATTTTGCCGGACGGGCTTCTCGTTAGTTTTCATTTTGGCGGCATACATTGTATCAAGTTCCTGGTTATTGTTTTTATTTTTAACATATATTGAATTGTTAACTTTCCAATGTTTGTTTGGGTCTACAGGGATTGTTCGACAGAGCAGGGCAGTGCCTGTCCATTATCAAGAAATTGCTTTAAACTTTGCCCTCTACTTGATATGTTACCAGCAGGTTGTACTTGATATGTTACTATCAGGTTCTTTGTTAGGATTTTTATATATACTTAGGGTATTTATTATGTCTTATTTACTTTAGTCCTTTTCTGGCCTTCTATCATTAAAATACATCATACTGTTTCTTTTTTTCTTTACTGTAAATGACCAGAGTGCGGTTGTTCTTCAATATTTATATTCATAGTTTTGAGCCATGCTGGTATATAGATGATCATAACTGGTATATAGATTATCATAGAGTCGTCTTGAATTTCATTAAGTGGGATGGAAAAAAACCCCAAAACTTAGCTCCATTTTTGAAGTGTAAATCACTTAGCATTTAATAAGTAATAATTTGGGTTCAAGATCGTATATTCTGGAATCTGTCACTCCAAATTCGTAACGAATGGAAAGGTTGCCTATACCCAATAGTTCCTGGGTAATGTCTTTATATTCTTCAAACACCATTTCCATTTAAATAGCAAGACAGGGGAATATATGCCTAGAAATTCATGGTCAATTTTAATTTACTCGCAATTCTATTTTTGCAGCCATGAAATAGTAGGTACAGTAGTTGAAGTTGGTTCAGAAGTGAAGAATTTTGATGCTGGAGATCGAGTGGGCGTGGGTTGTATGGTTGGGAGCTGCCATCATTGGGATTCTTGTAGCAAAGGACAAGCACAGTACTGTGAGCAGGTCATTTGGACATATGGCAACATTGATGTTAATGGTTCTGGCACCTTTGGAGGTTACTCATCCTTGATGGTTTGTAACCAGAGGTAATTAATCATTATCTCAACTCTTGCAACCATTTTTTCGGGCATAGGCTAAGATTCTGATAAAAAAGCTTCATTTTCTGTCGATCTATCTATTCCGACTGAAATCATGGTTCTGCTCATGTTTTCAACTGGATCAAGGCATTTTGGAGCACTTTTGGAGTTTCCAAATGGACCCAAAGCCTCAAAAAAAATTCTATTGTGTCAATATATTACGGTTGAAAGCATGGCTATGTTCACGTTTTCAACGGGATTAAGGGGTTTTGAAACTCCGAATTGATCTAAAACCTGAACAAATTTAACTGTTCCAAATTCTGGCAAAGGTCAACCAACATGGCCGGTTTATGCCTTTTGGTTATAGAGCCTCAGACAATGCCATCATTTTTTCAAATTGGTCAAATAGGGTTTTAATAAATTGGGTGGTGTGTCGCTTGTAAGCATCTATGTGGTGAAGATTCCAGCGAATCTGCCCTTGGATGCCTCTGCACCATTGTTATGTGCGGGAATAATGCTGTACAAATACTTCCAAATGACAAATCTTAGAAAAAGCCTTGGCGTGGTCAGCTTGGGACACATGGCTGTCAAATTTGGCAAAGCTTTTGGGTTGCAAGTAACCGTCATAAGTACATCGCCAAACAAGGAAAAGGAAGCGAGAGAAGTTACAGTCGCAGATTGTTTCCTTATCAGCAAAGATAAGAAACAGATGCAAGCAGCAGTCAAGTCCTTAGACTATATTATGGACACGGTTTCCGCCCATAATTCTGTGGAGCCCCTCCTTAGTTTGTTATAGGTGAATGGGAAGTTGGTCATAGTCGGCTTGCCCAAGTTTCTGCAAGTTTCTTTAGACTGTGACAAAAGGTCAGCCTTAGCTTTCTTAATCTCCAAATCGATCTGGAAGCTTCTCTAAACGGCCGCAACAACTCATAAGTTCTGTTAAAAAGGAGAAGTTGCGGAACCCATCGGGCAGTATTTTTAAAGAAGTCGAATGTAATATGATTGAATCCAACTTCAACTGTGCAATGCTTTCAGGAATACTACTGAGTTTATCACAACATAATATATTAAGTTCAACAAGCGATGTTAACTTTCCTAAGCCACAAGGGAGATCTTTTATTATTGTACTGTCGGTTGAGTTCAATAATCTCAATGATGAAAGTTCCTCATGACGGCTAGGAAGAGCTTCAAAACTTCTACAGGCGTACAAGTGGAGTTCTTGCAATGATGTAAGCCTTCTAAGGCTGTTTAGGAAGCGCTTTTAGACTTTCACAGCAGGACAAATAGAGTATTCGCAATTAGGGAGGGAGTTTGACGGTGGGTGATTTCCCTGTTAAATATAGTTGAAAATTTAGCAAAGTCTGTCCAGATCTTTATTTGATATTTTGATATTAAGAAATGGGTTGGGAAAATGTGAAAAGAGTCCAATTTGACCAGTGACTCTGTTTAGAAATTCCAATTCTGTTCGCAATGATGTAAGATTTTCAAAACTGCTAAAAAGTGCTTCTAGATCTCCACTGACAATTGGAATTTTTGAAAATAATTCAATGATCCTGGCAGTTGCATCAAACTAAAACTGTGATGCATCCTCAACACTCTAAAAATCCAAGCCTTGAAATTGATGCATGTAATTCCTCTAAATATTGACAATTTGAGAGCATTTAGAAATTATATATGAAAATCATATAACCATTAATACTAATAGAACTGCTCATGATAGGGGTGTTTTTAGATATTCCACAAAACTAGGAAGAGAAATAACTGTGACCAACCACATGTTATAAATTTAATATTTATAAAAGAAAGTAAATTTTTTATTAATGTTGTACAACTTCAGTGTTCATCTGGATTATTTTAACAAAAAAATGTGGATAAACAGTTATATATTTCATTTAGCTTGTCCTAAATATAAGACATGAAAAGTTATTATTATGGATAGTTAACAAAGGAACAGCATGCATCATGTCAAAAAGACTTGAACCTAGATAGAAAAGTTATCATTAAACCCTCCCGACCACCTTGACTACACTATTTTAAGCAATCAGACCTAATGATAATGATAGTCATCTATTTTAATTAGATTTTGAATATAATTTTCTTTAATTAAAATATTTGTATTTAGTATTAAGGTTGATTTAAAGTCAAATAAAAATTAATTAAAAAACAGAAAATTAAAGGTGTGGGGAGGCCTTTGACCATCGGCCTGTAATTCGTGCCATCCCTTCTTCGACTTTAACACTGAGTGTCTACCTTCCTCCCGCTTATAAGTGTGTGCACATCAGAATCATAGGATTTGTTGGATTTTGCAACAATTTGGGAAGACAGCAAAGATGGTTCCACTTTCCAAATCTACATAGTGGTCCTCCTCTCACATTTACAGGCTATAATATAGCAACGGCAGCTTATAAGTGTGTGCACATCAGAATCATAGGATTTGTTGGATTTTGCAACAATTTGGGAAGACAGCAAAGATGGTTCCACTTTCCAAATCTACATAGTGGTCCTCCTCTCACATTTACAGGCTATAATATAGCAACGGCCTCTTTAGTCATTGGCTAATTTCTTTTTTAAAATGGGGATGGCTAATCCCCTGAAGAAGTATTTATTAGGCTATATGTACAATATTTTACAAGTATCCAAACAGATAAGCATCACATCAATCAAACATCATTGACCATATATCAATATGCATCAACAATCAAACAATTGGCTACAAAGCAACATCACCATAGTGAAATAAGCCGGCAGCCTCGCCGTTCATTGGCTAATTTCACGAATTGTTAACTGAATTTTATGATAAACTTTTAGCTATGTTCAAATTTCAGGAATAAGATTAGGCGAGTGACTTAAGTTGTAATAACAAAAACATAGCAAAGCAAAAAGGTAAGGTTGAGTTGAATAAAAAAACTCTGTAAGCAAAAAGGTAAGGTTGAATTGAATAAAAAACTCTACAAGGGAACAGGAGTGTGAGCTCGAGTTCTAAAAGACAAATCTGCTGTTATATACCTTGAATCTAATCAGAAATAGATGAACATTAAGATGAGTTAGGTATTGAGACATCTTGTATCAGCTGAAGAGAATGTTCAGTTATACCCGAAACGATGTTAGGGTATTTACTTATATGGAAAAATACACATTCTAAACTGAGAAAAAAATGCCCCAAATTACTTATGTCATGCTTAGAATTTCAAACCAAGTTCCCGCGTCAAATTTTGCGGGTTTTCACACTTGCTTACCTGTTTTCACAATTTCAACAAAGAATATTGATATAGGCAAATCAGTCATGACTGGCAATTTGCCCATCAAATTCCATCCCTTATTTACTACCCATTCTCATAATTTCTCACCCAACAGGGACACATACCAACAAATAAGATTATTTTGTGACTCACACTAATCTCCAAACTGGCTAAGCAATATAGATCAACAAAAACTTATATTCTGGTAGTAGACTATGTTAAAAAAAAAAGTATTGTATTTTTTTACAACCATTATTTTTTTAATTTTAACTAAACAACTATTTTTTTATTAATTTTGATTAAATCTGTCCGAATTTTTTTTACAATATTAAGTTTCAGTAATGTAATCTATTTAAATCTGACATTTTAAATGAATTACATTCACAATCATATAAATAATTATATTGCTCAATTCCAATTAAGAAAACAAAAATATTAATAGTTGAAAAAAGAATCTTCTCATTTAAAAACTAATACAAATATTTAACACAAAACATAATAGTGTTCATATTAAACATAATAGGGGTCATATGAAAAAAAAAAAAAAAAAAAATAGGTTATTCGTTAGAATTTTTGGAGGGTTTTTGGACTTTAGTTAAAATTATCTAGAATTTAACCAAGATTTTCTTTGCTAAAATCAGAAGTTTGAAATTCTCCATAATTCAAATTTCTCGAAGTTTTTCAAATTTGAATTCAAAATACAGTTAAAAACCTATTTTTAAACAACAAAATTAAAACTTTAACAAAAAACTAAAATTTCTAAAAATATCTAATAATTAGACAACTCAAAAAACCTATATAAATAAAGAACATTATTATAAATTTTGTCCTCATCCTTTTTTCCCAAAATTTACCTACATCATAAACTATAACAGAAAAATATCTAATCATACTAAAATATCAAATCATAAATATAATTATAACTCTATACTTTTCTAAATTTAATTTAAAGACATTGGAATGTATTTAACGTCACTAATAAAAATTTCTAATAAATAGATCCCAAAAGTCCAACTCGCATAAATAAGAGCCACTTCACATAATTATGAATTTTTTTCTTAATTTTATAAAATGATGGATGAAATCTTTACTGATAAAATTTCAGTTCTAATCATTTTTTTTTTAAATTAAATAATTAAAAAAAAATAACAAAATCCAAAAAAAATGAAATTGATTAATTTTACTGAAAAAGAATTTAGATAAATAGATCACACAAGTCAAATTCATAGAAATATGGATCACTTTTTCATAAATAGATCACACAAGTCAAATTCATAGAAATATATATCACTTCACCGAATTTTGAATGAATAAATTTTAAAAATATTTTTAAAAAATGTGAATAAAATTATTTATCATTATGAATGGAGAAAGAAAAAGAAAGCTTGTTACCTTGACAACAACCCAATTATATTTTATAAATAAAATTATTAAAAATTTGAATCATTATCCTGAGAATCAAATTGTAACGTAGTGCACACAAATTATATTTTATAAATAAAATTATTAAAAAAAAAAATTAGACTTCCGTATTTTTCAAGAAATTTGACCATGAGAATGTTTAAATCATTTTTTATAGTGGAAATGGATTCAACACCATTAAGAACACATGGGTAGTAATTTTTGACTCTTGATAGTTGTAACCTGGATATCCAAAAAATTCTACCCAGTTTCATCAAAATGATGCCATATTTTTCATTATTTTCCCAACAAAAACTTAGCCTCTTTAGACTAATATATTTATTACTATTATTATTATTAGTCTAGTCATATACATTAATTAGTTGATTAACATCAATAGGTCGACTAAGATAAAAATTTATCCTCCTACAATTAAGTGAATTTTCTTTAACCTTAATTTTTTATAATAATGGTTCTTTCCTCTTTTCTTTGTGTGCACCTTTTTCTTTTTTAATCCCACTTCAATTCTAGTTTTTAGGAATAAAGTTTCCATAATTTTAATTTAATTCCCAACAATTATTAAGTGGATGGTAAGGATTTAACCTCAAAAACATATTCTAGAATATTCTTAATTGTATTAAAAAATGAAAGATTGGAATTTATTTTCAAAATAGTTATGCCAATTTTTCCCTTTTAATTAAATTGACTAATTAAAAAAATTCCATATGAAGAAATCGTATATGAAATCATTTTTCTGGCATGTGGTATTGATAAGTCATGGTATTGTGACAGCTCACGTTTACTAATCAAGAATCTCAATATTAAATGGGGATGAAACTCATGGTTAAGAATATTCTTACATGCTTTTTAAAATGTATATATGTTGACTTGTATATTAATTTCTTTTATAACTACTACTACTACTAATAAAGTTTTTGAAGAAGCTTGCAGATAAATCAAATAAGAATTATTATGGATCACGAAAGTCTAGATCAAATAGTAATAAAGTTATAATTTACTTAATTTTTATGATTATTTTTTAAATACACAGATATCCATGTCTATTTTAGAATAGGGTTTCCAAAATTTTAATATAATAGTGGATAGAAGGTAAGATTTAATCTTGATGAATTATTCTAGAATATTTCAAGTAGTATACACAAATCAAAAGTTGAAATTTACCTCCAAAATAATTATGCTCTTTTTTCCCTTTTAATTAAATTGATTAATTAAATAAATGTCATATGGACAAGTGTCATATGACATTATAACCAAATATATTTACAGATTAAGAATCTTCATGGTAAAGTGAAGGCACATCTCTATATTTAAGAATCTTGTTCCATAATTTTTCTAATCTATATATACTTATCTTATAATAATAATTATTATTTAAAATCAAATTATAATTTAATTAGTTATAAAATTATAAATTAATTAACAACATTATTATTATGATAATACTACTAACTTTGTTATTATTAATAATATAATCAGATTCAAAGCTATTGTCGTGATTCTTGTTAATAAATTTATTAAGATTAAGAGGACAAGAGAAACCCAAAGAGGGGACATCACATACAAAAAGGGAGCGCATGGCAAGTAGGCCTGGAATTTGACGTCCTACAGGACATATTTTGTGTTCCATGATGTATTCGACTACCAGCGAATTTTTTTACACGTCACTTTTGACAAGTCTTCTGCATCTACAACTCTTCATTTTGACGTTTGATTTCAAAGCAGAACTGTCAAAATCTATTATACCTCTATTTCATGGGAGGCAGGACTGGTGACCAGTAGATACAGTTCAAACTTAAGTTGATTTAAATGCTCAAGCCTTCAATTGCCTACTACCTACCAGGCTCCAACGCCCTCCCTTCCACGTTGCATTCATTGTGATTCTTGAAGACAAAGTACATAAATGTTAATAAATGCTACAGTTAATATAGTCTAGCCAACATTGGTTTTGTAATTGTGAGGTCCTGTAAACTCTCTGCAAGCATTGTTTCTTAATTTTGACACACTATATTTATTTACTCCCCAAGAGTATGATTGTAGCACACTAGCTTGCATTAATGCAAGATGGAAGTAAGATAATAGTGAGAACAGTTAGAGGCTATAGGATATAATGTCTTTTAAATTTTCTTCAGGAGTTATTGTAAAACAATATAGATGGTGAATATATAGTGTTTTTGTATTAATACAATTCAAGTGCATAAGAAATATATCAATTGGCAAAGGCAAGGTTATAACTAGCGTTTCAAATCTCTTAAATCGTTGACTGAAGGAGCAAAGGTACCCACTCGTTGGTATCTCAAAACATATAACTCTAAACTATTTCTAATTATTTCTTGTATGATTTATTTGATCAAGAAAGTTAGAAAGTACATATGAATAGAACGCCTACTGCATATACCAATTTTGATATTTTCATTTTATTATTCAATTTTTGTCATGGCAATGAATTTGGTAGTGGAGAAGTTTTGGGGCAATTAGACTTTGTCCGTTTGCAATGTCATGGCAGCTGACACATCTCCATGGGTTGTTTGATAGATTGGAATAAAGTCTTAAGTATGTTGGTTGGGAGTTAGCTTCTGAGAAACCACAATAAGTAACCGACGTGTATTTATAAATAAGCGTGATATGAGCTTGAAAGCACTCTCTATGTTGTCATCACAAGATGGACATTTGTGTATTTCCACATGGCCCTGCGAGGAGGGACTCTTGGCTTCATCTACAAGCTTCATTATGTTGGGTTTTCTGGTTTCCCATTATAAAGGTTGGTTTCTACTTCATGGGATGAAATTTATATTTTTTTTTCATTGCTTCCACTTTTAAAAAATGCAAGGCGAGAGTGAAGTTCAAAATTTCCTAAACCCCTTATCCCCACATATGTCTTACTGTGGATTGGGTTTTCAAACTAGTGACAGTCTTGCCTAAAACTTATTGATGTCCTTCCCTGCACTTTAGTAACAAAATGTTTGCAATAATATTCATTTTATAAGTTGTATGTTGTTGTATATGATAAGAGGTTAAGTATATTCAAAAGTACAATGTTAATGTAAGTATGTTTCTTCAATTTTGTGAACAATGGGTTTTGGTTTGATTCGTAAGATAAGTGGCGGGGTTGGTGATGTTTTCCCATCAAGGATGGAATCTCCCTAACACATATTTTACCCTCGTAGATTGCATCACTATGGTAATGGGTCCTCTTAAGAGTTTGCAGACACAAGCATAATTCCTCGGTAACTTTAGAAGAATTGATACCCTCATTCAGGGCTCACTATTTAGCAGTCACCAATGCTGGTCATGATTTAGTTGTCGAAAGAAGAGGTGAAACAATGTCTAATTTGATAGATGATGATGTCTTTACATCGATGTGGGTCGCATTGTTCTTCACATGTGTTGTTGGTTTTGTTCAGACTTATTTACCAATTTCACATTCACACTATTGTATAAAATTTATTAACATATAAAAAAATAATATGAATTTATAAGGACATTTTGATGGTGAAAGGAAATTCCATATTTCTGCAGTAGGTTTTTAGCGTGATATTTTCCTCTTCCCCATGGTTTGAATCCCTTAGGGACATATTTCACCGCTTGTGGGCTATTTAGTTGTCCCGTCTGTGATAGAGGCCATCTCAAGACATTGGGGGACAGGTGCAAGCCTTGGTTACTTTGGTAGAGTACATAGCTCCATCCATGCCTGAAATTTGGTGGGTACCCTAGTTTTACTTGGTCAAATACAAGAGTGATGTGTCCACAGTTTTAAATGGTGTTCTTATCATGTCACTTATTTTATTGTGTCACATTTCCTTCTTTGCCCTAGGCCAATTTTAAGGATAGTGGTTAATATTAACTTAATGCTACATTAATATTATTTATAGGTGATTATTTAGTATAATATGTTGGTGCTTATTGTTAGTGTTACGGAAATTTCAAGCTCTAGGTGATTAATGTCGTTATGATCTTAATCAAACACATATGTTAAGTTAGGAAAAACAAGAGAAAAAAATATTTATGAAAATTGAGATAAGAGTAGTTGAAAAAGTTTACACATTAAAAAAAGTTAGAGAATATCGACACTTACAAATTTGGGTAAAACATATAATAAAAAGCATGAAAAAATTCAAAAACCTCATCAATTTTTCATTTGAGGTGCTGAGGGAATTTTAAATTCCAAGCCTGATGGCAAGGTTCAAATTAGCGGCGGTTCGGGAGGTAGATACTCCATCTTTCTCCACCTAAAGGTTGTCGTCATCCGATGACGAAGGTAATGATGAGGAAAGAGGCGTCTGGTCAACGGAGAATGGCGATGGAAAAGGTTAAAGGAGGACGAAGGCTAAATAAAGGTTTGTGGTGAATCATGCAATAGCGAGGGGCATTATAGGGATAGGAACAAGGAAGAGCAGATAAGGAATGGTCTTAGAAGGTGAGAAAGAATTATAGGGATAGGCATAGGCATGCTCTTCGTTGTGAACCAAATTCTAAAAAAATCTCAAGCAAGAAGAATCAACAGCAATGCTAGGTAAATTTAGATGTTCCGGAAGCACTGAGGCGATAGGAAGAACATGCAGCAACACCTTAGAATTCGCTAAGATTCTGGAATCCTCAATGGAGTCAACCTCTGAACGATCATGCTGAAGTGATTGACAGTGAAACCCTGAAACATCATTCTCGCTCGCTGGAGACTCACTTCTAAATTCTAGAGAAGCCAAGTCGTTAATCCATAAGCGCAAAGAGGAGATTTGGTTGTTATGCTATTGGAAGAAATGGAACAACTTCTCTGAGCCGAGGATTTTTCAATGATCTTTAGAAATTTCAGAGATTGTTTATTTAATTTGATTTAGTCAAAAGGTTAAACATTACATTACAACATCTCTATAATATTGGAGAGTGCACACGATTATTGAATCTCCAACCAGTATGGTACAAATGTTATAATGTCTAACATTTTAACTCAGTCAAAATAAAATAAATAATAACTCAGTCAAATTACATAAAATTAAAAAAAGAAATAAAATGAATTTAATAATTATAATTATCAATTAACCCATATCCATTTAACTTATGAATTATGATGTATCTAGGCTTGTTATTATTATAATTGGGTTACATAAGTTATATAAGTAGTGTTTAAAAATTTATATTTATTTAAGAATTTTGTCTTTTTTTTTTTAAATGAATTATATTTTGGGATTTTTTTATATGTGAACTGTCATGAATATTTTCGTGGAATATATTATCACCATGGATCTTACAATATTCTAAAATCTTATATATATGTAAGTTATTTCTTTAGATTCCATATCATTTTTTTATTACTTTTGCTTGAATTTTTATGAAAGCACTAAAACAATAGGCACAAAATACAGACCACCCACATAAATGAAAACACGATTTATCCTAAGAAACCCAATATGGGAGAAAACTCAAATAGTATTAGAAAAATAAGAGAGAGCAGAGAGTGATTTTTCACAACACAAATCTCACACTGTATATTATTCATTTCAACAATTACATATATAGGAAATTATACACTAACTTCGACACCTCACTCCAACTCATTACATAAGAATCAACAACTTCTAAAATGATGCCTAGGGGCTCACAATGGCAACTACACATTACATGGAAGCATTACTTCCAACACCCTCCCTTAATGCTAACATGGAAAAGATATTACGACAAATAAATATTTGTCTAACTGGTCTTCATCAGCACCAACATCCACTCTGGAATCTTGCAAACTCTGCTCTTTCACCACCACATCTTTGAGTTGTTACTTTAACTCCATTTAAAATGTAATCACCTCTGACCATCATTGATGAACTTTGCAGGATCAACAATATTGACAAATCAGCTCGTCAGTGCTTCCGCGATAAGATCTGTCAAATAATGAACCATCCTATGGACCAACCACCATCTGATGTATATTTCACTTTCGGTTATTCGTCAATTGATAGGATGGAGGTTTGGATACTGAATGTGCTCAAGAGTTGATCAAACAACTTGACCTTACACAAGAGTTGATGTTTCGGACATCGGGGCTTTCAATTTAAGAACAACCAACCCTTTTTATAACCAAAATTACTAACACAGAAGAATTGACGTTTCAAACATCGAGGCTTCTAGTTTAAGAAACACCAATCCTGAATTTGCATACAACTATATATTAAACCCACACCATGGAATAAAAGACACATTTCGACACACAAACAAATGCTAAAAAATTGGCCCACGAAACAATCATTGCCACAATAGACATTTTAATTCAACCAGCCTACATAAAGCTGAACATTGACCTTGTTTCTATTAGCTTAAACAAAATTGAATTTTCGGCTTACTAGACCAAGACGTTGGAACACGATGTAGATGTACTTCAAGGCTTAGTGTTGAGAGAAACAGTTTCAAACCATTGTAGCCAACAAAGATTTTAATGCCAGCTTGGTTCCCAACATTGACACAACACAACCCAACAGGAAAAGAAAATCCATAAGCAAGTTAATTAAAGGAGTTTGTTCAACGTTTCCCTTTTGTTCCTTTTCTTTGCTCACAATGTACACCATAATAGCTAAACGTTGAGTCCCAACATTGTTTCCCAATTAAATGACATAGATCGCAACGCCAAACAAATTTGTTACATGAAGAACACGCTGTCTTGTTAGCCACTTACTATATTAAGCTTGGACGTGCATGACATGAGCGAGAGCATCAGGGCACATTTCTGATTTGTGTTGAACACGAATTCCAGATCCAACATTGATCCACAATCCTTCTCTTTACAGTAGCACGAGGAACGTAATGGACATTGATCCCCTCCAACTACAGATCAACACTAGGTCAACACTTTGAATTATTTTCTTTTGTCATTGCATCGCCTGATCCCAAATTCTCATCCAGATCTCGTCCATACCATATTAAAAAAAAACTACAAGTAAAAACACCATTCCCATGCTTGGTGAAATTGCGTTGTTGTAGAGATCGATGACAGCCATGCTTGCCACGACACAGACCGCTGCCAATGTTTTCTCATTGGCTCATTGGCTCATCTCATAAACTTTAAGCCTCAAATTATTGGATGGTGTGCACAAACAACCCTTTACTCCTTCGTAAGTGACAACTGCATCATTGTTGCTCTTGGTTCTGGAAACATATGTGTACTTGCAATTCTATGTGAGCTACACGAAATTGACCTTCGTCTCCACCTCCCATCAATATAATTTGCACAATGGCTCAGGATTTGATTCAAGGCTTGCAGGTAGAGAGAGAAATTATAGATTTTTATTGGATACAGATCTACAAAGCCACACTCACACACAAATCTAAATAGGGACAAGTAAATATCACAACAGAAATCAACTATCACACACTTATATTAATCTATGTATGTACAAAACAATAACACTCAAGAATCTCTCACATCTTCTTGGCCTTCCCGTAAGCGAATCAAGCCAAATCTACCTCTGATACCATATTAGAAAAATATAAGAGAGAGTAAAGAGTGATTTTTCACAACACAAATCTCACATTGTATATTATTCATTTCAACAATTACATATATAGGAAATTACACACTGACTTCGACACCTCACTCTAACTCATTACATAAGAATCAACAGCTTCTAGAATGACACCTAGGGACTCACAATGACAAATACACATTACATGGAAGCATTACTTCCAACAAATAGAAGATAAGGCATGTTATCTTCTATCTTTTCTTTTGTTATAAAACTGCATATAGAAAGGAACATGAGCTCCTATGGAGTTACCTTTTGACAATGTGACCTGAAAAATTGTTACACAATCCTCTTCCTCCTCTATTATGCTATGAAAATACTAGTCCCAAATGTTTTTCTTAGTTATGAAACAAGTTGAATGTAAAAAAGTGGAAACCCTTGTCCTCCTAGCAGCTTGATATTTAACATAGTTTCAGAGCCATATAGGGTTATGGGTTTGACTTCCTCAACCCTCAATGTGATAAGGTTTTGGTCCTTCTAGAAACTACTTGAAAATCCTCATGTTATTAGTCCCACATGTTTGAGTAGCAAGGGAGACTATGCCATCCACTTATACCATGTTGGTTAATTAGGTAGGTCAACTTGCAAGAGACATCATTTACATAAACAAGCTTTGACTAAAGTGATATTTGGAATGTTCAAAAGGTATCAGACTATAGATCAATTTAAAGGGTGTATACATAAGTTCTATACCATGCTACTATGAAAAACATCATTTGATGACTCAAAATGGCTTTGGAAGGTTCCATACCAAAATTTTCAAACTAGGACTTGCCACTAAAATGGACCCTACAAGCCAACTTTTCTACCAAAAAAGTACTGAGATATATAGCAAATTCTATGATGATCCAATTAATATCATACATCCCCATTTGGAGAGCATTTTGATTGCCACAAAATTTGTTAAATAAAGAAAATAAAATTTACCTCTACTTTCTCCTTGGAGTAGAATTTTGCTTTGCCCAGAGGTCATCCTTTCAATTCAATCTCCAAAAGGTCATACTATACCTATCTTATTGTTATGGGATTATTTTGTAAAATTGTTTTCTACCAACTCTACTTGAGTATCTAGGGCTAAGTCTTTTATTATAGGTAGAACCTATTTCTCCTCCTGATCGAACATGGAAGACTCATAGAGTTTCAAATTTTCAACATTCGTCATTGAGTAAATGTGATTGTATAGCAGTTAGATTAAGCTTGTAGGCAAGCTTATCTCCAATATTTTCCAATACTTCAAAATGACCAAACTATAGAGACTCCTTCTCATTCTTCCCTATTTGATTTTAACCAAACTCATCTCCAATTTTGAATGATTTCTTTGTTATGTGCTAGCCATGTTGAGCCTTGTACCTTTCTTTAGCATCTAATATACTTGCTAATGGATCTACCTAATCTTTTCAAAAAACTTATTTACTTTTAATGCTTCTCTTATGATGTCTCCCGTCACTCCTCATTGTTGTCCATATACAACATCCAAAGTTGAAGGTAGCATGTTAGCACAAAATTGAATTTGTTGGACCTAGGTTTCAATCTTGGTTGCAAAAAAAGGAGCTCCACTATAGTCTAGCACAACATCTACCCTTTCATTCCCCCACAAGGGAGAAACGTCTCCCCTGAGGCATGCCAAGACAATTAAAATAGTAGGGATCAAGAAATAGTATCTAGGATCAACTTATCACGCAAAAGGTTCATTGCATAAATAATTATACATCAATGATAGAAATATTTAGAAACTATTACGCAGGCAAAAGAAATACATCTGCAGTAATGAATATTGAAGAACCAACATGTAACATACATAAAAATTTAAAAGGCTATAATCAAATCCATCATTCCATAACTCAAGAGAGAACATTATCATGCAACACTTCGTTCCATTAATATAACCAGGCCATTACACTAAAGGTATACATTAGAGCACAAGATATTTCGAGACCAAAAAACAGAGAAAGGATCATTGTAGATAATTCCACAGTTTATACATGGCTACACAAATTATATATTGAATCCAACAACATTTCAACATAGTCTGAGAATAATTCTTTGTATAATTCTTTGTGTGACTTATCCTCTCTAAACCTTTTATAGAATTTTCCCCTTTATCGCGCTCACTTGATCTAGTTTGCTTCTACCATTTTGATCTCGTCCATTTGATCTGGTCCACTTTGACAAAATATGGTTTTGTGGTCCTTATCTTCTCGGTTTCTTCAAAATCCAACACGTGAATCCTTATTCTCCGGCTTCCGTGGATTCCAAGATAATTGTTCCTATTTTCTTCCTATTGCTTCCATTTTTTTGGTCTCTATGTCTCACAGGTTTTTCCACTTGCGTTGGCCATTTTTGCAACCTTTTTTATCAAAATTTGTTCAAAAACAAAGGGCCCAACAACCCCTAACCACTATCCATTGACTTGTCCTCGATTCAATCTTCTAACCATACATTTGGCTCCACTTGTAGTTGTGCTACCTCTGCAAGCACTTCTTCTACCTATTTTGTTACCTCATCTGCTTTTTGTGTTGCTATGCTACCTTCACAGGAAGGATCCAACTATGGCACCTTTTGTAAGGCTTAAGCTTTAAAATCAACATATTTTGTAGTAGTGGATTTCCATGTAGTGATCAAGGTAGAAAATTCGACAGTACCTACAGTTGTAGAATTTTGAGGATGCGCAATAAGGATTAACTTCCATTGGGTATCGGATTTAGAGTGTAGTTTCTTTAGATGGAACAAATGTTTTTGTGCTGCAAGCTAAAGATCACACAGTACAACTTTGGAAGTATGTGACTCTTCTTCCAGATGGTGAATTTGGGTTTCAAGACCTTTAATCTGACTAAGAAGATCTTGTTGTTGCTGGAGATCAGCAATAGCGAGTGTTTGGTCAAACAATTGTTGAGTTTGTTATCGCAACCAGTACAAAGGTTGGTTCTTCTTTACAATAACTCCAGGAAAATATTGCACTTGTTGAAATATTTCATGAGAATCATTCATGAGTTGCGCAAGATAATCTATTGAGTGAAATGATCAACATGATCGGGAGGTTCATTGTGCAACTCATCAACATTATTTCATAAGTTTCTATCATTGGTGACTAGCTCTTTACAAGCAATTTCAACATAATCATAATATTTAGCTAGCTAACAAAGAGATAAACCTTCTGGAGCGTTAGGCACAAATTCGGAAATGGTCAGACACATCTACTGGAATTTAGCACGAATATCTTCAATTTGTTTCTCAAGTTGTGCAATTTCATCTTGTAAATGATCCCACTCCTTAATTACAACCATGAGTTCTTGCTTTTGTTGTTCATGAAGAGAGATAAACTCATTACAGTGAGCTTCCAATTGCACTGTAGAGGTTTGAATAAGTTGAAATAGTTGGGTTGAAGATCAACTTTGAATATCCTCTGTAGATAAAGAATTAGGTGAAGGGAACCAAGCTTGCAAGGGCTGACCACTAGCGATAGACCTTTTAGAGTGTCCCTAGGGTGAAGTTTCCCACTCTTGAATATGTTCCTTTTTTAATTCATCTTGTATCCTAAAAATAATGCTTGAAGGAAAAAGAGGAATGATATCCTAAGATTGTGCAACCAAATGCAAGATTTATCAGCACTAAGTTGGGTGCTAACTAAACACAACAACCTAAGCTGTTAAAAGAACTGTAGTAAGGTTTTGTTGTACCTTGGATGAAGACTGCACAGGTGGTGGTTGAACTATCTCTTCAGGTGACTCAAATTCAACAATGGGTTGTGTTATAGTATCCTTAAATGCTGACTCAATATCCATCTCAGTAATGTCTCCACCAATGTTGTCATTTTCACAGATATCAGAAATAGTATGATATTGTGGTGTTGTATGGGGAGACAAACCTAGGGAATTTGTGGAATGAATAGTCGACAAATTATGGTGTTACTCCACTATTGTGGTTGCCTCTCCAAGGTATTTGAGCTCATCGTTATTGAGATCTACAACATTAGAAAATTGGACACTGGTGTTGGTTTGGGGAAGGGTTTAAATGAAACCAAAAAAATTAGAGATGGAAGGGGTAGTAATAGAAGTTGTAGGTGAAGTGACTCAATAGGACTCAGGGAAACAAAAGGTACTATTGGTGGCTTAAATGAATTGGTAACAAGCAAAGAAGCACTAGGAATACCTAAAATAGAACCATTGGAAATTACTACATAACTAACCTCAGATACAAAGTGGCAAGCAGAAAACAAACATTTTTGGAATTTCTTCAATACTGGTTGAAGATCTTGTTTCACATTAGTTGTTTGCTTCTTAGAAGATGAGGTGACATCTGCAAAGGAATCACAACATTACATGCAATCCAAATTATAAATAATCTCATCCTCCTTTTGTATGCATTTCACTCCGGGCCAGGATAACACCTCCTTGTGAAAATATTTTTCATAAACATAATAAGGAAGCTGCCTCATTTTGAATGTGTTAGGGTCGATAGTTCCAAGCCAAAGGTAAGTGTGACCATGACTCATCCCAAACCATATTTGATTTTCATATTTCTCCACAATCAACTTCGACACCTGAGGAAATGTTTTGGTGACATGCAAAATTTTGGTATGCCAATTCTCAAATGTCTTTTCATTGAATTCTCAATTAGCAGGATCAATCTGAGTCCTCCATAGAGAATAAGCAAGATCAATAGGTCCTCCATCTGGAATTTCAACCACCTCTCTACCTTTAGGTGAAAACCACTTCATCCTTGCAATGGTAATAACCAAGTACCCATAAATGAAATATGTGGCTCACTTATAAACATCTTCAAAAGCTTCGAACAATTCATGCAGCGAATAGTTGTAGCAATTCAAGGACTCGCCTTGAACATAAGCTTTGGCAACAGAGATGGTATCCAAGGTACATTCTCGCTTCTTATAATGTTGCACAAGTTTTCCATTGATAATATAGCAGGAAAAAAGAATTCTTCCATCATTACTTTTATTAATGATTGCCCACAACCCTTCCTTTGGTGCCATACTTCTGGTACAAATTTTCATCCCCCTTCTTCTTAATACATTTTGAAACACTCTGAAAGAAAGTCAAAACATCTAAACCGTACCTCGACAACCTTGTAAGCTAGTGAATTTATTATACATGCAGAGGATACTCCTTATCGAGCCACAATGAACCACCATGCAAGCGTTTGATGATAAATTTGTGCATCGTAAGACTTCACCTGTGGTATCAGACATAGACAAATCCCGTAATTTAAAAAAAATGACCTCTACAGGGGACAAAACTCAACCTTGACCCTAGGAATAATTCCATGAGATGGTGCAAACATCGAAATTCATATAAACTTCAAATTTTAAAGCTGGGAACACATCAAAATCAGACAAATCATTGTCAACTAGCTTATCCTTTTCGTATTTTCCCAAGGTGTTTTATGTAGGAACAATACGATGGTTTAAATATCCAGAAAAGAATACAAGCTTAGTGTTGCAAGTCATGGTTGAGGACCTATGACTATAGACAAGTTGTATAGATGGATGATAGGGAATTGGGTCATAAAAGAACTAGATGTGGGAGCGAGGGTAAGAAATCCTGAAAACTTGTAGACACAATGAGGAAATATGGTGACAACACTTGAAATATATAGAAAGGACTCAATAAGACACGGGGTGATTATATCGTTAGTCATTAAACATGATAAATTTCCAAATCATGTTAAATTTGGATAATAATTATGGTTAGGACGTAAATTACCAGGACATGACATAAAATACTTGAAAACATAAATATCATGATGATTGGGTAACAGGAAACAATTTGAATGTCATAAAGTGGAAAATCAAATCGGAAAAATGATTATTATAGGAAATTTAGCATAATAACTAAAAATACCCTTATCAATGATTACAAGAATGACAGAAATTGTTGGAAATAACACTAAGAGGGGGGGTGAATCAGTATTATCAAGTCAAATATCCGTTTTCAAATCCAGATGATATACGCTACTTTAGTTAATTAAAACCACGTATATACGCAACTATGTAGAAGGAAACCCGCATATACAATGCAAACTTATTATTTACTTTATCTTTCAGATGTTGATTATTAATCTGTGTATCAGAATCAAATAACCAGTAACCAGAAACAGTAAAACAGAGCAGAGGACAATCACACACAAGAACACAAGATATAAGGTGGAAACCCAATGTGGGTGAAAACCACCTGCTGCAATTCGTCTCTATCTTCTTTTAATTAGAAACTTCCTTTTACAATGTACTGGTGCAGTCCTTTACCAGTACACAGGCTGCAACCTGCAGAGAGCTACAACCCTCTCTCGTTCTCCAGCTTCTCCTGGAAGGGAGCTACAACCCCCTTAGCTCTTGTACTAGCCAAGATACTAGTACGTAGGTGCTGGCCTACTGAAGGCTACAACCTTCTCTTTCTTCCAGGGACCACGTTTCATAAATTTTCAGACTGGATCCATGAACATCAATCAATCATCAAGTATATCTGTATCAAACAATCTCCTTTTCCCAATTAGCACTGAATCAAGTAAACACTTCTCTGACAGCTGTACCCAGAACGCAGTAACAGTAACAACACACCAAATTCTGAACCCAGAATACTGCAGCAATAAACAGAGGCAGCTAGATCATAATTTAAAGATATACGCTACTTCAACAACCTGAAACCTGCGTGCAGATCTATAAAGGATAATTCATTCTTTCAAATATTCAGACACTAATTAACCCAGATTGTCAGATTTATAGATCAAGCATACGCCTCATATAACAGATCAAAATCATACAAAGATGCTATTATTCAAGCTTAAAGATTATGACCCATCAATAGAACTTATCCTTCTTTATGCGCTAAGGTTCCTCCTTCATTCAGATCTAGATCTGCACCATAACCCAATCACAAATATTTCAGATCTAGCACTTATTAGATATTCAATTCATTCGATAATGCTTTGCCAAATGATCTCCTTCCTCTTTTATAGTCTTAAGCCTTCCACAATACCACGGTCCAAAACCATAGGATCAAAAAATTGTTGGACTAATACCATGAACCAACCATGAAAGTGCGTGAGATCAACACTTTTGGATGCAATACCACGGACCAAAACCATAGGATCAAAAACTATCGGAGTAATACCATGAACCAACCATGAAAGTGCGTGAATTCAGCACTTTTGGATGCAATACCACGGACCAAAACCATAGGATCAAAAACTGTCGGACTAATACCATGAGCCAACCATGAAAGTGCGTGAACTTTTCTCTTCATGAAATGAACTTTTCTCTACATGAAAGTGCGTGAACTTTTCTCTACATGAAATAAACTTTTCTTTGCATAAAAGTGCGTGAACTTTTCTCTACATGAAATAAGCTTTTCTCTGCATAAAAGTGCGTGAACTTTTCTCTACATGAAATAAACTTTTCTTTGCATAAAAGTGCGTGAACTTTTCTCTACATGAAAGAAACTTTTATCTTCATGAAAGTGCATGAACTTTGCTGCACTATAATTTATCATCTGAGATGAGTGGGTTGCCATCAAGTACAACATATGTATCATAATGCCAACAATCTCCCCCTTTGGTCTTGATGGCAACAACAACCAATCACTCTCCCCCTTTGACATCAAGGGCAAAAGGCAAACCAAGATAATCTCTTTCTTAGAAAAACATTCTGCTGCCCATACTCCCCTGAGTACCTACTGAAATCTCTGAAAGAGCTCCCCCTTTGTATATGCCAAGGTGTACCACTCTGTCCATGTTTCCTCTGATGCTAAAGTCTCTGCTCTGCTGAAGTGTGATGTTCATGCTCCCCCTGACTATAAGCAAGGTCTGCAAAAAAATGTTTTACAAGAAGAACATGACTTTATCATAAATGACCTTCCTATCACCAAGGACTCATACATACATCCATTTCCCAACCAAGTGGGGATTGACTCATCCACCCAACCAAGTGGGGATACATCAAAAGTTTACACATGATAAAACAAGAACATTACATCTTCATCCCAGGCATAGTGGGGAAACCAAGATAGGTCGTTACATGACCTTGACACCATAAAAGAGATACATGACATAGAGACGAAATATCTAGAGCAAGACTTATGAAAGTCACCAATAACTGATAGCAGCAGCATCTGACAATCACCATTCAGATCAGCAACCCTGATTTCCTTCTGTTCTCCCTCTGCATTTGTTCCACCTGAAACCAACAACAGCTGTGAACTAGAACCAAAAGCTTCTAAGATAATGCCAACAATGCATCATTAGAAGTTTATCTGCTCCCCTTGAACCTATGCCAGATGGTCTCTGTCACACCCATATCAGACTATCTTCAACCAGAGCCTGTCCCTACTGATATCCATCAATCCTCCATATACACGACTGTCTCTGCACAAACTGGTGTATGTACACGGATCCTCCTTAGGCAACTCGCGTACACCCATTTTCCTCTGAAACAGACAAGTTTTAACAGCAAGATGATGCATCAACTACTCCCAGCTTCTGTCTGAGGTATTCAAATGTCTCCCTGGGTAGTGGTTTGGTGAGTATATCAGCAACTTGTTCCTTAGAGGGAACATATTCCAACTTGACCTTTTGTTCCAACACTTGTTCCCGGAGAAAGTGGTACTTGATCGGTATGTGCTTGGTCTTTGAATGCATGATTGGGTTCTTTGAAATGCTGATTGCACTTGTATTATCACATAAGATGGAGATAGGTGGTGTACAAGTGATTTGAAAATCCTGCAAAGTTTGCATCATCCAAAGGAGTTGAGTGCAGAAAGATGCAGCAGCCACATATTCCGCTTCAGCTGTAGACAAAGCAATCGAACTTTGTTTCTTACTGAACCAAGACACTAATCTGGAACCCATAAAGAATGCTCCACCACTTGTGCTCTTTCTGTCATCCACGCTTCCAGCCCAATCTGTATCTGTATAAGCATGTAGAATGAGATATGTATCTCTAGGATACCATAAGCCATAGTTTTGAGTTCCTTGAAGATACTTGAAAATTATCTTTACTTCCTGAAGATGGGTTTCTTTAGGATTTGCCTGAAATCTTCCAACTATTCCCACTGCATGCATGATGTCTGGTCGAGTACCTGTCAAATAAAGAAGACTTCCAATCATGGATCTATAGGTTGGTTGATGCACTGCTGTAGATTCATCATTTTCACTGAGGCTGCATCCTGTAACCATAGTGGTACACACTGGTTTTGAATCTTCCATGCCATATTTCTTCAAGATCTTCTTGAGATACTTGGTTTGAGACAAAAAAATACCGCCTTCATTTTGTTGGATTTGCAATCCAAGAAAATATGTCAGTTCTCCAAGCAAAGACATTTCGAATTCTTTCTGCATCACCAAGGCAAAGCTTTGACTCATAGCTTCTTCATTGCTGCCAAAGATAATATCATCTACATACACAACAAGTATTAGCAATTTGTCATTTTCAATTTTTATATAAAGATTGCTATCTGCTGATCCTTTTGAAAAACCTTGTTGATGAAGATATTTGTCCAAATGGTAGTACCAAGCCCTTGGAGCCTGTTTGAGACCATAGAGAGCCTTTTTTAGTCTGCATACAAGATTTGGATCATTCCTAAGAATTAAACCATCTGGTTGCTCAATGTACACTTCTTCTTCTAAGTCTCCATTCAGAAAGGTTGATTTCACGTCCATTTGAAATACTTTGAACTTCTGAAAGCTTGAGAGAGCAAGGAACATTCGGATGGCCTCAAGTCTAGCAACAGGAGCAAAAGTTTCCTCAAAGTCTATACCTTCTTGTTGAGCATACCCTTTACAAACAAGTCTGGCCTTGTTTCTAATCACTTCCCCATTTTCATTCAACTTGTTTTTAAAAATCCATTTTGTCCCTATGACATTCTTATCTTTTGGTCTAGGAACTAACTCCCAAGTGTTATTCTTTTCGATCTGCTCAAGTTCTTCATCCATTGCCTTGACCCAGCATTCATCTTTGCATGCCTCTTTTACATTTTGTGGTTCAGTGGAGGAGAGCAATGCCAAATAGCTTGAGGCTTCTGCAATTGTTCTTCTTGTTTGTATACCTACCTCTTTCTGCCCCAAAATTTGAGATTCTGGATGATTCTTCTGAACGTACCTGGATGGAGTCTTCTCTTCTATCCTTATCTGTTCCTCTGGTGCCTCTTGAGGTTCTTCTTCATCATCAGTCTGATTTGAAGGGTAGTCTTCATCCTCTTCGATATTTTCATAATTTACTTGCCTAGGAATGTTTCCTTCTTCATCAATCACTACATCAATGCTGTCGACAATTCTTCTAAGTCTTTTATTGTAACACTTATATGCTTTGTTGTGGGGAGAATAACCGAGGAGAATGCCTTCATATGCTCTAGGTTCAAGTTTGCCAAGTTGTTCATCATTGTTCTTAATATAGCATTTACTTCCAAAAATTTTGAAATGTTTTACTGAAGGAGTCTCACCATACCAGAGCTCATGAGGAGTTTGAGTGCTGTTCACTCAGACATTTGTTTTGTTGAGAATAACAACCGCAGCAAATGCAGCTTCACCCCAGAAGGTTGCGGGAGTTCCAGACTCATCAAGCATAGCACGAGCCATTTGTTGAACCATTCTGTTCATCCTTTCCACCACTCCATTTTGCTGAGGAGTCCTAGCTGTAGAGAATTCCCTTCTTATTCCATGTTCTTCACAGAAATCGAAAAATTCATTTGAGGTAAACTCCCCACCTCTGTCAGACTTGAGGCACTTAATTTTGTGATCTGATTCGTTTTCAGCCAAGGCTTTGAAAGATTTGAATTTTTCGAATGCTTCGTCTTTGTGCTTCATAAATCCTATCCAAACCATCCTGGAGAAGTCGTCAATGAATAATATAAAGTATTCTTCTCCTCGAGGTGACCTTGTCCTAAATGGACCACATACATCTGTATGGACTAGTTCAAGAGGCCTGCTAGTTGATCCTTCCTTCTCAGGGAAGTTAGTTCTGGTTTGCTTACCAAACTGACATGATTTGCATATTGTATTGTCTGGAATTCTGATGTCTGGAAGACCACGAACTGCCTGGTATTTGCATGCTTTCCTTATCTGTGAAAAACTTAAATGCCCCAACCTTCGATGCCATAACCAGTGTTCATCATTCTTGCTCAAATAGCATTATTGTTGTCCTTCTTCAAATATGTATAAATTATTTGGAGTTCTTATGCCTTTGATCACTGTTTTTCCTGTATCAAAATCACGAACACTACATCCATTTGATCGAAATATTACTTCAGTTCCTTGATCGCACATCTGACTGACACTCAGTAGATTATGCTTCAAGCCATCAACATACAAAACATTTCCAGCTTTGACCTTTTCTTTCAACTGAACAGTGCCTTTTCCTTTTATGACTGCAGGGGTATCATTTCCAAAAGAAACTTTCTTTCCCTTTTCTAAAGCACTATATGATTGAAGTTTTTCTTTATCACCTATCATATGCTTCGAACATCCACTGTCGATGTACCATTGATTTTCCTGTCCTTCTGCATAAAAAGCTATCCCACATCTTTCTGGTTGTGGTTCCTTCATTCTCCATGTTCTGGCACTTGAGGCTTGTTCTTTCTGAGTTGTCTGCCGAAACCTGCTCCTGCATTCAGAATCTTCATGACCGAAGTTATTACAAATAGAACATTCAATTTCATTTTCAAGGGCGGAAAAATTGTTATAGGTCCTTTTCGTGATCCCAGTCATACTTCTTTATTTTTGAGCTTCTCTAGTCATGATTGTCTTATAGGCAACACATTGAGCTGCTTTGTGACCAAAGTTATGGCAAGAGAAACATTGGCCATTGAAGAAACTCCTGCGATTATCAAATCGACCAGCCAAATGATTGTAGTTTCTATTGTCATCCATTCTTGAGGCAAATTGAGAAGATTTTACCTGTGGCTGGTTGTAGCTTTGGTTCATCCTTAAGGTGGATTTCCCCCCATTTACCTGGTAGTCTTTGTTTATTCTTGATGTAAATCGTCCCTATTTTACCTGGTGATCTCCATTGGTCTTTTGCTCATTCCTCCTTGCTACATCAAGATAACTTTTTGAGGTGGATGGTTTCTGTGCTTGAGATGCTTCTTCATTATAACCTAGACCTGTCTTAATTAGTGGGGAACGCTGCACATTGATAATATCATCTAGAGTTTAAGATCCTTTAACAAATCTAAGATTAAGAGCTTTAGTTTTCTCAATCTCTTTTCTAAAACCCACAATGTCACATTCCAATTTTTCATGATGTTTTTCCCTTTCAGCCAATTGACATTGCAGAGAATCAATAATCACATTTTTCTCTTCTAAACAAATTTTGAGATTAGAAATCTCTTCATAAAGACCATCTGCATCTATAGCATCCATGTAATCATCATCTTCAAAAGCCATTAAAAGTTTATAATTATTACCTCGTTCATCTTCGTCACTATTTGATAGTCCATCACTGTCTTCATGAGTGTAGTAACTTTTCTTGGTTACATTCTGTTTCTTGTTCCATCTAACAGGTTCCTTCCCTTTGTCAATCTTATCCTTATGAGGACACTTGGTAGCATAGTGACCGACTCTTCCACAAGCAAAGCATTTGAAAGGTAACTTACCACGGAATCTTCCAACACCCCGTTGAAGGTTTTTGACAAAATTTGATTCTTCCTCTTCTTCTGACACGTGTCCTGACTCATAGTAGTCTCCTTTGCCTGAAGCCTTGAAGGCAGCTTCTCTTCTGTCTGATGGTCCTCCTTTCCTCATTTCATAAGCAGTTAGAATCTCGTGCAGCTGTGACATGGTAAGGTTTCGTAGATTCTCTTTTTCTTCTATTGCAGAAACTTTAGATTCAAACCTAGGGGACAAAGATCTTAGAACTTTTTCAACCACAACAACCTCTTTTATTTCTTCACCCAAGTTTTTCATACAATTAAAAATCTCATCTACACGAAGGAAATAGTTAGCCACACTTTCATCGCTGTGCATTCTAATATTTTCATACTGAATTTTGAGGGTTTGAATTTTTGCTCATTTTACCTGTTCATCTCCTTCATAGCTCAAAACAATCTTGTCCCATATTTCTTTTGCAGATTTATACTGCATAACCTTGACGAATTCTGATTGAGATAGACATCCTAATAAGGTATTGACTGCCTTTGCATTTGTTTCATATTTCTTCTTCTTAGCTGGATCTGTAGGAGTTGCTGATGGAAAAGAGTACCCTGTATCTATGATATCCCAGACTTCTGTACCAAGAGATTGAAGATAGGCAGTAACTCTTACCTTCCAATATACGAAGTTTGTCCCATCAACAATCGGTGGCCTGATAGATGCTTCTCTCTCGTAGTTGCTCATGATGATGGATCTTCCTCCAAGCGATCAAGCTTCTTCAGAAGGACCTGCTCTAATTCCAATTGTTGGAAATAATACTGAGAGGGGGGGTGAATCAGTATTATCAAATCAAATATTCCTTTTTCAAATCCAGAGGATATATGCTACTTCAGTTAATTAAAACCGCGTATATACGTAACTATGTAGAAGGAAACCCGCGTATAAATATGCAAACTTATTATTTACTTTATCTTTCAGATATTGATTATTAATCTGTGTATCATAATCAAATAACCAGTAACCAAAAACAGTAAAACAAAGCAGAGGACAATCACACACAAGAATACAAGATATAAGGTGGAAACCCAATGTGGGTGAAAACCACCTGCTGCAATTCGTCTCTATCTTCTTTTAATTAGAAACTTCCTTTTACAATGTACTGGTGCAGTCATTTACCAGTACACAGGCTGCAACCTGCAGAGAGCTACAACCCTCTCTCGTTCTCCAGCTTCTCCTGGAAGGGAGCTACAACCCCCTTAGCTCTTGTACTAACCAAGATACTAGTACGTAAGTGCTGGCCTACTGAAGGCTACAACCTTCTCTTTCTTCCAGGGACCACGTTTCATAAATTTTTAGACTGGATCCATGAACATCAATCAATCATCAAGTATATCTGCATCAAACAATCTCTTTTTCCCAATTAGCACTGAATCAAGTAAACACTTCTCTGACAGTTGTACCCAGAACGCAGTAACAGTAACCACACACCAAATTCTGAACCCAGAATACTGCAACAATAAACAGAGGCAGCTAGATCATAATTTAAAGATATATGCTACTTCAACAACCTGAAACCTGCGTGCAGATCTATAAAGGATAATTCATTCTTTCAAATATTTAGACACTAATTAACCCAGATTGCCAGATTTATAGATCAAGCATGCGCCTCATATAACAGATCAAAATCATACAAAGATACTATTATTCAAGATTAAAGATTATGACCCATCAATAGAAAATATCCTTCTTTATGCGCTAAGGTTCCTCCTTCATTCAGATCCAGATCTGCACCATAACCCAATCACAAATATTTCAGATCTAGCACTTATTAGATATTCAATTCATTCGATGATGCTTTGCCAAATGATCTCCTTCCTCTTTTATAGTTTTAAGCCTTCCACAATACCACGGTCCAAAAACATAGGAACAAAAAATTGTTGGAATAATACCATGAACCAACCATGAAAGTGCGTGAGATCAACACTTTTGGATGCAATACCACGGACCAAAACCATAGGATCAAAAACTATCGGACTAATGCCATGAACCAACCATGAAAGTGCGTGAGGTCAAAACTTTTGGATGCAATGCCACGGACCAAAACCATAGGATCAAAAACTGTCGGACTAATACCATGAGCCAACCATGAAACTGCGTGAACTTTTCTCTTCATGAAAGAAACTTTTCTCTACATGAAAGTGCGTAAACTTTTCTCTACATGAAATAAACTTTTCTCTGCATAAAAGTGCGTGAACTTTTCTCTACATGAAATAAACTTTTCTCTACATAAAAGTGCGTGAACTTTTCTTTAAACTTTTCTCTGCATAAAAGTGCGTGAACTTTTCTCTACATGAAATAAACGTTTCTCTGCATAAAAGTGCGTGAACTTTTCTCTACATGAAAGAAACTTTTATCTTCATGAAAGTGCGTGAACTTTGCTGCACTATAATTTATCATCTGAGATGAGTGGGTTGCCATCAAGTACAACATATGTATCATAATGCCAATAGAAATGACACATGACATGTATTTCCCCGACCATAATGCGTTGCAGTGGGTCGCAACTATAACATATTAACAAGAATGACATAACTATACTAATAAACTCGTTATCACAACCGATTGAATTGCTAATTGACTAACATAATATAATCAATCCTAAGCCTAACTGGTGCCCCCTTTTAGAGAGCGAGAATTACCATAAAACTTTATCAGCCATAGTAGGGCTTCAAACGTGCACCATTCACCCAACTGTTATGAAGCCAGCTCACAAAAAGATAGAAAAGATAGATAAACATTACACAAATGACAATTCTTGGATGATACAAATGACAATACCTCATTTCTATATATAGGAGTCTTAAGGGGTCAAAATAAACTAGAGCCGACATAACAATAATAATGTAAGGGCACCATAATAACAATAGTGGGCTCCTATGGGGCACAATAATAACAATATGGGGACTACATGGGCACAAAAATATAATAAAGGGGTTGTACTAATAACAATAAGGGGTTACACTAGTAATATAGGGACCTAACATGCCCCTCTCCTTCAAAAAGTGTTGTCCTCAACGCTTGAGTAGTTCTTGATGCTTCTGTATAAAATTCACATCCTTCCATGTGGAATGTTTAGCGGGTAAATTCTTCCACTTGATGAGATACTCTGAAATTGATCGATTTCGTAGTTGTCGACTTCTCGATTTTGTGAATGCTTCAGGTTCCCATATGATTTTTCCTTCCTTGTCAAGTTTTGGCAATATTGTTGGACTGGGATCTTCTGCAACTTTTGAATGAGTGGCCACACTTCTTCGTCCTTCTTCCATTCATCCCTTCCTTCGTTTATCCAATCTAGTTGGATAATAGAAATAGCACAAAACAATGCTTCCACATCCTCATCCTTTTTTGAGAGTGCATCTGCAAAAACATTTTTCTTCCCTTTTTTGTAGATGATTTCAAATTCATAACCCAACATATTTGTGACCCATTTTTCTATTCTTCTAAAGATAATCTTTGTTCTAAAAAGTATTTAAGACTATCATGATCCATTTTTACCTTGAAGTGTCTTACCATTAGGTAAGGTCACCATTTCTTAAGTGCATGTGGTATTTCAAACATTTTCTTCTCATAAATAGCTTGCTTGAGATGTAGCCGTAAAAATACCCAATCGTCTACATCAAAACTTCTTTCACTGTGTTGTTGATATGCCTGTTGTTTCATTCGATTTTGCACCAAAGTGGCGTTACCCTTTAAAAGTTGGAGAACTTGTTGTTGATGCTAGATGTGATCTTTCACTGCTTGAATATTTTTATTCTTGATATGTCCTTCTATCTTGAGAGTTTGAGGAGTGGTAATTTCTTCCAATGCATTGCAAGATATGATCGAATTCATTTCTTGATGCTTGATGTAATCTTTCACTTCTTGAACACTTTTCTTCTTGATATGTCCTTCTATCCTGATAGTTTGAGTGGTAATTCCAGCCAATTAATTACAAAATATGGTCGGATTCATTTCTTCTTTCTCGATGTGATCTTTCACTTCTTGAACATTTTTCTTCTTGATATGTCCTTCTATCTTGAAAGTTTGAGGAGTGGTAATTCCTACCATTGCAGTACAAGATATGGTCAGATTCATTTGTTCTTTCTCTAGGGTTGGTTCCCGATGTATATCCTCTTATTTTGATGTTTCTTGATCCTTTTAATCATTAGGAGGCCTTTCTTGTACCATATTTGTCCCACCTTCCTTCAAACCTTCCATGTATTTCTTCAAATATTCCATGCCTTTCTTCCAATATGCTTTCATACCATCGATATTAGCTTTCATGGCATAGATACAACTATTTCTCTTTTGCTTCTCTAGAATATCATTTACCCTTATATTCAATTTTTGAAAGTTCTCAATGTGTTCTACCAATAAACCTTTTTTTTTACATTTATCGATTGGCTAAAAAAGGTGTTGCTCTTTGTATCCTCATAATGTGCTATCATTTCCTCTATGAAAATTGACCACGTAACAAGTGATTTACGAGAACAAAACCCTTTATACCATAAAAATTGATCTGGTTCTAAATATGAAGATGCAATACATACCCTTTGTAACAGTGGTACACCATGTGGATCAAAATATTTATCCATCTGTAGTATCCAATTTACCGGATCTCTGCCATCAAACTTCTTCATCTCGTTTTTTCTTGATTTTAGGAGCTCGATCTTGAAAGGACTGTAAATCTATACTTTCGGATCTTTAAGTTTTGAAATTGTGACCTGCAGTAGCCCTCTGTGTCATCTTTCCAATGCCACCAATATGATCGAAATTGGATTCTCCAAGAAATAGTTATGCACAATCTCCCAAGATGGCCTGATTATATACCTTTTCAAAATAGAGAACTTGTATGAAGTTCCACATGTCACTGTTTTGACCTTCGGATCTGAACAATATACACAGAAAACTACAGTCCGTCCTCTTTATGTAACTTCTTATGAAATTTCAATCTGATGCTTAGAGAGAAAGTTATGACGATTTTCCCAAGGTCACCTATTTAAAATGTAATTCCGGAATCTGCAAAAAAAACCCTAACTTTCTCAGATCATATATCCTAAAATATAGTAAGACAAGATTTGAAATTTGGACCCGAGGTTCAGCACGATTTTTTCTCAAATGGGTTTTCCTTTTAGCTTCTGAAACATCGTAGCAAAATAGTTATAGCAAAAATTCCACAATGACCTGTTTGTAGCAGCAAAACCCTAGAATCCAAAGCTTTGATACCAAATGTTATGAAACCAGCTCACAAAAAGATAAAAAAAGATATATGAATGCCTTAGAAATAAGCTTCTTTGAGGAGGCAACCCCCTTTACATTACACAAATGACAATTATTGGAGGATACAAATGACAAGACCTCCTTTCTATGTATAGGAATATAAGGGGTCATATTAAATCAGAGCCGACATAACAATAATAATGTAAGGGAACAAGCCCACGGGGGTTTGGATTGACGGTGAATGGGTGCGCTGTTAAGGCACTCCTTGCGATAGATCACTGGTTCAAATCCCCCGTGGGTGCGTAGGTTAGTCTTAACATAGAAAAAAAAAAAATAATAATAATAATAATGTAAGGGAACAATAATAACAATAGTGGGCTTCTATGGGCACAATAATAACAATATGGGGACTACATGGGCACAACAATATAATAAGGGGGTTTTACTAATAAATATAAGGGGTTACATTAGTAGTATAGGGACCTACCACCAACCTTGAAAAAGAACTCCATCAATATGAGGAAGCTTTATAGCTCTAGAATCTCTTATCTCCACAATAAAGGAGGAACCCAACCAATACATTTGTAGCTTACCAAGATGCTTCAAATATTTTTTTCATAGAGTAATACCTAGTCTCTGATAGAGAAGGAATTTTTCTTTATATGTCTATCATGTCAAGCCTTTTGTCGTTCTTTCTCAATAGTTTAATGGAAATATGTTAAGAAACACTCCTTGTCTATCTCCCACAATTCCCGCAACCGTTCTCCAGTAGATTCATCATCAGAAATTTTGGTAGGTTGAGCGACAGAAATATTCAAAACAATAAAATCAGTTGGTACTACAACTTCTCGTCCAAAAACAAGATGGAATGGTGTGTATTTATGCAATCATTTCATAGTGGTATGGTAAGCCCATAGAGTAGTTGGAACTCACTCCTCGCAATTAGTTTTGTTCACATAATAAACTTTAGTAAGCCCCCTTTCCAAAATTTTGTTAAAAGCTTCAACGTTCCATTTTCTTGCAGATGATATGGGCAAATTTTGTGATGATCGATCATAAAGTTTTGTAGTAGTGTAGCAATCATCTAATTAATGAAGTGTGACCCTTCATCACTGGTAAGGGTCCTTGGAAAACCAAATCTAGTGATGATATTTTTGAATATAATCTTGCAGTAGTGTCGTTAGTACAATTTTTGACAAGGGCTGCTTCATCCCAATGTGTTAAGTATTCAGTTGTGGTAATAATGTATCAGGCATGAGAGTGTCGCGTGGAAGGGTTGATGGGCCCCACAAAATCATTAACCCACTTTTCAAAGACTTTCAAATACCGAACATGATGAAGTGGGAGTTCATCATGATGCAATGGTCACTCAACTCATAGGAAAACATCACATTTCTTGGCATATTCTTTTACATATCTAAACAGAGTAGGCCACCAAAGTCTTACGTGCAACACTTAGTTGTTTTTCCTCCAACATGCCCTCCCTCAATCCCAAAGTGACATTCCCACAAAACACTTTCTTTTCGTGATCCAAAACACATCTGTGCAAAAAGTGATCATCCCCATTTTGTACAACTAACTTGCAATAAGTTGATAATCTGCGACACGAACCACCATATGCTTCTTCTGAGTTTTTGTATAACTATCGGGGAATTTTCCAATAGATAGAAATAATTCTTTACCTTCCAAATAGTTTGGTATTACTTCAATCCAAAACAAGTCCGCATCAAGAAATTTCTCATCCACTAATCTTCCCGCTTCACCATATTCTAAGTTAGAAAGGTGATCTGAGCCCACATTAGATCGACCTAGTTTAACAATAACTTTAAATGAAAATTCCCAAAATAACAAAATCCATTGGCATATTCTTCCTTCTAAAATATTTTTATTAACCAGGTACTTTAGAGTAGAGTCGTCAGTAAAAAATTTAAGAAGACCTCCTAAAATATAATGCCTAAATCTCTAGAGAGAATACACTATGACAAGAGCTTCTTGTTTTGTGATCATGTAATTCTTCTCAGCAGTGGAGAGCTTCCTACTAGCAAAGTAAATGGGATGATCCAAATTGCATTCTCATAGTTGTGTTAATTAGATAGCACCCAAGGTGATACTAGATGTGTCTATATGAACATGAAATTCCTTGTTCCAATATGGATAAACCATAATTGGAGCACTCGCAATTTTCTCTTTCAGTGTGTCAAATGCAGTGCCACATTCATTAGTCCATATAAAACACTCTAATTTCTTCAAAAATTTCTTCAATGATGCAATAATCAAATCATAGTTGCGATAAAACGGTGATAATAACATGTATGTCCCAAGGTGGATTACAACTCCTTAATGATTGTTGGTGGAAACATATTTAGAATTATCGACACTTTGACATGATCAATAGAAACACCATATTTAAAATAAATATTTCCAACCAGAGTACCAAAGGGAACAACACAAACGCATTTCTTCAAATTTAAGGAGATCTACAATTGTCGACACTAATCAAACATCACCTGTAATAAACTAGAATGCTTCTTTAAGAGGTTGCATGCTATCCAATCATACATTTTTATATACTTCCAGGAATTTATGAATATAATGTCTAAAAGTAGCAATAACAATTCTATAGAATATAACTAGAGAATTTTTGAGACCAAATGGCATGAAGTGGTAAGCATAAGAACCCCATTTAGTTGTAAAATTAATCTTCCTTTTCTCTTCTTCTACAATGCAAACGTAATGGTACCTAGAAGAGCCATCAAGGAAGGAATAAGCTTCATTGCATGCAACATTCTATATTACCTCGTCACCTAAGGAGTAGGAAACAGATCATGTATACAAGAATTATTAAGGCTTTTGTAATCTGCAAAAACTCTGATATCATCTGAATCATTTTTGTCTTAAATAATAATAGGGCCAATCGATTCTACTTCATCAATTGGGAATATGAGACCAGCAACCAATATCTTATCAATTTCTTTCTTTAATTTTTCTTTAACCCATGAATTCAATCAATAAGGCCGATGTTTAACTGGTCTTGCACCAGGCTTTAAAATAATCTTCATTTTTCCCGAATCTCCTTTGTTTCCCTTAAGCTTTGAGATTGATGTTGGAAACAAATCTTCATATTCTTTTAATAGATCAAAAATTTCTTTTGTAGCTTGCTTGTCTCAATAATCACCAATGGAAGATAACTTAGGATTTTCTTCAGTTCTAATATTATTTTTCCACAACTTCAAAGGCTTCAAATGCAGAGCATCTTTTTTAGGATCATCATTTAGATTTTTCTCTCCTTCGAACTCCTTGAAAGATAAATTCCTCAAATCTTCTAAATCATCTTCATTTGAGTATTAATTAACTTTGCCACAAGCGACGACCTCATGAAACCCAGACTCATACAAGTGTTCAAAATTCCTATGAATACTAAATCCGTTAACAAGCTTCCCTATAGGAAACAATACTCTTTTTATTTCTTTTAACGCCTATGCTATTTTGGCATCCTCATACGAAAAATAAAAATCACTACATAACTAGGCTATCAATGACTCCGAGTTAGTTGTTTGTCTCTTGATCTCTTCCTTCAAGTACAAATCTTGTGGAAGTGTCCCCAATGTGTGGATAAATTGATGCACCCACATATCTACATGAAGTATCGCTTCAGTGCACATGACATTGCAAGTCTGAATATGCTTATGTCAACTAGTATATATTTTGTATATAGGTATTTTAATTGAATGTTTCTTTGGAGAAACAAACTAACATAAAAAAACAAACTTAACTAACTCCTAGTCTTGAAGATGAGTATAATGAGTTCCCCACCATCTCGCTAGTGTTACTTGTGGGGGAACATCCATTAAAGGAATATTTTGTGTTTCTTCAATCTTCAAATCAATTTCATTAATAAAATTAACAACTGAGCCTATACCCTTAAAATTTGGAAAATAACATACCTTGGTACTAATCCAGCGAACATAGTAAACAATTACACAATGATTTGAATGCGACTCATGATCTCCCCATTGCTAATCATCCAACGGAACATCTTAACCAACTTCTATGTTTTGAATGCTTCTCCAACTAATGGAACCATCTGCTATAGTATTTATATAGTCATCTCATTTTCCCACAGTGAGCTTATATAATTGATCCAAAATATTAGGTTCTTCTCTGTCATCTACAAGTTAGGTAAACCTTGGACATTGATAAAGATCTAGTGGTTGTATAACTTGAACTCCATCTATTTCAAAGGTCATTGTCTCCCACTTAAGTTTAAAAACAACATAGTCCTCAAATGCCTAATATATTCCTAACAGAGCTAGATATCTATCTTTATCGCCCATGATATCTATAACATTGAAATATGAATATGTTTTTACCCCTGCAATATCAACTTCAACATCCTCAAGATGTCTGATGGGAAGGATACAATATTGATTTCCCATTTGTAATTGAATCGAGGAAAACACTAACTTTGGTTTTCCTAATGCCTCCCAAGTCTTTCTTGGTAAAATATTAACAATAGGCCCCATATCCAGCATGGAATATTTAATCTAAAATCTTGTAATTTGAGCATCAACACAAAATTATCTCCCCATTCTTTTGTTATTCTTGTGGAAACATCTTGAGTGTTGTTCAGGAAGGTTTGTCGAAATCGGTCTGTCTGAAAATTTCTGATCTCTAACAATTGCCTTGAGCTTCTTGTGCAATTGTCTAGATAACTGCTCATCATTCATAATCTACAAAACTAATTCAAACCATTCCATAACAACCTTAAATGTTTCCTGGGAAAATCTGGCACTCCTAATTTACATCTGCTCTTGTCATTCTGCAAGAGGACTATAGGAAGAAACCAATTGTTTAAAAAATTTAGTTGCATCCCTATAACATCCTTTTTTTTTATTAGGATCATAAGACCTCTTAGGTGATGTAAGTTTCTTTTGCTAGTTGTTCAGAGATTTCTGTGTTTTCTCTAGTCCTTTTCCCTCCTCTAGTAATTATATTGATGTTAGAAATTTAGGTTGGTTCAGGCCCTCAAGGTTTTGCATTGAAATTTTTTCCTCTTTGTCGGTTATGCTCTTCCCAATGATCGATCAATTCGAGGAAATCTTCAATTGTGTGTGGATTTACTCTACGCTGGGAGCACCATGAACTCCTAGACAATGGATAATCACGAGAAACATGTCCCTCTTAATCACAGTTATAGCAATGGACCATACCTCTTTCTCTATTTCTTCCTTCCCTTGGATTTCCTCCTCCATGTCCTCAAGGAGTTTCATTAACACTAAACGTAGTGTGATCAAGGCGATCAGCCAAAGCATCCAAATATTTTCACCAATCTATATGATGCATCGGGGAACCACATAATTCACAAAGCATATTATCTTTGCGACATTTGAGTATTTCTATGAAATGGGACAAAGACGAGGTGGATGGACATAACAACCAAAAATCCCACAATAGTCATTTACATATGTACCTTGTTGGTTGGGGAACACATGAAATTGAATATGTCCTTGATATAGATCATTTGTAGCATTCTGCGCAACTCCAATAGTAGGTAAAGGTGGCGTTGATCCCATAGGTATACTAGACAACCCCAGACCCCTCAATCATTAACACTCTGTGGCGTGATGACCTTCAACATGGAAATTAGTACACCAAACCTGAAGTCACATTGGTTGTGCATCATGTATATCCTTTACCCGCTATGTCAAATAATCAATCTGATGTTATAGTCCCACGATGGTAGGATCACTAAGAGCGACACCTCCCCTGTGTTCATGAGGGTACCCCACCATAGCTTCAATCTTCATAGCTTGTTCAAGTGAAACTTGCAACATATCAATATTTTATTTCGTTAAGGGGATTTGAGTTAATGACAACAAAGCTTTAATGAAACTGTCTCTTTGGTGATTGAGATCAATCAAGTAACTCAATTTACCAATTGCATCTTTAAATCGCCGCATGCATTCTCATGCAATTTCTCCCTCCCATTGTTTAATATTTGTAACAGTCCAAAAATAAATATCTAATTAACTTTACTAATCAACATTTAATTTAAATCAGAGTGGCACTTATCTAGCCAGATAAACATGAAATTAATAAACTAAATAAAATAGTGCTTACCTGTGGTAGAAGTAGGCTTACCGCAACAAGGTTTTGGGGACGACTCTCCACCCAACCATAGGCTCAATTGTGCAAGAATTCGCTACAACTGGCCACCCCCGAGCCCTCAATCAACGTACTACTGCCAGTGACTCCTATGTCTTAAAACACCATTCTCCCAAGAGAATGAAAGATAGAATCTCGGAAAGATGGAATGCAAGAATGTCTCTCATCTTCCTCACCATCTATTAAATAGAACAACATTGGAAGGGGAACCACATGCACACACTCCATGTGTCTACATGCAACTTTCTCTTGATTTTTAGCTTTCTTGTTTTATTTCTTTACTTTTCTTTTGATTTTTAGCTTTTCTTGTTTTATTTCCTTCTTTTTGATAGTTTTCTTGTTTTATTTCTATTTATTCTTATTTAGAGTTTTAGGATGGTTATTACTATTTTTATTTTTATTATTTTTATTTATTTTCTTTGTATATTTTTAATATCATTTATTATTTAACATTTATGATTTATTATTTTTATTATTTATTATTAAGTGATTTATTTATTATTATTTATTATTTCTATTATTAATTATTAATTAGTAATTATTTTTATTATTTATTATTTATTATTATATTATTATTTATTATTTTTATTATTTATTATTTATTATTTATTATCAAGGGGATGGATATTACAATATTCCACAATTCAGATAACCCTTGTTGATTCATTTGATGGAGTTTAAATTCTTGGATAAATTATTGTTTAACTTCATCTCAAGTTGGATTCTGGTATAATGTAGAGCACTTGATAAACCATATGAGTGCCCTATCTCTCAAAGTAGTTTGGAACTCACTGAGCTCAGTAGCATCTAACATATGTCTAGCCCTCCATATGGCTTCACACATATACCAATGTTGTTTAACATTGTCATTACCTCATCCAAATAATTCAATACATCGAGTGAATAAACGTGCTACGTTGCCAACCATTATAAAATCACTAGGTGAAATCAATATAAATCCTTGTGAACAAGTTGTAAATATCCTAAGGAACTTAATTGGGAACCACCACCAAAACCACTAGAAGTATCAGTTGTATACGCATTATAAACTTTATGAAATTTTAAGGTCTTAACTAGCTTTGAAATAAAGTAAGCAGGATTCTTATAAAGTACTAGGGAGAGGTTAGGGAAGGTACTACCTGTGTTGTTAACCAGTAAATTGTTACTTGCGAGAGATACACCATCTTCATAAAATAGTATGTGCATCACAAAATGCATCTCATCGCCATGAGGAGTGTTATGGTTTAAGAATTCAACTGATGGTCTTGATACCTACGACGTCTTCACTCCCTCTAATTCATGGTGGAATCCATTGCTTCCCTCCATCTTTCTGACAACACTACTTCCAACACCTACTATTTGTCTAGAATTCATTCCACTACCAACTTTTGAACTCCTCAACTCTGAACTACTTGGTCCCTCTATCCGTAGCTTCAGACTATTCAACACCTCTCCTATTCGATGTAACTCTCTCTATCATCTCTGAATTTCATGTAACTTTTGTTATCGCCACTCATAATCTATTTGTGTTCTTCTACTCGCTCTTAAGTCTCGAGCCCTCCATGAATCATCTGCATCGATCATAGCAAGTATTCATCTTCTGCAACCAGGTAGCATCTCTCCCCTTAACCCTACCCCCAATACTTAGGGTTTTAAGTTGTCATATTATTTTCTTGAAAGGGAAGAAAGTTTTCTTCTACCATCATAATTTTAATCCACAGAGGGATTCCTTTCAATAGTCTTCCCTGCAACCTGTACTTGAACATTGCTTCGGCTTTGCAAAAAGATTGGTGATATTATGCAACATATTCAATGATATAACTTTCTAGAGTTTCTTATGCCTAGAAGTCAATAGCCCCGATCAACTAAGGTTCCAACCTATGCAACTCAGTTAGATCAGTAGTAGTCCAAGTTCAACGAAGTCTAAGACAATTTCCAAATCCCACTTTTATCTGCAATTGATGCAACTAGTTATGAAGCTCTTCAAGAAACTTGCACCAAAATACTTTTTACTGATCACAAGCTAGTTTTCCATATAAAATCTCCTCCTTGACCCACTCTAAATTCTTTTGTCGTAATTGACCCTGTTGTAAAATAAATGAGTCAATCTTCTCATATCACTAATCCTAAAGGTATCCTCTAAGAATCCTTGGCACCGTGATCTAGACCCCTTAAAAATACTTGAGATATCGACAATAGAACTATTTTTTGGCACAAAATTGAACACTATTGGATCCAAGGTTCCATCTCTGGTTTCCAACAAAGGAGATCTATTGTAGTCTAGTGAAACACTGACCCTTTCGTTCCTCTGCGAGGGTGAAACGTCTCACCTGAGGTGTGTCGATACAATTAAAATAGTAGGGATCAAGAAACAGTTTCCAAGATCAACTTATCATGCAGAAGGTTCATTGCATAAATAATTATACATCAATGAAATAAATCTTTAGAAACTATTGTGCAAGCAAAATAAATACATCTGCAGTAATGAATACTAAAGAACCAACAACATGTAATATACAGAAAATTTTAAAATGCCATAATCAGATCCATCATTCCATAACTCAAAAGAGAACATTATCCTGCAACAATTCATTTCAATAATATAAACAAACCATTACACTAAAGGTATACATCAGAGTTCAATATCTTTCAAGACCAAATAACAAAGCAGGGCTCACTGCAGATAATTCCACTATTTATACATGGTTACAGAAATTATATCTTGTTAGGTCCCTATAATACTAGTGATTAATCCATTACTATGGTAGTTTTATCCCTTATTAATATTGTTGTGCCCCTATTGTCCCCATATTGTTATTACTATGCCCCATAGAATCCCTCTATTGTTATTTTTGTGGCTTTATATTATTATTGTTAGGTCGACTGGGTTATATTGTGACTCCTTAGACTCCTATATATAGAAAGGAGGTTTTGTCATTTGAATCATCGAAGAATTGTTCATTTATGTATGTAAATGAGGTTGCCCCCTTGAAGAAGCTAAATTCTAAGGCGTTGATCTATCTCTTCTATCTTTTGTGAGCTAGTTTCATGAGAAGGAAATGTTGGCAATACTACATGCACTTAAGAAATGGCAACCCTACCTAATGGGAAGACACTTCAAGGTAAAAACGGATCATGATAACCTTAAATAATTTTTAAAACAAAGATTATCCTCTGAAGAGCATCAAAAGTGGGACACAAAGATGTTGGGTTATGACTTTGAAATCATCTACAAAAAAGGGAAGAAAATTGTGGTGGCAGATGCACTCTCAAGAAAGGACGAGGATGTGGAAGCATTATTGTGCGCCATTTCTATTATTCAACCAGATTGGATAAATGAAGCAAGGGAGGAATGGAAGAATGATGAAGAAGTGTGGGCACTTATTCGAAAGTTACAACAATATTCCAGTACATCTTATACATTTAGCTAGCAAAATGATTCGTTATGGTACAAAGATCGCTTATACCTCTGTAAGAATTCCCAACTCAAACAAAAGATTCTTATGGAATTCCACACTTATCCCTTAGGAGGGAACTCAGTATTTTTAAAAACTTACCACAAGGTTAAGAAGGAATTTTTTTGGGATGGCCTTAAATCGGATATTCAAAAATTTGTGGCGGAATGTTTGGTTTGCCAACAAAATAAAGTTGAAACAATTAAGACCCCGGGTCTATTACAACCTTTATCCATTCCAAGCCAACATTGGGAGGAGGTTCCAATGGATTTTATCACAGGTTTACCCAAGTCTGAGGGAAAGAGTGTCATCATGGTGGTAGTTGACAGACTTACCAAGTATGCACACTTTTGTGCATTATCACATCCATTTAAAGCCAGTACAGTTTCTACTGCATTTATGGAAACAATTCAAAAGCTACATGGAAACCCAAAGATTATTGTAAGTGACAGAGATCCCTTTTTCACTGGAAATTTGTGGACAAAATTATTTTCTTGTCTTGGTACTTAGTTAGCTCATAGCTCATCTTATCATCCTCAATCTGATGGGCAAACTGAGATAGTAAACAAATGTTTGGAAGGATATCTTCGTTGCTTTGTATATGATAAACAGACACAATGGGTCAAATGGTTGCCACTGGCTGAATGGTGGTATAACACTTCCTTCCATACAGCAATAAAAATGACTCCATTTATGGCACTTTATGGATATCAGCCACCATCCATCACATCATATTTAAGAGAAAATTATAAGGTTCAACCAATGGAACATCACATCGAACATCAACAAAAAGTCCTCCAACTCTTAAAGGATAACCTCGTGTTGGCATAGAATAGAATGAAACAACAAGTAAATCAACATTGCAGCGAAAGAAGTTTTGATGTAGGTGATTGGGTATTCCTATGGCTACAACCATATAAACAAATGTCCCTCAAGCAAGCTAAGAAGGATAATAAATTATCACCAAAGTATTATGGTCCATACAAGGTGTTGCAAAAGATTGGTACTATGGCATACAAATTGGAGCTTCCTGTAGCTTCTCGAGTGCACCCAGTTTTCCATGTTTCATGTTTAAAGAAGGTTATAGGCAACAAGCTCCCAGTTCAAACAATATTGCCAGAACTTGATGAGGAAGGAAAAACTATATTGGAACCCGAAGCAGTCATAGAAACAAGAACTCGACAGCTACGAAATCGATCAATTTCGGAGTATCTCATCAAGTGGAAGAACTTATCCGCGAAGATTCCACCTGGGAGGATGAGAATTTTATACAGAAGCATCCAAAACTACTCAAGCATTGAGGACAACACTTTTTTGAAGGAGAGGGGCATGTTAGGTCCCTATAGTACTAGTGATTACCACATTACTATTGTAGTTGTATCTCTTACTAATATTGTTGTGCCCCTATTGTCCCCATATTGTTATTACTGTGCCCCATAGAATCCCTCTATTGTTATTTTTGTGACTTTATATTATTATTGTTAGGTCAGCTGGGTTATATTGTGACTCCTTAAACTCCTATATATAGAAAGGAGTTTTTGTCATTTGAATCATCTAAGAATTGTTCATTTATGTAATGTAAAGGAGGTTTTCCCCTCAAAGAGGCTAAATTCTAAGGCATTGATCTATCTCTTCTATCTTTTGTGAGCTGGTTTCATAACATTTCTTTAATCCAACAACATTTCGGCATAGTTTGAGAAGAACATGTTTGCTTTCTTCTTGTCCTTTGATGGCATTTTTACAAGGCATCAAAATGCACATTTTGTTTGCCTTATCAACTACCATAAATAAATTTTCATGTCCCTTATGTGTTGTTGGTAACCATCTAGAAAATCCATAGAAACATTTTCCAAGGCCTAGTGGCTATTGCTAAGGAATGGTATAGAAATTATTTCCTATTACTTGGCTTACTTGTAAAAAAAAGTATGCATCCTCTAATATATTGTGTTATATCTTCTTGTGTTATAGGTTGCCTGACATACCTTTGTAAGTTAGCAATTTTCTTCCCAATTCAAAAATTTACTACAACATTGGAGGTGCGATCGTCTTTAATAAGCTATAGTATTTCACGTTTAAGGACACAGATTATCTAGCTTATAGAGTAACCCATTCTGAAGATAATATTTAGCCATGTTATCACCTTCTTATACATGAATTTGGCCTTACAGCTGCTACCACACCTCCTTGAAGTCCTCGTCTTCTAGGTATGTGTCTTAGTATGCATCATGGGTGATCTAGGTGGATATTGGCGGCCACCTACCTATTCGACTTGGACCCCCACCATTATTTCTTTTAGTTTCTCAGTTTCCTTAATTGTAGCACAATTTACTACTTTTGGCATTTTTGGGGGTCGTGAACTTCCGGAGCCGTTTTGAGGCCCTAAAAGATGTTGTTTTCTAAAAACGAGAAAACATGAGTGCTTGAATCTCGTTTGCAGTCGAAATTTATAATCCTCGAATAGATATTTCTAACAAGGTATCGTGTGTGTCAAACAAAGATTGTATGCCAAAGTTACAACCACGCAAAGTTGATGTACCAATTTACCCCAGCGTGGCCCAGAGTTTTGGCGCTTCATCTCCTAGGGTTAGGATTTTGGATGTTTAGGGTTTTCAATTGTTTCTCAACAATTAATAGGCCCTTGAGCCTCATTGTAACACAATTTTTATTTATTTATTTATTTAATTTTTTTGCTGCAGCTTTGTGTTTATGTTTATATATGTATTATGTTGTGCATTCCTGTATAAGTCTGGATTAGTGGTATCAGAGTGGTCTACTCTTTATATGTTTTTATTTACATGTCCCCAACAAGGTTAGAGTATAAGGAGTTAGGGCTCGAACTGGTTGAAACTTTCCAATACCATCCTCTCAAACCCCGACGACCTTCCATGGCGGAAGAAAATAAAGATGAGGGAGCAAGAGATCACTTCAAAATATTTCTCAAAGAAGACCTCAAGCAACATAGGAATGCGATGATGGACAACTTTGCCCAGATCCTTCGGCGGATGCACACAGGTGACACATCTTCATTCGGTAGCCACTCTGGAGGCACCACTCCCTTCAAGGTACAAGTCAAATGTGATATTCCCATATTTGAAGGCCAGATAGATGCAGCCGTCATAGATAGACAGTTAAATCTATTAGAAGGGTATTTTTCAGCTCATGATTTTTCCAATAGGGAAAATATTACTTTTGCACTCCTCAAAGTTTCCCCCCATGTTTAGGACTAGTGGGAAACCTACTGTGAGCAGAAGGATGAGAAGGAACCCTCACTATTTGTAGTCGCACCCACTTGGAACTCTTTCCGAAACGTCAGAAAGGAGTAGTATTACCCTATTGGGAGTTATGAAGATAAGTACATAAAATGGACCACACTACGGTAGGGAAGGGACCAATATGTGCTAGAGTTCACAAATATTTTTCATACCCTTCACACAAAGTTGGGTATTAAGGATTTTGAGTGGCATCTGGTACTCAAGTACCATGGTTTTATGCACAAGTAAATCCAATATGAGATGGAGTTCCTAGAAATATCCTAGCCTGACACTGCCTACCAATACGTTGTCAATAGTTAACATAAGTTTAAACAGAAGAAGCAAGACTTTGGATCTATGAATCGAAGCAAGGGAAATGTGCCCCCAAACCGCAGAACAAAGAACAAAGCCAAGGCAGGGTTACCTAGGACAACCCATAAAAAACGTAAGCAAAGTACAACACCATGAAGACAAAGGACACAGGAAAGTGGTGTGAGTTCCATAAGAGCCCCACTCACAAAAGTGAGTGTTGAGCCAAGCAGTCACTAGTGGGCAAGCCAAAGGCTTCAGAATCAAATGCATTTTCCAACTATGAGTCAGAACCTGACAAGGGGAATGAAAAAGGGAAGCAGATTATTGATACGGAACCCAATGCCACTGTTGCCACCACCAAGATCTAGAATATTGAGCCCGAATATCCATAAAAGGGGGAATGTCTCTTCCACTCACAGATGTGGGTGAAGGGTTCACCGCTGCAATTCATTGTCGACAATGGGAGACAAAAGAATCTCACCTCAAGAAAGGTCATGAAGTAGTTTGGCCTAACGACCACACAACACCGGCAGTCGTACACCATCAGGTGGCTTCAGCAAGGATGAGATCTTTGCATTAGCCAACGATGTCGCCTTCCCTACAACATCAAGCCCTTCACAGATGAAGTATTGTGTGATATTTCTCCTCTTGAAGTTTGTGATGTATTACTAAGTACTTGTGGAAGCGTCATGTTGTATGTGAGTCGAGGCCTCTCACTATTATGATTTATTTGGGTAATAATTTATACAATATATCGAAGGTAGCCCCGCTTACTGCTATCTCTTTGATCTCTGCTAAGAAATGTAGTAAGATCATCTCCCATACTGGGAATTGTTTTTTCTTTCTGATTCACTCTCAAAGTGGGGGGAATATCTTGTCCACATCCATGAACCCTGAGAAGGGTTCCTCCATGAAACCCAAGTAGGTGGATACAGTCGTGGAAGAATATAGGGATATATTCTCCTCACCCATAGGGGTAGCTTTGCACTATCAGGTCAAGCATTCGATCGATTTGACTCCCGGAGCACCCCTACCCAATGGGCTAATATATCGCCACTCCATTCTGGAAAATGAAGAGTTTAAGCAGAAAATCCAAGTGTTTCCGCAAAAAGGGCATATCTAACCAAGTTCCTCACCTTGTGGGAGCTCGATTGTACTTGTACAAAAGACGGATGGGACTTGGAGGCTCTACATTGATTATCAGGAACTAAACAAAATCACTGTCAGGAACAGGTATCCAATCCAACGAATTGATGACCTTCTAGTCCAACTTCAGGGGGGCAAGTATTTCAACAAGATCAATCTCAAGTCTGGCTATTACCAGGTTCCAATAGAGCCCACAAATGTATGGGAGATCACCTTCAAATCCAAGGAAGGCCTTTTTGAATGTTTAGTTATGCCCTTTGGGTTGAAAAATGCCCCTGCTACTTTTATGAGGCTAATGGATGACATATTGTGGCCCTTCACCAACTCATTCATGGTTGTTTATCTAGGTAACATCCTCATCTTCAACAAGAGTTGGGAAGAACACTTGCAACACATTCAACAGGTCCTTCAAACCCTATGGCAGCACAAACTATGTACCAACATGGAGAAATTCACCTTTAGCATGAGCCAGGGCCAATATCTAGAATACATCATAGATGAGCGAAGTGTGCATGTGGATACAACTAAGATCCAATTCATTCAAGATTGGTCAGCCCCGACCACTCTAACAGAGCTTCGCAACTTTCTAGGCCTTGCAAATTTTTATTGGAGGTTTGTGTTGAGATTCTCCCATATCACTTGGCCTTTTAGCCAGATTACCAAGGATGGAGCAAAATAAAAAATTTCTTGGTCCAATTCCCAACAGAAGTCATTCATTGAGTCGAAGTATCATCTCTACTCTACATCAATACTCACATTTCTAGACTTGCAGTAGCCATTTGAAATTGAGACAGATGCCTTCGACTATGCTATTGGTACAATCCTCACCCAACATGGGCACCCAATGGCCTATCATAGTGAGACACTTTCCGATACAATTCAAAAGTACCCCACCTATGATAAAGAGATGCATTCCATCATCTAGGCTTGTCGACAATGGAAGTATTACATTTTGGGGAAGAAGATAGTAATCCACACCGATCACCAACCACTTGAGTTTATATAGACACAAGGGAAGTTGCAGAACCATCATCATCAAAACTGGTCTACATATCTTCAACAATTCAACTTGAACATTAAATACAAAAAGGGAAGTTCCAATCATGTTTCTGATTGCCTCAGCTGGCCCCCAGTTGCAGCACTGACTATTTTTTTCAACTCCTGTGGCCATGAGACCTCTGGATGGCAACAAATATACAAAAATGATCCAGAGTTCGCTTCCATATACCAAATTCTAGTAGATGGCAAGCAAGTTCCTGGTTTCCACCTCTATGATGCATTATTATGCTACCTGGGCCACCTTTGTGTTCCTTCAAGTGAGCATTCCAAGATGATTTGGGAGGCGCACTACAGTTGGGTCGCAAGACACTTTGGTGTGGAGAAAACTATGGTTGTACTAAAAAATTACTTTTATTGGCCAAAACTTCGACTAGATGTTGGGAAATATATCAAATCCTGCACTTCCTATGCCATCGCCAAACCAACCATCAAGAACTAAGGCCTATACACTCCTCTTCCTACTCCCATCCAACCTTGGGAATCCATCTCCATAGACTACATGTCTGCCCTCCCTTCTAGCAAGCATGGTAATGACTTTGTATTTGTGGTCATGTACAGATTTTCTAAGATGGCTATATTGGTGGCCTACAAGAAGAGTATTATAGTAGAGGACACTACCAAACCCTTCTTTGAACGAGTGTGGGTACATTTTTGGATCCTGCAAACCATTATATTAAATCAGGATAGCAGGTTCCTTAGCACATTTTAGGGAAGCCTCTAGACACTATTGGATGCCAAGCTCACCAAGTCGACTGCATTCCATCCCAGACTGATGGCTAGACAAAGTTCATCAATAATATGATAGTGCACATACTCCACATGTACAACTCCAAGCATCCACAAACCCGGTATGAGATTCTTCCCTATGTGCAACATAGTTATAACATAACTCTCCATAGCTTGACTAGTCGCAGTCCCTTTTAAGTGGGTCAGGATTTCAACCATTGTGTCTGATAGATGTTTCCATGCCTCATGCAATTACATAGACAAAATCCACACATGTATTATCCAAGGTTGATAAAGAAACTAGATTTATTGAACGCATCAAACACATCTGCAAGTAAGTTCACGAAATCTTGGAGAAGTACAATGCCAAGTACAAACAATGACATGATAAACATCGGGTGCTAGACAATTTTCAGGTGGGCAACAAAGTTTACTTGCATTTTCAGAAATAACACCTTACCATAGCCCATCAGAAGCTCAACCCACTCCAATATGGGCCTTACACCATTATCAAGGTTATGGGAGGCAATGCTTTTGAGCTAAGCATTCCCTCATTCCTTGCCCTGCACCTAGTGTTCAATGTGGACCACCTTTGACCATTCTTTCCACCATTACTGGACACGTCATACATAGCAGAACAACTCACACCAATAGATTTAAACTCGAACTACATGGAATAGGCCACCATTGATCAGATCATGGATACATAAATAAAAAACACTCACCAGCAGAAGAACCAACTATATCAGGTTATCAAAGTTGGCCAACTCCTGCCCCAAGGCAAGTAGCTCACCAGGGACCAAGTTCAACAGAAGTTTCCCCATCTCATGGAGTCACTCAATGCAATGGGGACCATTGCTTCCTAAGGGAGGAGGACTGATCCAAGTGTATATTGGTGGTCACTCGCCTATTCCACTTGGACCCCCACCATTGTTTCTTTCAGTTTTTTAGTTTCCTTAATTGTAACACAATTTACTATTTTTGGTAGTTTTTCAGGTCGTGAACATCCACATCCGTTTTGAGGCCCTAAATGATGTTTTTTGGAAAACGGGCAAACCTGAGTTTTTGAATCATGTTTTTAGTTTCAATTTAAATTCCTCAAATATATCTTTCTAACGAGGTATCGTGGGCATCAAACGGAGATCATATGCCAAAGTTACAACCCTGAGAAGTTGATGTACCAATTTACCCCAACGAGACCGATAATTTTGGTGCTTCATCTCCTAGGGTTAGGTTTTTGGATGTTTAGGGTTTTCCATTGTTACTCAACAATAGATAGGCCTTTGAGCCTCATTGTAACATGATTCATAGGCATGTAGCCGCAACATATCTTCTCAGAAATAAGCTACCATCACTCGAGCTAGTTTATTTACATTCTATATGTAAGCATATTTCAGTTCTTTCATATTAATGAAATGAAGTTTTCTTCCTGCTGCATCTTTGTGTTTATGTTTATATATGTATTATGTTGCATTATTGCATAAGTCTGGATTAATGGATAAATGGTTCCATGTGAATAAGTGTTCCCAAAACTATAATCTTGGTTGTGGGTGGCTATAAAATTCTTATTATACTTAACTAGAATCGTATTAGTCCTTAATATGCAAAATGTAAAATATCAGGTGATATTTTTGAAATATATATATATATATATATATATATATATATATATATATATATATTAGGATTGTAAATATTCTCTATAAAATTGTGCCAATTTTTAAGGTTAAATAACTTTATTTTATAAAATTTGGTGAATCATTTCTAGAAAAAATGGAAATTAGCGATTTTTTTTTGGGAAAGGTATGGAAAATTAGTCTATTAGTGAAATTTAACCCCTAAAATTTTCCATGGGATACTTATTTGAATGGTTCCTACTCTTTATTTTTCTAGGAAGTTGGAGTCTTCATTCAGAGTTGTGTTTCTTGAATTTTTAAGCAACTTTTAGTGGATTTCTATACTTGTGACAAGAATTACACTTGAAGGCAATGCAATGATAATCAAGGGATTCTAAATGACCCCAAAGCTCCATGCTAAGTTGAATTTCCTCTAAATGACCCTTTTCTAAATCCATTTCAACACAAATTCTAGTGCATAAATAGATATTCCCTTTTGGTTCATCTATGTCAAAATAGTGGCCTATCTTGTCTCTAATAGATTTAAGAAAAGCTTCATCCCATGAGATGATGGGAAGGTTTGGCAACTTGACCCATAGAAGTAAAACTAAAATTTCCATGTCTAAATCATAACCAAAGGTCTAGTGGGTAAAAAGCATTCATGTGGAACCTGTGATATATAGACTTGATATGAAAATCTAGTACCTTTCTTCTTTGTTGCTAATTAAAAACAAATAATAACCACTACCACAATAATAACTAGAGATATGGCTTGAAACAATATCCCAATGCTTTGAGAGCCATATATGAGATGCTTGAAGGTTGGGCCAAACACATGTAAAATTTACAATTAAGAGTCCCTGATGTAGCACACTTTCTTTTATTTCTACCAATGTGGAAAAAATGTCCAACATGTGGATGACTTCAACTCTTTTAATGAATCTACGCTTCATTGGGTGTTTATCATCAATCGGTTTTGAAGATTTAATTATAGAAGAAAAAGCTTCATCCTCATGATTGGAAAATGCATTATACAGCAACTAAGTATGAATATTGAGATCAATGTCATTGGGCTTCTTAACAGAGCAAATTGGAGGCATAGAAAAAGGCACGCTCTTAGGCTACTTGTGTTCCGTTATGTTCCAAGAGTGATTCTGCACCAATAGTAAGGACAGAAGGTTACCTGCGAGACCATCCAGATGGTTAGAGCTCCAAATTCATAACCTTTCACAACTATATAAATAAAAATCATTAACTCTAACTTACCTAAGGAGAATCGTTCCGGTTGAGGAAGGTCTAGGTACCTAATAACACAAATGGAAGCGTTAAATCAATATCAAAAAATACATCAAATAGTTAATCCACAGTGACAGGGCAAACTTGAAGTTCTCACACAGAAGAACGTCCTCGTATTGACACCTTGACCGAGGAAGAAAACAAGACAATATCTGCGGAGCATACCTACAACATCCTTACCAGCAACGGATGCCACTCGTGGTAAAGGTGGAAACAAGAAAAGCAGCTAAGGATTAACTGATAACCTTACCTTATCACCGGAAGCTTCCCTGAAGATGACCGGTTGCGAAGCTCTGAGCAGACGGTTTTCCCTTGTTGGCAGAATGGATTCGCTAATAAAACCTTAGCATCCATTACTGTTCACAACGAGTTGCAGAGTTTTGAAACCAGTAAACGTCGTAGGAAAAATGAAAATAACAACCAGCTGAAACGCAATGAAATGTTAGGGTTAACAAAGGGAAAAGTCTAGAGCCGTTGGATCCACCTACCATGGATCCGACGGTGAATAGGTCCTGTATTTAATGGCCAAACTCTCTGGTAGCAAGTCAGACCTCGGCATCAATTTGAACCACATGTGACAAGGAGGAGAACTATCATAGCTCTCGAGGAGGTGCCAGGTGGATTCAAGCCAATACAACACGTAATCAACTGTATAATCCAGATCCGAGTTAATCATCTTCCAAACTCATCGATATTCCCAATCACATATCTATGTTCACATTATAGCTTAAACATATAAGATTTAACTCTAAAGTTATAGAATTGAGTAATAATTGTTTATACATATATATCTAAAGAAATTTTTTTATAGTAAGATGTGTTACAAATGGTATCAAAGCCAAGTTTCGCATAGTGAGGCTTCTGGGTTAAATATTACACAGAAAATTAAGTGCTAGAATACTTATTATTATGCAATAAACAACTAAGCTAGTAAATGTGAACATAGCGACATAAGTAAGCACCAACACACATACATGTAGAGGAGCCCAAGGATATCAAATCCACCGAAGGTGCCTTACATAGAGGCCAATCCGAATATATGGATATAGCTAAGGGAGGAGTCTCGGCAAGCTAATGTTGTCCTGCTAGAAACAGTAGTACAACAACTACGTACATAAATGATAAATTTAAGGCCAGATAATGAAGCGAACCATCCCCCAGGTTAAAGTGCAATGGAAGCACTTTGGCCCGGAGGAGGCCACTTAGGAAGGAAGAGGAGATCATGTTGGAGGCCTATCCAACATTATTTTCTTAGAAGAACATCGAGGATAGTGTTCCTCATAAGGGGGGAGAGACGTAACACCCTTTGTTGCTCAATATTTACTTTTGTTTTTACCAAGTTTTACGCAAAATTATTTAACATAGTTGTTAAAAAATTAAGGCTAGAGAAGCCAAAACATCATGATATTTTGTTTAATGAAATTGAACAGTGTTTGATTAAGTAAAACTGAATGGAAATAGTTACAATAACTCCTTGAACAGTTAGAAACATTTGCCATCTCTCTTCCCCAAAAGGAGGGGAAAAGAAGCAGGAAGGGCTGCTTGGATTTTCCTTGAGCTGGGCAGGAATAACCAGTGGGAAAACAAAACTATGGTATATAGTCGAATTGGTGTGTGACTTGAGGTTGGACAATAGTCCTGAGGCCCAAGATACCAGACTGTGTTAAGTCTAGTGACTGTCAGGAGTAGAAAGTGCTCGAAGGGGGACACTAGACGTAATTCCCAGGTCCATGGCTGGGTGGTGAGACCTTCCAGAAAGAATATTATTTGCATAGTTCTAAAATAATCATAAACAAATAAGTAACCAAACACTGTTCTTATTACTTGACAACTAGAAAAAAATATTTAATTAGGAACATATGTTTAAGTCTATCAGTATTCTCTATTGTATTTAAGATAGATAATTACTGTTATGATTAATATTTCTATATATTCTGCTATATCTATTATAGAAAGGTTTTAGTACATTCTTCTTTCCTAGCATTATATTATGGGTAAAGCAATATAGGGTTACAATTTCTAAGTCTGATGAAGACAATACAGTGTCATTGATGCAGGAATTATACAGACTCTGTTAATATCGATATATAGATCTGAACTCTGTAATTAACTGTCCACAAAAGTACATAACTAGAGAACAATAATGTCTATAATTATAGCATAGAAAGTCAAAAACCCGACAATGAAGTATAAATTCATTTCAGTTCTAAAACGTGAAATTGCGTTCACTATAATTCTGAGATTATGGGCTTAAGTCTGACTCCTATTATTTACCGGACATCTGCTATCGAGGTAGAACATTTAAAACATAATGCATTTAACGGAGAAACCATCAAAGAGTATAAATACCAACAAAATTTCCCCAAACACATGAATGACCTTCAGTATGAACTCAGAGGTTCTTCCATCTAAATGTTAACACAAATAAATGAGTATATATACAAAACTGAGGAAATCGGTAAGGAACGTTTTTAATATCTGCCTATTCCGAAGAAAAGGGCAAAGACTCAACAAGTCGTAACAACAATTTAGAAACAAGCCTTCAGAAATGGTAAACTTTAAATGTGAAAACAAAGCATCATCAAGTCAAGCATAGTATGTCATAAAATTCATTTACTGTAAAAAAACAAGGAGTTTATACAATAAGGTATTGTGCAGCCAAACTGCAGATCTGCTATAACCAAAAAGAAACATTATAGAAAGTCTAGGCCTCATAATATTAATCCAATCGATAAATATAGGAACTGTTGGTAATGCGATGAGGGTTTGGCCGCGCTGAGAGCCAACAAACCCTCCCACCACAAACTATACAAACCCTTCATTAATCTAGCCATTATACAACAACTAAATATAAATATCGAGATCAATGTCGTCGGGGTTCTTAACAGACCAAACTGGAGGCATAACAGAAGGCACGCTGTTAGGCTACCTGTGTTCTGTTACGTTCCAAGAGTGATTCTGCTCCAATAGTAAGGATAGAGGGTTACCTGCGAGACCATCTAGAGGGTTAGAGCTCCAGATTCATAACCTTTCACAACTATATAAATATAAATCATTAACTCTAGCTTACTTGAGGAGAATCATTCCAGTTAAGGAAGGTCTGGGGACCTAATAACACAAATGGAAGCATTAAACCAATATCAAAAAATACCTCAAATAGTTAATCCACAATAACAGGGAAAACCTGAAGTTCTCCCACAGAAGATCGTCCTCGTACTAACACCTTGACCAAGGGAGAAAATGAGACAACCTCCATGGGGCATAACTGCAACATCCTTACCATCAACAGATGCCAATCGTGGTAAAGGAGGAATCAGGAAAAGAAGCTAAGGATTAACTGATAACCTTACCTTATCACCAGAAGCTCGCCTAAAGATGGTAGGTTATGAAGCTCTGAGCCAACAGTTTGCCCTTGTTGGCCGAATGGATTCGCTGATAAAACCTTAGCATCCATTACCGTTCACAACGAGTTGCAGAGTTTCGAAACCAGTAGATGTTGTAGGCAAAATGAAAATAACAACCAGCTGAAACGCAATGAAATGTTAGGGTTAACAACGGGAAAATTCTAGAGCCGTTGGATCCACCTACCATGGATCCGGCAGTGAATATATCCTACATTCAATGCCCGAACTCTTTGGCAGTAGGCCGGACCTCGACATTAATCCGAATCCCATGTGATAGGCGAGAGAACTATCACAACTCTCAAGGAGGTGCCAAGTGGAGTCAAGCCAATACAGCACGTAATCAACTCTATAATCTAGATCCAAGTTAATCATCTTGCGAACTCATCGATATTCCCAATCACATATCTATGTCCACATTATAGCTTAAACATATGAGATTTAATGCTAAAGTTACAGAATTGAGTAATAAGTGTTTATACATATATATTTAAATATTTTTTTTATAGTAAGATGTGCTACAACCATTGTCATCCTCATAATATTATGTGGGAAGCTCTCAATAATCAATATCTAGTCATCTTAGAAACTCTTTCCACCATTATTTTCCACACGAAGCTCTCTAAGAAACTCTTCCCACCATTGTTTTCCACTATGAGTGATCTTGCCTTCAAATGCTGAGGAGCTTCTCCAAGTATGAATTCCTCATGCAAAACCCCAAGTCATAGAGTTCAAAATTAATATACCACATATAGATTATCTCATTATGAGTGTGTTCACTTTTTTTTTTTTTAAATTAAATTTTGAGTTGTTTTTTTCAAATATTGTCTAAAATATTATCAGTCAATAAGTCGTCATTACTGAGAAAAAGTTTAATTAATTTTGTGTGTTTAAACATTAATTTAAATGTGATCTCAATTTTAACAATAAGTTAAATACGAATATACTCAAAAAAATATTAAAATGTAAAAGAGTTAAAATACCACTTTAAATTCAATGTTACATAATTATATATATGAGAAATATTCCACATTTTAAATCAATAAAAATTATTTAAAATATTTTTGAATATATAAATATATATTTGAAAGAAAATTCTATGAAATTTTGTTTCAATATACAGTGAAAAAAAATTAAAAGCATTTTTGAATATATAAAGATATATTTTTAAAAAGTTTATAATTTTTTTTTAAATATAAAATGGAGAGCAATTTATGTATACATATTATAATAGCTTTAATAAAAATTAATATTAAGCTTGCCAATATCTATCTTAATTCGGGATCTACTACTAGTTGCAAGGGATCAAATCTATTTTCACTTTCAATGAAGTTTGTGTAATGTACCCAGTAACCTTGCATGTAAAAGCAGGGAGTTAAAAAAAAATATACAAATTACCTACAAGTAATTATCCAAAACTCCACATTCCTCATTAACCATTAGATATAATGTACATTAGTACATCAAGTAAATTGTAATAAAAGACAGTGAGTTGCTTAACCATTAACCACCCCTGTGGTAGTGCAATAACATAAACTGTCTCATGAATCCTTGCATCCATTCCATGATTTTTCCTTAACCATATTAAATAATCACGTACTAGAACATTATGATTATCACATCAAATAAAGAAACATCACCATCAAGGATTCAACATCATCCAACTGACACAAGAGGCAATCACACCATTGAACACTGATATACCCTGGAAACCCCGTAGGCTAAAAACCAGCAAACATTTAATCTTATTATTAAACGCTCGTGATGGTTTTCACCCCACTCAATGGCTTATAATGGATTCCATCCCTTAACCATTGTTATAAAATCATTACAATGAATTATCATTAAAATGTCATATAACTAGCTAAAAGCTAATACAGTTTCCATGTAATCTTTTACCTACATACCGCCACATGCAACATTTCTTATGGCGTGATTTTTCTAGCAATGTATAATCCTGCAACTCGAACTCATCTGCGTGGGCCATTAATCATTTTCCTGCCACAATGTTAAACATCACTTTTCTTTGGCACCAACCGCCATCCTTTCCTGTCAATGTTGTCGTCAACAAGCTTTGGCAACAAGATTAGATACCATATTAATGAATCAATAATCAACCTCCAAAAGAGATCTTTTAACAGCTATTCATATGCATGAGCAAGCATGACATACTATTTAATTAGTACATATACTCAAATAAATATCGTTTTACCTCCACAATGTTTATTCAAACTAATGCATAATTCTCTTTAAGAGATCTAACTCATTAGTTCTACTCACATGTATAACACAATTCGTTATATCTTCACACATGTAATAAACTGTTGTTTCTATGCTTAAGCACATATGTTCTTTTCACATAGTTATTTTTTGAGAACTCAACATAGTTTCTCTATCATACAAAGAACATAACTCTTATATCACAATGACTATTCTTTGTGCATACATTAGCTTATCATAACAACCTTTTTTTAATATATGCAACACATATTCCCTTCACTAGAATACTACCATCATTTCATGTAACAAATCACGTACTTATTTTTTAAAGGAAGTCATTATAACCCCATTTCTTTATCTTCCTATAAGTTCGTTCCTCATGCTTTCTCCTTCAAGAAAATATTAGGAACACCCATCTTTATGCATAAAAATCAAGAAACAATAACAAGGTTAACTTACCATTTTTATGCACCAGACTAGAAATCGACCCAACTCATCTAGAAAGACAATCTTTTCAAGAGATTAATATTTCCAAGAAGGTTAACTTAATGTTTTCTCTACGTACACCCAAAATCATATTTCCAATGTCACAACAGCTACCCTTATGTGCATGCAACATGTGTTTTTTCCTAACACAATTACTTTTACTTCAATGCACATAATCTTTTCATGAAACAAGTATGGATTCTTGATATGATATGAACACTATTCATATGTCTTTTAAGGAAGGAACCTCTATTTTTGTTTCCAAGAAAACTCTCATAAAAGCCTTTATCTTCATACATGAAGTATGCACTCTTTTCCGAAAAGAAACTATAGAAATGAATATCTATGTGCCTAGAAACACATCATTAACTATTTCTATCATGCATGTAATGCATAATCATTTCACAATAAACTTAGAGATTAGCTAGTATCACAATGCAATAGCATATATCCCTTTTCAAGAAACCTTTATTAATAAAAATACATATTTTAATTCAAAGAAGACTTGGCCACTTTTCACGCTATGTCCTCAGGAAGTTTATATGCCTCATCTTCTTTTGTCAAGAAGATATTTTGGCTATATTTAGCAAGGATTTTAATCCAAGAAAATGACAAGAGACAAGCATTTCACACACAAGACTCACATATAGTGTTTCTAAGAGGAACTACTTATTGTCTTCACCAAGAAACATATATAAAATAATCAATTTTTAACATATTTTCTTTACCAAGAAAACATGTTAAATATTCAATCTTTTACCGCATGCACTAACGTATTTTCTTTACCAAGAAAACATATAAAATAATCATTCTTTTACTGCATGCATTAACATATTTTCTTACCAAGAAAACATATAAAATAATCATTCTTTTACTACATGCATTAACGTATTTTCTTACCAAGAAAACATATAAAACAATCATTCTTTTACTGCATGCACTAAAATTCTTTCTTTACCAAGAAATATTCAAAACGATAAGAAAATTCCCAACTTCATCAGAGAAATGCTCAAAAACTTAGACACTTGTAGAGGAAAGAACCTTCATGTCAAGACGTTGTGCCATGAAACCCTTACATACAGAAAAATACTAGAACGAACCCTGCTCTGTCCTCTTGATGTATTACTTCTGTGTTAAACCCACAAGCAAAGGAGGGCACGGTAAGAGACTCACTGCGAAGGCAAACATTGAGAAAGAGGAACAAAATCTTACCTTAAAGAGCATGTACTTTAGATGAAAGATGTATGATGTCAAACCCTTACTCGCCCTCTTACCTAGAGGTTTTGGTAAATGTGAACAGGGGTTTGAAGAGGAAGTGTCTCATAGCAGTTCAATCCATACAAGCTCCGAAACAAACCTCCATCAAGCTTACCTTGCTGTAGGTTCAAGTAAAAACTGACCAGATTGCAGCGAAGTCTTCCAACTAATAATCGATGGCGACTCTTAAGACGTAACCCCCAAAACGCCCTCTGATTCCCTCCTCTCCCATTTCGTCCTCAATCTTGTTTCTTGAATATCAAAAATAAGTTTTTATAACTGATGCGTAACTTTTAAAGTTACTATTTCATAACTGATCGATTTACCTTGAGTTATATACGAGAGGGATATGACATACTCCCCCCCCTAACAAGAACACCGTCCTCGGTGTTCATCTCTCGTTGGAAACTTGAGATTTTACTCATGGTATACTATCTAAACCACACAAAATGTGATCCTTCCTCTTTAAAATCAAAGATTTCATTCCAAGAAATGACAACAAACAAAATAATAATGATATAATCATAAGAAAGATCAATAGTCATAAGCATTCATAACTGCAAAAATATGTAAGTTCTAATTGCCACCAATTGGCCCTTATTCAAATTCAAAAAACCAAACTCTATATCAACTTACCATTACTTACCATCTACTCTTGAGAATCATGAGCACTTTCACGTAAGCATTTTAATAATGGTTGGACAACCCATCAACTCTCCATGGTAAGTAATCCTGTAATGTTTGAAAAACAAATTCAATCGCATTAGTCATAATATTGTGAGTCAAATGAAATACTTTTAACTATCAATCAATTGTGCAATGTTAAATGATTTTTAAATCACAGTACTTTTACAAGTACTTAAGATCTCGTCACTGCTCCACATGCACACTGAATTAACTCTCACTAAAAACATCCACAGAGTACTTCTAAAAGTACCAAAAGAGCACCTACCTCTCTAATCATCAATAGTCAATCACTGCATCAAGTAAAAATTGTCTTAGCCCCTACTACGACATTCACAAGATTAATAATACGATAAAAGAATTTAAAATTTCCAATGACTCCTTATTGAGCACTAAGCTCATTTCCTGTTAAATGTGCATAACATATTTTACACAACTATATATAGAATTCATTTTTAACATAACATATCGCTAATTAGTTAATTTCTTTAGCTATAAGAATCACAATAGGCTAAGGAATTCCCAACCCAAGGGAACTAGTTTCCACAACCCGATCTTGTCATTTTCACATCTAGACAGTTTCTTTGATAGAGACCTTACTAGGGCTAACATGGAATTCCACTGGCCAACCAACTCAAAAATTCCAATGACCACATAAACTCTTTTCCCTTATTAAGATAATTTATCTCTAAGGAGAAGAAATCCGGGTAGACAAGTACCATCAACCCCTCCAAGTAGGTAACTACCATCAACCCAAGGCATTCTAGCCTTTCACAACTATCTGCAACTGTCTGGCATGTTAAATTTCTCTTTTATCACTCTTTCCCAAAGTAATCTACATAATGAACCATATAATCATTATCATTAACAAAACAAACATGCATGTATACCATGCATCTACACTTAACCCTCAACATGGGTCCACAACATCTAGATTGATAGGAAACACAACTGACATACATGTTGTATGCATTTTGATTTCCAAATAACACAATCATGCATATCATATAACCTTATTCTTTCTCATTTATGATTGCAATTCTCATTGCAACATTTTACGTGACGAGTTTTTCTTGTTGCTATTAAGCTACCACTACTTAATCCCATCAGCAACGTTAGTTATACATATGCATCATTTAACAAGTATTCACTTCCCAAATATTTTTAGTTTGCGGCACAATACTATCATGCATAAAAGTATATGCAATATTCATTACTGTATAGATGTCAACAATAGTTGAGCTAACAATCTAAACATTTCCAATTTCCCTCAATGTATTGCCATCAACAGACCAATACATGAAGTAACTACCATAATCACTTATTTGTGAATTGTGATAAGCTTAAATCAAATTCAATTCATGCACATAAGTGCTATTTGTTAGTCATACAACACTAACCAATCACAACTACCAATCATCTTAATAAAACCATAGCAAAACTTAATCAAAATTAGTTATGACAATCAAGTCTCGCTACTTGACTCATTGCATATTTTCAATATCTAAAGGGGTTCTTCTAATGTCCTTTTAAAACAATTTGTCATCCTATTCAAAGATGTTCCCCATAATTTATATTCATGCATTGGCTCATTAAGTTTCGTTCATTGTAACTTCAATCTTGTTTAATAAATGCATCATTGTTATTGTCATATTTGCAAAGCAAAAGTTGGTAGTTGATTGTCACTTTCCTCAATCAGTGTTCAATATTGTTCTTAAGTGTGACAAAATTTTTATTGTCTTTTATCCTCATCAGGAATCCAATGTCATGAACATAGTTATGTAGCAACTTTATTACTTACTACTCAAAACAGTTTAAACACAAATCACACTTATCATGCCGAAAGTAGTGTACTACATAAATCAATATGTGAATGGTTAAACTCATACCTGAGTTAATGCCCACTGACAACATACCTCAATTTCCTTTCCGCTTACCAATTCCCAAAGGCGCCAGTGCTGCAACCTTTAGCTCTGATGCCACTTGTAATGTACCCCAGTAACCTCGCATGTAAAAGCAAGGAGTTAAAAATATTTTATACAAATTACCCACAAGTAATTATCCAAAACTCCACATTCCTCATTAACCATTAGATATAATGTACATTAGTACATCAAGTAAATTGCAATAAAACACAGTGAGTTGCTTAACCATTAACCACCCCTGTGGTAGTGCAATAACATAAACTATCTCATGAATCATTGCATCCATTTCATGATTTTTCCTTAACCATATTAAATAATCACATACTAGGACATTATGATTATCACTTCAAATAAAAAAACATCACCATCAAAGATTCAACATCATCCAACTGACACAAAAAGCAATCACACCATTGAACATCGATATACCCTGGAAACCCTGTAGGGTGAAAACCAGCAAACGTTTAATCTTATTATTAAACACTTGTGACGGTTTTCACCCCACACTCAATGGCTTATAAAGGATTCCATCCCTTAACCATTGTTATAAAATCATTACAATGAATTATCATTAAAATGTCACATAACTAGCTAAAAGCTAATATAATTTCCATGTAATCTTTTAATTACATACCACCACATGCAACATTCCTTGTGGCATGATTGTTCTAGCAATGTACAACCCTGCAACTCGAACTCATCTGCATGGACCATTAATCATTTTCCTGCCACAATGTTAAACATCACTTTTCTTTGGCACCAACCGCCATCCTTTCCTGTCAATGTTGTCGTCAACAAGCTTTAGCAACAAGATTAGATATCATATTAATGAATCAATAATCAACCTCTAAAAGAGATCTTTTAACAACTATTCATATGCATGAGCAAGCATAACATACTATTTAACTAGTACATATACTCAAGTAAATATCATTTTACCTCCACAATGTTTATTCAAACTAATGCATAATTCTCTTTAAGAGATCTAACTCATTAGTTCTACTAACATGTATAACACAATTCGTTATATCTTCATACATGTAATAAACTGTTGTTTCTATGCTTAAACACATATGTTCTTTTCACATAGTTATTTTTTGAAAACTCAACATAGTTTCTCTATCATACAAAGAACATAACTCTTTTTTTTTTTTTTTTTCCGTGGAAAATAGAGTTCGTAATTTCTATTAAGAAGATGTTAATAGTAATTACATGTTGTAGATGCCGAGGCATATGCTGTACAAAGAACATAACTCTTATATCACAATGAATATTCTTTGTGCATACATTAGCTTATCATAATAGCCCTTCTTTAATATATGCAACACATATTCCCTTCACTAGAATACTACCATCATTTCATGTAACAAATCACATACTTCTTTCTTAAAGGAAGTCATTATAACCCCATTTCTTTATCTTCCTATAACTAAGTTCCTCATGCTTTCTCTTTCAAGAAAATATTAGGAATACCCATCTTTATGCATAAAAATCAAGAAACAATAACAAGGTTAACTTGGGTCGATTTATGCACCAGACTAGAAATCGACCCAACTCATCTAGCAAGACAATCTTTTCAGGAGATTAATATTTCCAAGAAGGTTAACTTAATGCTTTCTCTACGTACACCCAAAATCATATTTCCAATGTCACAACAGCTACCCTTATGTGCATGCAACATGTATTTTTTCCTAACACAATTACTTTTACTTCAATGCACATAATCTTTTCATGAAACAAGTATGGATTCTTGATATGATATGAACACTATTCATATGTCTTTTAAGAAAGGAACCTCTATTTTTGTTTCCAAGAAAACTCTCATAAAAGCCTTCATCTTCATACATGAAGTATGCACTCTTTTCCGAAAAGAAACTATAGAAATGAATATATATGTGCCTAGAAACACATCATTAGCTATTTCTATCATGCATGTAATGCATAATCATTTCACAAGAAACTTAGAGATTAGCTAGTATCACAATGCAATAGCATATATCCCTTTTCAAGAAACCTTTATTAAATAAAAATACATATTTTAATTCAAAGAAAACTTGGCCACTTTTCACGCTATGTCCTCAAGAAGTTTATATGTCTCATCTTCTTTTGTCAAGAAGATATTTTAGCTAGTTTTTCAGCTGGCATTTTCGGGCGTCGGTTGGAAGGTCTTTTACCATTTTACGGACTTCTAGGTTTTTTACAATGGTTATTGCTAGTGAGTCGGTGGAGCTTGACCCTTCGCCAGAGGATGTGCTTACAGTGTGGGGGAAGGATTTAAGCGAGCAGAACATTGGAGAGCTGATTGAAAAGCTCGAAAGGAATGGAGCTGGAGCGGTTTTGACGGCTGGTACTAGGGCTGCAAGTTTTGCAAAGGGTCTGTTGGAGGAAAGCTGGGATCTATCGGGCAATTTGGGCACCGATGGCAGGAGAAATGAGAAGGAACCCTCACTGTCAGGTTTGAGCTCGTGGAGAGACAAATGTTCCGCTGTGCCGTCTGGTAAGTTAACATCTCCAGCCAAGATCTTTTGTCCATCCGGGGGATTAGAAGACATAATTAATTCAGTCCAGAACAGAGGGGTGTGGAGATCGGTAGGAGGTTTAAACGTTACAGGGAAGGAGGTCGGGAGAGGCACCCATCCATCTGCAGTAAGCAAGGGGCTTTTTACAGAGAACCCTCCTTTGGGAATCGGTGGGTCGGTAGGATTGCTCTCCGGAGCAGGCGGACAAGTTTCACAGGGAACGGTTTCGACTTCACCGGCAGCAGGGACGGTTCATGGAAAGGTCATCTCGGAGTTTGAAGGGGTAGGCAGCCCAGTTGAGGGTTTGGTCGAAACCCCACCATCGGATGGGGACGTGCAGGTTATTAGGCCGGAATTTGGGCCCCAAAGGGACGACGGTTTACATGACCCAGAGCTCGGGGACCAGAATGCACACCCGGAGGTGACAAGGGTTGGGGAGAAAAGAAAGAAAGCTAAACCCTTAAAGACTAAGACCTTCTCAGAGCTCGTTCTTGATATGGATATGCATGTGGATGGCGTCCTAGAGATCGCAGAAGTTACTCTGGTGGGCAGAATCAGGGGGCGGCCCGTCTCCGGCAAAGATCTTAGACAGTGGGCATCGAGTCAGTGGGCAAACTCCCCAGCGGCCTCATGCAAGATCAACTCTCTGGTCAAAGGTTGGTTTATGGCCCGTTTCAGCAGTAAAGAGGCCATGGAATGGGTTGAAGGAAAAATTTGGGAATTTGGGAACAGACCGGTTTTCTTTAAGAGATGGACGCCGCTTTTTGATGCAGCAAAAGAGAAGGTTGATGAGTTTCCCGTCTGGGTAAGGGCTCCGAGTCTCCCTCCTTATCTCTGGGCGGACTCTGTCTTCAAGTCTATTGGGAACCTCTTGGGAACATACCTGGACGCAGATAGATCGTATCTTGACACTTTCGAAATGGGGGTGGCAAGGATTCTGGTGAGGTTAAATCCCAAGGAGGGACTGGCAAAATCCATCACTCTGAGATATAGGGAGTACGTGGTTGAGCAGCCGTTGGACTATGAACTACTCCCGTTTCGCTGTCATCGCTGCCATGAATATGGGCACCTGGCAAGAGATTGCCCGTTGGGTAGGAGGAAGAGGAGGACCTATAGAGATGAAAAGGAGTGGGAAAGGAGTAGCAGGCGGGTCGGGAGCGAGCAGGAGGAGGTCATTCCAGATGGGAAGCCTGTGGAGGAGCAACTGCAGCAGACAATGGAAGGGAAGCTCAAGGACGACGGAGATGCGAGGATTTTGTCTGAGGACCAACCAACTCTGGACCCCTCTCCTTCTGTTCCGGTTGCGGTCTCAGCGGAAGATCAACCGGGTATGCTATTTCCTCATCATACCTCTGTCTCTTGTTCTGAATCTGTTGAAGGGGGGGTTTCTAAGTTAGAAAATGTTAAGTCTGTTATGCAAAATATTGAAAATATCACGTCTGATCTTCCCTCCTTAAATCTGAACTGTGAGGATTTCCCTCCTTTGGTTTCCGGTGTTGGAGCCTCTTCTGGTGGATGTCAATATAATCTTAGATCTCATAGCAAAAAACCGGGGTGCTCGAAGGAGCTTTTGGACCCTGTTGGTGGTTTGGGCACTGAAACTCCAAAATCCTGCCCAAAGAAGGGTAGAGGAAGAAAATCCATGTTTTCAAAAACTCAAGCAAAAGCCGTTTTTGATGTAGCAGATGGGAAACAGATGACAATTCCCGGGGCGCTTAGAGCAGCAAAACCCCCAGAGTCTGTTATAAAATGATTTGCCTTTCATGGAACTGCAGGGGTTTAGCTAGTAAACCCAAAAAACTAGCTTTAAAAGATCTTATTGCTCGAAACAACCCGGACATAGTCTTCCTTCAAGAAACTCTGGGAAAAGGTTCGGATGTTGAATCCTCCTTGGGCTCTCTTTTTCCAGGATGGGTATTCATAGCTGCAGATGCTAGTGGACATTCAGGAGGACTAGCCTTGGGTTTTAAAAAGGGAAGACTGAAGGTCTTAAGCTCCTGGGGGTTACCAAATGTGTTGGGAGTGGAGGTGGTATCCCCTGATTTCGACATCCCTCTGCTGTTTGTAAATGTCTACGGCCCTTGTCAGGGTCGGGTCTCTTTCTGGAACGACCTTCTCTCAAAAGACTTGTTAAAAGACAGAAATCTTATCATTGGGGGAGACCTAAATTTCTCGATGGGAATTGCTGAAGCCTGGGGGCCTCTTGCGAGGGAGGATCCATTGACTGACTTCTTCTCAAATATCCTTCTCTCACATCATCTGATTGATGTCAATATCATTAAAGCAAAACCTACATGGAGAAATAGAAGAACGGGGGAAGACAGAATTGCGAAAAGACTAGATCGTTTCCTTATAAATGAAAGATTGGCCTCTGGTATTCCTCTGTTCCGTCAATGGGTGGGTGATGGGGGAAACTCAGACCATTTTCCTATCTTTCTGGAGTTCTCCAAGCCACCCTCAAAACCTGCGGCGCCTTTCAAATTCAATGCTTCTTGGCTTCAGGAGGAATCATACATCAAGCTTTTTAATGAGACTTGGAGACATGCAAGCCAGGAGCATTCGGTGAATAAAGCTGGCCGGTTCTTGGAGAACCTCAAAAGACTAAAAAAAGCTACAATTGAATGGGCAGCAGCGAGGAGGAAAAAGCAAGTGGAAGATTTAGTGAGTATTGATGAGGCACTGGGGGCTCTCGAAGATCCAGCAAACGATTCTTATTCATCTCAGGAGTCGAAAGAAAGAATTCTGGCTCTGGAAAAGAGAAGGGCGAAGATCCTATTGGAAAGAGAAGAGGAGTGGAGATTAAAAAGTAGGGCTATTTGGTTGAAAGCAGGGGATGAAAATACTAAATTCTTCCATAACTTTGCAAAAGGGAGGAGGAATGCAAACACTATATGGAAGCTAAGGGATGCTGAAGGCAGGGAGGCTTCATCTTTTGAGGAACTGTCCTCTATGGGGAAATCTCATTTTCACTCTCTCTTCTCGGATCCGGGGGACATTTCTTTGCCTGAAATTATTAGAACTGCCCAGGCTTTCCCTCGGTTTGTGGAGGAGGAAGATGCGGATGATCTTTTCAGAGAAGTGACAAAGGAAGAAGTAGAACATGTAATAAAGTCTATGCCAAAAGACAAAAGCCCAGGACCCGATGGATGGACCATAGAACTTTTTGCACATTTCTTTGAATCTATTGGGGCTGAGCTTACTGAAGTAGTTGAAGAATCTAGAGTTAAAGGGGAAATCTATGGTCCTTTCAATGCAACTTTCATTGCACTTATCCCTAAAAAAGAAGATCCTGGCTCTTTTGAAGATTTTAGGCCTATCTCTCTGTGCAATACCATTTACAAGATTATTGCAAAGATCATTGCTGTTCGCTTGAAACCCTTTTTATCTGGCTGTATTTCAAAGGAACAATTTGGGTTCTTGGATGGGAGGCAAATTCATGAAGCTATAGGGGTAGCTCAAGAAACTATTCACAGTTTAAGGCAAGCAAACAAGAAGGGGGCAGTGCTTAAAATAGACCTATCAAAAGCATATGACAGGGTCAGTTGGATGTATTTAAAGCTACTGCTGACACATTTAGGGTTCCAGGTGGGTTTCATAAACTGGATTATGGGATGTGTCACAAATGTAAACTTTGCTGTCCTGATTAATGGAGCTGCTTCCCAATTCTTTAGAAGCCAAAGAGGACTGCGCCAAGGATGTCCACTTTCTCCTCTTCTCTTCCTTCTTGCTGCGGAAGGCTTGAGCAGGCTTATGGCAAAGGCAAAACAATCAGGTTTGGTAAAAGGTTTGGAAGTTGCTGTCAACCTGTTTATTACTCACCTGCTCTTTGTTGATGATATTCTTCTTTTTACAAATGGGAACTTAAATGAAATTTTAGAGATTAAGCGCATTCTTGATCTGTTCCTAAAGGCTACAGGGCTCCAAATAAACGAGAGGAAGTCACAACTTATTTTTGAAGGTTTCAATAGACAAGAGGAGAATATGATCGCAGGCCAGCTGCCCTTTGGCACCTGTAATATGGAGCAGCCCTTCAAATATCTGGGTTTTTGGCTAAAACCATCTTCTTATAGAAAGCAAGACTGGAATTGGCTAATTGCGAAGATTGAACAAAAAATTTCTCATTGGAGCTTTAAGTGGCTTTCAAGGGCGGGAAGGCTTACTTTGGTAAATGCTGTTCTCCAGGCTATTCCGGTATTCTGGGCTGCTTTGACTTGGATTCCAAAAGGAACTCTTCACAAAATCAAGCAGATTTGTAGTAGATTCTTATGGTCAGGATCAAAGGAAGATTCCGTGCTCCCTTGGGTGGCATGGGACAAGATAGCAAGACCAAAGGACTGGGGTGGTTGGGGTTTGAAAAGCCCCACAGATTTCAGTCTGGCTTTAGCTGCAAAATCGGGTTGGAGGGTTATCACTATGGAAAATCTCTGGACAAAGGTGGTAAGGCGAAAGTACATTGATCCCACACCACTGGAAGATTGGATTAGAATGCCAAATAAAAAAGGAAGAAGCTGCTCTGTTATTTGGAAAGCCACTACGGAGGCTTTCAAGGTTATTGAACAAGGGCTAGCTTGGAGGGTGGGAAATGGAGAAAATGTTAGGATTGGAAGGGATCCTTGGGTTGGGTGTAGTGAGGGTTTCGCTCTTTCCCCTGGTATGCTTAATCACCTGGATGATATTGGTATTAGGAACTTAAGGCAGATTGCAAATTTGGAGCAGTACTCCATTTGGGGACAGGTTTGGAGGTCTGAGGTCGAGATAGGAATCGATCCTGCTTGGAGAGTGGAATGGCAGGCTTTCATCCAAGAACTTAGAAGATCAAACGTAAGAATCTCGGACAGATCAGATGCTCTGGTTTGGGCTCATGCGGAGACAGGCTTATATTCGCCAAAGGCTGGCTATAGCTTACTGATGAAGAATAAAGGCTGGAACCCGCCAGTCTGGTGGTCAAAACCTTTATTTAAGCTAAAGTGTCCTAAAAAAGCAAGAATTTTCTTCTGGTGTGCCTTAAATTATAAGATCCCTACATGGGAAGTTCTGCAAGCTCGCTTCAAACAAGGACCTGGTAGATGCCCTTTGTGTTTCACTGAGTCTGAATCCATCTCGCATCTGTTCATCCTTTGCCCCTTTACAAAACAGGTGTGGGCTGAAGTGGAAAGATTGATAAATGTAAAAATCAGATGGGAAGGTGACTGTTTGACCACAGCTTGGGAATACTGGTGGAATCACTTTCAAGAGAGGAATTTAAGGAATTTACCTCCCATCATCTGCTGGGGTATCTGGATTGCTAGGAACCGAAGCATCTTCTGTGAGCAGCTGACTCCGGGGACAGCTATTGCCATTCAAAGCAGTGCCATCCTTGAAAGCATACCTATAAAGGAGGTTTCTACAAACGCTACCCCGCGGAAGGAACCATGCATCAGAGAAGGGATCCCGTGGGCTTTTTTTGACGGGGCTGCTCAAAATGACTACACGGGGGCCGGATTGTGCATCCACCTTAGTGGTTCACATTCTCTCAAAGCTTCGGTGGGAATTGGAAGGGGGACAAATAATTTCGCTGAACTCACTGCTCTTAAACTGCTCCTATGTTGGCTTGTTCACAAACATATCCTCACAGTTCAGATTTTCGGTGATTCGCTGAATGTTATAAATTGGGTTTTGGGGAAGCATAGATGTCAGAACTATTTGTTGTTGCCATTACTTGAAGAGATCCAAACCTTAAAACAGCAGTTTAATGTTTTCTCAATTGCTCACATATACAGGGAATTCAATGAGGAAGCGGATAGATTTTCTAAAGAAGGCTTGCGGCAGGCTGTGGGTGCTTGGAGAATAACTGAACAGGAACATGATCAGATCCGTGTGTCGGATCAAGCTCCAAATATATAAATCTTCCACAAAAGATGCTCTTTTATATGCGCTGGTTTTTTTCCTGTTAGCGGTTAGAACAAGATGACAACGTTCCAAACTGATAATTTTACTCTTATGTTTTTATAAGCTCTGGTTTAAAGAGCGAACTATATGCTGGTCAAACTTTTATGCTTTGATCCTGGGTTGTTTTCCATATGTATGGAGGCCCAGGAAGCACTGCGGTTTTTTCCTTGAGAGTACATGCAAATTAGAAATGGCTGTAAAAGCCGGGTTCAGCAGATGTTTTTAGAGCCCTGTAGGGGCGCTAATGATCCTACCAGAGGAGTCTCGGCTCCTAAACAGGCAGTTTATGCAGAATGTTAACTCAAAAGCATTGTAACTTTTTTATATCTTATAAGAAAGTTCGTTTTTTTCCTGGGAAAAAAAGAAGATATTTTAGCTATATTTAGCAAGGATTTTAATCCAAGAAAATGACAATAGACCAGCATTTCACACACAAGACTCACATGTAGTCTTTCTAAGAAGAACTACCTTTTTTTATCACCAAGAAACATATATAAAATAACCAATCTTTAACATATTTTCTCTACCAAAAAAACATGTTAAATATTCAATCTTTTACTGCATGCACTAACGTATTTTCTTTACCAAGAAAACATATAAAATAATCATTCTTTTACTGCATGCATTAACATATTTTCTTACTAAGAAAACATATAAAACAATCATTCTTTTACTGCATGCATTAACATATTTTCTTACCAAGAAAACATATAAAACAATCATTCTTTTACTGCATGCACTAAAATTCTTTCTTTATCGAGAAATATTCAAAACGATAAAAAGATTCCTAGCTTCATCAGAGAAACGCCCAGAAACTTACACTTGTGGAGGAAAGAACCTTCATGTCAAGACGTCGTGCCATGAAACCCCTACATACAGAAGAATACTAGAACGAACCCTACTCTGTCCTCTTGATGTATTACTTTTGTGTTAAACACGCAAGCAAAGGAGGGCACAATAAGAGACTCACTGCAAAGGCAAACATTGAGAAAAAGGAACAAAAGCTTACCTTAAAGAGCATGTACTTTAGATGAAAGATGTATGATGCCAAACCCTTACTCGCCCTCCTTCAGGTTTTGGTAAATGTGAACAGGGGTTTGAAGAGGAAGTGTCTCATAGCAGTTCAATCCGTACAACCTCCGGAACAAACCTCCATCAAGCTTACCTGGCTGTAGGTTCAAGCAAAAATTGGTATTGCAACAGAGTCTTCTCACTAATAATCGATGGTCGCTCTTAAGACGTAACCCCCAAAACGCCCTCGGATTCCCTCCTCTCCCATTTCATCTTCAATCTTGTTTCTTAATATCAAGAATGAGTTTTTGTAACTGATGCGTAACTTTTAAAATTACTATTTCATAACTGATCGATTTACCTTGAGTTATTTACGAGAGGGATATGACAGTTTGCAAGTCATGAGATTCAATTATTAAAATAGATCTAAATTGATTTCGTTTCAATATAAAGTGAAAAAAGTTTAAAAACACTTATAAATATATAATATATATTTAAAAATATATATATAATTTTTTTTAAACATAAATTGGAGAGAAATTTATGTACACATTATAATAGATTTAATAAAAACTAATATTAAACTAGCTAAGATCCATCTTAATTTGGGATCTACTACTAGTTGCAAGGGATCAAATCTCTTTTCACTCTCAATGAGGTTCGCAAGTCATTAGATTCACTTATTAAAAGAATCTAAACTAATTTAATTAATTTTCAAGCAAAAACTTGTGTATTTATTGATTATAACTAATTTTTTTATAAAAAAGTAGATTATTATTATTATCTAATTTAGTGATTTAATTGCTAAATTTATTAAAACATACATATTCTATCTTTCTGATTCACTTATTAAAAGAATCTAAACTAATTTAATTAATTTTCAAGCAAGAACTTGTGTGTTTATTGATTATAACTAACTAGATTATTATTATTATCTAATTTAGTAATTTAATTGCTAAATTTATTAAAACATACATATTCCATCTTTCTGATTTTAAACCTAACATACATATTCCATCTTTCTGATTTTAAACCTAACATTTTTTTAAGGGAAAATATATGCTTTGACGATTAAAACTACTCAAAATATATAATTTAAAACTAAATTTATAATAATTATTTTTAATATTATTCTAAATAAATACTTTTATAAAATTAATAAAAAGATTATTTATCTATATATCGTATAGAATCCGAAACCTTTTGTTCTTGTATTTCTAATAACAAAATATAAAAGAGTCACTTAGTCATGGAACGAATACACGTAAAGATTCTTTTAGTCATTGAACGAATACACGTAAAAGATCATTTATTACTTTAATGGCAATATAAAATCTAATTGGTTTTTTCTATTTAGAAGCAATATTGAATCCAAACTGTCCTTTTAAAAGATAATATTCAGGGAGCAAAATAGAGTAATGAATATATTTTATTTAAATATTGTATAATATTAGTTATTGTTCGTTGGATAAAGAGGTATTTTTTAATCTGGTATGATAGTTTTGTTGTGATGTCAAATAAATATTTTTATTTTTATTTTGATTTTGATTTGAAAAAAAAATAAAAATTAATTTTAATTATAAAGTTAAATTAAATTATAAAATTAATTTAATTTATTAATTCATAGTATTTGTTATAATAAAGTTTATTTAAATGTTTGATAAAATTTATTATAGATAGGAGTTGATCTTTTTAGCATTTAGTAGATTTAGATTTAAGATGAATTCAGGTTAGTTAATTTAGAGTAGTGCAGGGTGGAATAGAACCCACCTTTTGTTGGTAAAGGAGGAATTGATCCATTATGTTAATATAATAAATTTAAAAAATGAGGAGACTAAATTTTTATGTTGTTGTTTCCACCTTTTGTTGGTAAAGGAGGAATTGATCCATTATGTTAATATAATAAATTTAAAAAATGAGGAGACTAAATTTTTATGTTGTTGTTTTGGGTATATTTTTTGATTGATTTTATTGGAAATTTAGTAAATAAACCTAACAACCTGATCGTGGTAAACAAATGTTTATCCATTATATTAGCACTTTTAAAAATTAGGAAAATGATAAATTTGTATATTTGTTTTTTGGGTATATTTTTTATTAATTTTGTTTAAAATTAAAGATGTCTTTCAATCTTAATTTTAAGTTATTTAATTTATACATCACAGTACTTCAAAAATCAAGTCTTTTAAAACCTTGAATTTGTTTATAAAGTCAAATATATATTTTAAATATAAAAAAACACAACATCCACAATTCTTTTAAAACCTTGAATTTGTTTATAAAGTCAAAAATATATTTTAAATATAAAAAAACACAATAACATCCACAATTCTTTTACTAAATTTGCCCCCAAAAAACAAAAAATCACAACCTCAAATTTCAAATAATTAAATTATGCGATGATTTTAATTCTTATACACTAAAACCAAACCATGTGCTTATGTGTATCAAGATTACAAGTATAATGAAAAAGTGCATAAACCATTCCCAAAGATTGACTAACCTGAATGGCTAGAGAGCCTGGCCCCGTAGGATATTAGACAGACTGTCGTCGAATGGTTTTATTACTCTCCGACAACAGAAATCCATGTTTACCCGCTTTAATGGAAAGCCCAGGATTATCTAAGTTCCTGACTTCTATTATTTCCAATAATATACATCAAGAATGTCTGGCTAATAAGACTTGGAAGGAAACCATAAAAATTAAGTTGAAGAGAAAGGTGTTGATTTTCACAAAGAAGCTGAAGCTGAAGCTGCTCAAAAAATGTAAAAGTTGTACGGATCAGTGAGTCAAAGTTTGAAGCAATCATCTGAAATCAGGATTAGAAAAACTCCAAAATCATGGCCCAATTCAAACACAAATTTCATAGATTACGTCAAGAAAAAAGCCAATAACCAAATACTGTGGGATTTTTCCCTAAGAAATGAGGACCTACTTACAGTGAAGGAGATGAGTCCCGCTCCAAATCGTGTCAATAACCTCCCCAAATACAGGAATGAAGCACCCTGAAACAATATAGAACCAAAAGGATTCATCGAAGCTCTGGAAGTGTAAGAACAATCCCCGTCCTTTAAAACATAATTCACAATTTTATCCGATCTTCATATAATTCATAATTCACAAAGTAAGGATATAATATGTAACAACGGTTAGCAACCAAGAAGACCGACCATAATCAGATTTTTAATTCTCGCATGAAACTTAGGGCAAGGCAGGTCAAACAGCTCAATATTAAGAATGCAATTATAATAGGACATGAGAAGCAAAAAAAAAACTAGCTTAAATTAGGACATGAGAAGGGAAAAAAAAAACTAGCTTAAATTAGGATGTAGATCAAAGTGATTGGAAAATGCAGTATCAGATATTGATATTGATTACAGTACTCATGCAGTATCATGACCAAATTGATATCGGTAATGCCTATTTAAGGCGACCATACCCATGGTAAATGCTCACAACTGGCATTTGAAACACAGATTTTCATAGATCAGTGAGTGCTCCCATTCGTACTCTTAAATCATCGTAGCTAAGCTTTTTGTAACATCTAAATAAACAGAGGACCATCAAGTATTCCCCTATGTCTTTTATAATTTTAAATCAATAGTTGTTAATTAATTATCACATATTCTTTCAAGATTATATAAGCCTTTCTTGAAATGACTGCAACATACCAAAAGTGCTGAAAAATGTTGTTGTGTTTACACCATATATGGTGTTGATGCTGTTTAATTTCATACATTCTTGTCTAGATGCCGAGTGACTTCTATGTAAATATAACTGCAGATTCCATGTTCTTTTCTCTCCTCAATCTTCTAAAACCATGCTATTCAGAAACAAAGTCCCAACATGATCAAGGATTTTTCAAGGCCATAAATAAAATTCTTACAAATAAAGTCAACAACTAAAGAAGAGAGAGCCTTTGTTTTTTCCTTACTTATTATATTTTATCAAGTGTATTGATAGAGGCCATATCCACAGAATTTCACTATGATGGTAGATAAACAAATTTTTTTTAAAGCAAGTCATGCAAAAATTCAAAGAAGTGTCTACCTTTGAAAGGAAATTTCAGAAACCCAGAATAAGATACAGAAAGAGTAGATGGGGAGAAACAATATATCCCAAATACAAATATGTTATATGGAACTGTCTTTTACGGTTTAAGGAAAAACTGAAATACAAGCGGGCAGGAGGCTAGCTTTACACTGTGTGAACTCTTAAAAAAATAACAGTCAGAGATTAGTATTATAGAGAGAAAGACCTGAGACTTGAACAAAGGATGTATCAAGGCTTTCCGTGACAAACCCTAAGCAAGTATAATAACCTCTTCTGTGACAATAGTTTCCAGAAGACTGCTTGAGTTTAAGGGCCGAGCCAACTCTACAAGATAGCAGAGTATTACGAACACTAAACAGATACCTATCCGGATAAGATAATTAAAGATTCACAAAATCAACTCCTGAGGAAACAAGCGCGGAACTAAAACGACTCGGTAACAGCAGTGCATAACCAGTAATTACTGGCGTCTCATTAACAGGGAAAGAAGTTGTACATATTAACCGGAAGACTCGGAAGGATCGAGGGTCGACAACCCATAACCTGGAACCGATTCGGCCCAAAACGATCAGGAGATCACATTTGCATTTGATCCGACAAATACAAGAAACTTTATGAACCCCTTGTAGTAAGGGAAACCCTCAGCATCGAAGGAAGAAAACATATAACACTCTCACATGAAACTTTAACTGATGTGAAACAGCAGCAAAATAAAAGAGTACTTAGTATTCAGAATGGTGAACCCGTAACAAATTGATTCTTTCAGTCAAGTAGCTTAAATGAAGCTTATTGGTATTCTTTAACATCAAATTTTCTATTCTCGGCACAGGATTAATATCAAATAAGGTAATCATACAATTATATCAGAGTACAAATAATGCACCAGACTAGGCATAGACTAGGCATAGTGTTGAATTAAGCAAGCAAAAACCCTTGGTTGCACGCCTAAAATAGGAAACCGTGCTATACAAAAACAGAGTGCATTTCTTAGATAATTTAACATCTCCGTGTACCAAACAGTAAACTTAGTAACAAGCGGAGCTAACCAGACCTAACCCCTTCCTGAAGGGATTGCAAGGTCTGCCCGGAAAACGGACTTAAACTAAGAGCTCAGGAATCAGTTTACAGATACCTCAATGGGCATTAGACTCCTTAGATTTAAATGTCAGCCGCATCCTTCAATACAACGGGAAAGAGTACCCAGCAACAGCGCAGAGCTGTCCGAACTTCACCACTTCCCACACATTCAACTTTGGAAATCTAAGAGCTAACAGGCAGAATGCCTTAAGAGACGAACCATCCAGTTCCAAGCAACCAAGAAACCGCGGTAGTTGCTTACCCGAGAAATGGCGAGCGGAGGAATTTGGCTGGAAGCACAGTTCTCTGCTTTGAAAAGTAGCCCGGATCCTCTGGAGAAGAACCTGTAGAAATCACCACAGCTGCTTAGCGATGAGAAAGGGAAACGATGAAAACAACAAAAAGAAACTGTACCTAAGGTCAATCAACTTAACTGGGTTACCTTGCCTTCACCAGGAAGTTGCAGCGCGGGGGTAAACCTGTGACCTTGCAGTGGAGTCCACGCATCGAGTCCCCGGCCCTGAGCCGAAGGCAGAACCAGCGCCACGGAAGGCACGGAGAAAGGCAGAACGGAGTCCGGGACGAAGATCGGAAATGAGACCAAGCAGCCGAGAGATAGCTTGAACCCGACTTAAGACAAACTCTGACCGTAGGATGCAACGCTGAGTTCGATGAGCTTAACTGTTGCTCGTGCCACGTACCACAGCAGAGCAGGACACTAAATACATAATCGGTAAAAATCTTCATAAGAGATAAGGTAGATAGCTGGGTAAAGAAGGGAGATGACAACTGTAAACCACACACGCTGTGTATATGCAGTGATCAATCAGTGAAGCTTGACACAAGCAACTAACATGTATTAATTGAGATTAATTATATTAAAAATGTTATCTTTGGTACTATTTTTATTTTTTATTTTTTTTCTCTTAAAACAAATATATTACCGAATCAAAATTAAAAATGTTATCTTTGGTACTACATTAAATAACGTTAGTCAATTATGATATAAAATTACTTCAATGACATGGTATCTAACATATGTAAACATAATAGAACATCTTAATCATAATTCATTGTTTATAATATCTTATCAACTCAGGAAAAATCATAAATTGTAATACAAACTTAGTATAAATTATAAATCATATTATGAATTTAGTTAAACAAAAAGGCATCTATAATATATCATAACAAGTTGTACAATATAAACATTATTGTAAAACATATCAAAAGAAAGATCTTCTAGATCACATCAAAACATTTTTAACACATACATTTCTAACACATTAAAAAGATGGTAGTCTAAAAATGCAGTAAATTGACCCATAAAACAATGTAATTTTCCAACAATTTTTTTTTTTTTCAAAGAAAAAGCAGTATGGTATTTATATTATGTCAAAAACAGTTCTGTATTTACAGAAATATGGAGAGCGTATTGTCCTAGATATGGGTTCAAGATTTTGAGTGTCTTTGGGGATTTTGATGGTGTTAAATTCATTGGAATTCAAACATTCTTACCATCAAATATTCTTACCATCAAACCAACTAGTAGTCCACACAAATCACCCCATCCCTAAAAAAACTTCTAGTAGTCCACACAAATCACCCCATCAAATTATTCAGTAGTCCACAGAAATCACCCCATCCCTTAAAAACTTCTAGTAGTCCACAGAAATCACCCCATCAAATTATTCAGTAGTCCACACACAAATCACCCCCATTATGACCCTAATTGCAATTTGTATCATTGCAACTCCCAAACTGCAAAATAAATCGCAGGAGGGGCCGCTTCCGTCGGTGATAAACAGTAAAGCCAGCCCACCCAAACACAAACCGACTGAAAAGATCAGCCGAGTCCGCCATGTGAAACCGGGGGGTGGAAGCAGCTCCAATATCTTCTTAATGGCGGCTTTCCTGATCTCTTTCATCAACTCATGAGCCATCTCCCGCAAGAGACTATTAACGGCTTCTTTCAAACCTGCAAACATTTATTCATGCAATGGAAAGCATACCTCAACACTACCACTTCGAGCCTCTTTATACCACATTCCTAAGATGGATATTCGAGCAAGGAAAGACTGATTAATACAGCAATGGAAAAAGAGATACGAAGACTAAGCAAAAAGAGATACTGATTAATACAGCCAAGGAAAGACTGATTAATATAGCAATGGAAAAAGAGATACGAAGACTAAGCAAAAAGAGAGACTTCAACCGACTTGAAAGATGATTGTAGCTGTTCATTTTTATTTTGGTTCTTTAATGTTTTGGTAAATTTAAAATTATAATACACTACCACTTCGAGCCTCTTTATACCACATTCCTAAGATGGATATTCGAGCCAAGGAAAGACTGATTAATACAGCAATGGAAAAAGAGATATTTTGGTTCTTTAATGTTTTGGTAAATTTAAAATTATAATACACTACCACTTCGAGCCTCTTTATACCACATTCCTGAGATGGATATTCGAGCCAAGGAAAGACGGATTAATACAGCCAAGGAAAGACTGATTAATACAGCAATGGAAAAAGAGATACTGATATTCGAGCCAAGGAAAGACTGATTAATACAGCCAAGGAAAGACTGATTAACACAGCAATGGAAAAAGAGATACTGATATTCGAGCCAAGGAAAGACTGATTAAAACAGCCAAGGAAAGATTGATTAATACAGCAATGGAAAAAGAGATACTGATATTCGAGCCAAGGAAAAACTGATTAACACAGCAATGGAAAAAGAGATACTGATATTCGAGCCAAGGAAAGACTGATTAATACCGCCAAGGAAAGACTGATTAACACAGATTAATACAGCCAAGGAAAGACTGATTAACACAGCAATGGAAAAAGAGATACTGATATTCGAGCCAAGGAAAGACGGATTAAAACAGCCAAGGAAAGATTGATTAATACAGCAATGGAAAAAGAGATACTGATATTCGAGCCAAGGAAAGACTGATTAACACAGCAATGGAAAAAGAGATACTGATGTTCGAGCCAAGGAAAGACTGATTAATACCGCCAAGGAAAGACTGATTAACACAGATTAATACAGCCAAGGAAAGACTGATTAACACAGCAATGGAAAAAGAGATACTGATATTCGAGCCAAGGAAAGACTGATTAATACAGCCAAGGAAAGACTGATTAACACAGCAATGGAAAAAGAGATACGAAGACTAAGCAAAAAGAGATACCATGAATTTTGTAATAATTATGCAGAAAGATAGAATATGGAAAAAGAGATACGAAGACTAAGCAAAAAGAGATACCATGAATTTTGTAATAATTATGCAGAAAGATAGAAAATGGAAAAAGAGATACGAAGACTAAGCTAAAAGAGATACCATGAATTTTGTAATAATTATGCAGAAAGATAGAATATGTATGTCTTAATAAATTTAGAAGGATAGAATATGTATGTCTTAATAAATTTAGCAATTAAATCACTAAATTGGATAATAATCTATTTTTTATAATAATAAAAAAATTAGTTATAATCAATAAATACAAGTTTTTGCTTGAAAATTAATTAAATCAGTTTAGATTTTTTTAATAAGAGAATTTCATGACTTGCAAACCTCATTGAGAGTGAAAAGAAATTTGATCCCTTGCAACTAGTAGTAGATCCCAAATTAAGATGGATCTTGGCTAGTTTAATATTAATTTTTATTAAATCTATTATAATGTGTACATAAATTGCTCTCCATTTTATGTTTAAAAAAAATTATAATTTTTTTTAAATATGTATTATATATTCAAAAATGTTTTTAAACTTTTTTCACTCTATATTGAAAGGAAATCAATTTAGATCTATTTTAATAACTGAATCTCATGACTTGCAAACCTCATTGAGAGTGAAAAGAGATTTGATCCTTTGCAACTAGTAGTAGATCCCCAATTAAGATAGATATTGGCAAGTTTAATATTAATTTTTATTAAAGCTATTATAATATGTATACATAAATCGCTCTCCTTTTAATGTTTTAAAAAAAAATTATAAACTTTTTTAAAATATATCTTTATATATTCAAAAATGCTTTTAATTTTTTTTTCACTCCATATTGAAACAAAATCTCATAGAATTTTCTTTAAAATATATATTTATATATTCAAAAATATTTTAAATAATTTTTATTGATTTAAAATGTGGAATATTTCTCATATATATAATTATGTAACATTGAATTTAAAGTGGTATTTTAACATTTTAACATTTTAATATTTTTTTGAGTATATTCTTTAACTTATTTAACTTATTGTTAAAATTGAGATCACATTTAAATTAATGTTTAAACACACAAAATTAATTAAACTTTTTCTCAGTAATGACGACTTATTGACTTATAATATCTTAGACAATATTTGAAAAAAACAACACAAAATTTAATTTAAAAAAAAGTCAACACATTCATAATGAGATAATCTATATGTGGTATATTAATTTTGAACTCTATGACTTAGGGTTTTGCATGAAGAATTCATACTTGGAGAAGCTCCTCATCGTTTGAAAGCAAGATCGCTCATAGTGGAAAACAATGCTGGGAAGAGGTTCTCAGAGAGCTTCTTGTGGAAAATAATGGTGGAAAGAGTTTCTGGGATGACTAGATGTTGATTATTGAGAGCTTCCCAAATATAATATTATGAGGATGACGATAGTTGTAACACATCTTACTACATAAAAAAATCTTTAAATATATATATGTTTAAACAATTATTACTCAATTCTGTAACTTTAATGTTAAATCTTATATGTTTAAGCTATAATGTGAACATAGATATGTGATTGGGAATATCGATGAGTTTGGAAGATGATTAACTCGGATCTAGATTATATGGTTGATTACGTGTTGTATTGGCTTGACTCCACTTGGCACCTCCTTGAGAGTTGTGATAGTTCTCTCCCCTAGCACATGGGATTCGAATTAATGTCGAGGTAATGGATGCTAAGGTTTTATCGGTGAATCCATTTGGCTTAGAGATTCATAACCTGTCGTCTTTAGGCGAGCTTCTGGTGATAAGATAAGGTTATCAGTTAATCCTTAGCTTCTTTTCCTATTTCCTCCTTTACCACGATGTGCATCCATTGATAGTAAGGATGTTGCAGGTATGCTCCGTGGAGGTTGTCTCATTTTCTCCCTCGGTCAAGGTGTCAGTACGAGGACGGTCTTCTGCGAGAGAAATTCAGGTTTTCCCTGTCACTGTGGATTAACTATTTGAGGTATTTTTTGATATTGGTTTAATGCTTACATTTGTGTTATTAGGTCCTCAGACCTTCCTTAACTGGAATGATTCTCCTCAGGTAATCTAGAGTTAATGATTTATATTTATATTATTGTGAAAGGTTATGAATCTGGAGCTCTAACCCTCTGGATGGTCTCACAGGTAACCCTCTCTCCTTACTATTGGAGCATAATCACTCTTGGAACGTAACAGAACATAGGTAGCCTAACAGCGTGCCTTCTGTTATGCCTCCAGTTTGGTCTGTTAAGAACCCTGACGACATTGATCTGGATATTCATACTTAGCTGTTGTATAATGGCTAGATTAATTAAGGGTTTGTATAGTTTGTGGTGGGAGCGTTTGTTGGCTCTCAGCGCGGCCAAACCCTCACCGCATTACCAACAGTTCCTATATTTATCGATTGGATTAATATTATGAGGCTTAGACTTTCTATAATGTTTCTTTTTGGTTATAGCGGATCTGCAGTTTGGCTGCGCGATACCTTATTGTATAAACTCCTCTTTTTTTATAGTAAATGAATTTTATGACATACTATGCTTGACTTGATGATGCTTTGTTTTCGCATTTAAAATTTACCATTTCCAAAGGCTTGTTTCTAAATTGTTGTTACGACTTATTGAGTCTCGCCCCTTTTCTTCAGAATAGGCAGAGATTAGAAACGTTCCTTACCGATTTCCTCAATTTTGTATATATACTCATTTATTTGCGTTAACATTTAGATGGAACAACATGTGAGTTCATACTGAAGGTCGTTCATGCGTTTGGGGAAATTTTGTTGGTATTTATATTCTTTGATGGTTTTCTCCGCTAAATGCATTATGTTTTAAATGCTCTACTTCGATAGTAGATGTTTGGTAAATAATAGGAGGAGTCAGAGTTAAGCCCATAATCTCAGAATTATAGTGAACATAATTTCACGTTTTAGAACTAAAATGAATTTATACTTCATTGTCAGGTTTTTGACTTTCTCTGCGATAATTATAGACATTATTGTTCTCTAGTTCTATACTTTTGTGGACAGTTAATTACAGCTTTCAGATCTATATATCGATACTAACAAAGTTTGTATAATTCCTACATCTGTCAATGACATTGTATTGTCTTCATCAGACTTAGAAATCGTAACCCTGTATTGCTTTACCCATAATGTAATGCTAGGAAAGAATAATGTACTAAAACCTTTCTATAATAGATATAGCAGAATATATGGAAATATTAATCATAACAGTGATTATCTATCTTAAATACAATAGAGAATATTGATAGACTTAAAACTCCGTTCCTAATTAAATATGTTTTTCCAGCTGTCAAGTAATAAGAATAGAGTTTGGTTACTTATCTGTTTATGATTATTTTAGAACTATGCAAATACTATTCTTTCTGGAAGGTCTCACCACCCAGCCATGGACTTGGCAATTACATCCAATGTCCCCCTTCGAGCACTTCCTACTCCTGACAGTCACTAGACTTAACACAGTCTGGTATTTTGGGCCTCAGGACTATTGTCCAGCCTCAAGTCACACACCAATTCGATTATTTGCCATAGTTTTGTTTTCCCATTGGTTATTCCTACCCAGCTCAAGGAAAATCCAAGCAGCCCCTCCTACTTCTTTTCCCCTCCTTTTGGGGAAGAGGGATGGCAAATGTTTCTAATTGTTCAAGGAGTTATTGTAACTATTTCCATTCAGTTTTACTTAATCAAACATTATTCAATTTCTTTAAACAAAATATCATGATGTTTTGGCTTTTCTAGCCTTAATTTTTTAACAGCTATGTTAAATAATTTTGCATAAAACTTGGTAAAAACAAAAGTAAATATTGTGCAACAAATGTGTTACATCTCTCCCCCCTTATGAGGGACACCGTCCCCGATGTTCTTCTAAGAAAATAATGTCGGATAGTCCTACAGCATGATCTCCTCTTCTTCCCAAGTGGCCTCCTCCGGGCCAAAGTGCTTCCATTGCACTTTAACCTGGGGGATGGTTTGCTTTCATAAGGTGGTTTCTCTCCGATCTAGAATATGAACAGGCTCTACTAGGAACTCTCCCTCGTGCTTGACCTGCACAATTTACAATTGGCTATTATAATTGCACCAAACAACAATTTAATGTCACATATTCATTTATTTTATTACCTGTATATTTTCCCTGTTAATTATATGTTGAGGGTTATATACATATTTTTTTAGCAATGATACATAGAAAACATTGTGAACCCAGATGTGGCAAGGGAGTGCTAATTTGTATGCCACTGGTCCAATTTGTTCCAGCATTTGGAACGGTCCACAATACCGGGGTGCTAGCTTGGTGCAACCATCCCATTGTAAGGTGCTTTTTCGGGGTTTAAATTTGAAGTATACATGATCCCCTAACTATAATTCTTTATGAGTCCTCTTTTTATCAACATAAACCTTTTGCCTATCCTAAGCGGCCTTTAATTTCTAGCTAACCTTTTTCATTGTGGCCTCCATTTCACCTAACATATCAGGACCCAATGCTAACTTATATCCAGGTTATTCCAGTCCGTGGGTACCCGACACTTCTTTCCATACAACACCTCAAAAGGGCTCATGCCCAAAGATTCGTGATAGCCATTGTGATACGCAAACTCCACTAAATGAAGGTATTCCTCCCACTTGTGTGGTTGTTGCATAATGAACATCCTTAACATGTCTTCTAGGACTTGATTCACTCGTTCTGTTTGGCCATATGTTTGTGGATGGTAGGTGGTATTGAATTGAATCTGGGTACCCGATCCAGCGAAGAGGGTTTCCCAAAATTCGGATGTAAATTTTACATCCCTGTCGGAAATTACTACCCAGGGTATTCCATGTAATCCAAAGATTTCCCTCATGAATATGTCTGCAATTTCTACAGTCTTGTAGGTGGATTTCACAGGTACAAAATGGGTTGTTTTGCTTAGCTTGTCCACTACCACCATAATTGATTCATGATTCTTTTTAGTGCAGGGTAGTCCTATAATAAAATCTAGAGTGATCGTCTCCCATTTCCATTCAGGAATGGGTAACGATTGCAATAGACCAATGGGATGTTGATGATTTGCCTTCACCAACTGACACTCTAGACACTTTGATAAGTATTTCGCAACATCCTTTCTTAAACCTGGCCATAAATAACTTCTCCAGATAGTTGTCAAAAGTTTTTGGTATACTGGGTGAGCGGCATAAGGCTTCCTGTGAAATTCATCCAGTAATAATTGCTTGATAGAATTTTGGTTGGGAATATAAATCTTGTTTCTGAATGTTAACAATTCGTCAGAAGTTATATCATAGTCAGATTGTTTTCCCTTTTTCCGATCCTCTGCTGCTTGCTGCGAAAGAAAAGTGTATTCAGGGTCCTTGAGGGATGCTTCCCTAATAATTTCAAGAAGGTTAGATTGTATTTGACTGAGTTGTATTTCATAGATGCAATTCATTTTCCTGGTTAATGTGTCGGCCACTCGATTTTATTTTCCTTTAAGGTGCTTCATTTTGAAGTCGAATTTGCTCAAAAATGTGGTCCACTTGGCCTGCCGAGCATTTAAACTTGATTGATTAAAAAAAAAAATTAAACTGCTATGATCAGTTAACAACATAAATTTCTTTCCTAGAAGGTAGTGCCACCACATTTTAAGTGCATGCACTACTGCGGTTAACTCTAGATCATAAGCATAGTACCGATGCTCATAGTATTTCAATTTATGTGATTCATACGCTATGACCTTTCCTTCTTGAGTTAATACACCACCAACCCCTTCTTTACTTGCATCTGTGCATACTAGGAATGATTTTTCTGGATATGCTACCTTTAATATTGGTGTAATGTTAAGCAATTACTTCAGCTGCTCAAAACTTTGCTGGCATTCTGCTGTCCAACGAAAGGCACACCCCTTTTTCTGTAGCGAGGTCATAGGAAAGGCTATCTTTGAAATTTTTTTAGTGAATCGACTGTAATATCCTGCCACGCCCAAAAAAGATCTAATATCTGCAACATTTTTTGGGGCTGTCCATTCCATTATAGTTTTGATATTTTCTGGATCTAATGATATACCCTTAGCTGATATAACATGGCTTAAGTACTGAATCTTGTCCTTGTAAAAATCGCACTTGCCATACTTAGCATACAACTGATTGTCTCGCAAAATCTGCAAAACTATTCTTAAGTGCTTTTCATGCTCTTCCTAATTTTTTGAATAAATTAATATATCGTCAATAAAAATCAGCACAAATTTATCTAGGAAAGGCTGAAATATGTTGTGCATCAGGCTCATGAATGTGGCTGGGGCATTGGTAAGACTGAAAGGCAGTACTACGAACTCGTAATGACCGTAACGAGTTCGAAAGGCAGTTTTACAAATGTCCTCATCCTTTATTCGGATCTGGTGGTAACCGGATCTTAGATCAATCTTAGAGAATGTGTTTCCCCCCTGCACTTGATCAAATAAGTCGTCAATACAAGGTAAAGGATATCTATTTTTGACGGTAAGTTTGTTTAGCTGATGATAGTCAATGCATAATCTTAAAGTCCCATCCTTTTTTCAAACAAACAACATAGGGGCTCCCCATGGCGATACACTAGGGCGAATGTACCCTTTGTCTAAAAGTTCATGAAGCTACATTTTGAGTTCTGTTAACTCAAGGACGCTCATGCGATAAGGAGATTTTGAAACAGGCACTGCTCAAGGTATGATTTCGATGGTAAAATCGATATCACGTCTAGGTGGCAACCCAGGAATAGTTTCAAGAAACACATCCACAAAATCATGAATTATAGGAATATTTTCTAATGAAGTCATTTTGTTTTTTTCATTAGAGTATCCTACTTAGACAGCGTAAATCTCGTAGCCTTTTCTAATGAATTTCCCAAGCTGCTTAACAATAATGGGGCGTAACTTCATGCTTTTCTTGATTCCTTCAATTTCCTTCCCTTGCCCTGACTCTATAATGTAGTTCACAGATTTCTATTTACAATCCACTGAGGACCAACGTCCTTCTAACCAATCCATTCCCATTAATACATCATAGGAAACTAAGGGCAATATATTTAGATTAACATGAATGAGCTGCCCTGAAACTGAGAGTGAGCAATTTTCTATTTCAGTAGAAACCTTTCTCTTAGCTCTGGTGGCTAGTAGAACTAGCCAAGATTTCTTAAATTTGCTGGTTGGCAGCTGACATTTTTCTACCACCTTGGGACTAATATAACTTAGACTAGCACCCGGATCAAATAAAACATAAACGGGTTGATCAACAATCATAATTTCGCACTCGATCATGGTGGGCTAGTATTCTGCTTGATGGTCGTCCAAAGCGGCATTAATTCTGGGTGTACTCCTTACTATATCTCAACCTCTGGAGGCTTCTTGCACATTGAAAAGTTTTTATGTTCAAGCTTTGTGCGGGAAATTCTTATAATAATGGGGTTCCCCACATCCCCAGCATTGCAAAGGTGGTTTTGGCGATTGATAAGTTGCAGGCTTATTAATTCCCTCTGTCTGTTTGCTTTCGGGGTATGCTAGAAACTTGGGCGGATTCTTGGTAAATTTCCCAAAGGTTCTTTGCTGATTATTCTGACCATTTCCTACTTTTTGTGGTCTGTTTGGGGGTAAATTCCTCATTCTTCTGCCTAAAGCTCCTTTGGGTGCTTCACTTTTCTGTTTCATCTGCTGGTAACAGATACAAGCTTTTCACACCACATCGTCCATCAATCTAGGATAGTCAAATTCTAACTTTTCCTTCATAAAATTGGGCAAACTGCTAATAAACCGCTAAATTTTTTCTTTTTCCTCCTACATGTATGGGACATATCGTAACAAGGAGGTGAATCGCTTCACATATTCGTCCATAGTCAAGGTTCCCAACCTTAGCTCATGGAACTCCTTTTCTTTTTCGTCATAATAATGCTCAGTCAAGTATTTATCCTTAAAATGTTTCTGGAATTCTTGCCACGTCACTTGTTCTTCATCAATGTTTATCACTGTTTTGATTTCTTCCCACCAGAGAGTGGCCTTTCCCCGTAACTTGTAAACTGCTAATCGTGCCTTGAGTTTGTTGTTGGAAATAATACTGAGAGGGGGGGGGGTGAATCAGTATTATCAGAATTATAAAACTTTTTCAATGCTCAGAAACATATACGCTACTTTCGTTAAGTGAACCAGCGTGTACACGCAACTGTGAATAAAGAAAACAGCGTATAACTAGAAATCTTATAATTCAGTCAGTTTATCTTCAGTTAAGTGCATGAGGACATTATTCACCATATTAAGAGTAAACAGATGCAGTAGAACAGATCACACAGAAACCACACACATGAACACCAGGATATAAGGTGGAAACCCAATGTGGGTGAAAACCACCTGCTGCAAGTCGTCTCTATCTTTCTTTAATATGAAACTTCAGTTTACAATCTTTTTGTACTGGTGCAGCCTTATACCAGTACGCAGGCTACAACCTGCAGAAAGCTACAACCTTCTCTCGTTCTCCAAACTTCCTTGGAAGGGAGCTCCAACCCCCTTTGCTCTTGTACTAGCTAAGATACTAGTACGTAGGTGCTGACCTACAATCTTCTTTCTTTCAGGTACCACCTTTCATACATTTTCAGACTGGATATTCCTGAAGCACAACATTACAATCTGTAGACCACAATTCATTCAACTTTCACAACAGATCATTGAAGCATAAAACAACCAATACTAGCATCATCAAACTTTGAATCACTGAACCACTGAACCCTGTCAATCACCAGTTACCAGAACACAGAGCAGACTACAGAACTCTGCAATAACAGTCAGACCCAACTGTAACTCAAAAATCAAGCTCCAAAATATATACGCTACTTCAATGAGAGAAACCCGCGTATACACGCGCTTTTACCGAAGCCAACCTGCGTACAGATCTAAAAATAAATTCTATCAACTTGCAGCTGTACCAGACATCAGTTAGACCCAGAACATAACATTGCGTCAGTATGCAGATCTAGAAATACGCATAATCAACCATATCATAATAGAGCATTTCAAATCATTAGATCCTGATCTATCCTTTAGATCTAGTCTTTCATCAACCGAAGTGATCTCTCCTTAGCTTAGATCAAGCAACCCAGAACCTGCACCAGATCTCTTTCTTCTTCAGATATTCAAGCCTTTACTGGATGATTTGCCTAATGATCTTCTCCTCCTTATATAGCCTTAGGCCTTGCTCAATACCAAGGGCCAAACCATAGAAATCCAATACCATCAACTTAGAAACTAGGGATCAACACGTCTGTCGAGATACTTTGGTCCAAATACATAGGCTCAAGTACCGAGGACTAACTACCATGGACCAAAGGGAAGCTTCCCGACATATACGCACTTTTCTGTTCATATATCTGCGTGCATACGCGCCTCCGTATATATATATCCTGTGTATACGCGACTTAGTATGCACATATACTGCGTGTATACGCAGCTTGGACTTGATTAACCGGCGTATATTAGATTTCTCTTTATTCTGTAGTCTGAACGAAGATCTGTCATCAAAGAGAGTTGCCATCAAGGACAATACCTGTATCAAAACGCCACTCCTGTGCCAAAATGCCAACAATCTCCCCCTTTGGACTTGATGGCAACCTCAAGATCCTTAGAATCATTCTCCCCCTTTGTCATCAAGGGCAAAGGGCTATGCTCCCCCCGAGTACATGCTGATACCTCTGCTTGACTGTGCTGAATCATGCTCCCCCTGACTGTAGGCCAGATCTGCAAAAGATGTTCTTCAACAAGAACCAAGACTTCAACACCATAAGGAACCTTCCTATCACCAAAAGACTCAATACATACATCCATACTCCCTACCAAGATGGAACACATCAGAAACAACCAATTATATTACATCAATCATCCCAGGCATAGTGGGGAAACCAACATAGGCCGTTACATGGCCTTGACATCATAAAAGATATATCACAAAAGAGATACATGACATAGAGACGACAGATCTAGACCAAGACTTATGAAAGTCACCAGCAGCATCTGATAAACATCTTTTAGATCAGCAACCAGGATTTCTTTCTGAGCTCCTTCTCCTGAAACCAATAACCAAAACATCTAAATGCCAACAATGCTTTATGAGACTTTTAAGCTGCTCCCCCTAAACCTGTGCCTGCTGCACCTCCTGAGACTGTGTCTGAAGGATTCTGACATACCCATCTCAGACCTTTTCAAACCAGAGTTTGCCCTTGCTGCTCAGAACTCCATATACGCGATTTATCCTGCACAAAACAGCGTATGGATGCGGATATACTCTCTGCAACAAGCGGACACCATACACGCGACTTTCCCAGCATAAATCCACGTGTATACGTGTATATACCTTTCGTAACTTGCATATACCAACTTTTTTGTAGAACAGACAAGCTTCAACAGCAGGATGAAGCATCAACTACTCCCAGCTTTTGTCTGAGATATTCAAAAGTTTCCCTGGGCAGTGGTTTTGTGAGAATATCAGCAACTTGTTCCTTAGAAGGAACATACTCCAACTTGACCTTCTGCTCAAGCACTTGTTCCCGGAGAAAATGGTACTTGATTGGTATGTGCTTGGTCTTTGAGTGCATGACTGGATTCTTTGAAATGCTGATTGCACTAGTATTATCACATAAGATAGAAACTGGTGGAGTGCAAGTGATTTGAAAGTCCTGCAAGGTCTGCATCATCCAAAGAAGTTGTGTGCAACAAGATGCCGCAGCCACATATTCTGCTTCAGCTGTAGATAAGGCAATCGAACTCTGTTTCTTGCTGAACCAAGATACTAATCTGGAACCCATGAAGAAAGCACCACCACTTGTGCTTTTCCTATCATCCACACTTCCAGCCCAATCTGCATCTGTGTAAGCATGAAGAGTGAGATCTGTATTTCTAGGATACCATAAGCCATAGTTTTGGGTCCCTTGAAGATACTTGAAGATTCTTTTGACTGCCTGAAGATGAGTTTCCTTTGGGTTGGCTTGAAATCTTCCAACAATTCCTACTGCATGTGTAATATCTGGTCGGGTACCTGTCAAATAGAGCAAACTCCCAATCATGGATCTATAAGTGGGTTGGTGAACTGCTGCTGATTCATCATTTGCACTGAGGCTGCATCCTGTAACCATGGGTGTACATACTGGCTTTGACTCTTCCATGCCATACTTCTTCAAGATCTGCTTGAGGTATTTGGTTTGAGACAAGAAGATACCTCCTTTATTTTGTTGAATTTGCAATCCAAGAAAATATGTCAATTCTCCAAGTAGTGACATTTCGAATTCTTTCTGCATAACCGAGGCAAAGTTTTGACTCATAGTCTCTTCATTGCTGCCAAAGATAATATCACCTACATAAACAACAAGAATTAGCAATTTGTTATTTTCAACTTTTATATAGAGATTGCTATCTGCTGATCCTTTTGAAAAGCCTTGTTGGTGAAGATATTTGTCCAACCGATAGTACCAAGCCCTTGGAGCTTGTTTGAGTCCATAGAGAGCCTTTTTCAATCTGCATACAAGGTTTGGATCATTCCCAAGAATGAAACCATCTGGCTGCTCAATATATACTTCTTCTTCTAAGTCTCCATTCAGAAAGGCTGATTTCACATCCATTTGAAAAACCTTGAAGTTTTGAAAACTTGAGAGAGCAAGGAACATTCGGATAGCCTCAAGTCTTGCCACAGGAGCAAAGGTCTCTTCAAAATCTATTCCTTCTTGCTGTGCATACCCTTTACAAACAAGTCTGGCCTTGTTCCTAATTACTTCTCCATTTTCATTCAATTTATTCTTGAAGACCCATTTTGTTCCTATTACATTTTTATCTTTTGGTCTAGGAACTAATTCCCAAGTGTTGTTCTTTTCGATCTGCTCAAGTTCTTCATCCATTGCTTTGACCCAACATTCATCCTTGCATGCCTCTTTCACATTTTGTGGTTCAGTGGAGGAGAGCAATGCCAAATAGCTTGAGGCTTCTGCAAGTGTCCTTCTTGTTTGTACTCCTGCTTCTTTCTGCCCCACAATCTGAGATTCCAGATGATTCTTTTGAACATATCTGGATGGAGTCTTCTCTTCTATTCTTGTCTGCTCCTCTGGTTCTTCCTGAGGTTCTTCTTCTTCTTGAGGTTCTTCTTCTTCATCATTCCATCTTTGAGGGTAGCCTTCATCTTCTTCAATGTCTTCATGGTGAACTTGCCTAGGAATATATCCCTTCTCATCAACCACTACATCAATGCTGTCAACAATTTTGCCAAGCCTTTTATTGTAGCACTTGTATGCTTTGCTATGTGGAGAATAACCAAGAAGAATGCCCTCATCTTCTCTTGGTTCAAGTTTACCAAGTTGCTCATCAGTATTTTTAATATAACATTTGCTCCCAAAGATTTTGAAGTGCTTCACCGAAGGAGTCTCACCACTCTAGAGATCATGAGGTGTTTGAGTGCTGTTTACTCGGACATTTGTTTTGTTAAGAATAATAACCGCAGCGTGTGCAGCTTCACCCCAGAAGGTTGCGGGAGTACCTGATTCATCAAGCATAGCACGAGCCATTTGTTGGATTGTTCTGTTCATTCTTTCCACAACCCCATTTTGCTGAGGAGTTCTAGCTGTAGAGAATTCTCTTCTTATCCCATGTTCTTCACAGAAATCGAAAAATTCGTTTGAGGTAAACTCCCCACCTCTGTCAGATCTGAGGCACTTAATTTTGTGTCCTGATTCATTTTCAACCAAGGCTTTGAAGGATTTGAATTTTTCGAATGCTTCATCTTTGTGCTTCATGAGCCCTAACCAAACAAATCTGGAGAAATCATCAATGAATAATATCAGATATTCTTCTCCTCGAGGTGTCCTCTTCCTAAATGGACCACATACATCTGTATGGACTAGCTCGAGAGGCATGCTAGCTGATCCTTCCTTCTTTGGAAAGTTAGTTCTGGTTTGCTTTCCAAATTGACAAGATTTGCATATGGTATTGTCTGGAATTTTGATATCTGGAAGACCACGAACTGCCTGATATTTGCATGCTTTCCTTATTTGTGAAAAGCTTAGATGTCCCAACCTTCGATGCCATAACCAGTGCTCTTCATCCTTGCTTAGATAGCATTGTTGTTGTCCTTCTTCAAATATGTACAGATTATTTGGAGTTCTTTTGCCTTTGAGTACTGTTTTACCTGTATCAAGATCACGAACAATACATCCATTTGATCTGAAACTAACCTCGGTTCTTTGATCACACATCTGGCTGACACTTAGAAGATTATGCTTCAATCCATCAACATACAAAACATTTCCAGCTTTGACCTTTCCTTTTAACTGAGCAATGCCTTTTCCTTTTATAGTTGCAGGAGTATCGTTTCCAAAAGAGACTTTCTTTCCTTTTTCTAGAACAGAATAAGATTCAAGTTTTTCTTTATCACCTGTCATATGCTTCGAACATCCACTGTCAATGTACCATAGATTTTCCTGTCCCTCTGCATAAAATGCTATTCCACATCTTTCTGTTTGAGGTTCCTTTATTCTCCATGTTTTGGTGCTTGAGGCTTGCTCCTTTTTCTGCTGAAACCTGCTCCTGCATTCAGATTCTTTATGACCAAAGTTATTGCAAATAGAACATTCGACTTCATTTTCAAGAACCGAAAAGTTGTTATAGGTCCTTTTTGTCATCCCTGTCATACTTCTTTGTTTTTGAGCTTCCCTAGTCATGATTGTTTTATATGCAACACATTGAGCTGCTTTGTGACCAAAATTATGGCAAGAAAAGCATTGTCCATTGAAGAAGTTTCTGCGGTTATTGAATCTACCTGCCAACTGATTGTAATTTCTATTTTCATCTATTCTTGAACCAAACTGAGAAGATTTTACCTGTGGCTGGTTGTAGCTTTTGTTCACCCTTAAGATGGATTGCCCCTGATAGTTTCTGTTTGCATTTTGTCCCTGCTTTACCTGATTATCTTCATTGTTCTTCTGCTCATTTCTTCGTGCCGCATCAAGATAACTTTTTGAGGTGGATGCTTGAGAGGTTTCTCCATTGTAACCCAAACCTGTCTTGTTTAGAGGAGACCGCTGCACATTGATAATCTCATCCAAAGCTTCAGATCCTTTGACAAACTTAAGATTAATAGCTTTTGTTTTCTCAATTTCTTTTCTGAGACCAACAATTTCACCTTCTAGTTTTCAAGATGTTTTTCTTTTTCATCAATTTGAAATTGTAGAGTATCAATGATCACATTCTTTTCTTCTATACATCTCTTGAGTCTAGTAATTTCATCATAGAGGTTATTCACATCTACAGCATCCTCATAATCATCATCTTCAAATGCCATTAACAACTTATATTTATTACCTTGTTCATCTTCATCATTGTTTGATAAACCATCACTATCTTCATGGGTGTAGTAGCTTTTATTATTTGCACTTTGTTTCTTGTTCCATCTAGCAGGTTCCTTTCCTTTATCCTTATAAGGACATTTTGCAGCATAATGACCTACTCTTCCACAAGCAAAGCATTTGAAAGGTAGCTTACCTCTGAACCTTCCAGAACCCCTTTGAAGATTTCTGACAAAATTTGATTCTTCTTCCTCTTCTTCTGGAACATGGCTTGCTTCATAGTAATCTTCTTTGCCTGATGCCTTAAAAGCAGCTTCCCTTCTGTCTAATGGACCTCCCTTTCTCATTTCATAAGCAGTTAGAATTCCATGTAGCTGAGACATAGTGAGAACACGGAGATTTTCCTTTTCTTCTATTGCAGATACTTTAGATTCAAACTTGGGGGATAATGATCTTAGAATCTTTTGAACTACTATAGCCTCTTTTATTTCTTCACCCAAATTTTTCATACAATTAACAATCTCATCTACCCGAAGAAAATAATTAGCAACACTTTCATCATTATACATCTTGAGAGTCTCATATTGAATCCTGAGAGTTTGAAGTTTAGCTTGTTTTACCTGTTCACCTCCTTCATAGCTCGTGACCATTTTGTCCCATATCTCTTTTGCTGATTTGAAGTGCATTACCTTCATGAATTCTGTTTGGGATATACTTCCTAACAGAGTACTGACTGCTTTTGCATTTGTTTCATACTTCTTTTTCTCAGCTGGATCTGTAGGAGTAGCTGAAGGAAAAGCATAGCCTGTTTCTACAATGTCCCAAACTTCTGTACCAAGAGATTGAAGATATGCAGTAACTCTTACCTTCCAATAATTGAAGTTTGTCCCATCAAAAATTGGTGGCCTGATTGATGCTTCTCTCTCGTAGTTGCTCATGATGAACGATCTACCTTCAAGCGATCAAGCTTCTCTGAAGGACCTGCTCCGATACCAATTGTTGGAAATAATACTGAGAGGGGGGGGTGAATCAGTATTATCAGAATTATAAAACTTTTTCAATGCTCAGAAACATATACGCTACTTTCGTTAAGTGAACCAGCGTGTACACGCAACTGTGAATAAAGAAAACATCGTATAACTAGAAATCTTATAATTCAGTCAGTTTATCTTCAGTTAAGTGCATGAGGACATTATTCACCATATTAAGAGTAAACAGATGCAGTAGAACAGATCACACAGAAACCACACACATGAACACCAGGATATAAGGTGGAAACCCAATGTGGGTGAAAACCACCTGCTGCAAGTCGTCTCTATCTTTCTTTAATATGAAACTTCAGTTTACAATCTTTTTGTACTGGTGCAGCCTTATACCAGTACGCAGGCTACAACCTGCAGAAAGCTACAACCTTCTCTCGTTCTCCAAACTTCCTTGGAAGGGAGCTCCAACCCCCTTTGCTCTTGTACTAGCTAAGATACTAGTACGTGGGTGCTGACCTACAATCTTCTTTCTTTCAGGTACCACCTTTCATACATTTTCATACTGGATATTCCTGAAGCACAACATTACAATCTGTAGACCACAATTCATTCAACTTTCACAACAGATCATTGAAGCATAAAACATCCAATACTAGCATCATCAAACTTTGAATCACTGAACCACTGAACCCTGTCATTCACCAGTTACCAGAACACAGAGCAGACTACAGAACTCTGCAATAACAGTCAGACCCAACTGTAACTCAAAAATCAAGCTCCAAAATATATACGCTACTTCAATGAGAGAAACCCGCGTATACACGCGCTTTTACCGAAGCCAACCTGCGTACAGATCTAAAAATAAATTCTATCAACTTGCAGCTGTACCAGACATCAGTTAGACCCAGAACATAACATTGCGTCAGTATGCAGATCTAGAAATACGCATAATCAACCATATCATAATAGAGCATTTCAAATCATTAGATCCCGATCTATCCTTTAGATCTAGTCTTTCATCAACCGAAGTGATCTCTCCTTAGCTTAGATCAAGCAACCCAGAACCTGCACCAGATCTCTTTCTTCTTCAGATATTCAAGCCTTTACTGGATGATTTGCCTAATGATCTTCTCCTCCTTATATAGCCTTAGGCCTTGCTCAATACCAAGGGCCAAACCATAGAAATCCAATACCATCAACTTAGAAACTAGGGATCAACACGTCTGTCGAGATACTTTGGTCCAAATACATAGGCTCAAGTACCGAGGACTAACTACCATGGACCAAAGGGAAGCTTCCCGACATATACGCACTTTTCTGTTCATATATCTGCGTGCATACGCGCCTCCGTATATATATATATCCTGCGTATACGCGACTTAGTATGCATATATACTGTGTGTATACGCAGCTTGGACTTGATTAACCGACGTATATTAGATTTCTCTTTATTCTGTAGTCTGAACGGAGATCTGTCATCAAAGAGAGTTGCCATCAAGGACAATACCTGTATCAAAACGCCACTCCTGTGCCAAAATGCCAACATTTGTCAGTATATTCATAAATCTAGAAATATTTATCCATGTCAATCAACTATGCTTCGGCTGCCTCGTCAGATTCTCCATCGAACAGTGACAGTTTTAAATTTTTAAACTCACCCTGTAATTCCATCTTCTTTTTTTTGGTTTTTCTTTGGTCTGAAACATTATCCGAACGCCCTTCTTCATCCTCCTTATGTCCCTCTATTGATTCTGCATTTTCCTCACCATGATGGGTTGTTAGTGTTCTTTCTCTGTCCTCTGTACTGGGGTCTGGCCCTCGCTGATTTTGTCGGCCGGACAGACTCTTGAGAATCTTTTCTTTTTCCTGCCACATGCATTCATTATCTGGCCTTAAATTTATCATTTATGTACGTAATTGTTGTACTGTTTCTAGCAGGACAACATTAGGTTGCTGAGATTCCTCCCTCAGTTGTATCCACATCTTTGGATTGGTCTCTACATAAGGCACCTCTGGCGGATTTGATATCCTCAGGCTCCTCTGCATGTATGTGTGTTGGTGCTGACTTATGTCTATGTGTTCACATTTACCAGCTTAGTTGTTTATTGCATAATTATAAGTATTCTAGAACTCAATTTTTTGTGTAATATTTAACCCAGAAGCCTCACTATGCGAAACTTGGCTTTGATACCATTTGTAACACATCTTACTATAAAAAAAATTCTTTAGATATATATGTATAAACAATTATTACTCAATTCTATAATTTTAGCGTTAAATCTTATATGTTTAAGCTATAATGTGAACATAGATATGTGATTGGGAATATTAATGAGTTTGGAAGATGATTAACTCGGATCTAGATTATACGGTTGATTACGTGTTGTATTGGCTTGACTCCACCTGGCACCTCCTCGAGAGCTGTGATAGTTCTCTCACCTGTCACATGTGGTTCAAATTAATGCCGAGGTCCGACTTGCTGCCAGAGAGTTCGACCATTGAATACAGGACCTATTCACCGTCGGATCCATGGTAGGTGGATCCAACAGCTCTAGACTTTTCCCTTTGTTAACCCTAACATTTCATTGCGTTTCAGCTGGTTGTTATTTTCATTTTTCTTATGACATTTACCGATTTCAAAACTCTGCAACTCGTTGTGAACAGTAATGGATGCTAAGGTTTTATCACCGAATCCATTCTGCCAACAAGGGCAAACCATCAACTCAAAGCTTCGCAACCGGTCATCTTTAGGTAAGCTTCTGGTGATAAGGTAAGGTTATCAGTTAATCCTTAGCTGCTTTTCTTGTTTCCACCTTTACCATGAATGGCATCCGTTGATGGTAAGGATGTTGCAGGTATGCTCCGTGGAGGTTGTCTTGTTTTCTCCCTTAGTCAAGGTGTCAGTACGAGGACGGTCTTCTGTGGGAGAACTTCAAGTTTGCCCTATTACTGTGGATTAAATATATGAGGTATTTTTTTATATTGGTTTAATGCTTCCATTTGTGTTATTAGGTCCCCAGAGCTGCCTCAACCGGAACGATTCTCCTCAGGTAAGTTAGAGTTAATGATTTTTATTTATATAGTTGTGAAAGGTTATGAATCTAGAGCTCTAACCCTTTGGATGGTCTTGCAGGTAACCCTCTGTCCTTACTATTGGAGCAGAATCACACTTGGAACATAACGGAACACAAGTAGCCTAAGAGCGTGCCTTTTGCTATGCCTCTAGTTTGGTCTATTAAGAACCCCGATGACATTGATCTCAGTATTCATACTTAGTTGCTGTATAATGGCTAGATTAATTAAGGGTTTGTACAGTTTGTGGTGGGAGGGTTTGCTGGCTCTCAACACGGCCAAACCCTCATCACATTACCAACAGTTCCTATCTTTATTGACTGGATTAATACTATGAGGCTTAGAATGTCTATAATGTTTCTTTTTTGTTATAGCGGATCTATAGTTTGGCTGCGCAATACCTTATTATATAAACTCCTTGTTTTTGACAATAAATGAATTTTATGACACACTATGCCTGACTTGATGATGCTCTGTTTTCACATTTAAAGTTCACCATTTTCAAAGGCTTGTTTCTAAATTGTTGTTACAACTCGTTGAGTCTTGGCCCCTTTCTTCAGAATAGGCAGAGATTAGAAACAGTCCTTACCGCTTTCTGCAGTTTTGTATATATATTCATTTATTTGCGTTAACATTTAGATGGAAGAATCCGTGAGTTCATATTGAAGGCCGTTTATGCGTTTGGGGAAATTTTGTTACCATTTATATTCTTTGATGGTTTTCTACATTAAATGCATTATGTTTTAAATGCTCTACTTCGATAGCAGAGGTCTGGTAAATAATAGGAGGAGTCAGACTTAAGCCCATAATCTCATAATTATAGCGAACAAAATTTCACGTTTTAGCACTGAAATGAATTTATACTTCATTGTCGGGTTTTTGACTTTCTCTTCTATAATTATAGACAATATTTTTCTCTGGTTCTGTACTTTTGTGGACAGTTAATTACAGCTTTCAGATCTATATATCGATATTAATAGAGTCTGTATAATTCTTGCATTTGTCAATGACACTGTATTGTCTTCATTAGACTTAGAAATCGTAACCCTGTATTACTTTACCCATAATATAATGCTAAGAAAGAAGAATGTACTAAAACCTTTCTATAATAGATATAACAAAATATACGGAAAGATTAATCATAACAGTAATTATCTATCTTAAATACAGTAGAGAATACTGATAGACTTAAACATCTGTTCCTAATTAAATATTTTTTTCCAGCTGTCAAGTAATAAGCACATAGTTTGGTTACTTATCTGTTTATGATTATTTTAGAATTGTGCAAATAATATTCTTTCTGGAAGGTCTCACCACCCAGCCATGGACTTGGCAATTACGTCTAGTGTCCCCCTTCGATCACTTCCTACTCCTAAAAGTCACTAGACTTAACACACACTGGTATCTTGGGCTTCAGACTATTGTCCAGACTCAAGTCACACACCAATTCGACTGTTTGCCATAGTTTTGTTTTCCCACTAGTTATTCCTGCCCAGCTCAAGGAAAATCCAAGCAGTCGCTCCTGCTTCTTTTCCCTCCTTTTGGGGAAGAGAGATGGCAACTGTTTCTAACTATTCAAGGAATCATTGTAACTGTTTCTATTCGGTTTTACTTAATCAAACACTGTTCAATTTCTTTAAACAAAATATCATGATGTTCTGGCTTTTCCAGCGTTCATTTCTTAACAACTATGTTAAGTAAAATTAAAAGTTTCTAATTTCTGCGTAAAATGTGGTAAAAACAAAAGTAAATATTTTGCAACAAAGGGTGTTACAATTATACATTAAAATTAACAATTGTTATTGAAAATTCTCAATGCCACCGACCTCTTTGATCACCTGGTTATTTGTCCTTAGATTGGTAACTCCTCCTTGATCACCTGGTTATTTGCCCTTAGATTGGTAACTCAACTAATATTTTTTTAATCTATGAGTGCTACCACCAAAGGTGTGGAGGTTGGGCTTTTAGCTAAAATCAACCCTTAGATATGTTGAGATTTTAGCTAAAATCAACCCTTAGATATTTTGAGATTATTGGCTTTTAGCGAAAATCAACCCTTAGATTTGTTGAGATTATTGGTGCTAAGCCACATGGGGTAAGCTTGGAGTTTTATGAAAAAATCACAAATAGAATTTGAACGCAATACCAAATAAACTTGGTATAAATTTTACATAACTCATTTTGGGTGGGGATAGAGCCGAAATAAATAGCAATCAAAGTCTCATTTATACAAAACTCATTTTGGGTGGGGATAGCACTGAAATAAATAGTAATCAAAGTCCCCCTAAAATCTCTCTCTTTGGAGAAGGTATATTTTTTTGGAATTTCATGCATTTAAATAGACTACATTAGATTGTCAAAATTGGAAGCCTGAAAAGTAACTTGACTATATTACGTCGATTTTATTTTAATTATTAAATTATTATTATTTTTTTTAATGTAATTTGATTGGGTCAAAATACTTACAAGACATAACATTACATTACAACATACTTGGCTAGAGAAGGCCTTTTGACACTATAATATAAATTAACTCAATTTTAAATACAATAATAACTTTCTCTATAGTTATACATAAATTAACTTAACTTAAGTGTAGATACCTTAATAGCTTTCTTTATAGTGATCCAATTCTAAATAATATTGTCTATATGAATTATTGTTATATATTTTTTTATATTTATACGTTTCAATATTTATAAAATTAAGTATAAAAATTATTTATTGTAAAACTATTATTATTATTATTATTCTATTCTTTAAAATATATGAGGAAATATATCCTTTACATACAATTGAACCTAAGACATTGGGAATACTTCAGTTTCATTGATTGAGGATATTAAAACTCAAGGGAGTTAGAACTCAGGGCCATTTAGAAAACTCAAGGGAGTTAGAGCTCATGGCCAATTAGAATAAAGTCATATTGGAAGGATTTGACTTGCAACTCAAATGTAATTAAGATTTAAAATGGAGAAAAATAGTTGCATTTTTCATAGGTATTAAAAGAAATTTATTATTATAAAATATTTTATTTATATTTATATTTTTTTATAAGTAGTAAAAGAAATCTATTTTTATAAAATAATTTTTTTAGAACGAGTAGTGCACAATTGGAATCATTTTGAATTTATAAATTGGGAATTTTTAAAATATAGGCGGAACATACATTGCTACTCATTATAGTTCATTATCTAACTATGTTCATCCTTTTCTGCAATCACATGTATCATAATATAGAATCTATGCTTCTGTGAGGTTCATATTTGCAATGTGCCCACAATCCAATAAAAACATGGATAATGCCCAATAACCATTCCTCTTACACTGTTTGGAGATTATGTTATGTTAAGCTATATATATATATATTTTAACTCTAGTGAAATTTAATAATAATTTATTAATTAATTAAAAATAATATTTTTTTGAAGTTGAAAATTTATTGTAATTTAATTTTCAATTCATAGTCAAGATAATTATTATTGGTTGTTATATATAAATATAAGTTCATTCCACCTTTCACCCTCAGTCTCATTTTTACCCTTTCTTTTTTCACCCCGTTCAGGGTTTCACCCTTTACCGCACGGTGCTAGGGTTCTGCTGCTGCGCCAGGCTAACGGCTGTCTTCTGTCGCCATCCTCCCACCTGCGCGACCTGGACGGGCTTCTGTTTGCTCCACATCTCTGGACTTTGAACAACCCTAACGGATTCTCCTTACTGTCAGTGTCGGTCCCTGGCGGTTACCTGAGTTCGAGGCAGTTTCTAGCAGCTGGCAACATGGATCTTGACGAGGTGGATTACTCGGACTCCCCGCTGGCAGAAGACTCCATCTGGCGATCCACGTTCTCGACTTCTGGAGGTATGTACAGCGAAAGTCTATCCACCAGTTTTGAAGATCTTACACAGTCGACTGACCCAGCTCTCCCTACCTCCCTACTGCTTGGCGAACCCTCCTCCTGCGCCCCTTTTTCTGCTCCCTCCCCGGCCTCCCTTGGATTTCTAGCGGAATGCTTTCAATCCTCCCCTAACGACGCTGGTCCTTCTCTACAGCCGGGGCTTCCCCCCATCCCTCAACAATTTGTTGACCCCCCGGAGGTCCCCTCTCCCGCTGCCCCTATCCCCCCCCTTGCTCCCCCTGCCTCTTCTGGAAGTTACAACGCTATCCCCCCTCTCCCGGAGGTCATCCGTCCCCCCCTTTCGAACCCTCTCCCCCCTCCCCCGATCCCTCATCCGGTAGGAGCTAGGGCACCTGAAAACCCTAGCCGTATGTCCTCCCGTCCCTTGAAGAAGCAACGATGCTTTAAATCCAGATCTGAGGACATCATTCTGAGACTTGAAGAAGACATCCAGTGGGGAGACGCTATGGATTTAGCGGATAGAGTACTTGTAGGTCGCATCCGGGGCAGGCAATACTCAGCGGAAAAACTGAAGACTTGGGCTACGGAGATTTGGAGCCAATATCTGGCGGAAATCCCCTCTGTCCAGACATTCGTATGAGGCTGGTTCGCAAGGGCGGACCACACGAGTTGGGTTTTATCATCTTTCTGGCACTTTGAAAAAGCTCCGGTACTCCTCAAGAGATGGACGCCTCTTTTCGACCCGGAGACCGAACAGATTGGGGTCAGGCCAGTCTGGGTCAGACTCCCGAGCCTGCGTTTATAGTATTGGTCTGAGGACATCTTCAAGAGAATAGGGAACTCTTTGGGCACCTTCATGGAATCTGACAAATCTTATATATCGACGGGGATGATGGCGTTCGCCAGAATTCTAGTTCATCTAGACACCAGAGGAGGCTTGCCGGAACACATCACTATACAGTGGAAATCTTTCTCGAGGAAGCATAAGCTTGACTACGAAGGAATCCCTTATCGATGCAGAAGATGTCATCAAGTGGGACACCTCTACAAAGATTGCCCCCTCCTCCAAAAAGCCCAGCCGGCTTCCATAATGCAGAACCAGCCCTCGACTGAAGGTCTTCCAGACCCTCCAGCAGCGACAACACCAAGAATGGAGCACAACAAAACCTCAGACACGGTGGAAGCGCCACCCGCTCCCCGGCAAAAGAAGCAAGAAAAGAACCCAATTCGGCCCCCATCTCCTCCTTTGACACGCTCAAAGGCTGCAAAAGGAGTCGTCTTCTCATCGGGTACGTCTCTTCCCTTTTCAGGGTCTGCTTCGCTTCTTTCTTCTTTGAGTTTATCACTCTCCTCTCATTTGCCCTCCCCGATCATGATTCCCCCCCCCTCTCCCCCTTCGGCTCTTGACCTGGTTATGGTCCCTCGTCCGCCTCTCCCCCCTTCACGCTCACATTATATGACTTGCCCCATCCCTCTGCCTTCGGGCTTATATGCCTCCTGCTCCCTCCCTTCTGTCCCTCCCCACTCCTTTCATTCGCCCTCCCCCTCGGTTAACTCCACACCGAGGTATTCCACCCGCTCGACTGCCAAGCAGAAAGAGCTGGACGCCATTGGGATGTCTGCGGGCCCTCTCATCCTCTCGCCCAAGCAGTGTAGAGGCAGACCTTCCTCTATCCACAAGGCTATTGAAAAAGCGGGGGATGAGGTCATCCATGGCAAACAGCACACCATTGAAAGGGTACTTAGACCAAAGGACACCCTCCCCAAACCCCCTCCATGAAGATTTTGTCCTTCAATTGCAGAGGGCTGGCTAGCCCTGAGAAAAAACTGGCCCTGAAGCGACTCTTATTCTCTGAATCGATTGATATCATCTTTTTACAAGAAACTCTATGCAAAGCAGATTTGGCCATCTCCACCCTCGGCTCTTGGATGCCAGGATGGTCCTTCCACGCCATGGATGTCTCAGGTCGCTCTGGGAGCATTGCAATTGGTTTCAAGAACTGTTCCATCAATCTGAAGAATATCTGGGGCGGAGGGAGTTTCCTGGGGGTGGACATATACTCCAAGGACCTGGAGGAGGATCTAAGAATCATAAATGTCTATGGACCGTGCCACAACAGGGATCTCTTCTGGCGAAAGCTTCTCAGCTCCCCTCTCCTCGTAGCCAGGAATGTAATTCTAGGAGGAGACTTGAATTTCTCAATTGGCTTCTCAGAATCCTGGGGACATATGGCGCAGATCGACCCGCTTTCTGACTTCTTCGAGCAGCTACTTGAGGATCACCTCTGGATCGATATCCCCTCGGCTAAGATTCAGCACACATGGAAGAACAATCGATCGGGTGACCAAAGCCTAGCCAGGAGGCTAGACCGTTTTATTATCAAGGAGGCTTTCCATAGTAATCACCCCAGATCCAGGCAATGGGTTGGCAGTGGAGGGATATCGGATCATAGACCTATTTTTCTCGAAATTGGAGAAAGGCAATAGAAGCAAAAGGCCCCTTTCAAGTTCAATTCCACTTGGCTCCGGGACCCCTCCTATATCAAACTAATATCCGACTTCTGGAAATTACATCTGATCCCCGAGGGGGAAGATCCTACTACTTGCTTTGTAAGAAACCTCTCCGAAATCAAGGTGCTATCCAGAGAATGGGCTCATAAGAAAAGGGAACAGGACGACCTATTGGTCACCCAAGCAGAGCAAGCAATTGCAGACCTTGAATCTCAATCGGAGGGAACCTACATCTCCCCGGATCAGAAAGCCAAGTATGAAACCCTTATCAATCAGAGAACTCAAGTTCTCAGAGACCGAGAGGCAAGCTAGAGACTAAGAAGCAGAGCCATCTGGCTCAAGGAAGGGGACGAGAATACAAAGTTTTTTCACCGGTTTGCAAATGGACGGAAATCGATCAACACAATCTGGGAGCTGTAAAATGACCAGGGCCAACAGGTCCACACCTCCAGAGAACTTGCCTCACTCGCTTCCTCACACTTCATGAACATATACACGGCCCCGAGGGAAGCAAGCTTGTTAGAGATCATGAGAGTGGCCGAGCTCTTCCCCAGGTTCGTGGATGACGAGGATGCAGCTGATCTCACTAAAGAAATTACAATGGGAGAGCTGGAAGCCACCATTCGGGGCTTCCAAAGAGACAAAAGCCCGGGACCTGATGGCTGGTCCATTGAATTCTATCTAGCCTTCTTTGATCTTCTTGGTCAGGACCTCCTTAAAGTAATCAATCATTGTAGCCACTCAGGAAAAATCCCCTCGGCCATCAAAGCCACCTTCATTGCTCTCATCCCTAAATCCGACAAGCCAGCTTCTTTCAATGACTTTAGGCCCATCTCACTCTGCAACTGCCTATATAAGATCATGGCCAAAATCCTTGCGAACAGGCTCAAGCCCATTCTCTCAGCCCACATCTCCCATGAACAATTTGCTTTTCTCCAACGCCGCCAGATCCACGAAGCTATTGGTACTGCACAAGAACTCCTCCACTCGATGCAAAGCAAGAACTTGAAAGGAATGATCCTAAAGGTAGATCTCTCCAAAGCTTTCGATAGGGCAAACCTGCTCTATATCCGAATGCTTCTCACCCACCTGGGTTTTCCCTATTTGTTCAACAAGAGGATAATGAGTTGCATATCTGAGGTGCCATACAGTGTCCTACTAAATGGTTCCCCCACTCCTTTCTTTACTGCCGAAAGAGGTCTTCGGCAGGGATGCCCCCTATCCCCATTACTTTTCCTACTTATCATGGAAGGGCTAAGCAGATTGATAGGGTCAGAACGCAGGAGAGGCAGGATTAATGGCATAAAAATCACGGAAAATTGCTCTCTCACTTACCTCCTGTTTGTAGACGATGTGCTCATCTTCTTAAACGGCAGTCTGGCCAACACCTCAGCCTTACAACTTGTATTCGACCTCTTTCAGAAGGCTACAGGCATGATCATAAATGTTCACAAATCCACCCTCACAGCAATAGGCTACTCACAACACGAGGTCTTCTACATACAAAATAGGTTCCCTTTCCAATTACAACCGATGGAGGAAGGACTGAAATATCTCGGCTTTCGAGTGAAACACGGGGGATACAAAATTGCTGATTGGATATGGCTTATTGCGAAGGTGGAGAAAAGATTAAATGTGTGGTATAACAGATATCTCACCAGGGCTGGAAGACTCACCCTTATAAAAGCAGTGCTGGAAGCAACCCCTATATACTGGATGTCGTTGGCTTGGATACCAAGAGGAATCCTAACCAGACTCCAAAAGATATGCTGCAGATTCATATGGAAGGGGAACAAACAGGGGAACCTCTTCGCCTGGGTAAAATGGGACACCATAGCGAGACCCAAGAAATGGGGAGGTTGGGGCATAAAAAGATTGGACCTTTTTGCAAAATCTCTGGCAGCAAAGCTTGGATGGCAACTCATCACCTCCCACAGCCTCTAGAGAACAGTAGTAGTGGAAAAATATATTGCCCCAGAAAGCATCTTCGGCTGGATTCGCAGGGAACACAGGGGAAGCGGCAGACACTCAAACATATGGAAAGCTGTTATCAATTCCCTCCCCCTCATTCGGGAAGGTCTAACTTGGAGAATACATCAGGGGAACGCAGTCCGCATAGGAGTAGACCCCTAGATCAGGTGTGGCAACGCCCATCGTCTTCCAACACATCTAACAGATCATCTATTGGAACAAGGTGTCTCTCACATAGCCCAAATAGCAAACCAAGAAAATTCCACTCTTCTCCAGCAGGCCTGGAAGACAGCACTAGATCTCCACATTCCGGAACAGTGGCGGAATGACTGGGAGAACTTCACCGAAGCCCTCACTCAAGCACACATCAGGATAACGGAAGAAGAAGATGAGATAGTTTGGGTACATGCAAAAAATGGTTCATACACTCCTAAGGAAGGTTATCGAAGGCTCATGCAACAATTTCAGCCAGAAAATACTCAGCAGTGGTGGAAAGCCATATGGAAACTCAAAGTAGCCCCCAGATCGCGAATGCTTATGTGGACCATTCTATTCAACAAAATCCCCACAGGCTCAAACTTGATAAAACGATCTTTTCATGGACCTTTCTGGTGCCACCTTTGCAGATGTAATGAGGAAGACACTGAACATCTTTTTCTGTCCTGCCCGGTTGTCTCTGAACAATGGTCTCTCATTACTTCTCAATCCCCCTCCCTCAAACAATGGCAAGGACAGTCAATTATTAAAGCTTGGCTGAATTGGCTAGAGAATCACTCGGGCAAAGATAGGAACATCCCCCTCCTCATGTGCTGGGCTATCTGGACGGCGAGGAACCGAGCAATCTTTGACCAAAAAATCCCATCCTGGCCATCCATCAGATCCCACATCTTTGCTGACTTCGCACTCCTCCCTGATGACCCCCCACAGCCCCCTCCTCGATCCATTCTCCCGGAACACATTGAAAAATCTTACCCCTGGGCCTATTTTGATGGCTCAGCTCAAGCGGATGGCTGTGGGGGAGGAGCCCTCCTCTTCCTAAGGGAAGATCACTGCTTCAAATTACAAATATACCTGGGAAGGGGCACAAATAATTATGCCGAGCTTTCCACTGCCAAACACCTTATCCACTTTGCACTTGGAAAACGCTGCACAAAACTACAACTGTTTGGAGACTCAAAACTTGTCTGCAACTGGCTCAACAGAAAATCTATCTGCACTGTTTTTTCTTTGAGACATATTCTGGATGAGACACACAGGCTTATAGCAGCTTTTGAAAAATTTGAATGTTATCATATTTACAGGGAGCGCAACTCAAGGGCGGACCTCCTATCCAAGCAGGCAGCGCAAAGGCAAGAAGAAGACTGGTTAATACGAGAAGAAGTGGATGGAACTTTCCATCAACACTATCACAGGCCTTTTGTAGATCTGCACGCACAAAGGGAGATATATCTATGATGATGGTCCCATCCTATCCACACAATTTTTTTGTTATTTTGACCCTCAGGTTTTTCTACAAAGCAGCGGAGATGCAGCTGCTGTAAGCAACTGATAGACTCATCGCAGGCACTTCTTTCATGTAACCACAGGTCTCAGTTTTTTTTGTAAATGTCCAGGTTTATACTTGCAAGTCTCCCTGCGTGGAGCACACATATAGTTTACACTTTTTTCTGTTTTTTATCCATTTGAGATCCGTAACTCCCTGCGTGGAGGCAAAAACTGTTTATTTTACTACTTGTACATGGTTGTAGTCAAACTGTGCTATTGTTTTGCTGCTATCCGGGAGGCGGCCAACCTCATTATGAATATGCTTAGGCATCTACAGAATGTAATTTCTCTGATCTAATAGAAATTACGACTTTTTCTACGGGAAAAAAATAAATAAATAAATATAAGTTAATTCATCATTGTCGTTTAATGAAACTCATATCACTTATAGTAATTTTTTAGTGGTCTATAAGAGGTAGACTTTTGTTCTTGCTAGGTGCCTCTTTGTTTTGGGCTATTAACTTGTTTGCATAAATATAAGGAAGATAAATTCTTAACTAAAAATAGTCGTAAAACTTAATACTTTTGAACTAAAATAATTTGAGTCTTGTAATATTTATAAGAAACTTGACATCTTTTGTGTTTATCACTAAAATTATTTGAAATGAAATTATATGCTTTTTAATAACATTTATTCTTAATTCCATAGATAAACTTTTAATTAGAATTTAAAATCTTATCTATACAAACAATAAAATATTTATAAAAATATAAGGTAAATAACATTAATATCTTATTAGTCTTCTTTCTAATTACTCCTTTTTCTTTTATTTAACCTTTAATATTGTCAACAAATCCTATTTCTTAACCCTTACCGATTGAATTCATATACCACTAGCTTTTTAATGATGCATGTTACGAATTTGAGTACTAAACCTCCAAGGTATTGAGGAAATGTTAGAAATGCTTCATCGTTAAATTCTTGTTTGTCCAATTTGCATCCCCCTATACCCAAGTTACTCTCTTGGCAACAACAGGGAGCTCATTCTAGTAGAAGCCTCTCACATTGATAATTTTAATTTTAAATGACAATTATTTTTTCCTATTTTCTTTTCGTATATATATATATATATATATATATATATATATATATATATATATATATATATATATATATATATATATATATAGGTTTATTTGTTTATAGTTTAAGAGTGGCCCTAAAGGTATTATTGAACAATTTAGTTTTTTTTGTTTTTTTGACAATTATCATAAAAAATTCATAGGGATATTATGAAAATTGAAGTTTTATCTCTGCTTTTGTTTCCCTAGTGGCAATCCAGAACTAGCTTTAGACGATATGTATGTACTCTCTTGAATTTAAGAAATAGCAAACTTTACATTACAAAAAAAAAACTTCTTAAGTTTCCCAATGTCCCGTTTATTATTATTATTATTATTTGTTTATAGTTTAAGAGTGGCCCTAAAGATCTTGTAGATTTTTTTATTCTTTTTATTTTATTTTTTGGACAAGTATCATAAAAAATTTCATAATGCTACTATAAAAATTGAAGTTTTATCTCTACTTTGGTTTCCTTAGTGGCAAATCATTTCCAATATAGGGGTCTGTTTGGGAAATATAATTCATTCCTCTCTCTAGTCCATAAGCAAGAATAAGGGCGCTAGTACCTTCCCAACCCTACACTAATATATTTGCAAACAACAACTTGTTCATGTGTACATACCCTGCCCACCTTCATAATTGAACACATGACCTTCGGGGAGAAAACCCATGTTCTTAACCATTAGGCTCACATAGGTTTTACTATATTAGTCTCCAACATGTAATGAAAACAAAAAAAATAAAATAGTGAGTGGACAATTTAATATTAAAATACTGTTATATGTTAAATGTAACAAATTTGTATAAATAATAATTAAACCATGAAGGATATGACTCTCATAGTCATCTAGGAAATGGATTGGAACCTCATATTATAGTGGCTAGGACTTTCCCCAAGGACATAATGGTTGCTAGACCTAGGAGTTCCTAAGCACAAGACTAATAGCAAGGGGGTGCCACCACCATGCTCTCCTAGTGTTGATCCTCCTGAGAAGAGAACAATGTGCTATTTTTTGAGGGAGATGTTCCGTTAGTTGAGGCTTTGTTGTCACCTAAACAAGAGCCTCCATTTTTCCTTAGCCAAGCTCTTCACAAATTTGATTCACCATGGATGCATTTTCCAATCATGAGGATGAAGCTTTTTCTTCTATAATTAGATCTTCAAAACCGATTGATGATAAACATCCAATGAAGAGTAGATTTGTTAAAAGGGTTGAAGTCATCCACATGTTGGACATTTTTTCCACATTGGTAGAAATAAAATCAAGTGTGCTACATTAGGAACTCTTAATTGCAAAGTTTACATGTGTTTGGCCCAACCTTCAAGCATCTCATATATGGCTCTCAAAGCATTGGGATATTGTTTCAAGCCACATCTCTAGTTATTATTGTGGTAGTGGTTATTATTTGTTTTTAATTAGCAACAATGAAGAAAGGTACTAGATTTTCATATCAAGTCTATATATCATGGGTTCCACATGAATGTTTCTTACCCACTAGACCTTTGGTTTTGATTTAGACATGGAAATTTTAGTTTTACTTGTATGGGTCAAGTTACCAAACCTTCCCATCATCTTATGGGATGAAGCTTTTCTTAAATCTATTAGAGACAAGATAGGCCACCATTTTGACATAGATGAACCAAAAGGGAATATCTATTTATGCACTAGAATTTGTGTTGAAATGGATTTAGAAAAGGGTCATTCAGAGGAAATTCAACTTAGCATGGAGCTTTGGGGTCATTTATAAGCCCTTGATTGTCATTGCATTGCCTTCAAGTGTAATTCTTGTCACAAGTATAGAAATTCACTAAAAGTTTCTTAAAAATTCAAGAAACACAACTCTGAATGCAAACTCCAACTTCCTAGAAAAATAAAGAGCAGGAACCATTCAAATAAGTATCCCATGGAAAATTTTAGGGGTTAAATTTCACTAACATACTAATTTTCCATACCTTTTCCCCAAAAAAAATCGCTAAATTCCATTTTTTCTAGAAATGATTCACCCAAATTTTATAAAATAAAGTTATTTAACCTTAAAAATCGGCACAATTTCATAGAGAATATTTACAATCCTAATATATATATATATATATATATATATATATATATATATATATATATATATATCAAAAATATCACCTGATATTTTACATTTTGCATATTAAGGACTAATACGAATCTAGTTAGGAATAATAAGAATTCTATAGCCACCCACAACCAAGATTATAGTTTTGGAACTCTTTTGCACATGAAACCATTTATCCATTAATCCAGACTTATGCAAGAATGCAACATAATACATATATAAACATAAACACAAAGATGCAGCAGGAAGAAAACTTCATTTCATTAATATGAAAGAACTGAAATATGCTTACATACAAAATGTAAAAAAACTAGCTCGAGTGATGGTAGCTTATCTCTGAGAAGATATGTTGTGGCTACATGCCTCTAAACCATGTTACAATGAGGCTCAAAGGCCTATTTATTGTTGAGAAACAACGGAAAACCCTAAACATCCAAAAACCTAACCCTAGGAGATGAAGCACCAAAATTATGGGTCTCGTTGGGGTAAATTGGTACATCAACTTCCCGGGGTCATAACTTTGGCATATGATCTCCGTTTGATGCCCACGATACCTCGTTAGAAATATATATCTGAGGAATTTAAATTGAAACTAAAAACATGATTCGAAAACTCAGGTTTGCCTGTTTTCCAAAAAAATGTCGTTTAGGGCCTCAAAACGAATCCAGATGTTCACGACCCAAAAAGTACCAAAAATAGTAAATTGTGCTACAATTAAGGAAACTAAAATCCTGAAAGAAACAATGGTGGGGGTCCAAGTGGAATAAGCGAGTGACCACCAATATACACTTGGATCAGTGCTCCTCCCATAGGAAGCAATGGTCCCCATTGCGTTGAGTGGCTCCATGAGATGGGGAAAGTTTTGTTGAACTTGGTCCCTGGTGAGCTACTTGCCTTGGGGCAGGAGTTGGCCAAGTTTGATAACTTGATACAGTTGGATCTTCTGCTGGTGAGTGTTTTTATTTATGTATCCATGATCTGATCAGTTGTGGCCTATTCCATGCAGTCTGAGTTTAAATCTATTGGTGTGAGTTGTTCTGCTATGTATGACGTGTCTAGTAATGGTGGAAAGTATGGTCAAAGGTGGTCCACATTGAACACTAGGTGCAGGGCAAGGAATGAGGGAATGCTTAGCTCAAAAGCATTGCCTCCAATAACCTTGGTAATGGTGTAAGGCCCATATTGGAGTTGGTTGATCTTCCGATGGGCTATGGTAAGGTGTTATTTCTGCAAATGCAAGCAAACTTTGTTGCCCACCTAAAACTTCTCTAGCACCCGATGTTGATCATCTCATTGCATGTACTTGGCATTGGGCTTCTCCAAGATTTCGTGAACTTACTTGCGGATGTGTTTGATGCGTTCAATAAATCCAGTTTCTTTATCAACCTTGGATAATACATGTGTGGATTTGGTCTATGTAATTGCATGAGGCATGGAAACATCTATCAGACGCAATGGTTGAAATCCTAGACCCACTTAAAAGGGACTGCGACTAGTCAAGCTTTGGAGAGTTATGTTATAACTATGTTGCACATAGGGAAGACTCTCATACCAGGTTTGTGGATGCTTGGAGTTGTACATGTGGAGTATGTGCACTATCATCATATTGACGAACTTTGTCTAGCCATCAGTCTGGGATGGAATGAAGTCGACTTGGTGAGCTTGGTGTCCAATAGTGTCCAGAGGCTTCCCCAAAATGTGCTAAGAAACCTGCTATCCTGATCTGATATAATGGTCTGCAGGATCAAAAAATGTACCCACACTCATTTAAAGAAGAGTTTGGTAGTGTCCTCTATTATAATACTCTTCTTGCAGGCCACCAATATAGCCATCTTAGAAAATCTGTCCAAGACCAAAAATACAAAGTCATTAACATGCTTGGTAGAAGGGAGGCCGGACATATAGTCTATGGATATGGATTCCCAAGGCTGGATGGGAGTAGGAAGAGGAGTGTATAGGCCTTAGTTCTTAATGGTTTGCTTGGCGATGGCACAGGAAGTGCAGGATCTGATATATTTCCCAACATCTAATCGGAGTTTTGGCCAATAAAAGTAATTTTGTAGTACAACCACAGTTTTCTCCACCCCAAAGTGTCTTGCGACCCAACTATAGTGTGCCTCCCAAATCATCTTGGAATTCTCACTTGAAGGAACACAAAGGTGGCCCAGCTAGCATAATAATGCATCCTAGAGGTGGAAACTAGGAACTTGCTTTCCATCTACTAGCATTTGGTATGTGGAAGTGAACTCTGGATCATTTTTGTATATTTGTTGCCATCTAGAGGTATCATGGCCACAAGAGTTGAGAACAATAGTCAGTGCTGCAACTGGGGGCCAGCTGAGGCAATCAGAAACATGATTGGAACTTCCCTTTTTGTATTTAATGTTCAAGTTGAATTGTTGAAGATATGAGGACCAGTTTTGATGACAATGGTTATGCAACTTCCCTTGTGTCTATATAAACTGAAGCGGTTGGTGATCAGTGTGGATTATTGTCTCCTTCCCCAGAATGTAATACTTCCATTGTCGACAAGCCTAGACAATGGAATGCATCTCTTTATCATAGGTGGGGTACTTCTGAATTGTATCGGAATGTGTCTCACTATGATGGGCCACTGGGTGCCCATGTTGGGTGAAGATTGTACTAATTGCATAGTCAAAGGCGTCTGTCTCAATTTCAAAAGGCTACTGCAAGTATGGAAATGTGAGTATTGATGCAGAGTAGAGACGATACTTCGACTCAATGAATGACTTTTGTTGGGACTCAGACCAAGAAAAGTTTTATTTTTCTCCATCCTTGGTAATCTGGCTCAAAGACCAAGTGATATGGGAGAATCTCAACATGAACCTCCAATAAAAATTTGCAAGGCCTAGAAAGTTGTGAAGCTCTGTTATAGTGGTCGGGGCTGACAAATCTTGAATGAATTGGATCTTAGTTGATGTATGATGTATCCCAGATATTGGCCCTGGCTCATGCCAAAGGTGCACTTCTCCATGTTGGTACATAATTTGTGTTACCGCAGGGTTTGAAGGACCTGTCGAATGTGTTGCAAGTGTTCTTCCCAACTCTTTTTGAAGATGAGGATGTTATCTAGATAAACAACCATGAATGATCTGGTGAAGGGCCGCAATAGGTCATCCATTAGCCTCATAAAAGTAGTAGGGGCATTTTTCAACCCAAAGGGCATAACCAACCATTCAAAAAGGCCTTCCTTGGATTTGAAGGTGGTCTCCCATACATCTGTGGTCTCTACTGGACCTTGGTAATAGCCAGACTTGAGATTGATCTTGTTGAAATACTTGGCCCCCTGAAGTTGGCCCAGAAGATCATCAATTCGAGGGATTGGATACCTGTTCCTGACAGTGATTTTGTTTAGTGCCCAATAATCAATGCAGAGCCTTCAAGTCCCATCCATATTTTGTACAAGTACAACCGGGCTCCCACAAGGCAAGGAAATTATTCAAATATGCCCTTTTTGTGGAAACTTCTGGATTTTCCACTTAATCTCTTCATTTTCCAGAATGGAGTGGCAATATATCAGCCCGTTGGGTAGAGGTGCTCCGAGAGTCAAATTGATCGAATGCTTGACCTAACAGTGCAAAGGTACCCCTGTGGGTGAGTAGAATATATCCCTATATTCTTCCATGACTGTATCCGCCTACTTCGGTTTCATGGAGGAACCCTTCTCGGGGTTCATGGATGTGGACAAGATATTCTCCTCACTTTGAGAGTGAATCAGAAATGAAAAAAATTCCCAGTATGGGAGATGATCTTACTACATTTCTTAGTAGAGATCAAAAACATGGGAGTAGATGGGCTACCTTCGATATCCTGTATAAATTATTACCCAAAGAAATCATAATAGTGAGAGGCCTCGACTCATATACAACATGACGCTTCCACAAGTATGGTTGGCCTAGTAATACATCATAAACTTAAAGAGGAGAAATATCACACAATACCTCATCTGTGAAGGGCTTGATGTTATAGGAAAGGCGACATTGCTGGCTAATGCAGAGATCTCATCCTTGCTGAAGCCACCTGATGGTGTACGACGACGGGTGTGGTGTGGTTATTTCGCCCAACTGCTTCACAACCTTTCCTAAGGTGAGATTCTTTTGTCTCCCATTGTTGACAATGAATTGCAGCAGTGAACCCTTCACCCACATCTGTGAGTGGAAGAGACACTCCCCCTCCTATGGATATTCGGGCTCAATCTTCTAGATCTTGGTGGTGGCAACAGTGGCGTTGGGTTCCGTACCAATAATCTGCTTCCCTTTTTCATTCCCCTTGTCAAGTTCTGACTCATAGTTGGAAAATGAATTTGATTCTGAAGCCTTTGGCTCGCCCACTAGTGACTGCTTGGCTCAACACTCACTTGTATTGTGAGTGGGGCTCTTATGGAACTCACACCACTTTCTTGTGTCCTTCTTTGTCTACGTGGTGTTGTACTTTGCTTACGTTTTTTACGGATTGTCCTGGGTAACCCCACCTTGGCTTTGTTATTTTTTCTATGGTTTGGGGGAACATTTCCCTTGCTTCGATTCATAGATCCAAAGTCTCCCTTCTTCTGTTTAAACTTATGTTAAATATTGACAACGTATTGGTCGGCGGTGTCAGGCTAGGATATTTCTAGGAATTCCATCCCATATTGGATTTACTTGTGCATAAAACCATGGTACTTGAGTACCAGATGCTTCTCAAAATCCTTAATACCCAACTTCGTGTGAAGGGTATGAAAAATATTTGTGAACTCCAGCACATATTAGTCCCTTCCTTGCGATAGTGTGGTCCATTTTATGTACTTATCTTCATAACTCCCAATAGGGTAATACTGCTCCTTTATGACGTTTCAGAAAGAGTTCCAAGTAGGTGTGACTAAAAATAGTGAGGGTTCCCTCTCATCCTTCTGCTCACAGTAGGTTTCTCACCAGTCCTTAACATGGGGGGAAACTTTGAGGAGTGCAAAAGTAATATTTTCCCTATTGGAAAAATCATGAGCTGAAAAATACCCTTCTAATAGATTTAACTATCTATCTATGACGTTTGCATCTATCTGGCCTTCAAATATGGGAATATCAAAGTTGACCTGTACCTTGAAGGGAGTGGTGCCTCCAGAGTGGCTACCGAATGAAGATGTGTCACCTGTGTGCATTCGCCGAAGGATCTGGGCAAAGTTTTCCATCATCGCATTCCTCTGTCGCTTAAGGTCTTCTTTGAGCAATATTTTGAAGTGATCTCTTGCTCCCGCATCTTTATTTTCTTTCGCCATGGAAGGTCGTCAGGGTTTGAGAGGATGGTATTGGAAAGTTTCAACCAGTTCGAGCCCTAACTCCTTATACTCTGATACCACTAATCCAGACTTATGCAGGAATGCAACATAATACATATATAAACATAAACACAAAGATGCAACAAAAAAAATAAAAATTTAAATAAATAAATAAAAATTGTGTTACAATGAGGCTCAAAGGCCTATTAATTGTTGAGAAACAATGGAAAACCCTAAACATACAAAATCCTAACCCTAGGAGATGAAGAGCCAAAACTCTGGGCCCCGCTGGGGTAAATTGGTACATCAATTTCACGGGGTCGTAACTTTGGCATATGATCTTTGTTTGACACACATGATACCTTGTTAGAAATATCTATTCGAGGATTATAAATTTCGACTGCAAACGAGATTCAAGCACTCATGTTTTCTCATTTTAAACAAACAACATCTTTTAGGGCCTCAAAACAGCTCTGGAAGTTCACGACCCAAAAAAATGCCAAAAGTAGTAAATTGTGCTACAATTAAGGAAATTGAGAAACTAAAAGAAACAATGGTGGTGGTCCAAGTCGAATAGATGGGTGGCAACCAATATCCACCTAGATCACCCATGATGCATAAAAAGAGACATACCTAGAATACGAGGACTTCAAGGAGGTGTGTTAGCAGTTGTAAGGCCAAATTCATGTATAAGAAGGTGATAACATGGCTAAATATTATCTTCAGAATGGGTTACTCCATAAGCTAGATAATCTATGTGTCCTTAAACGTGAAATAATGTAGCTTATTAAAGAAGATTGCACCTCCAATGTTGTAGTAAATTTTTGTATTGGGAAGACAATTGCTAACTTACAAAGGTATGCCAAGCAACCTATAACACAAGAAGATACAACAAAATATATTTGAGGATGCATAATTTTTTTTACAAGTAAGCCAAGCAATAGGAAATAATTTCTATACCATTCCTTAGCAATAGCCACTAGGCCTTGGAAAATGTTTCTATGGATTTTCTAGATGGTTACCAACAACACGGAAGGAGACATGACAATTTATTTATGGTAGTTGATAGGGCAAGCAAAATGTGAATTTTGATGCCTTGTAAAAATGCCATCAAAGGAAAAGAAGAAAGCAAACATGTTCTTCTCAAACTATGCCAAAATGTTGTTGGATTAAAGATATAATTTCTGTAACCATGTATAAACTATGGAATTATCTACAGTGAGCCCTGCTTTGTTATTTGGTCTTGGAAGATATTGAACTCTGATGTATACCTTTAGTGTAATGGTATGTTTATATTATTGAAATGAATTGTTGCGGGATAATGTTCTCTTTTCAGTTATGGAATGATGGATCTGATTATGGCCTTTTAAAATTTTCTATATATTACATGTTGTTGGTTCTTCAGTGTTCATTACTACAGATGTATTTATTTTTCTAGCACAATAATTTCTAAAGATTTATTTCATTGATGTATAATTATTTATGCAATGGACCTTCTGCATGATACGTTGATCTTGGAAACTGTTTCTTGATCCCTACTATTTTAATTGTATCGAGACACCTCAGGTGAGACATTTCACCCTCGCAGAGGAACAAAAGGGTCGGTGTTTCACTAGACTACAATAGATCTCCTTTGTTGGAAACCAGAGATGGAACCTTGGATCCAACAATGTTCAATTTTGTACCAAAAAATAGTTCTATTGTCGATACCTCAAGTATTTTAAAGGGATCTAGATCACGGTGTCAAGGATTCTTAGAGGATACCTTTAGGATTAGTGATATGAGAAGATTGACTCATTTATTTTACAATAGGCTCAATTACGACAGAAGAATTTAGAGTGGGTCAAGGAGGAGATTTTAAATGGAAAACTAGCTTGTGATTAGTAAAAAATATTTTGGTGCAAGTTTCCTGAAGAGCTTCAGATTTGGAAACTATCTTAGACTTCGTTGAACTTGGACTACTACTGATCTAACTGAGTTGCATAGGTTGGAACCTTAGTTGAACGAGGCTATTGACTTCTAGGCGCAAGAAACTCTAGAAAGTTATATCATTGAATATGTTGTGTAATATCACCAATCTTTTTCCAAAGCCGAAGTAATGTTCAAGTACAGGTTGCAGGGAAGACTATTGAAAGGAATCGCTCCGTGGATTAAAATTATGATGGTAGAAGAAAACCTTCTTCCCTTTGAAGAAAATAATATGACAACTTAAAACCTTAAGTATTGGGGGCAGGGTTAAGGGGAGAGATGCTACCTGGTTGCAGAAGATGAATACTTGTTGTGATAAATGCAGATGATTCATGGAGGGCTCAAGAATTAAGAGTGAGTAGAAGAACACAAATAGATTATGAGTGGCGAGGAAAAAAGTTACATGAAATTCAAAGATGATAGAGTGAGTTACATCGAATAGGAGAGGTGTTGAATAGTCTGAAGCTGCGAATAGACGGACCAAGTAGTTCAGAGTTGAGGAGTTCAAAAGTTGGTAGTGGAATGAATTCTAGACAAATAGTAGGTGTTGGAAGTAGTGTTGTCAGAAAGATGGAGGGAAGCCATGGATTCCACCATGAATTAGAGGGAGTGAAGATGTCGTAGGTATCAAGACCATCAGTTGAATTCTTAAACCATAACACTCCTCACAGCGATGAGATGCATTTTGTGATGCACATACTATTTTATGAAGATGATGTATCTCCCACAAGTAACAATTTACTGGTTAACAACACAGGTAGTACCTTCCCTAACTTCTCCCTAGTACTTTATAAGGATCCTTCTAATTTTATTTCAAAGCTAGTTAAGACCTTAAAATTTCAAAAAGTTTATAATGCGTATACAACCAATACTTCTAGTGGTTTTGGTGGTGGTTCCCAATTAAGTTCCTCAGGATATTTACAACTTGTTCACAAGGATTTATATTGATTTCGCCTAGTGATTTTATAATGGTTGGCAACGTAGCACGTTTATTCACTCAATGTATTGAATTCTTTGGATGAGGTAATGACGATGTTAAACAACATTGGTATATGTGTGAAGCCATATGGAGGGCTAGACATATGTTAGATGCTACTGAGCTCATTGAGTTCCAAACTACTTTGAGAGATAGGGCACTCATATGGTTTATCAAGTGGTCTACATTATACCAGAATCCAACTTTAGATGAAGTTAAACAATAATTTATCCAAGAATTTAAACTCTATCAAATGAATCAATAAGGGTTATCTGAATTGTGGAATATTAAACAATGGAAGGGAGAAACTGCATGAGAATGCGAGCGGCGATTTAAAGATGCAATTGGTAAATTAAGTTACTTGATTGATCTCAAGCACCAAAGAGACAGTTTCATTAAAGCTTTGTTGTCATTAACTCAAATCCCCTTAACGAAATAAAAGATTGATATGTTGCAAGATTCACTTGAACAAGCTATGAAGATTGAAGCTATGGTGGGGTACCCTCATGAACATAGGGGAGGTGTCACTTTTGGTGATCCTACCATCGTGGGACTATAACATCAGATTGATTATTTGACATAGCGGGTAAAGGATATGCATGATGCACAACCAATGCGACTTCAGGTTTGGTGCACTAATTGCCATGTTGAAGGTCATCACGCCACAGAGTGTCAATGATTGAGGGGTCTGGGGTTGTCTACTATACCTATGGGATCAACGCCACCTTTACCTACTATTGGAGTTGCGTAGGATGCTACAAATGATCTATATCAAGGACATACTCAATTTCATGTGTTCCCCAACCAACAAGGTACATATGTAAATGACTATTGTGGGATTTTTTGTAGTTATGTCCATCCACCTCGTATTTGTCCCATTTCGTAGAAATACTCAAATGTCGCAAAGATAATATGCTTTGTGAATTATGTGGTTCCCGATGCATCATATAGATTAGTGAAAATATTTGGATGCTTTGGCCGATCGCCTTGATCACACTACATTTAGTGTTAATGAAGCTCCTTGAGGACAAGGAGGAGGAAATCCAAGGGAAGGAAGAAATAGAGAAAGAGGTATGGTCCATTGCTATAACTGTGATTAAGAGGGACATGTTTCTCGTGATTATCCATTGTCTAGGAGTTCGTGGTGCTCCCAGCATAGAGTAAATCCACACACAATTGAAGATTTCCTTGAATTGATCGATTGTTGGGAAGAGCATAGCCGACAAAGAGGAAAAAATTTCAATGCAAAACCTTGAGGGCTTGAACCAACCTAAATTCCTAACATCAATATAATTACTAGAGGAGGGAAAAGGGCTAGAGAAAACACAGAAATCTCTGAACAACTAGCCAAAAAAACTTACATCACCTAAGAGGTCTTATGATCGTAATCAACAAAAATGATGTTATAGGGATGCAACTAAATTTTTTAAACAATTGGTTTCTTCCTATAGTCCTCTTGCAGAATGACAAGAGCAGATGTAAATCAGGAGTGCCAGATTTTCTCAGGAAACATTTAAGGCTATTATGGAATTGTTTGAATTAGTTTTGTAGATTATGAATGATGAGCAGTTATCTAGACAATTGCACAAGAAGCTCAAGAAAATTATTAAAGATCAGAAATTTTTAGACAGGTTGATTTCTACAAACCTTCATGAACAACACTCAAGATGTTTCCGCAAGAATAACAAAAGAATGGGGAGATAATTTCGTGTTGATGCTCAAATTACAAGATTTTAGATTAAATATTCCATGCTAGATCTGGGGCCTAATGTTAATATTTTACCAAGAAAGACTTGGGAGGCATTAGGAAAACCAAAGTTAGTGTTTTCCTCGATTCAATTACAAATGGGAAATCAGTATTGTATCCTTCCCGTTAGAAATCTTGAGGATGTTGAAGTTGATATTGTAGGGGTAAAAAATATGCATATTTCAAAGTTATAGATATCATGGGTGTTAAAGATCTATCTCTAGCTCTCTTAGGAATATATTAGGCATTCGAAGACTATGTTGTTTTTAAAGATAAGTGGGAGACAATGACCTTTGAAATAGATGGAATTCAAGTTGTACAACCACTAGATCCTTATCAATGTCCAAGGTTTACATAACTTGTAGATGACATAGAAGAACCTAATCTTTTGGATCAATTATATAAGCTTACTGTGGGAAAATGAGATGACTATATAAATACTATAGCAGATGGTTCCATTAGTTGGAGAAGCATTCAAAACATAGAAGTTGGTTCAAATGTTTCGTTGGATGATTGGCAATAGGGAGATCATGAGTTGCATTCAAATCATTGTGTAATTGTTTGCTATGTTCACTGGATTAGTACCAAGGTATGTTATTTTCCAACTTTTGAGGGTATAGGCTCAGTTGTTAATTTTATTAATGAATAGATTTGAAGATTGAAGAAACACAAAATATTCCTTTAATGGATGTTTCCCCCCAAGTAACACCAGCGAGATGGTGGGGTACTCATTATACTCATCTTCAAGACTAGGAGTTAGTTAAGTTTGTTTTCTTATGTTAGTTTGTTTCTCCAAAGAAACATTCGGTTAAAATACCTATATACAAAATGTATACTAGTTGACATAAGCATATTCAAACTTGCAATGTCATGTGGACACTTCATGTTGATATGCGGGTGCATCAATTTATCCACACATTGGGGACACTTTCACAAGATTTGTACTTGAAGGAAGAGATGAAGAGGAGTCATTGATAGCCTAGCTATGTAGTGATTTTTATTTTTCGTATGAGGATGCCAAAATAGCATAGGCCTTAAAAGAAATAAAAAGAGTATTGTTTCCTATAGGTAAGCTTGTTAACGGATTTAGTATTCATAGGAATTTTGAACACTTGTATGAGTTTGGGTTTCATGAGGTCGTCGCTTGTGGAAAAGTTAATTAAGACTCGAATGAAGATGATTTAGAAGATTTGAGGCATTTATCTTTCAAGGAGATCGAAGGAGAGAAAAATCTAAATGATGATCCTATAAAATATGCTCTGCATTTGAAGCCTTTGAAGTTGTGGAAACATAATATTAGAACTGAAGAAAATCCTAAGTTATCTTCCATTGGTGATTATTGAAACGAGCAAGCTATAAAAGAAATTTTTGATCTATTAAAAGAATATGAAGATTTGTTTCCAACATCAATCTCAAAGCTTAAGGGAATCAAAGGAGAACCGGGAAAAATGAAGATTATTTTAAAGCCTGGTGCAAGACCAGTTAAACATCGGCCTTATTGATTGAATTCAAGGGTTAAAGAAAAATTAAAGAAATAAATTGACAAGATATTGGTTGTTGGTCTCATATTCCTAATTGATGAAGCATAATGGATTGGCCCTATTATTATTTAAGACAAAAAGGATTCAGATGATATCAAAGTTTTTGCAGATTACAAAAGCCTTAATAATGCTTGTATCCATGATCTGTTTCCTACTCCTTAGGTGACGAGGTAATATATAATGTTGCATGCAATGAAGCTTATTCCTTCCTCGATGGCTCTTTTGGGTACCATTAGGTTTGCATTGCAGAAGAAGAGAAAAGGAAGACTAATTTTACAACTAAATGGGGTTCTTATGCTTACCACTTCATGCCATTTGGTCTAAAAAATGCTCTAGTTATATTATCTAGAATTGTTATTGCTACTTTTAGACATTATATTCATAAATTCCTAGAAGTTTATAAAAATGTATGATTGGACAGTATGCAACCTCTTAAAGAAGCATTCTAGTTTATTACAGGTCATGTTTGATTAGTGTCGACAATTGTAGATCTCATTAAATTTAAAGAAATGCATTTGTGTTGTTCCCTTTGGTACTCTGGTTGGACATATTGTTTTTAAAGATGGTGTTTCTGTTGATCATGTCAAAGTGTCGATAATTCTAAATATGTTTCCACGAACAATCATTAAGGAGTTGTAATCCACCTTGGGACATACATGTTATTATCATCGTTTTATTGCAACTATGGTTTGATTATTGCATCATTGAAGAATTTTTTTAAGAAAGTAGAGTGTTTTATATGGACTAATGAATGTGGCACTGCGTTTGACACACTGAAAGAGAAAATTGTGAGTGATCCAATTATGGTTTATCCAGATTAGAATAAGGAATTTCATGTTCATATAGGCACATCTAGTATCACCTTGGGTGCTATCTAATTAACACAACTATGAGAATGTAATTTGGATCATCCCATTTACTTTGCTAGTAGGAAGCTCTCCACTGCTGAGAAGAATTACATGATCACAAAACAAGAAGCTCTTGTCATAGTGCATTCTCTCTAGAGATTCAGACATTATATTTTAGGAAGTCTTTTTAAATTTTTTACTGACGACTCTACTCTAAAGTACCTGATTAATAAACATATTTTAGAAGAAAGAATATGTTAATGGATTTTGTTATTTTGGGAATTTTCATTTAAAGTCATTGTCAAACTAGGTTGATCTAATGTGGGCCCAGATCACCTTTCTAACTTAGAATATGGTGAAGTAGGAAGATTAGTGGATGACCAATTTCTTGCTGCAGAGTTGTTTTGGATTGAAGTAATACCAAACTATTTGGAAGGTAAAGAATTATTTCTATCTACTGGAAAATGCGCCTATAGTTATACAAAAACTCAGAAGAAGCATATGGTGGTACGTGTCGCGGATTATCAACTTATTGCAGGTTAGTTGTACAAAATGGGGATGATCAATTTTTGCACAGATGTGTTTTGGATCATGAAAAGAAAGTGTTTTGTGGGAATGTCACTTTCGGATTGAGGGAGGGCATGTTGGAGGAAAAACAACTGCAAGAAAAGTGTTGCAAGTAAGACTTTGATGGCCTACTCTGTTTAGAGATGTAAAAGAATATGCCAAGAAATGTGATGTTTTCCTATGAGTTGAGTGACCATTGCATCATGATGAACTCCCACTTCATCATTCTGGGTATTTTAAAGTCTTTGAAAAGTGGGTTAATGATTTTGTGGGGCCCATCAACCCTCCTGTGCGACACTCTTATGCCTGATACATTATTACCGCAACTGAATACTTAAAACATTGGGATGAAGCAACCCTTGTCAAAAATTGTACTACCGACACTACTGCAAGATTTATATTCAAAAATATCATCACTAGATTTGGGTTTCCAAGGAGCCTTACTAGTGATGAAGGGTCACACTTCATTAATGAGATGATTGCTACACTACTATGAAACTTTATGATCCAACATCACAAAATTTGCCCATATCATCTGCAAGAAAATGGAACGGTTGAAGCTTTTAACAAAATTTTGGAAAAGGGGCTTACTAAAGTTTATTATGTGAACAAAGCTGATTGCGATGAGTGAGTTCCGACTACTCTATGGGCTTACTGTACCACTATGAAATGATTTCATAAATACACACCATTCCATCTTGTTTATGGACGAGAAGTTGTAGTACCAACTGAGTTTATTGTTTTGAATATTTCTATCGCTCAACCTACCAAAATGTCTGATGATGAATCTACTGGAGAATGGTTGCAGGAATTGTGGGAGATAGACAAGGAGTGTTTCTTAACATATTTCCATTAAACTATTGAGAAAGAACGACAAAAGGCTTGACATGATAGACATATAAAGAAAAATTCCTTCTCTATCAGAGACTAGGTATTAGTCTATGAAAAAAAAAATTTGAAGCATCTTGGTAAGTTACAAATGTATTAGTTGGGTTCCTCCTTTATTGTGGAGATAAGAGATTCTAGAGCTATAAAGCTTCCTCAGATTGATGGAGTTCTTTTTCAGGGTTGTTGGTAGGTCCCTATACTACTAGTGTAACCCCTTGTTGTTATTAGTACAACCCCCTTATTATATTGTTGTGTCCATGTAGTCCCCATATTGTTATTATTGTGCCCATAGAAGCCCACTATTGTTATTATTGTTCCCTTACATTATTATTGTTATGTCAGCTCTGATTTATTATGACCCCTTATACTCCTATACATAGAAAGGAGGTCTTGTCATTTGTATCATCCAAAAATTGTCATTTGTGTAATGTAAAGGAGGTTGCCCCCTCGAAGACGCTTATTTCTAAGGCATTCATCTATCTTTTCTATCTTTTTGTGAACTGGTTGCATAACATTTGGTATCAGAGCTTTGGATTCTATGGTTTCACTGCTCCAAACAGGTCATTGTGGAATTTTCGTTATAACTGTTTTTTTGCGACATTTCAAAAGCTAAAAGGAAAACCCATTTGAGAAAAAATCGCGCTGGACCTCGGGTCCGAATTTCAGATCTTGTCTTACTATATTTTAGGATATATGATCTGAGGAAGTTAGGCTTTTTGCAGACTCTCGAATTACATTTTAAACAGGTGACCTTGGGAAAATCATCATAACTTTCTCTCTGAGCATCAAATTGAAATTTCGTAAGAAGTTACATAAAGAGGATAGACTTTAGTTTTCTGTGTATATTGTTTAGATCCGAAGGTCAAAACAATGACACGTGGAACTTCATGCAAGTTTGCTCTTTTGAAAAGGTATATAATTAGGCCATCTTGGGAGATTGTGTATAACTCTTCCTTGGAGAATCCAATTTCGATCATATTGGTGGCATTGGAAAGAGGACACAGAGGGCTACTGCAGGTCATAATTTCAGAACTTAAATATCCGAAAGTACAGATTTATAGTCGTTTCAAGATCGAGCTCCTAAAATTAAGAAAATGCGAGATGAGGAAGTTTGATGGCAAGGATCTCGTAAATTGGATACTACAGATGGATAAATATTTTGATCCACTTGGTGTACCACTGTTACAAAAGGTATGTATTACGTCTTCATATTTAGAACCAGATCAATTTTTATGGTATAAAAGGCTTTGTTCTCGTAAATCACTTGTTACATGGTCAATTTTCACAGAGGAAATGATAGCACGTCATGAGGATACAAAGAGCAACACCTTTTTTAGCCAATCAATAACTGTCAAACAAAAGGGTTCAATGGTAGAACACATTGAGGACTTTCAAAAATTGAATATAAGAGTAAATGATATTCTAGAGAAGCAAAAGAGAAATAGTTGTATCTATGCCATGAAAGCTAATATCGATGGTATGAAGGCATATTGGAAGAAAGGCATGGAATATTTGAAGAAAGACATGGAAGGTTTGAAGGAAGGTGGGACAAAAATGGTACAAGAAAGGCCTCCTAATGATGAAAATGATCAAGAAACATCAAAAGAAGAGGATATACATTGGGAACCAACCCTAGAGAAAGAACAAATGAATCTGACCATATCTTGTACTGCAATGGAAGGAATTACCACTCCTCAAACTCTCAAGATAGAAGGACATATCAAGAAGAATAAGGTTCAAGAAGTGAAAGATCACATTGAGAAAGAAGAAATGAATCCGACCATATCTTGTAATTCATTGGCCGGAATTACCACTCCTCAAACTATCAGGATAAAAGGACATATCAAGAAGAAAAGTGTTCAAGAAATGAAAGATTACATTGAGCATCAAGAAATGAATCCGACCATATCTTGTAATGCATTGGAAGAAACTACCACTCCTCGAACTCTCAAGATAGAAGGAAATATCAAGAATAAAAATATTCAAGCAGTGAAAGATCACATCGAGCGTTCTCCAACTTTTAAAGGATAATGCCACATTGGTGTAGAATCAAATGAAACAACAGGCATATCAACATCGCAGTGAAAGAAGTTTTGATGTAAGTGATTGGGTATTTTTACGGCTACATCTCAAGCAAGCTATTTATGAGAAGGAAATGTTTGAAATACTACATGCACTTAAGAAATGGCGACCTTACCTAAGGGTAAGACACTTCAAGGTAAAAATGGATCATGATAGTCTTAAATAATTTTTAGAACAAAGATTATCTTTAGAAGAACAGAAAAATGGCTCACAAATATGTTGGGTTATGAATTTGAAATCATCTACAAAAAAGGGAAGAAAAATGTTTTTGCAGATGCACTCTCAAGAAAGGATGAGGATGTGGAAGCATTGTTTTGTGCTATTTCTATTATCCAACCAGATTGGATAAACGAAGGAAGGGATGAATGGAAGAAGGATGAAGAAGTGTGGACACTCATTCAAAAGCTGCAGAAGATCCCAGTCCAACAATATTACCAGAACTTGACAAGGAAGGAAAAATCATATGGGAACTTGAAGTATTCACAGAACCGAGAAGTCGACAACTACGAAATCAATCAATTTCAGAGTATCTCATCAAGTGGAAGAATTTACCAGCTCAACATTCCACATGAAAGGATGTGAATTTTATACAGAAGCATCAAGAACTACTCAAGCGTTGAGGACAACACTTTTTGAAGGAGAGGGGCATGTTAGGTTCCTATACTACTAGTGTAACCCCTTATTGTTATTAGTACAACCCCATTATTATATTGTTGTGCCCACGTAGTCCCCATATTGTTATTATTGTGCCCCATAGAAGCCCACTATTGTTATTATGGTGCCCTTACATTATTATTATTATGTCGGCTCTGGTTTTTTATGACCCCTTAGACTCCTATATATAGAAAGGAGGTCTTGTCATTTGTATCATCCAAGAATTGTCATTTGTGTAATGTTCATCTATATTTTCTATCTTTTTGTGAGCTGGTTTCACAAAAGTTGGGTGAATGGTGCACGCTTGAAGCGCTACTATGGGTGATAAAGTTTTATGGTAATTCTCACTCTCTAAAGAGGGGCATCAATTAGGCTTAAAATTGATTCAATTATGTTAGTCAATTAGCAATTCAATCAGTTGTGATAATGAGTTTATTAGTATAGTTGTGTCATTCCTGTTAGTATGTTATAGTTGCGACCCACCGCAACTCATTATGGTCAGGGAAATACATGTCATGTGTCATTTTTGTCAGTCTTGTAATCATTGATAAAGGTATTTGTAGTTATTATGCCAAATTTCCTATAATAATCATTTTTCTAATTTGATTTTCCACTTTATGACTTTCAAATCATTTCCTGTTACCCCATCATCATGATATTTCCATTTTCAAGTATTTTATGTCATGTCCTGGGAATTTACGTCCTAACCATAATTATTATCCAAATTTAACTTGATTTGGAAATTTATCATGTTTAATGACTAACGATATAATCACCCTGTGTCTTATTGAGTCCTTTCTATATATGTCGAGTGTTGTCACCATATTTCCTCATTGTGTCTACAAGTTTTCAAGATTTCTTACCCTCGCTCCCACATCTAGTTCTTTTCTGACCCAATTCCCTATCATCCATCTATACAACTTGTCTATAGTCATAGGTCCTCAACCATGACTCGCAACACTAAGCTTGTATTCTTTGCTGGATATTTAAACCATAGTATTGTTCCTACAGAAAACACCTTGGGAAAGTACGAAAGGATACGCTAGTTGACAATGATTTGTCTGATTTTGATGTGTTCCTAGCTTTAAAATTTGAAGTTTATATGAATTTTGATGTTGCACCATCTCATGGAATTATTCCTAGGGTCAAGGTTGAGTTTTTTCCCCTGTAGAGGTCATTTTTTTTAAATTACAAGATTTGTTTATGTCTGATACTAGAGGTGAAGTCTTACGGTGCACAAATTTATCATTAATCGCTTGTATGGTGGTTCATTGTGGCTCGATAAGGAGTATCCTCTGCATGTATAATAAATTCACTAGCTTACAAGGTTGTCGAGGTATGGTCTAGATGTTTCGACTGTCTTTCAGAGTGTTTCAAAATGTATTAAGAAGAAGGGGGATGAAAATTTGTACCAGAAGTATGGCATTGAAGGAAGGGTTGTGGGGCAATCATTAATAAAATTAATGATGGAAGAGTTCTTTTTTCCTGCTATATTATCAATGGAAAACTTGTGCAGCATTATAAGAAGGGAGAATGTACCTTGGATACCATCTCTGCGGCCAAAGCTTATGTTCAAGGTGAGTCCTTGAATTGCTGCAACTATTCGCTGCATGAATTGTTCGAAGCTTTTGAAGATGTTTATAAGTGAGCCACATATTTCATTTATGGGTACTTGGTTATTGCCATTGCATTGATGAAGTGGTTTTCACCTAAAGGTAGAGAGGTGGTTGAAATTCCAGACAGAGGACCTATTGATCTTGCTTATTCTCTGTGGAGGACTTAGACTAATCTCGCTAATTGAGAATTCAATGAAAAGACATTTGAGAATTGGCATACCAAAATTTTTCATGTCACTCAAACATTTCCTTAGGTGTCGAAGTTGATTTTGGATAAATATGCAAATCAAATATGGTTTGGGATGAGTCATGGTCACACTTACCTTTGGCTTGGAACTGTCGACCCTAACACATTCAAAATGAGGGAGCTTCCTTATTATGTTTATGAAAAATATTTTCACGAGGAGGTTTTATCCTGGCTCGAAGTGAAATGCATACAAAAGGAGGATGAGATTATTTATAATTTGGATTGCATGCAATGTTGTGATTCCTTTGCAGATGTCACGTCATCTTCTAAGAAGCAAACAACTAATGTGAAACAAGATCTTCAACCAGTATTGAAAAATTCCAAGAATGTTTGTTTTCTGCTTGCCACATTGTATCTGAGGTTAGTTCCATAGTAATTTCCAATGGTTCTATTTTAGGTATTCCTAGTGCTTCTTTGCTTGTTACTGATTCATTTAAGCCACCAATAGTACCTTTTATTTCCCTAAGTCCTATTGAGTCACTTCACCTACAACTTCTATTACTACCCCTTCCATCTCTAATGATTTTGGTTTCATTCAAACCCTTCCCCAAACCAACACCAGTGTCCAATTTTCTAATGTTGTAGATCTCAATAATGATGAGCTCAAATACCTTGGAGAGGGAACCACAATAGTGGAGTAACACCATAATTTGTCACCTATCCATTCCACAAATTCCCTAGGTTTGTCTCCCCATACAACACCACAATATCATACTATTTTTGATATCCGTGAAAATGACAACATCGGTGGGGACATTACTGAGATGGATATTGAGTCAGCATTTAAGGATACTATGACACAACCCATTGTTGAATTTGAGTCACCTGAAGAAGTAGTTCAACCACCACCTGTGCATTCTTCATCCGAGTTACAACAAAACCTTGCTATAGTTCTTTTAACAGCTTAGGTTGTTGTGTTTAGTTAGGACCCAACTTAGTGCTGATAAATCTTGCATTTGGTTGCACAATCTTAGGACATCATTCCTCTTTTTCTTTCAAGCATTATTTTTAGGATACAAGATGAATTAAAAAAGGAACATAGTCAAGAGCGGGAAACTTCACCCTAGGGACATGCTAAAAAGTCTATCGCTAGTGGTCAGCCCTTGCAGGCTTGGTTCCCTTTGCCTAATTCTTTATCTACAGATGATCTTCAAAGCTGATCTTCAACCCAACTATTTCAACTTATTCAAACCTCTGTAGTGCAATTGGAAGCCCGTCGTAATGAGTTTGTCTCTCTTCATGAACAACAAAGGCAAGAACTCATGGTTGTAATTAAGGAGTGAGATCATTTACGAGATGAAATTGCACAACTTGAGAAACAAATTGAAGATATTAGTGCTAAATTCTAGTAGATGTGTCTGACCATTTCCGAATTTGTGCCTAACGCTCCAGAAGATTTATCTCTTTGTTAGCTAGCTAAATATTATGATTTCGTTGAAATTGCTTGTAAAGAGTTAGTCGCCAATGATAGAAACTTATGAAATAATGTTGCTGAGTTGCACAATGCACCTCCCGATCATGTTGATCATTTCACTCAGTATATTATCTTGCGCAACTCATGAATGATTCTCATGAAATATTTCAACAAGTGCAATATTTGCCTGGAGTTATTGTAAAGAAGAACCAACCTTTGTACTGGCTGCGATAACAAACTCAACAATTGTTTGACCAAGCACTCGCTACTGCTAATCTCTAGCAACAACAAGATCTTCTTAGTTAGATTAAAGGTCTTGAAACCCAAATTCACCATCTGGAAGAAGAGTCACATACTTCCAAAGTTGTATTGCGTGATCTTCAGCTTCCAGCACAAAAACATTTGTTCCATATAAGGAAACTACGCTCTGAATCCAATACACAATGGAAGTTAATCCTTTTTGCGCATCCTCAAAATTCTACAACTGCAGGGAATGTCGAATTTTCTACCCTGATCACTACATGGAAATCCACTGCTACAAAATATGTTGATTTTAAAGCTCAAGCCTTACAAAAGGTGCCATATTTGGATCCTTCCTGTGAAGGTAGCATAGCAACGCAAAAAGCAGATGAGGTGAAAAATAGGTAGAAGAAGTGCTTGCAGAGGTAGCACAACTACAAGTGGAGCCAAACGTATGGTTAGAAGATTGGCTCGAGACGAGTCAATGGATAGTGGTTAGGGGTTGTTGGGTCCTTTGTTTTTGAACAAATTTTGATAAAAAAAAAGGTTGCAAAAATGACCAACACAAGTGGAAAAACCTGTGAGACATAGAGACCAAAAAAATGGAAGCAATAGGAAGAAAATAGGAACAATTATCTTGGAATCCATGGAAGCCGGAGAATACGGATTCACGTGTTGGATTTTGAAGAAACCGAGAAGATAAGGACCAAAAACCCATATTTTTTCAAAGTGGACCAGATCAAATGGATGAGATCAAAATGGTAGAAGCAAACTAGATCAAGTGAGTGCGATAAAGGGGAAAATTCTATAAAAGGTTTAGAGAGGATAAGTCACACAAAGAATTATTCTCAGACTATGTTGAAATGTTGTTGGATTAAATATATAATTTGTGTAGCCATGTATAAACTATGGAATTATCTACAATGATCCTTGCTCTGTTATTTGGTCTCGAAATATCTTGTGCTCTAATGTATACCTTTAGTGTAATGGCCCGGTTATATTAATGGAATGAAGTGTTGCATGATAATGTTCTCTTTTGAGTTATGGAATGATGGATTTGATTATAGCCTTTTAAATTTTTATGTATATTACATGTTGTTGGTTCTTCAATATTCATTACTGCAGATGTATTTCTTTTGCCTGTGTAATAGTTTCTAAATATTTCTATCATTGATGTATAATTATTTATGCAATGAACCTTTTGCATGATAAGTTGATCCTAGATACTATTTCTTGATCCCTACTATTTTAATTTTCTTGGCACGCCTCAGGTGAGACGTTTCTCCCTTGTGGAGGAATGAAAGGGTCGATGTTGTGCTAGACTATAGTGGAGCTCATTTTTTGGCAACTGAGATTGAAACCTGGGTCCAACACGTTCAATTTTGTGCTAACATGCCACCTTCAACTTTGGATGTTGTATATGGACAACAATGAGGAGTGACAGGAGACATCATAAGAGAAGCATTAAAAGTAAATAAGTTTGTTGAAAAGATTAGGTAAATCCATTAGCAAGTATATGAGATGCTAAAGAAAGGTACAAGGCTCAACATGGCTAGCACATAACAAAGAAATCATTCAAAATTGGAGATGAGTTTGGTTAAAATCAAATAAGGAAGACTGAGAAGGAGGCTCTATAGTTTGGTCATTTTGTAGTATTGGAAAATATGGGAGATAGTGCCTACAAGCTTAATCTAACTGCTATACAATCACATTTACTCAATGATGAATGTTGAAAATTTGAAACTCTATGAGTCGTCCATGTTCGATCAAGAGGAGGATAGGTTCTACCTATACTAGAAGACTTAGCCCCAGATACTCAAGTAGAGTTGGTAGAAGACAATTTTACAAAATAAGCCCATAACAATAAGATAGGTATAGTATGACCTTTTGGAGATTGAATTGAAAGGATGACCTCTGGGCAAAGCAAAATTCTACTCCAAGGAGAAAGTATAGGTAAATTTTATTTTCCTTATTTAACAAATTTTGTGGCAATCAAAATGCTCTCCAAATGGGGATGTATGATATTAATTGGATCATCATATAATTTGCTATATATCTCAGTACTTTTTTGGTAGAAAAGTTGGCTTGTAAGGCCCATTTTAGTGGCAGGTCCTAGTTTGAAAATTTTGGTATGGAACCTTCCAAAGTGGCCATTTTGAGTCATCAAATGATGTTTTTCATGGTAGCATGATATAGAACTTATGTATACACCGTTTAAATTGATCTACAGTCTGATACCTTTTGAACATTCCAAATATCACTTTAGTCAAATCTTGTTTATGTAAATTATGTCTCTTGCAAGTTGACCTACCTAATTAACCAACATGGTATAAGTGGATGGCATATTCTCCCCTGCTACTCAAACATGTGGGACTAATAACATGAGGATTTTCAAGTAGTTTCTAGAAGGACCAAAACCTTATCACATTGAGGGTTGAGGAAGTCAAACTCATAACCCTATATGGATCTGAAACTATGTTAAATATCAGGCCGCTAGGAGGAGAAGGGTTTCCATTTTTTTACTTTCTACTTGTTTCATAGCTAAGAAAAACATTTGGGACTGGTATTTTCATAGCATAATAGAGGAGGAAGAGGATTGTGTAACAATTTTTCAGGTCACATTGTTAAGAGGTAACTCCATAGGAGCTCGTGTTCCTTTCTATATGTAGTTTTATAACTAAAGAAAAGATAGAAGATGACATGACTTATCTTCTATTTGTTGGAAGTAATGCTTCAATGTAATGTGTATTTGTCATTGTGAGTCCCTAAGTGTCATTCTAGAAGCTGTTGATTCTTATGTAATGAGTTAGAGTGAGGTGTCGAAGTCAGTGTGTAATTTCCTATATATGAAATTGTTGAAATGAATAATATACAATGTGAGACTTTTGTTGTGAAAAATCACTCTCTACTCTCTCTTATATTTTTCTAATATGGTATCAGAGGTAGATCTGGCTTAATTCGCTTACGGGAAGGCCAGGAAGATGTGAGAGATTCTTGAGTGTTATTGTTTTGTACATACATAGATTAATATAAGTGTGTGATAGTTGATTTCTGTTGTGATATTTATTTCTCCCTACTTAGATCTGTGTGTGAGTGTGGTTTTGTAGATCTGTATCCAATAAAAATCTAGCATTTCTCTCTCTACCTGCAAGCCTAGAATCAAATCCTGAGCCATTGTGAAAATTCTATCAATGGGAGGTGCAGATGAAGGTCAATTTTGTGTAGCTTGCATAGAATTGCAAGTACACATATGTTTCCAGAACCAAGAGCAAAAATGATGCAGTTGTCGCTTACGAAGGAGTAAAGGGTTGTTTGTGCACACCATCCAATAATTTGAGGCTTAAAGTTTATGAGATGAGCCAATGAGCCAATGAGAAAACATTGGCAACCATCTGTGTCTTGGCAAGCATGGCTGTCGTCGATCTCTACAACAACGCAATTTCACCAAGCATGGGAATGGTGTTTTTACTTGTAATTTTCTTTTTAATATGGTATGGACAAGATCTGGATGAGAATTTGGGATCAGGAGATGCGGCGACAAAAGAAAATAATTCAAATCATTGACCTAGTGTTGATCTACCGTTGGAGGGGATCAATGTCCATTACGTACCTCGTGCTACTGTAAATAGAAGGATTGTGGTTCAATGTTGGATCTGGCATTTGTGTTCAACACAAATCATAAATGTGCCCTGATGCTCTTGCTCAAGTCATGCATGTCCAAGCTTAATATAGTAAGTGGCTGACAGGACAACGTGTTCTTCATGTAACAAATTTGTTTGGCGTTGCAATCTGTGTCATTTAACTTGGAAACAATGTTGGGACTCAATGTTTAGCTATTATGGTGTACGTTGTGAGCGAAGAAAAGGAACAAAAGGGAAATGTTGAACAAACTCCTTTAATTAACTTACTTATGGATTTTTTTTTCCAGACGAGTTGTGTCAATGTTGGGAGCCAAGCTGGCATTAAAATCTTTGTTGGCTACAATGGTTTGAAACTATTTCTCTCAACACTAAGCCTCGAAGTACATCTACATCAATTGTGTTCCAACGCCTTAGGCTAGTAAGCCGAAAATTCAATTTTGTTTGAGCTGATAGAAACAAGGTCAATGTTCAGCTTTATGCAGGCCAGTTGAATTAAAATGTCTATTGTGGCAATGATTATTTTCGTGGGTCAATTTTTTAGAGTTTGTTTGTGTGTCGAAACGTGTCTTTTATTCCATGGTGTGTGTTTAATATATAGTTGTATGCAAATTCAGGATTGGTGTTTCTTAAACTGGAAGCCCCGGTGTCTGAAACATCAATTCTTCTGTGTTAGTAATTTTGGTTATAAAAAGGGTTGGTGGTTCTTAAACTGGAAGCCTCGGTGTTCGAAACATCAACTCTTGTGTAAGGTCAAGTTGTTTGATCAACTCTTGAGCACATTCAGTGTCCGAACCTCCATCCTATCAACTGACGAATAGCTGAAAACGAAAATATCCAAAATATGGTGGTTGGTCCATAGGATGGTTCATTACTTGACGGATCTTATCGCGGAAGCATTGACGAGCCGATTTGTCAATATTGTTGATCCTGTAAAGTTCATCAATGATGGTTAGAGGTGATTACATTTTAAATGGAGTTCAAGTAACAACTTGAAGATGTGGTGGTGAAAGAGCAGAGTTTGCAAGATTCCAGAGTGGATGTGGGTGCTAATGAAGACCAGTTAGACAAAGATGTATTTGTTGTAATATGTTTTCCATGTAAGCATTAAGGGAGGGTGTTGGAAGTAATGCTTCCATGTAATGTGTAGTTGTCATTGTGAGCCCCTAAGCATCATTTTAGAAGTTGTTGATTCTTATGTAATGAGTTGGAGTGAGGTGTCGAAGTCAGCATATAATTTCCTATATGTAATTGTTGAAATGAATAATATATAGTGTGAGATTTGTGTTGTGAAAATCACTCTCTACTCTCTCTTATTTTTCTAATACTATTTTAGTTTTCTCCCATATTGGGTTTCTTAGGATAAATCGTGTTTTCATTTATGTGGGTGGTGTGTATTTTGTGCCTATTGTTTTAGTGCTTTCATAAAAATTCAAGCAAAAGTAATAAAAAAATGATATGGAATCTAAAGAAATAACTTGCATAGATATAAGATTTTAGAATATTATAAGGTCCATGGTGATAAACTATTCCATGAAAATATTCATGACAGTTCACATATAAAAAAATCCCAAAATATAATTTCACATGTAAAAAAACCCCAAAATATAATTCATTTTAGAAAAATAAGACAAAAAATTCTTAAATAAATATAAATTTTTAAACACTACTCATATAACCTATGTAACCCAATTATAATAATAACAAGCCTAGATACATCTTAACTCCGAAGTTAAATGGATATGGTTTAATTGATAATTATAATTATTAAATTCATTTTATTTTGTTTTTTTTAATTTTATGTAATTTGACTGAGTTATTATTTATTTTATTTTGACTAAGTCAAAATGTTAGACATTACAACATTTGTACCATACTAGTTGGAGATTCAATAATTGTGCGCACTCTCCAATATTATAGAGATGTTGTAATGTAATGTTTAACCTTTTGACTAAATCAATTAAATAAATAATCTCTGAAATTTCTAAAGCTCACTGAAAAATCCTGGGCTCAGAGAAATTGTTTCGTTTCTTCCAATAACATAACAACCAAATCTCCTCTCTGCACTTATGGATTAACGACTTGGCTTCTCCAGATTTTAGAAGTGGGTATCCAGCGAGTGAAAATGATGTTTCAGGGTTTCACTGTCAATCACTTCAGCAATATCGTTCAGAGGTTGACGTCATTGAGGATTCCAGAATCTTAGCGAATTCTGAGGTGCCGCTGCATGTTCTTCCTATCGCCTCAGTCCTTCCAGAGCATCTGAATTTACCCAGTGTTGCTGTTGATTCTTCTTGCCCGAGATTTTTTCAGAATTTGGTTCACAACGAAGAGCATGCCTGTGCCTATCCCTGTAATTCTTGCTCGCCTTCCAAGACCATTCCTTATCCGCTCTTCCTGCTTCTCCCCAACGTGGCCTCCCGTTTGGATAGTCAACCTTCCCGTTAGCGAACCGTTCTGGTAGTTAATGCTCCTCACTGTTGCATGATTCACCAGACACCTTTATTCAACCTCCGTCCTCCTTTAACCTTTTCCATCCCCATTCTCCGTTGACCAGACCCCTCTTTCCTCATCATTACCTTCGTCATTGGATGACGACAACCTTTAGGTGGAGAAAGATGGAGTATCTACCTCTCAAACCACCGCTAATTTGAACCTTGCCATCAGGTCTAGAATTTCAAATTCCCTCACCACGTCAAATGAAAAATTGATGAGGTTTTTGAATTTTTCATGCTTTTTATTATACGTTTTACTCAAATTTATAAGTGTCAATCTTCTCTAACTATTTTTAATGTGTAAACTTTTTCAACTACTCTTATCTCAATTTTCATAAATCTTTTTCTCTCTTGTTTTTTTCCTAACTTAACATACGTGTTTGATTGAGATCATAATGACATCAATCACCTAGAGCTTGAAATTTCCGTAACACTAACAATAACCATCAACATATTCTACTAAATAACCACCTATAAATAATATTAATGTAGCATTAAGTTAATATTAACCACTATCCTTAAAATTGGCCTAGGGCAAAGAAGGAAATGTGACACAATAAAATAAGTGACATGATAAGAACACCATTTAACACTGTGAACACATCACTCTTGTATTTGACCAAGTAAAACTAGGGTATCCAACAAATTTCACGCATGGATGGAGCTATGTACTCTGCCAAAGTAACCAAGGCTTGCACCTATCCTCCAATGTTTTGAGATGGTCTCTATCACAGACGGGACAACTAAATAGCCCACAAGAGGTGAAATATGTCCCTAAGGGATTCAAACCATGGGGAAGAGGAAAATATCACGCTAAAAACCTACTGCAGAAATCTGGAATTTCCTTTCACCATCAAAATGTCCTTATAAATTCATATTATTTGTTTATATGTTAATAAATTCTAATACAATAGTGTGAATGTGAAATTGGTAAATAAGTCTGAACAAAACCAACAACACATGTGAAGAACAGTGCGACCCACATCGATGTAAAGACATCATCATCTATCAAATTAGACATTGTTTCCCCTCTTCTTTCGACAACTAAATCATGACCAGCATTGGTGACTGCTAAATAGTGAGCCCTGAATGAGGGTATCAATTCTTCTAAAGTTACCGAGGATTTATGCTTGTGTCTGCAAACTCTTAAGAGGACCCATTACCATAGTGATGCAATCTACGAGGGTAAAATATGTGTTAGGGAGATTCCATCCTCAATGGGAAAACATCACCAACCCCGCCACTTATCTTACGAATCAAACCAAAACCCATTGTTCACAACATTGAAGAAACATACTTACATTAACATTGTACTTCTGAATATACTTAACCTCTTATCATATACAACAACATACAACTTATAAAATGAATATTATTGCAAACATTTTGTTACTAAAGTGCAGGGAAGGACATCAATAAGTTTTAGGCAGGACTGCCACTAGTTTGAAAACCCAGTTTGCAGTAAGACATAGGTGGGGATAAGGGGTTTAGGAAATTTTGAACTTCACTCATGCCTTGCATTTTTTAAAAGTGGAAGCAATGAAAAGAAAATATAATTTTCATCCCACGAAGTAGAAACCAACCTTTATAATGGGAAACCAGAAAACCCAACATAATGAAGCCTGTAGATGAAGCCAAGAGTCCCTCCTCGCAGGGCTATGTGGAAATACGCAAACGTCCATCTTGTGATGATAACATAGAGAGCACTTTGAAGCTCATATCACGCTTATTTATATATACACCTCAGTTACTTATTGTGGTTTCTCAGAAGCTAACTCCCAACAAACATACTTAAGACTTTCTTCTCATTCCAATCTATCAAACAACCCATGGAGATGTGTCAGCTGCCATGACATTGCAAACGAACAAAGTCTAATTGCCCCAAAACTTCTCCACTACCAGATTCATTGCCATGACAAAAATTGAAGAATAAAATGAAAATATCCAGATTGGTATATGCAGTAGGCGTTCTGTTCAGCCGTACTTTCTAACTTTCTTGATCAGATAAATCATACAAGAAATAATTAGAAATAGTTTAGAGTTATATGTTTTGAGATACCAGCGAGTGGGTACCTTTGCTCCTTCAGGCAGAACGATTTAAGAGATTCGAAACGCTCGTTATAACCTTGGCTTTGGCAATTGATATATTTCTCATGCACTTGAATTGTATTAATACAAAAACACTATATATTCGCCATCTATATTGTTTTACAATAACTCCTGAAGAAAACTTAAAAGACATTATATCCTATAGCCTCTCACTGTTCTCACTATTATCTTACTTCCATATGGAATTAATGCAAGCTAGTGTGCTACAATCATACTCTTGGGGAGTAAATAAATACAGTGCGTCAAAATTAAAAAACAATGCTTGCAGAGAGTTTACAGGACCTCACAATTACAAAACCAACCTTGGCCAGACTATATTAACTGTAGCATTTATTAACATTTATGTACTTTGTCTTCAAGAATCACAATGAATGCAATGTGGAAGGGAGGGCGTTGGAGCCTGGTAGGTAGTAGGCAATCGAAGGTTTGAGCATTTAAATCAACTTAAGTTTGAACTGTGTCTATCGGTCGCGAGTCCCGCCTCCCATGAAATAGAGGTATAATAGATTTTGACGGTTCTACTTTGAAATCAAATGTCAAAATGAAGAGCTATAGATGCAGAAGACTTGTTAAAAGTGACGTGTAAAAAATTTCACTGGTAGTCGAATACGTCATGGAACGCAAAATACGTCCTGTAGGACGTCAAATTCCAGCCCTGCTTGCCATGCTCTCCCTTTTTGTATGTGATGTCCCCTCTTTGGGTTTCTCTTGTCCTCTTAATCTTAATAACTTTATTAACAAGAATCACGACAATAGCTTTGAATCTGATTATATTATTAATAATAACAAAGTTAGTAGTATTATCATAATAATAATGTTGTTAATTAATTTATAATTTTATAACTAATTAAATTATAATTTTATTTAAATAATTATTATTATTATAAGATAAGTATATATAGATTAGAAAAATTATGGAACAAGATTCTTAAATATAGAGATGTGTCTTCACTTTAACATGAAGATTCTTAATTTATAAATATATTTGGTTATAATGTCATATGACACTTATTTAATTAATCAATTAAATTAAAAGGGAAAAAAGAGCATAATTCTTTTGGAGGTAAATTTCAACTTTTGATTTGTGTATACTATTTGAAATATTCTAGAATAATTCATCCAGATTAAATCTTACCTTCTATCCACTATTAAATTAAAATTTTGGAAATCTTATTTTAAAATAGACATGGATATCTGTGTATTTAAAAAATAATCATAAAAATTAAGTATATTATAACTTTATTATTATTTGATCTAGACTTTCGTGATCCATAATAATTCTTATTTTATTTATCCACAAGCTTCTTCAAAAACTTTATTAGTAGTAATAGTTATAAAAGAAATTAATATTCTTGTCGATGTGACTTTCAGTGCCACTCAATATGGAGGACTACATAAGCATGGAAACTTGACTACCGTAAATATTGACAAATATATATACAGGCAGGGTGCTGTCTACCCTTACGTTGACAAATATACAAATTGCAATTGTGGTGATAATTGGGTAATGGTATTTAGAGTATTCAAATAATTTGTGTGGACTACGGTATAATTTGATTCCCAGGATGATGATTCAATTTTTTATTAATTTTATTTATAAAATATAATTTGTGTGCACTACGGTATAATTTGATTCTCAGGATGATGATTCAAATTTTTAATAATTTTATTTATAAAATATAATTGGGTTGTTGTCAAGGTAACAAGTTTTATTCATATTTTTATTCATATTTTTAAATTTTATTCATTCAAAATTTGGTGAAGTGGTCTATATTTCTATGAATTTGACTTGTGTGATCTATTTATCGAAATTCTTTTTCGGTAAAATTAATCAATTTAATTTTTTGGATTTGTTAATTTTTATTTATTTATTTATTTATTTTTTTCAATTATTTAATTTTAAAAAAATTGATTAGAACTGAAATTTTATCAGTAAAGTTTTCATCCATCGTTTTATAAAATTAAGAAAAAAAGGTTCATAGTTATGTAAAGTGGCTCATATTTATGCGAGTTGGATTTTTGGGATCTATTTATTAGAAATTTTTAGTAGTGACGTTAAACACATTCCAATATCTTTAAATTAAATTTCGAAAAGTATAGAGTTATAATTATATTTATGATTTGATATTTTATTATAATTAGATATTTTTCTGTTATAGTTTACGATGTAGGTAAATTTTGGGGAAAAAGGATGAGGACAAAATTTATAATAATGTTCTTTATTTATATAGGTTTTTTTTGTTAAAGTTTTAATTTTGTTGTTTAAAAATAGGTTTTTAACTGTATTTTGAATTCAAATTTTGAAAAACTTTGAGAAATTTGAATTATGGAAATACCCTAAGTATATATGAAAATCCTAACAAAGAACTTGATAGTAACATATCAAGTACAACCTGCTGGTAACATATCAAGTAGAGGGCAAAGTTTAAAGCAGTTTCTTGATAACCAACAAAATTCCAAATAAATATATTGCTTTGGGAAATTTTATGTACCACTCAATATCACATCGGACTTTCCTCCACTAATCTTCCTCTTTCCTTGATTTACTCACGCAGCTGCTGTCTTTGCCATATTCGAGTAGTTGGTATCATGGATTGGTTACCACTTTGTACCTCCGTTGGTATTTGAAATGTTGATGAAAAATGGTTTGTACTACGGGTTCTCCGGTTACTAAGTTAAAAGATTAAACAATGTTTAAGATGAGTATTGAGATGTACAAAAATATATATAAGTGAAAATGGAAAATAATTTTGTTTTTTCAATTATGGAAATTAAAAATTCAATTTATATTTATAATTAATTTTATAATAGAGAGAAAATTTGAAATAAATTTATTATTTTGTATTTATATTAAAATACTAAGTTTTGGTCCTCTACATAATAAGATTCGTTGAGGCTCTAAAGTTGTCACGATGAGAAGATTACATAGTTAACACTGGAGGACTATGCAATAATTTTCAATGTTAAGTGTGAATGTCATATTGACTTTCTATGCACTATGAATTAATTGCCATCTTGATTTTCTATGCCGTATGAATTAATTGGGTGGGTCATTCGTGATTTCAAGTTCCAAATTCTAGCAATTTTAGGGATTGCAGTTTGAGAACAAATTGCAGACCACTCGCACAGTTTGAGAACATCTGTTCGGTAGTTTTTAAGCTTCTTGCCAGTGGATTTCACCACAGGTCGTTCTTAAGCTTCTTGCCAGTGGATTTCACCACAGGTAGTTCTTAAGCTTCTTGCCAGTGGATTTCACCACAGGTAGGTGGTTTCTGCGCTTGGTTATTTTGTGTTTTTTTCGAAAATTCTTTTGTGTTTTTGTCCCAAAGTTTTCAAGTATATAATGCAATATTGAAATAGTGGTTCCAATGAATATATTTACAGTCTTGATCAAAAGTGATTTTAATATATGAATAGAGTTTGTATTTCACATATTTGTAGTTTAGTCATGAGATCTTGCAAAATACTCTTCCTTTCACCGTTCTTTGAACTTCTTGGGCTTGTTCTTGCCAGACTTTTTCTTTGTTATTCACATGGATTTAGTAAGACTCAACCCTCCTCTCTCCTCTTGATTCTGTATGGACTTCCGAGTAAGACTCAACTCTCCTCTCTCCTCTCTGTTCTTTATGGACCTCCGAGGTCTTGGTTCCATCAGTCTCTCTTTTCTCCCCCCTTGTCTCATCATCCTAATTTCCACTCCTGGAAAGCCTAATTTGACTACCAATCCACATAACACATATTTCATTAAATTTGGAAGTTTTTTATTACAAGGCCTTCAACAACATTCATTCTTTTGTAAATCACCATATTAACTTGATTCAACATTAAAATATTTTTAGTAATCTCAAACCAATTAGAAATCGTGAATAGGTCAAACATGGGGTTGTTATGTACAATAGTATCAATACACAATCGGAGTGTGAAATCAAAAATAAATTACATTTATAAACTTATATGAATACATATAACTAAATGAAATTCAATAAATAACTTCCCATTCATGTGCAGTATCAGCGGTGATTTTGTCTTCAAGTCATATTGGATTCTGATAATGAAATGATTTAAACCACAAATAACCTATTTAAGAATTGAAAATGACAAAATGCTAATATGGATTGGAAAATCAATGTCCTATGGTGCAAAAAGTTTAAATATAACCATTTTTGACCCATCTCTTTAATGAGTCTAGATGGTCCACTTAACACATAATTTGTTAATTAATTATTCCATGTTTTATTAAGAAGAGAATTTTGTTTTACATCGAGTTTTGTTTCAAAAAAATACAATATGAGATTAATACAGTCTTAATAAATTACGTGATAGGCAAATAAAAGTTAATAAATGGATTCCTTATTAAATTAAATGAGATGAGATGATCGCATATACAAATAGTCGATTTAAGAATATATGAAAAAAAATATTATGGGTTAAAAATTGAATGCCCTACAATTTAACGAGTAGTATTCACTTATGAGCCATCACCCATTAGCCTAAATAGTCCACTTAATACTTATTATCAAGAAATTAAAAGACTTATTTTTCAAAAAAATGCATCATAATATATGGATATTATGAACCACATTTATATACCCATATTAATGGACATAACTAAGTACAAGTCAATAATATAATTCTAGCTCAAGTGATGATTTCAGTTTATTTAAAATACAAATTTACAAAAAAATGACTTTAAATAATGAAATTAGATGCCTTACAATTCAAAAAGTTCAATGACATAATTCATCCTTGATTGTGTCTAATCAAACCTTGATAATCCACTTATCAATTATTATCATCATATATATGTTTTTTTAAGAAATGCAAAATTATTTAGAATACATTTTTATCTCAAAAATTACATATCACATTTATGCACTTATATTAGTGCATTTTATATGTAAACAATGAATAACTCACTTTGTGCCTTGTTGATTTTCAATATGATATGATTGCAGTTACAACCATTAGTTGATTTAAGCATATAAATTTATGAAAACTATCGATTGAGAAATCACATATCTTATGCTTCAAAAAGATCAAATCATTTACCTATGTCACATTTATCATTAGCCTTAATAGTGAATAATGCATTGTGAATAATGAATAATGCACATAACAATTATCAAGTAAATTATTATAATTTCTTTAGTAAGAATAGCACCTTTGTTTGCAAGGAGTTCTATTTCAAAACTTATATTTCACATTTATATATGATTATTGATACATATAAGCAAAAATAAGTCATTAACAATAACATGCCTCAATGGTTCATGTAAGATAATTTGAATGGAAAACAATTCATTTAAGAACACACGCGTGCATGCACACACATCTTAGAAAAAAAAATCGACACAACAAGGTCATTGCAAAAACAATTATAAATAATAAGAAATATGCATATTAATATAATTGGCATCCCATATATTTCAAAAAATATAAAATCATACAAATTGATTCAACAAAAACTATGTCCAAAATGTATTGAAAAATTGGAATGTACTTTTCAGCAAATTTATAAAGGAAATTATCTCCATCAACTACAATGAAGTACATGTTCTATTGAACATTCGAATGTACTCATGTTTTTGTTTGATATGATGAAGTGTCTTAAGAAAGGGGAATAAAACTTGCAGAAGCCACATATCTTGCTCTTTTCCTGTATATGATTTTATCAAGATGTGGTTTGATCGATATCCGATGAATTGATAAGTATGATTTTTTGTACCTATTAGCAATACATTTGAATCTTCATAATTATCTCCATATTGGGACCACACATCAATCAACTTTTTCTCATAAAATTGTCTTGTTCTCCCTGCTTCCAATTTTGTTTGTAAATGACAATGAGACCTATCCCATGCAAATTTAAATTCCTCTATATCAATATTTGATTTTTCAAGTACTTTTCGGATGTACTTGCTAGTGACATTTAATGTCCATATTGCGACATCATAATTTCTAAAGCAATATTTTAATAATTCTAACTGAAAAGGCCTTAAAAAAAAAGGACCTATCACCAAACTGCCAATCTGATTCTCTTTGAATATGAAAATTTGTTCATCTTTGGTGTATGATTGGAAGAATACTCCTTCCATTTCAAATATCAACAACATATTCTGACTTGTAATAATGCCCATCTACGTCTACACTGTAACCACATGTATGATATTAACATATCTTCACTTCAACACTTCATTGCTTAACGGCATAAAAACCTATCATTTTAAAAATGATGTTAATATTTATTATGAATTATTTCCATTTGTATGCTAAGGTAATTTTACAATGAGTTTAGAGTATCACAAAAGGAGCTGGATTGTCATCGAGCTGCGCGCGCCCTGCCTGATCGCGCCCCTGGAGATCGACTTCAACCAGCAGCGCAGCGGCCTGGGCCTTGGCCCCAGCCATGGCCCTCCCGGATTCGCCTCAGGAGGACCACGATCCTCAAAAAGCCTTCTCAGATCTCGTGAAATCTCTTCCTCCCCAACGCCCTAGACCTGCAATCTTGAAATTTGTCAAGAAGCTAGATGTTCTTCAGGAAGTTCAGCTGCCTCCAACCCTACCTCGCATGGCAGCGCTATCTCTTGCCGAGAAACGACTAATAGGGCAATTTACAGGCCTTTGGCCATCGCCAAGAATAGTTCAAAGATGGGTCAAACGAAACTGGTCAGGCAAGATCCAAGGGAAAATATCAATTAGGTTCTGCGGAAAAGGGTATTACACTTTCCACTTCGAATCCAAAGAGGACAAGGATTTGATCTTCATGAACAGGCCATACTTCATGGATTCTAGGGATCTCTATCTCAATAAATGGACCCCAGATTTCGATCCGGAACTGGATATCCCTAGTTCCGTTCCAGTCTGGGTCCGTCTCCCTCACCTCCCTCTTCACTTCTGGGGAGAGGAGTCTGTTCGAGCCATAGGGAATGCTGTTGGCAAATACATTAACTGTAGTGTTATAGACAAATTTGTGCCTTACAACAACAAGCATGAATTGTCAATAATCCAAGGGATCCAAAGTTCCCTAAACATGATGTTCCTACCCCTAGAGGAACAAGGTCAGCAAACCAACAGCTCTCAGATCAGTTCTCCCTCTGAAAACACTCAAAAACAAGCAATCCTGAAATCAAAGCAGGTGCTCCACTAGGCTTCTGCGCTGAAACACAACTCCTCCATGGTGTACCTGCGTTGCAAAGCAGGTAGAACAAAGGCCACCTGCATTGAGCGAGTTTGGACATGTGGCACACTGAGTCATTGCTCTGGAATCTTCCAAAAATGACACTTGGATCAGGGATTTCGCCTTATGATGAGTCAGAGGCTCTGTTTCTCCAAGTGGAAGCAAGGTTCTCCAAGTGGACTCAAGAACTGAAGATCAACTAAAGATTAACTGAAGAGAGAGAGGACACAAGGTAGCTACACATCAGTTGCAAGCTGAGTCATCCTTTCTCAATTCATCTATATATTGAGCTCTCTCCTATGAGCTCAGGAGGCTGGAATTTTGTGCAAAGTAATGATATGCTGTTGGTTTCACTATAGAACTATTGGGTGATTGTTTGAGAGAGGTGAAGAGGAGAAATTCTTTCTGCTGGGAGGTGTTGCTGGGTTGGAGCCTTCAATGGTTGTAATACTCTCAGAACCTTTACTTCTTCATTAATAAAAGCTATTGAGGTTCTTCTATGTGCTCTTGTTTCAATGATATATTGTGATGATTGCATGTTTGGTTTACACTAATCCATGAACCAGTTATGATTGCATGCCTCTTGTAGTTTCCTTCTTTGTTGTTTTGCAGGATCTCATTGTAGCTGGGCAAGCAAAAGAACAAGGAGCTAGGAGCAAGCGGCCAAAGAGAGGAGTTTGGATTCGACATTAAGCGCAAGGCAACGGTTAGTGCATTTCTCCATTCTCTTTTGCTTTCATAAAGAAGTAAACCTTAAGTAGTTTGTTTTACAGTTGTTGCTAAGGAACTATCACCCTTAGAGTGGGATAGGGTCATCCGAGTCGGATACTTTTCCCTACAACAAACTGGCGACTCCACTGGGGAGCGTATCCATTTGATTGTGTTTGTAGTATCTTGCTATTCATTTCCTGAACAAAAGAGTACCAAATCGAAAAGCTTTTTGACTATATCAAAAGCGAAGTAGAGGGCAGCTACTCTAGCTCATTTCTGAGCAAGTTCATGATTTGAAGAGCTGATCTACAAGGATCCTTGTAAGCTCTTAGTGATAGCTTTTCACCTTCCTAATCATCCCTTTGAGTGTGCTTGACTGATTGCTTCTGATTTGAGCAAAAACTGTGCATTTTTGAGAAAATTATGACCCGGAAACTGTGAAAACGCAACTTTCGTTTTCCAAAGCAGGTAGTACACAGGCTACCTGCTTTGCAACGCAAGTCCCGAAGGGGCTACCTGCACTGAGAGCCAGACTGGCTGTGCAGCACCTGCGTTGGCCCAAATTTGCCTAGTGCATTTGGGGTTTCCTCCCTTTTTCTTGCCTGTTTTCACTATTGATTTGGCTGCCAGTTACCAGTCTTGCACCTGTTCTGAAACCAATATTACTTGCCATCATTCCGCCTCTGTTATATAACGAAATTGTTCTTGTTCTTTGGTATTTCTTACATCATTTACAATTTCCCATAACGAAAGTGAACTAGTCTTACTTTGGCCTCTTAGATCTGAACCTGTGTTAGGCATTTTGCTGGTCTAAAGAGTTAGCTTGTTTGCTGTCCATAGCTGATTAGTCATTTACTTTCGTCATTATGGTTTGATTTCATGCATTTCCAGTGATTAAGCAAGTGAATCTTAAGGTGTCTTTTGATTTTGGACAAGCTTGTTTACTTTCGCTTTAAATCGAAATCAAAGTTATATAACAACTTTCTTTTTGTAACCCATCCACATTAAGAAAGGGAAAATAAAATACATGCATTGTGCATTTTGCATTTGACTGTTTGCTTGACGATTTAGGAAAAAATTTTCATTTAGTGTGTGCTCTATGATCTGTGTGAAAAGATTTGCCTTTCTTTTCCCTCAGTAGTTAAGGTTTTCAAAGTTGAAAGATTGAAAAGTTTACTTCTCATCTTAGACTGCATTCAGGAATTTGTTACATACATCTCGTGGTGATCCTAAAAGGCAAACTGCTAAGCAAGATCAACATTAAAATAAATCCAATTTACATAACAACGCTTTGTAACATAACGCAAACAAATAGAGGTCTAGGTAGAGACGTGTTCCGGCGTCGTTAAACATAGTGACTGTCGATCTCTACGAAGGTGGGTGATTCCTCCTGAGAGTCGGTGGCACTAATACGGACTTGTGCTCCCACGTACCGTCGCGTATATATTGGGAGACCCCTATAGGAACAAAGCCTTTATCCATAGGAAGCCGTGTCGGCCGCCCTACTGATCGCGATGCAGTGAACACAGCATTCACGAAGATCGACCACCCGTACCGTAAAACGTATTCTGTGGTTTCGCGAAAAGTTTGGCACACCCTCTGCCTAGAACTCCAGAGAAGTTTCTTTTGGCCTTTTTCAAACTCTATAACTGAAAAAGTCCATCCGAGCATTTGTCACTTCGGGCTCGTTAATACATCGAAGGAGACTAGAGTCATCTTTAGCTTTTTCTCGACTCTTAAAACATGAAAAAGCAAGTTTGTGTCTAAAAGTGTCGTTAATAAAATTTATTTTAAACGGAACATAATCACCTCTTATTCCCACGTTGATCTTTCAGTTGAAAAGTATGGAGCCCACCAACCAAGGAAGTAACCTTGGTGGAAGTCCAAATCCCTTCTCCTCTTGGGGAGATGTTGGTGCGCCTCATATGGCCACATTGTCACTTCCAGGATTGACAATTGGCCTACCTGTATGGCTCTTTTCAACTAATGTAGTTCAAATCGCCACAAATCCTGAGCAGTCGAATCAACAATCAGACCAGTCTAGAGCTGCCCACCAGCCTTCCACTTCTTACATTTCTTCCTCTGATCCTTCATCTTCACAAGGTAGAGCTGGCAAAAGTCAGCCTCCCATGGAGAAGAAGGAAAAGAAGAAGAAAGAAAAGAAGCAGAAGGGGCCTATGGTGAAGGCGACTGGGGGCAAGCAAAAGACATCTGACAAAAATCCACACACTGCACCGATCGCCATGTGTCATTTGCAAAGGGACCCACTTCCATCGTGATTGTCCTTGTATTCCCCGGATACTAAGGGACTGGTCCCCCAGGTTGCACAATCCGGTAGCATCAACCTCTGGTAGTCATGTTGATTGCAATCCGTCAACTAGCGAGAGTGAAGGACGAAAAGGGAGACCAAGATCACCCTGTATGTTGTGTGAAGGCGATCACGCCATCCACCGATGTCCATTCTTAGATGAGGCAAAGAGAGTTTTGGAAGATCGTCCGGTATCACCATTACGACTTCCTCCTGGATACCAAAAACTCGTGCCTAATCCCTCGATAGTTGAAAATCCAGCTGGCCCGCTCAAGTGGTCAGCTGAAGTGCCGGTCATTGAGAGTGAACCAACTGAATCCAGACCAGACGAAAGTCTAAAGGTCGAAACGGCAGTTGACCCGGTTCTTCCTTCAGAGGTTTCATCCTCAAATGACACCGTCGTTGAAGATTCATCTTCAAATGACATCCTCACTGAAGAGAATAAGGATGACACCGTCCAGATTCTTTTCATCAACACAGACTCTGATGAGCATCAGGGCAATGCGCCCATTCCTTTATCGCAGGAAGGAACATCGTCAGGGTCGTATCCGGCCGTGTATTCGGTCCCACCACCAAGCAACCTGGTTGTATCCTTTGATTGGAACCAACTAGGCAGACCTCGGTTACCAGCCAGTATACCATTCAGAATCATTGTCCAAATCTATAGAATGGTAATGGCTGGAACCATCATTGATGAAGGGGCATCTGTGAGTATCCTTTCCTCTATTGCTTGGAAAGCACTGGGTTCCCCGACGCTTTTACCTGAGATGAGAAATCTATCAGGTTTTGATAAAGGAACCAGTCGCCCTTTAGGGATCCTCCCCAATGTTCCCATTACATTGAGGAAGAAGACAGTTCATATGAATGTCATGGTCGTCCAAGGACCCTTGGATTATAACCTACTCCTTGGACGGGACTATATATATTTCATGGGAGCTATAGTCTCCTCACTCTTTAGAGTAATGTGTTTTCCACACGAAGGAAAGATGGTCAAGCTCGTAGACCAACTTTCATTTCCGGGATCTCGCATCGCAAATAGTCAAATACCAACCCTGAATGGCTTATTCACTCAAGAAATGCCTCCACCCCCGGTTCTACTTCCCGATGAATGCGAGTGATTCGGAAGAAAGAACTGGGACCCAGGGGGCATGCACCCTGGCCTGCCTTGGGCAGAGGAAACCTTGGGTATAAAGTTGATTTCTGCAGAAGAATATGACTAGTCCGTACCCCGTCTGAAAGAAGGAAGAGAGGGTTGTTCTAGAATAAGATTCTTTTGTCAAAGTTATGTGAGCGAAAAGATCGTCTCCCTTTGTCTAAAAAAGTAGGCTCTCCTAAGGAGGAGATCCATTTGTGGCAGCAAGTAGCCACCATCTTTGAATGTCAAGCCTCACCCATTAAAACAATATGTTTTGAAGGATAAGTAGGGGCAGTCTTTAAAGAAAGAGATGAAATTGCTGCAACGAGTAGTCACCATCCTTAGCAACTTAATGATAGACATCGCCGGAAAAAGAGTTTAGTTTGCAGTAGCGAACAGAATCATTTTTCGGATAATAAGTAAGAGGAAGAACCTAGAAATTATACTTTATACCTGGGGGCATGCGAACCTTTTGGAGTGCAAGCTAAGAGCGGTTATTTATCTATTTTTTGGATTAGTCGTTTCCGAACTAGCATGAAAAAAGGATGTGGGGCAAAAGTTAAAACCTGCCAAATTGGAGTAACTAGTGAGGTATAGCTCCTTAAAAATGACTACCTCACCTGAGGCGTTTCTTGTATTATGACTGGTATGTTCGAGCAGTTTAAGCACATAGTTCATGCTCGTTAAAAAATAAACGCAAGATCCGAGCAGTTTTAGCACATAGTTCATGCTCGTTAAAAAATAAACATAAGTTGTGAGCAATCTTCCCCTAGAGTTCAAGCTCACCCAGAAAAAATGAACCGGTAAATAACCTTGGTAAATGTAACCTTTGACAGCCATATTAAAGCCCTTGGTCGTGTTCTTGCGGTCTCACCTCCATCCGTTCATTTGGCCAATCGTTCATCTCCATATGTTTGTTTACCCATTTTGAGGAACAGTTGCGAAGAGTGATTCCACTAAGCCATCCTTGTGACACTGCCGTGATTGGAATATTCCAACCTGTACCTGGAATCTGCTGCTGCCCTGTTAATCACTCGTTCCTCGAAAGACGAGTCGTCTTTAAGCTCTTTTCACTGACTCGTAAAATATGAAAAGATTGCCGAGTTTTGGCCTTCCAGCTCGTTAAAGCGACCGGAAAGCTATCCCTCCTCTAGATTTTAATCTTTTTGGACTTGAGGGATTATTGCACAAAAAGATCGAGCGCTTGTTTTGTTCGGCTCGTTAAAGCAATCGAAAATTCATCCCTTCTGTATTGTTTTATACTTTTTCGGACTTAAGGGATTAGAAGACGAAAAAGGAATTTTGGAGTTAACTTTCCATACCTTTTCAGACTCTCTAAAAATGAAAAGGACCGAGTTTTCCTTGTCGTTAGACTCGTTAAAATGATTAAATAGCGACAAACTTGTCTTTAGACGAGAACGAGTTTCCCTATCGCTAGGCTCGTTAAAACATAGCGATGGGCTTGCCCGAAGGGCAGGTTATAGAACAAGCATATGTTATCCTCCTCAAGCTTGACAAAAATAAAGAGGTACTGGTCAGCAATGACTGGGGAAAAATTGGGAGAACCTCACAGCATTAATGGTAGCAAGTCACTCTTGAACATGACACTTTGTCCTCCGTATCACATCGGCTTGGGTTGTTTCATTCACCGGTCTCATAACCATGGTCCTCGCCACACCATCCACAATTGGGGTAATGCTACCGATCCATCACATCAGTGTCGTTATATGTTCAAGAGATGTGGTCCTGCAAAGAGTCAACCGTGTCCCACCCACTGCCATACATTATCCTTCATCCACTTCATGACCGCCACCCTGAATCATACATCACAGTTTGTTTTCACCTCATCACAATCACTAGCTCCGTTCCGTGTCACTGATGTGGGATTCATTAAGGCCCTCCTTTGACGGATCGCTCCTTGTCGACATCAGCTCATTATCCAAGGAGTTGATCTAGGAACACCCCCTTCAGTACTTTGAAGCTTGCATGCCTCAATGGCAAGTTTCTCACTTTCGGCGACAGGTATACATCAATGACCTTCGACCAGAGGATTTTGCATGGTGGTCGACGCCAAGTCCTTTATTCCCACCATGTGAATTGTACTGCTGTACCTTGAGGGTCATCATCCTTATCGGTGATTCCTCTCGCGCTTGTTAACGGTTTACATCATTGGCCGGTAATCAAGCGATGTCTTTCCATGTTCGACTTCAAGAAATTCTCACATGGATCGACTCGTACATCGAGTGAAGATCGGAAGAGATTGAAGACCCCGGATCTAGTTTCATCCATCCGGGCTGCGATATATATTCAGGATATAAAGACATTTGATATGTACATCATTGCAGCAGATGATCATCCTTCTCAAAGGATGATAATTTCAGCAGAGAATTATCAGTCTACAATCAGACGATCGTCTGTTCTATGTACCAAAATGCATTTATAAAGCTGAGCATGGGAATGCCCGCCTCAGCTAGATCATGAAAATGTATGAAAAATAATGTATCGTATCGTATCTTATTACAGGACACTTCTCAGCAGATTGAATGAACTTCGGATCCTCTCAATAAAGCATTTCACCCGATAAACGACCTCATACTTTAGGGGGCATCTGTTATAGACAAATTTGTGCCTTACAGCAACAAGCATGAATTGTCAATAATCCAAGGGATCCAAAGTTCCCTAAACATGATGTTCCTACCCCTAGAGGAACAAGGTCAGCAAACCAACAACTCTCAGATCAGTTCTCCACCTGAAAACACTCAAAAACAAGCAATCCTGAAATCAAAGCAGGTGCTCCACTAGGCTTCTGCGCTGAAACACAACTCCTCCATGGTGTACCTGCGTTGCAAAGCAGGTAGAACAAAGGCCACCTGCGTTGAGCGAGTTTGGACATGTGGCACACTGAGTCATTGCTCTGGAATCTTCCAAAAATGACACTTGGATCAGGGATTTCGCCTTATGATGAGTCAGAGGCTCTGTTTCTCCAAGTGGAAGCAAGGTTCTCCAAGTGGACTCAAGAACTGAAGATCAACTAAAGATTAACTGAAGAGAGAGAGGACACAAGGCAGCTACACATCAGTTGCAAGCTGACTCATCCTTTCTCAATTCATCTATATATTGAGCTCTCTCCTATGAGCTCAGGAGGCTGGAATTTTGTGCAAAGTAATGATATGCTGTTGGTTTCACTATAGAACTATTGGGTGATTGTTTGAGAGAGGTGAAGAGGAGAAATTCTTTCTGCTGGGAGGTGTTGCTGGGTTGGAGCCTTCAATGGTTGTATACTCTCAGAACCTTTACTTCTTCATTAATAAAAGCTATTGAGGTTCTTCTATGTGCTCTTGTTTCAATGATATATTGTGATGATTGCATGTTTGGTTTACACTAATCCATGAACCAGTTATGATTGCATGCCTCTTGTAGTTTCCTTCTTTGTTGTTTTGCAGGATCTCATTGTAGCTGGGCAAGCAAAAGAACAAGGAGCTAGGAGCAAGCGGCCAAAGAGAGGAGTTTGGATTCGACATTAAGCGCAAGGCAACGGTTAGTGCATTTCTCCATTCTCTTTTGCTTTCATAAAGAAGTAAACCTTAAGTAGTTTGTTTTACAGTTGTTGCTAAGGAACTATCACCCTTAGAGTGGGATAGGGTCATCCGAGTCGGATACTTTTCCCTACAACATGTAGCGAGCCCAAGGACAACATGCAAGCTTGCGCAAAGATCTGTGTCGAAGTGGATCTAGGTAGAGGAATGCCTGAAGCAATAAAGTTGAAAGTGGACTACTGGAGCCATATCCAGCAACTGGATTATGAGCAGATACCATTTAAATGCAAGGTATGTCACGAATACGGACACTTTGCTAATAGATGCACTAAAATTGTTAATGCAGAGAATGATGAGCAAGATGGTCATTGGGAAACAGTCAAAAAGAAGAAATCAGCTCCCCCTCCCAAGCCTTCCATGGATTCTGAAAACCCTGGACCCACTAATCTGCGACCTTCCTCTTCCTCTCCCTCCCCTTCTGCCTCTCTCCCCCCTGAACCGCCCCTCCCTTCCTCCTCCAACCCCTTCCTAATCCTCTCCACTGTCGATTCTGCCCCTGAAAATCCCTCCTCTGAGCCCCCAGACCTCCATCTACCCCAGACCATCTCTTCTCAGACCCCCCTTGAGCCCCTTTCATCAAGGATCACCAGAAGCTCTTCAAAAGAACATGGAGCAACCAACGATACATATAAAAAACCGGGACCTGGCAGAAAATCAGCTAAGAAACACAGGGATGAGAATGCCCAGAAGGACATAGCCATGGGCACGCAAGCTCCAATAGAGTCCTTCATCCTTGGGCACCAAGAGAAAGAGACAAGTGGCAAAGACCAAGAGAGGCGAGCACCTCTCCGCATGCCTAATGCATCATGATGAAAATCCTTTCTTGGAACAATAGGGGTTTAGGGCACCCCTCTAAAATAACTGCCCTCAGAGATCTAATCCACAATGAAAAGCCAGAAATCATGCTGATACAGGAGACAAAACAAGATCAACAAGAAATGAGAAAAATTATAGATCAGCAGAAACAGTATTTAGGAAGCATTAGTGAATCTAGAGGAGCCTTCGGAGGAATTGTCACCATTTGGGACAACAGTAAATGGATCTGCACCTCAACAAATCCCCACCAGAATTGGATCAGAACCACTCTTGACAGCAGAACAGGCAATCAAACAGTAACCATATATAATGTTTATGTTCCCAACCATTACAGAGAAAAGGAAATCTACTGGGATGATTTGAAGACAAGAATTGATGGGGAACGAAATACAAATATTATAGTCGCAGGTGACTTCAACCTAATTTTACATGCCAATGAAAAAAGGGGAGGAACCTTCGCTCCAGATCCCTTCAGAGGCCGTCTGGAGACCATCATCCAGGAGCACGAATTAGTTGATGTTATACCCAAAAATCGCAGATATACCTGGAGTAATCGTAGGATTGGCATCGGCAACATAATGGAAAGACTAGATAGATTTCTAGTCAATATCTCGTTCCTCTCTTCGTTCTCTGTAGGATATGCCAGCATCCTTAATACCTCTGCCTCTGATCACTACCCCATCACTCTAACTTTGGAAACCCACTGTCCTCTTGGCCCTATTCCTTTTAAATATAGTCCTCTTTGGAATCGGATTCCTACAGCCAGAGAAATTGTTCAGAAGACCTGGAGCCAGCATGTGGAAGGTTCGCCATGCTTTATTTGGGAAACCAAATTAAAAAGAACCAAGCAGGTTCTAAAAGATTGGGCCAAAGATAATTATTAGGAACCAGAGGAGATCAAAAAGAAAGTCAAAAGCAAACTAGAAGATGTGCAATCAAGGATCGAAGAGCATGGATTATCGCAGTAAAATAAAGAGCAAGAAAGTGTATTATACGCACAGCTGAGCCACATTAATAGGGAGGAAGAAACCAAGTGGCGTTTAAAATCTAGACAATTATGGCTTCAAGGGGGAGACAAAAATACAGCCTACTTCCACAAATAGGCCACTACTCGAAAGCTCAGGAACAATGTAAACACAATCTTGGACAGCGAAGGAAATCGACACAGCACTCAAGAAACCATAAGGAATGCTGCCTCCAAGCACTACAGGGACCTCCTAACTGAAATCAAAGGGGCAGAAGACTATTCCAACTTGCTCCAGCATCTGCCCAAAGGAGTCACTAAGGAGATGAATGACAACCTTAGCAAAGAAATTGAAGAAGAGGAAATTAAAAGAGCAATCTAGAGCCTGCATCCTGATAAGGCGCTAGGGCCTGAAGGATTCCCCATCTGTTTCTTCAGGGAGTTCTGGAATCTGATAAAAAAGGACCTGACAAATATGATTCGATGGGTGAAAAGAAAATGGAAATTAGGAGGATTCACCAATTCCACCTTTCTTGCCCTCATACCCAAGGAAAATCGGCCCTCTTCTTTTTCCAGATTCCGACCCATTTCCCTCTGCAATTCTTCCTACAAAATTCTATCCAAAATTTTAGCTACTAGACTCAAACCCCTTCTTCCCTCCTTGATATCTGAAAATCAAGGAGGTTTCCTGCCCAACAGACATATCACTGACTCCATTCTTCTTGTTCAAGAAGCCATCCACTCGAGTTTATCCAGGAAAGAGAAAGGATTTGTCCTAAAGCTCGATCTGGTGAATGCCTTCGATAGAGTAAGGCACTCCTTCCTTATTGCTGTCCTAAAAAAGATGGGCTTCGAGACCCCCTTCATTAATATTATTGTTGCTTGTATCTCTGGGCCCTGGATCTCCCCCCTGATCAACGGTAGGCCAGGTGAAGCATTCCAATCCTCCCGGGGTCTCAGACAGGGTTGTCCCCTCTCTCCCTACCTCTTCATCCTCATGGCAGAATCCTTTAGTCAAGCATTGGACCACAATCAGAGAGTGGGCCTTATAACCAGTATCAAATTTGGGAATGGAGCAAAAAACATTAATCACTCAAAGTTTGCTGATGATACCTTATTAATTGGGGGAGCCTCCACCACAATAGCAAGATGATTCAAGAAACTTCTTGACCAATTTATGGGGTACTCTGGAGGCTTGGTCAATCAGCTCAAAAGCTATATATATGGATGTAACACTTCAAATCATGTTATCCATAGCATATCAAACATATTTGGTGTCACATGCAATCTGGAATGGACCCACTTTTCCTATCTGGGCATGCCAGTGAGCTTGGGCCCTTTGAAGGCCGAAACTTGGAACGAAATCATTGACAAGGTAAAGAGGAAAGTGCAGCAATGGGGAACACTGTGGCTTAACCCAGCAGGCAGGCTCATTCTCCTTAAATCAGGTATCACTTCCCTTCCCCTTTATCGTTTTTCTCTATATCAAGCTCCTGCCATTTTTCACCATAAATTGGAAGTTGCACTTCGCCACTTCCTTTGGCAAGGGGGGAAGAACGATAAAAGCAAGTTTAATTTAGTCAGCTGGAAGCATGTCATCCAAACCCAAGATAGAGGAGGTCTTGGTATTAGATCACCAAAGTTCTTAAATCTGGCCTTTGGTGCGAAAATTGTATGGAGGTTAATAACAGGACCTTCATCGTGGTGGAAAAAGGTGCTGGAGATCAAATATCTAAACTTCCCCAGGCAGCAACTCCTTGACTCCAATATCCCCAACAGAGACTCCACTAAAATCTGGAGGTTATGCAAGAATGCCCTACCTCTTATGATTCAAAATATTTCGAAAGTTCTAGGGGGGAGCCAACATCAATTTTGGAACTGACAAAATCCTGGGCCAACAACCCTTGATTATGCATAAAGAGGCCATTCCCGTCATCAAATTTCTCAACAATAGAGGTATCCATCCTCTAGCTCAAATTTCTAGTTGGGACCCTCATTCCCATGTCTTGACTGGTTGGTCCTTCCCTGAAATCCCTAACGCATTAGAACCTAGTCTCAGCTACCTGAAGAGGCTCCTCCACAGTAAGGCTCCCATCAAGGAAGATGAAACGGATGGTTTTTGTTGGGACTCAACAGGAACAAATTATACAGTCAGAGCAGGCCATCAACACCTTTGCAATAGCACCTTTTAGATGAGTTTGTGGAACCATTGGAAAATTGTTTGGCAAACAGAGGCTCTCCCAAAAATAAATTTTTTTATATGGCTTTTGCTGAAAGGCAAAATCTTAACAACAGAGAACCTAAAAAGAAGAGGCATCAACGGCCCATCCAGATGCCCCAACTGTTGCAAGGCTGAAGAAACAATGCATCATCTATTCATAGAATGCCCCTTTGCTGTTGATTGTTGGGAAAAGATGTCCTCCACTGGTAATTTAAATTGGGAACCTCAGCATACCATAGCTGAGACAATCTACAAATGGAGAAAATGTTGCCCCTGGAAAGAAAAAAGAAGCAACTTGGTGAAGAGAGTATGGAACACTCTCCCTCACACCTTGCTATGGCGAATTTGGCTAGCTAGAAATCGAAAATTTTTCCAAGACAAGAGCTCAAATACACGAATAATCTACAGCAAAGCCAAAATCCTTGCTCTGGAAACTATCTCAATCAACACCACTGGAAAGATCGATGCAACAAAATATAGTGTGGAGGAGCGAGATTTCATAAGTTACATTCTGGAAAAAAATCATAATGTACAGGAAGGTAGCAGGAGGGATGCACAGAGCAAAGTAGAAGCTAGCTCATGGAAAGTTAGATTAAAAGAAGAGGAGTTTGCCAATTGGATACAAAACTACAACTGCTTCTATCTGTTCTTCGACGGGGCATCTAAATCAAATCCTGGTATAGCTGGAGCAGGGGGGCTGATTATTAACGCCAATGAGGAGTGCATTCTCCATTATGAGTGGGGACTAGGGAAGGTTTCGAATAATAGAGCTGAAGCACTAGCTCTGTTCTAGGGCCTAACTCAGTTAGGAAAACTGGGAATAAAGAAGGCAAAGGTATTCGGGGACTCCTCTATTGTCATCCGCTTAATGGTCCATCAGCAGAACTCTCCCAACACTCTACTTCAGCAAATAAATAGGCGCAATCAAATTCTGCACCAGGCAATGGATGACATTCAATACTACCATATTGTTCGTAACCTTAATAAGAGGGCTGATGACCGCGCCAATAGTGCGTGTGGAAGGCCAGTTGGCATCCTAAGTTGCAACTCCAAGGAGACTCACCAACCTTTGCCATGACCCCAAATAATCTCATTAGTGTCAAGCCTAAAAGCAATGACAGAATCAATTTGAATCATGTTCCTCGGGCTGTCAATAGGATTTCTTACTGCAGCAGGATATTGAAAAGATATGAAATCCACAAAACTCTCATTAATGTTGACGATCTCATCAACTCCGCCGGTAGATGCCACCTCAGATTCGATTCATGGATCCTCCAGGACATTTCTCTAGTCTGCCAGCAGGATCCCCTCCTTCATCCCGTGACTCGCTGGCTCCTCTCCCGCCTCACCTCTCTTCAACTTCCTCCTATATTTATCCCCCTTCCTTCTTTCATCAGCACTAAGTATTCCTCTCTTCGTTGCTTGATCTCTTTCATTGCTTCCAAGCGATCTTGTTCTCAGGTGATTTCTCGTGTGCTGTATTGTCTATTGACCCTTCGCTTCTGCCTCAGAGATAGTCTCTGCCCTTTGTGTAGTGATATGATCCTCTGGACAACCCTTTTTTGTTCTATCCGTCTGATTGTCTTTCGCGCCTCCAGGCGATTTCAGTCCATCAAGAGCCAAGCTGCATGGTTTGTTGCTCCCATCTCCTCTGGTCCCTCTGCTGTGAGTTCTATTTCATTTTTCATGCACACTTGCTCTTTATCTCATTCACCCCCAGCAGCAAATATGGCACGCAATGAAGACTGTCTGCATTGTGCGGACCTGCAAGTTGAGTTAGAAGAAGTCAGGGCTCAGCAGCATATCTTGGAGAATCAACAGAGGATCTTGGAGACGAGAATTGAAGGCCAGAACCGCATCATCAATGATAAACACCGAGTTGAAATTGACCTCTTCCTGCATAGGGTCGCTTCTCCTCGTGAACAGTTCAGTCACTTGTCAAACCGATGCAGTCATGCGGAAGGGTCGATTTCGATCCTGCAGTATATGATGGACAAGCGAAACAATGCAGCCCCTAGTTCCTCAAGTGCCAAGCAGGCAGAACTGGATCAAAAACCGGAGGAATCCACCGCAACGCAAATTAGTCATATAGAAATAGATTAAAAAATGTTCTACAAATGTCAATTTTGGTTGTTCCAATATTTAAGAAGTTATAGGAGCTCAGGTAATTTTAGAAGTAGAACAAGTAGGAAAAGGATCAAGGAGAGATCTCTATTTTGTAACTCCTTTGATCCAAGCTGCCATCGGTATCTAATGTATCTCAGGAGCTCTGATTCCTCTCTTCTTTTTTTCAGCCATTAATATAGCAACCGACTTTGTTAAAAAAAAAATAAAAAAAAAATGAACAAACAAATAATATGTTTACTTTATACATACAACCTAATACCTTTATTTAATTTGTATGGAATAAAAGTCTTATAAGAATGCATTGACCCACCATTTAAATCAATGATTTTAAGACTTATAATGATTTATTTAATTGCAATTGAAAAATATATAGAATGGTCTAGTGCAAGTAAACAAACTAATTATATATTATTTTTCACATACAATATAACACAAATTTTAAATTTCAAACCTAATTAATTATATGTTAATTTATAGAGTTTCTACCTTAGTTTCTTTTGGTGCTTCTTTTAGTATAAATTGTATGTTTATTGTTGGTGCTACATACAACTTAATATAGTTTTTCAACCTATATGGAATAAAAAATGTTATAAGAATGCAATGGGTCATCCTTCACATTACTAATTTATAAGAGGTATAACAATAACTTAAACCACATTTAAAGCAAATAATTGTAATGATCTAATTAAAAAAAATAGACCAGTTATCTATTAATTTTACCTACAATGTAATCCATTGTAAAAAAAAAATATAGCATGGGAAATTTTGATATGAAAACATTAAACAACCATTCATCTCACCAAAAATAAAGAAAATAAAAATATTTTATTTTTGGTAATGACAAACCAAATCAACAATTCTTTTATTAGTGTTGTGAAATAAAAGTAATAATTCATGATGTCATACATATAATAGCATGAAATAAACATCGGTAATCTTAAGGTACTTCTAAATGTAATTGAAAATCCTTCAAAATAGCTCGCACATTCGTAGCCTTCTTGAGTTTATGCAATATTCTCCATGGCTCATTGATCAACCAATTATCCCCTTGATTTGCTCCAATGAATGGAGGGGCAAGAATCACATTTTCTTTTGGATTCTCTTTCACCTCTCAATTAAACAATCAACTATAATAGTATTGGTTGTGTTATATTGGGTATGCATTTCCCACACTTTTTTCAATGATTTAGTGTGTATAACTTTCATTGGATTGTCAATGACCTTATGTCCCTTTTGTGGTTTATAGTCTGAAGTAGTCCACTTAAACAAAAGTTTATCTTGTAATGTTTTTGAAACCAACCATTTTAGAAATCTTGTTGTGCTTTGTTTCAAAGTTGTCATCCAAATTGCAATGTCAAGAGATTCATTTTTGAAACACATTTCAAAAAATGATTTTGCATGTGGACGAATCCAAAATAATTTTTTCTCCATTGTGTAATTAGCATCAGCTCCCATTTTCTCAATGTGCCCTTTGTTTGTTGCTTCATCATCGATGCTATGATAAAAAATGTCCTTTAGTTCAAAAATAACTAGTTTCTTTTCAGTTATTTTGGCTGCAACACAATGGAAAATAATCTAGTCAAACCATTTTATTCATGTTACAAAAATTACTAAAAAAATTGTTGAAACGATACACTTACCTTGAGAGGTTTTCACACTATTTATAGATGAAACAATAATTTCTTTTATCATCTTGATAGAACCTGGAGTAAACATATTAAACCTTCAATCAAATACCAATTGTACTTCCTATTAAACCTTCAATCAAATACCAATACCAAGAAAAACATTAGTAATGCAACCTTTAAAAAGAAAAACACACACACACACCTTTAACATTATTTTGATTGTTAATTTTATCTTTTTTATTTGTTCCTATAATAAAAATATACAACGTTATGGTAGTTACAAGAATTAGAGTTTGAAGAATAATAAGATAAACAATAAGACAAGTTATAAGTATCTGATATGACATTATCTTCATATTTGTAACATTGCACCTCATCATCATCTTTGTTACCTTTAGTTGTCTCCAAATTAAACATATAAAATATTTTGAATTGTGAAAATGAATAGAATCATTAAATAATAAGGAAAACAAGTGGACAAATTATAAGTACCTGATGTTATATTTTGTTCTTGATTAAAGTTTTGTCTAAGTTTCATTTGATCAATGTCTTGGTTCTCCTTGCTTGTCGCTATAAACAACATAAAAAAATGTTATAAATTGTGACAATGAACAAAATTCATTAAACAACTATACAAAAAAAGAATCATCTATAATCGTCCATAATAATATTTTAGTCTTGATTGTAGTTTTGTGGGACAGTCCCCTGGTCATTATATTCATTCTCTTTATTTCCAACTACAATCAACATATGAAATGATATGAATCACGATAATAAAAATAATAATTTAGAATAATAATAAAATAAATAAATAAAAAGATAGAGTTATGTTGATTAATACCCATTTCTATCTCCATCGTTCCATGTTCATTGTCCTGATTAATTCCATTCATCTCATAATTCCCTGTAATAGTCATCCAAAAATGTTATGAATATGGAAATTAAATAAATTGAAAAATTATCAAGAGCAAAAACCAAAAAAATTATGTACTTGGTATGATAACTTCTTCCTCTCCTCCTTCTCCTCCTATTTCCATCTCTATACTTTTTTCAACATCATGAGCACTATGTTGATTATTTTTTTGCTTCCCACTTTCATCATTCTCTGTTTTAGAATCTCCATCATTAATTATTATAGAAAACACTTTGACAATTAAGAAATATGAACAAAATATTATCCAAAGTATTATAAGAAAAAAATGAATTGTAGTACCTGAATTTTCCAAAAAGTTAATGGATCCTAGATTTGATAGTTGAAAAGATTTGTAATTATTTAACACGATTGTCCTTTGTGTCTCTATTTACACAACACATGAAATTCTTCTTCCATATGTACAACATGCCTTGATTAAATTTGTCCTCACATAATGAGAAATAACCACTTTTGCAACACTACATTATTGGTGTTTTTCCAATAAATCCATCCAGAAATCATAATCTCTCTCATTTTCATCGAATGTGTCTTCAAATGTGTGAGAGTATTTGATAGCCTCCAAAATTTTTAATTCTGAAGTACAGAAATGTATAGTAAGAACTATATCATAACTATAATTGTTTTGGGACTTATATTCATAAATGCCACTAGTCATTTTATAGTTGAACTTGGAGTTCTTTATGGAAATTTCCAAAGACTGGCGTACATCATTACAAAACCAAAGTTCTGCTAAGAGAACTGTAATAAAGTCATTCAACTCATTTTTTTCGATAAGAAATAAAAAAAAAATCAATATAATATCCCTTGTGGAATTGTTTTTTTTTCAAAGCCAGTGTATCCAAAACAACAAGGTCATTATGTAAAACTGGTTGCAACTGACATGGAAAAGAGTGCAAAAATGTTGACAAAAGATCAAGGCCCCCAAAATGACAACTAAATTCAAAATTGTTGTCAACCTATTGAACACTTGTTGATCCATTTATTATTCTATCAAGGACTCCACATGCTTGCTGAGAAAGGGACTCTATCTTTGTATTACGTGTTCCTTTGACATAAGTAGACCCCTCCACCGTGTTGCAAAAATTAGTAAATATGATATCATTAATTTCATAATGCTCAAGAATGTTGAATGTGGTAAGATTCATCTCGTTCAAGTTCTGATCATGACTTTGACAATATGTAACCACTGCATCCAATATTGTTATGTTGGTTTTCAATTTAGAACAATAATATTTTAATTTTGTGGCATTTGATGGATGATTAAGTGGAATAGAAAACCAAATGGTTCCATCCAATAGCTTATCTGCTACTGAAGCAATTTCCTCCATGGTTAATCCCTGAAGGGGCTAAAGAGTAGTTGCTGTCAAACTGTGTAGACTATTTCTCTTGTGCTTCTCAAAATCGGGTTGGCTTGGAGAACACTTTAATGTGCCTAGTTGGTAACAGTTAAAAACCGTGTCCCATTTATCCCAAATAGGTTCCTCAAGATATAAGATAATTTTTTTATCAAAAAAATTTGTAATTGGATAGTCGAAGAATGAGCACAACATTTCATCATCAACTTGATAAAATAATAAATATAAACTAATAAGAATTCAATGTAAAAATGAAACTAAATAAGGTGTTATAAAATAATGAGAATTCATTATAAATATGAGAAAATATGACTTATATTATCAACTTTAGTCATTTATCTACAATAAAAATAGATACAATAATAAAATGTTAAATGTAAAAATAATTAAAATTACATACCTTTTCTTCAGCCGTCTTAGAACATCCAATCCTCCTTTTCTTTAATTTGTCATTGGCAATTAAGAAATGCCTTGCTGAGCGTAGACAATCAATAAATGGAGTTTTGAAGAATACCTTATTTGCAGAATTTATTTGACAACAAATGTGGATCACCTCAGTGGGTTCAACTGATGGATGTAAGAATCGAGCATTACGTTATATATATATATATATATTTTCGCTTCTGTAGATACATTATATTTAGGATTTGTTAAAATTTCTTTCGCTGCTTGAATGGTGTGTTGACCATCAACTATCCAAAAATTGATATTCTTGGAATTTAGATTTGTCTCATTTATAATTTTGATAGAGTTTACCAATGGATCAGACTCATTGATGTCAAATGGAATCAGAAGAGCATCGGGTAATGAGGTTTGAAATTTTTCTAGGAATGATTTCACTAATACTTGAACATTTAAATCATCTCGTGATCTTAATTTGAACACTTTAGGGGCTTCTATACATCTTTCACCAACCACTTTTCTACTAAAGGAGTTTGAAAATAGATAGCAATGCTTGAAGGCTTCATGAATCTCATCACATTGATTTGCAAGGTTTGTTGTCTCATATTCAACTTTCCTAGTTTTTTGAAATTCTGTAGTAGGCTTGAAATCACTTTTTGTTATGTTCTCCTCCAAATCAGATAAATATACTCTTCTCAAAGCAAGTAATTGAGAATCAAGTTTATCATTTGGTATTTTATCAAGAAATTTACCTTTTTGTTGTAAATGAAGAAGTGCAGATGATGGTTTTTTACTTCTTACATAGCGATATCTCAGAACGGTGGTGATGCGTTTTAAAAGAATTGCGCAACTACTTAGTCCAGATTTAGATAAGCTCTTATAGTTATCCAACTTGAATATTTAATTCTTTATCGTATTTGTTGAATCAGTACTTGAAGCTTCAATCAAATCCGGTTTAAAATTTGTATACTCCACTTGACATGAAATTAATTTTACCTCATTTTCTTTAATCATTTCCACTTGAAGTTCAATGTCATTTTCATTGCAAGCATAATAATTAATTATTATTCCTAATATCTCTGGTTCTTTTCCATCTATTGATCCAGATAGATACATATCAGGAAACATATTCAGGGGAGCTTCTATTTGAATGTACCAATCTTGCACAAACTCATATTTATTAGATGTATTGTATTTTTTAATCATTTCAAAAGTAGAATTAGAAGGCGTTATTGATACTGCCATTTGAGTTGAATAACTTTTCTTTTTTTTGAAGTGATAGTTGTAACATTTCATTTGCTTTAGGGCCAACCAATTCTACAAATAACAACAAAATAATATTTGCATGAATCAAAATGAAAATATAATTCCAAATATTGTCACATAATGTTCTTTTAAATATTGAAAAATCACCTAATCTAACCATTTCTAAGAGAGTGTACATAAAATATAAAACCACCATACTAGTTGAAGGAGGCATCATTTGTATATCACTTATTTTTTGTTTCTTCTTCACTACTTTACTTCGAATTTCAGGCACACCAGATTCCACAATTTCTAAAAAAAAATAATTTTGGAATACATGAAATACCAAATATTATTAAACAACCTTATAATACACGATTTCCGTTTACATGCACCATAATAAATGAGTACATATTTTAATGCAAGTTTACTATATGACACCAAAAGTTATCACCATGGTAAAATTGTTAGGAAAAGAAACCACCTAATCCAACCATTTCTAAAAAAGTACAAAAAATATAAAACCACCATACCAGTTGAAGGAGGCATCATTTGTATATCACTTGTTTTTCTTTTTCTCTTCACTACTTTACTTCGAATTTCACGCACACCAGTTTCCACAGTTTCTAGAAAAAAAATATGGAAGACATGAAATACCAAATATTATTAAACAACCTTATAATACACGATTTCCATTTACATGCACAATAATAAATAAGTACATATGTTATGCAAGTTTACTATATGACACCAAAAGTTATCACCTAGCTAAAATTGCTCGGAAAAAAAAATTTACCCATGTTAGTATGGGTTGTCCTCATTAAAACACCACTCCTAAGGCTATTTCCATGGTTTTTATTAATCAACAACCAGTTATTAACATAATGTCTAACGATTGTAACAAAGTATAAACTAATTTTAAAATTTTCATACCATTTAAAGAATTTGGTGTCGTGTTTCTTGAACTTCCTTTTTCCTTGGATGCTTCCTTTGAATTCTCACTAGCTTCATAGTCCATGGTTTCTGAAAATAAAGTAAAAAATTATTATCACAGTTTCGAATTATTGAAGAAAATATGAATTTATAAATACTATAACTACTCGCATCATTATATGTGTAACAAAATGAACAAGAACAATAACAAGTGTAGAACTCACAATAATAGCTAATCAAGTGTAGAACATGTGTTAGATTTCCTCTTAGCGCAAACTCAAGCTCCTAGAAACATTGTAGAGTGAGAAATCTAGCAAGTGCTAGATTTATGTCTACCATAAATACAAGCACGTTTCCAACAACAACATTGTAGAGTATAAGAATTCTAGATTGTGTTAAATTTTCTTCCAACACAAACACAAGCACATTTTAATTTGAAAGAAATCTAACACATGTTATATTTCCTTCGAGCATAAACACAAGAACATAACAACATTGTAGGACTAAATAAGTCTAATGTGTGCTAGATTAACAACATTGCAATGTAAAATAAAATCTAACATGTGTTAGATTTCCTTTTAGCGCAAACTCAAGCACATAGAAACATTGTAGAGTGAGAAATCTAGTAAGTACTAGATTTATGTCTACCACAAATACAAGCACATTGCCAACAACAACATTGTAGAGTATAAGAAATCTAGCTTGTGTTAAATTTTCTTCCAACACAAACACAAGCACATTTAAATTTGAAAGAAATCTAACACATGTTATATTTCCTTCTAGCACAAACACAAGAACATAACAACATTGTAGGACTAAATAAGTCTAATGTGTACTAGATTAACAACATTGCAATGTAAAAGAAAATCTAACATGTGTTAGATTTCCTTTTAGCACAAAATCAAGCACATAGAAACATTGTAGAGTGAGAAATCTATCAAGTGCTAGATTTATGTCTACCACAAATATAACCACATTGCCAACAAAAACATTGTAGAGTATAAGAATTCTAGATTGTGTTAATTTTTCTTCCAACACAAAGGCAAACACATTTGAATTTGAAAGAAATCTAACACATGTTATATTTCCTTCGAGCACAAACACAAGAACATAACAACATTGTAGGACTAAATAAGTCTAATGTGTGCTAGATTAACAACATTGCAATGTAAAATAAAATCTAACATGTGTTAGATTTCCTTTTAGCGCAAACATGAGCACATAAAAACATTGAAGAGTGAGAAATCTAGCAAGTGCTATATTTATGTCTACCACAAATACAAGCATGTTGCCAACAACAACATTGTAGAGTATAAGAAATCTAGCTTGTGTTAAATTTTCTTCCAACACAAATAAAAGCACATTTAAATTTGAAAGAAATCTAACACATGTTATATTTCCTTCTAGCACAAACACAAGAACATAACAACATTTTAGGACTAAATAAGTCTTATGTGTGCTAGATTAATAACATTGCAATGGTAAAGAAAATCTAACATGTGTTAGATTTCCTTTTAGCGCAAACTCAAGCACATATAAATATTGTAGATATAGAAATCTAGCAAGTGCTAGATTTATGTCTACCACAAATACAAACACGTTGCCAACACCAACATTGTAGAGTATAAGAAATCTAGCTTGTGTAAAATTTTATTTCAACACAAACACAAGCACATTTAAATTGAAAAGAAATCTAACACATGCTATATTTCCTTCTAGCACAAACACAAGAACATAACAACATTGTAGGACTAAATAAGTCTAATGTGTGTTAGATTAACAACATTGCAATGTAAAAGAAAATCTAACATGTGTTACATTTACTTTTGGCGCAAATTCAAGCACATAGAAACATTGTAGAGTGAGAAATCTAGCAAGTGCTAAATTTATGTCTACCACAAATACAAGAACTTTGCCAATAACAACATTGTAGAGTATAAGAAATGTGGCTTGTGTTAAATTTTATTCAACACAAACACAAGAAAATTTAAATTTGAAACAAATCTAACACATATTATATTTCCTTCGAGCACAAACCCAAGAACATAACAACATTGTAGGACTAAATAAGTCTAATGTGTGCTAGATTAACAACATTGCAATATAAAGGAAAATCTAACATGTGTTAGATTTCCTTTTAGCGCAAACTCAAGCACATAGAAACATTGTAGATTGAGAAATATAGCAAGTGCTAGATTTATGTCTACCACAAATACAAGCACGTTTCCAGCAACAACATTGTAGAGTATCAGAAATCTGGCTTGTGTTATTTTTTCTTCCAACACAAACACAAGCACATTTAAATTTGAAAGAAATCTAACACATGTCATATTTCCTTCTAGCACAAACACAAGAACATAACAACATTTTAGGGCTAAATAGGTCTAATTTGTGCTAGCTTAAAAACATTGCAATGTAAAAGAAAATCTAACATGTGTTAGATTTCCTTTTGGCGCAAACTCAAGCACATAGAAACATTGTAGATTGAGAAATCTAGCAAGTGCTAGATTTATGTCTACCACAATTACAAGCACGTTGCCAACAACAACATTGTAGAGTATAAGAAATCTAGCTTGTGTTAAATTTTCTTCCGACACAAACACAACCACATTTAAATTTGAAATAAATCTAACACATGCTATATTTCCTTCTAGCCCAAACACAAATACATAACAACATTGTAGGACTAAATAAGTCTAATGTGTGCTAGATTAACAATATTGCAATGTAAAAGAAAATCTAACATGTGTTAGATTTCCTTTTAGCGCAAACTCAAGCACATAGAAACATTGTAGAGTGAGAAATCTAGCAAGTGCTAGATTTATGTCTACCACAAATACAAGCACGTTGCCAACAAAAACATTGTAGAGTATAAGAAATCTAGCTTGTGTTAAATTTTCTTCCAACACAAACACAAGCACATTTAAATTTGAAAGAAATCTAACACGTGCTATATTTCCTTCTATCACAAACACAAGTACATAACAACATTGTAGGACTAAATAAGTCTAATGTGTGCTAGATTAACAACATTGCAATGTAAAAGAAAATCTAACATGTGTTAGATTTCATTTTAGCGCAAACTCAAGCACATAGAAACATTGTAGAATGAGAAATCTAGCAAGTGTTAGATTTATGTCTACCACAAATACAAGCACATTGCCAACAACAACATTGTAGAGTATAAGAATTATAGACTGTGTTAAATTTTCTTCCAACACAAACAAGCACATTTTAATTTGAAAGAAATCTAACACATGTTATATTACCTTCGAGCACAAACACAAGAACATAACAACATTGTAGGACTAAATAAGTCTAATGTGTGCTAAATTAACAACATTGCAATGTAAAATAAAATCTAACATGTGTTAGATTTCCTTTTAGCGCAAACTTGAGCACATAGAAACATTGTAGATTGAGAAATCTAGCAAGTGCTAGATTTATGTCTACCACAAATACAAGCACGTTGCCAACAACAACATTGTAGAGTATAAGAAATCTAGCTTGTGTTAAATTTTCTTCCAACACAAACACAAGCACATCTAAATTTGAAAGAAATCTAACACATGCTATATTTCCTTCTAGCACAAACACAAGAACATAACAAAATTTTAGGACTAAATAATTCTAATGTGTGCTAGATTAACAACATTGCAATGTAAAAGAAAACCTAACATGTGTTAGATTTCGTTTTAGCGCAAACTCAAGCACATAGAAACATTGCAGAGTGAGAAATCTAGCAAGTTGTGATGGATTTCTCACACAAAACAATCTCATACTCATCTCCATATCCCTCCACTTTCTCCTCCCCATCTAGGAGATGCATATACATGTTTATAAACCACATCAAGTAAATTGTCTCTCTCACTCGTGTGAAATATTAGGTCTTTGTAAGATTTCCCAAACTCTGCAAATAGAACAAACTCTAACATTATCATCAAGAAATTAAATCCCCCTCTATGCTCACTAAATCTAGAGTTAAGATGGATCTAAACGAAAAGAATGCACCTTAGAAATTTGATTCCTTTGTAGGCTCAAAATAGTGGAGAAGATTTTAATTTGAGGGCTTAGATGATTCTTATCAATAATTTAGATAAAGAGTCTTACTTTTTAGTTAACAATTTTTTTTTTCTTGGAAATTTGAATCATGGTTAGACAAAAATTGTAGTATAAGAAATTTAATTCACGTTCAAGACTTTTTTAACTCCATGTAAACATAAGAAAATTCTCAATCATGATTCTAATTCTTATTCAAGAGATTATTTAACTCTAAGCAAATATAGTAAAAATTACATAGCTACACCAAATTTCATTTTAAAATATGTTGTCTATCTTATTTTTTCACCCATTTAATATATATATATATATATATATATATTAAAATAAAAAACTCTTATATCTTAATAAAACATGCTTGTGGGGGCAATTCAATTAGCAGTTGTCATGTTATAAAGTATTATGTAAACTATGAGATTTAAGATTCAAAACCCCTTCTGGGTCAAACCATAAACCATAAAAAACCAACCTGTCTATTACTTAAGGGATTAATTTGTGGTCTAAGAAATTGTGACCCATGGGTATATAAACCGTCAAAAGCACTTAAGTACTGCCCCTGATCTAGATCATACCAACCCTTAACAAGGTTGATATTTTTTATGGTTTCTCCTCTCAACTACCACAAATTTCAAACCTTGACCACCTTACAAAACCAAACCCTCAAAATCTAAAACATTAAAAAAATTACTTAAAAAAAAAAAAACTTTAACCCGCTTTTATACACGACCCATAAATAATAAAATATAACAAATATCTATTTATAATAATTTTTCATTTTAAAACTATTTTTTTAATAAAACATTACTTTTCTTATACCTTTTATTAATAAATATTATATCTTTAAAATATTTTTTCTCAAGTATAACAATATTCAATTCCCCTTCATTACAACTCTAAACTTTTTCTAATTTTAACCATTTATCTTTATTAATCTTATGGTAAAGAATTGGCCATAAAAAAATGTAGTTAGGCATTAAAAAGATATATAATTAGGCTATTTTCAAATTTTTATTTTGGATTATTTCTCTATACTATGAGTGGGAATCTTATTAGAATTTTATTAAATGATCAACCATTGAAATAGTCCTAGAAAAGTGGAAATTATCTAGGCATAGAGCTCGGAAGGCTTGGAGTAAGAAGATAGCCACATATGTTGGTCAAACAACCCTCAAAAGGTGAGTAGTGGCCGTAGTAGAAAATGATGTATGACTAGAGATACACAAGGAGTCATACGCAAGAGGTACTATGTACGGTTCCAATATTAGGAATTACTTTTAGGCATGGGTGATCCTCGAAGCATGGGACCATGCAACTCGTCATTTGATGTTACATGATGGACCTATACACCTAAAACTTATGGGTTGAACCTTAATAATAGTGTACTTCACATGAAATTTAACATGGTTAGTTATATGTGTGCATTTTGATCTCTCCGTGTATATGTTACGTAGAATCATAATTTTCTATTTTATAAATATAATAAAATAAATATTATAATTTTTTAATAAAATTTGTAATTTATTTTGGTATCTAGAGAAATTAGAGAAATTGGTAACAGGTTAATCTCATACTTATGTGATACAGATAGGATCTCATATTCATGTGACATAGATAGGATTGATTTAAATCATTATCATTATAAATTCTAGTGGCGTATGTATGTTTTTTTAGCACATAAAAGTAAATTAGAGAGATTTGAACACTAGACCTCATACCCGTGTGACCTAGATAGGATCGATTCCAATCGCTATCATTATAAACTCTAGTTGTGTATGTATGTCTTTTTAGCACATAAATGTAAATTAGAGAGATTTGAACACTAGACTTCCTCACACATAATACGTCATTCACATAACCATTTCCTCTTGAATGTCTAGAGGCTTATAAGCATGGAAGTTTGAGGCTAGAGATTCTACTTGTAATCATGCTTGAGAGCCCCCTAAAGTTCCATGACCACCATTTCCATGTTGGCAAAGAGCTCGCTAATGAGTCATGGTTTTTGGAGGTAGCAAGATGTCACAAAGTCTAACAGAGGGATGGGAGGGAAGCTACATGAGACAGTTATGAAAAATATAGGTCGTGATAACTTTCTAAGCAAGTTGCACCAAGGACGAGTCGGGGCTAAGCCTTTTCCATTAGAAAAAGTCGCTAAAGGAGGGGGGGAACCAATGAAGTAGACAAAAGGAAACCCACCCAAGAAACCAGATAGGAATGTGAGTGCATGGTGGGTAAGGGAAGCAATAGGAGTAGGTGTCAAAGTGTTAACTAAATCTTGAGCTAGTGGCCAAGGATGAAGAGCATATTGGAGTGAACCCAATTCATGTAGATGAGCAGAAAAATAAATAAATAAATAAATAAATCATGCCAAAGGGCTTCTTCTACACTCCTTGGGAGGCGAGGTCCCATAAATTCACTATGATGTGGTGGCATGAATAGGAGGGAGGTGGTGAGAGGGCACATCAAATCCAATAGGATCCATTTAATTCCCATTATAACACCCCATCAGGTTTCAAAATTCCTAGGTGGTGATTTCTTGGCATTCTTTAAGGGAGTGTATTTTGATGAATAATATTTAATATATAGTGGGAGGTATAAATTTGGAAAGGGTCATCCATATTATAAATATTAAATGCATTATAATGTAATTTGAACCATTTAAATTTAAAATTTTGAAATTCTGCCAACAATTCAAGCGGTTTCTTTCTAAGCCGAGAATGAAAATGGAGCACTGCAGCTCTGGTTTTGTAGGTCCCATAGAAATCAAGGTATCAGATGAATCTTGTTTGGACAGGGGATTGTTTATTACACAAGATTGCATGGTAGGAGATCTGGTTCTGTTCTATAATCCTATTGTGGACACCATGAAAGAAGGAGAGGCTCTAGACCATATCAGTTTAGGGATGCATCGATTTGATGGCCTTTCCAACATTGAAGTGCAAGAATTACATCATAAACTCTTCATTGAGGCTAAACGATCCCCAATTTTACAAAAATGAATATGGGCTCTTTTCTATCATTCCAGGTCGGCCCCTGATATACATCTGTATTGGCCTGAGCAATACCAAGAAAGGAAATCACAACAAGGTGCCACTGAATTACAGGAGGAATGGCCTAATTGGGATCTCCAGTTAGCTGATTCTGTGAGATTATATGCTACATGTGTGTAGTATCCAAACCAAAACGAACCTTTAGAGGCCAAGATTTTCTGTGGAGTATACCTGCTTCCAAGGTTTATCAATCATTCTTGCATTCCATCTGCATCGAGATTCTACATTGGGAAATACAATAACTTGTTTATGTTATTATTTCCACAAACCCCAAAAATCGGATTTATCCCCCTCCTAGCCCACTAAGAAGAAAAAGAAACAAAAAACTTGAACTACCTACTACCAACTCAAACTATTAGTTGCTTCTAGTCTCCTTTATTATTAAATGTGTTTTGTATTTTAATATATTTCATAGACACAAACCTTTGAGAGCAATTACTTCTCCAGATTTCATGTTTTTCATGATCTACTAGTATCACTCTGGTAGTTGGGTGTTCATAAACGTATGTTGTGGAAATGTATTCTGATCATATTCACTTTAGAAGTTGCATTCATGGTTGTTAGCCATGTTTTACATTGTCCAGTGACTGGAGCTTCTTCCCTGGTCATCTCAATTTCAGCACTGTGATTTGATGCCAGCCTTGATCACAATTCATTGCAAGCTGCATTTTGGGTCTGAGTCAGCCTTTCTTATCTTGGATAGCGTGTCTTTCTTATGTAAATATTTATGCTTTTCTAGATGTGCTCTGCTACCTCTTCTTACTTCATGATGTCAATTTGATATTGACTGAGGTTTTGGGGTTGCAACATTTAAAATCATTCTTAACTTCTCACTCAAACAATAGTCTTTTCATCCATTTGTAATCTATTTTTCCCATGTTTCTAAAAAGCCCCTTTCTTTGGTGACTGTCATGTATGGCTATATAATTCTTTCTAATATTTACATGTCAATCCCATTTGATTGTTTGGTCTAATATATAAATCATGAAGTCAAATCTGCATAGGTAAATGTCTGTTATAGTCATAATCTCATCTAGTGTTTTAAATCACATTTATTCAGAATAAGATAGGACAAGGTGAAGCAATTAACTTATCAGACATCAGCATAAACCTTTTGGACCATGAATTTCCAATATGTATATCATGATTGTAAGTACTCACTTGATCCAGAAGGTGATATGAAAGATCTCTCATTCTATCATCAATAATACCAGAATGTCCATGCACATGAATATTCAACAGCAACCCTAGAGCATTCAAGTAAACCTGAGATCCCAAAAGACAGCCGATTGCAAATGAAAACCAAGAGTAAGTAATCTTAAGAATATCTTAGACCAGGGCACTCTCCCAATTTAGCAAAAATGGAGAAAGGTTATAGTAATCATGACGTGTGAAGGATCAACATTCTCTCTTTGCAAAGAAGCCAAGATATGGGAGTCATATATATGGAGCACTTTACTCAAATGTGCATGGCCTTCCAAGTAATATAACGCTAGATGCCACCAATTGTGAGTATACCTGGCACCCTAAAATATGTCAGTGCATGATCAAACCCACTTTGCAAACTACCTACCATCTGTAATGTATGGATCACTGAACAGTGATAGAAGAGGGAAAAGATTACTTCACATGAATGAACAACAAGCATTCCATGAATCCAAAGATGTTTTCATTAATTGGACTGCCTCCTTAAAGCGACATTCATGCTGAAACACATGACATAACTGTACCAAAAACTAATGGAGATCAAAGACATGTTGTAAAACGATTAACACAAATAAAGTAGGTGCTCCCAACCAAAACAAAATACTATTTTTCAAATGCAATGCAAAAAATAAGCCATCAATATTGGATAAAAATTTAAAATACAACATGCTAAGTGTCTATTGTGTTGTGGCACAAACCGCATGTTGAGACCATGGGTCATCACCTTTGATTGTCAAGCCTTTTCTTGAAGCCAATTTTGCATCCCCCATTTGCCCAACCTCCAGTAAAGAAAATGAAAGCATTCCATATATATAGTTTTCACCTTGATTTGCTGGCAAAACCTGCCTTGATAAGTCAAAATCTATGAATAGAAAATCTCAGACTCTTCTGAACATATAATTTTAAGATTGAAAGGTAGAGTGTAAGAGAAATGTCCTTACTCCTATTACAGGCTAACTTCTATTGGTTGTTTAATTCTTTTCTGGCATGCATAGTAGATAAGAAAACCTAGAAGGAAATGAAAGAATATCTTTCTTAACTGCTCACCAAAGCAATTTTCAATTCCATAGAAAACCCCGTATGAGAAAATTGAATCATCATGCATCTTTTATGAGATACACCATATGTTTTTTGAAATACTATTCAATTAGATTAGTAATAAATATAATAGGTCTCTAAAACTTATATACCACGTCAAGGTCTTCAGAATGCGTATTAGACATATACCTGACAGAAAGGGGAAGCAATACCTGCTCTACAAGCTGAAGAGAAAGATCAGGTCGGCCAATGTAAAAGCAAAGCACCTGGGCTCTTTTCAGTGACACCAAATCCTTTGGGAAGTCCTTCAGGAGCTGCAAAGCAAAATAAGTTGTTATTTCAGAAACTGACACTCCTCACAAACAGATTAGAAAAACCCCATTTTATTCAAAATTCATACTTCTTGCTAGCTAGTTATTAATCATAAAAATATAGCAAAACTAATGAAGGAGAAAAGATGCAAGTGCGTGACAAAGTACTACATTGAATGCAGTATGGTTGTATCCAAAAAAGAATCTATCATTGCAACTACCCAAGGAACTAAAAATAACAACAGAAATATGATAGGAGTGAAACTCAAAAGATGGGAAAAAGAAAAGAACGAAACTAGTGGAGGCACCTGCACACCCAATGGGTGGATTGTACCTGCAAATCAGGATTAATGGACAAAACTTCTCCAAAGGAAATTTTTTATTGTATTTCTGAAATGATAAATGTTACAAATGAAAGGGGACTCTTTATACCAAATGAGGTGGAAACCCTAAAACTTAAAAGCTCTAGTTACTAATAAAAGTGATAAGACCCTTATTACACAACAATGGCATTTTATAGATATCAAAATATGGTATTATAAAGACCTAAGACAATAACATTATTACAAAATTATGAGCTTACAAGCAAAATAGCTGATTTATATTATGTAATGTCTAAAAGCTTATGTGGTGAGGTACATGGCATGCCCTCCCTTTAAAAAGTTTTATCCTTGTCTCTAATCAAATCAGTAGGGTTGTTGAGGTCCATGCAACCTACTCTGATTGACACACACAAGATGAGGGTCCACTGTCACCCAAATCCCCACTCTTTAAGCCCGGATACCTCCTTGATGGCTATGAGAATATTCCTTTAGAATACCTCACCCAATCAATAAGATCAATGCCTTAAATTGGATCTATGGGTGAAACAGAGGAGTTAACTATTCGTTGTCCTACTAGCTGACTATGTATGAATTAAGGTGGGTAATTACTAATAGATTATGATGGTCACCTTTTTATAGGACTTATGTAAACTAATACATGTAATAAGCAGTGGCTTTTTAGGTAGGCATATAAGGTGTCAAGTTTGGAAGTTGAAAGGTTAGTTTTATGAAGTTGCAATTGAATACAATATTGACATCTAAAAACATATGTAACCCTACAAGGGTGGATGAACCTTCCAAATAATAAAGTTAATATTATTATTAGCCTTGCAAAGGCAATATATTGCCAATGCTCCAGAAATAAATTTATCTGAAATATAGAGGAAGATATTGGAAATCATTAGAAAATATCAGCACACATAAACTTGGACTGAAAGCTCAGAAAATATTGGAAACATTGGCACTCTGAAAAACTCAGGAAAAATTGGAAATATCAGAAGAATTTGTAGATTTTTTCAACACTGATTATTATCATCTCTCTTTCTCTCTGTTTTATGTGTACATTATCTGAAATTTGAAGTTTTAAGCAAATGATCTGCATACATAATTTTGCTGATACAATGTCCAATGGCAAAAACTAGAAGGGAATCCTTAGTAGGAAACTACGAGTGTAGTTTTGTCTTGCACACAACTACTAACATTCCACACCTTATCTTCTCTTTTCATAAGTACAATACTGAACTTGTGCTAATCTGTAGGACTTACAATGTCAAGTTCCAATTATACATGATCAAGTGTTTAATGTATATCATTGATTAGACAAATGAAAGTCTCATGGACACTCAAGATGTTAAGATTTTTGGTTTTGGCTGTGTATGTCAGTGATGGTCTTATGGATAGAAATATGCTTATTCTTAGCCAGTGGGTCATTTTGTAGATTAGCTGTAGTTTTTGTCTAAATTTGAAATTCTTGCACATATGTAGGATGGTGTATTTTATGATTACTTCTAGCTTTGTTCTAAATTTTTAATTATTGTAATGAAAATCTGAGCTATGCACAATCCGTTACTGAAGGATAAGTTGGGGTAGAGCTAGTTTAGTTTTTGGTAAATTGTGACCTTCATTCTTTACAATTTTGTATTAAATGCTAGATATGATATTTTAACTCACATAAAATGTATTAATATTGACCATTTTTCACACAGGTTTTCATCTTCTTGACATTTTAATTTATTGCATTATGGGACATGTTTCTTCTCACTCCATGTTCAACCAATTGTGTATATTTCTTAACACCTTTTTGATTAGAAGTTGGTAATTTTTCCAGTCATTATGGCACCAAGAATGGCTCCTAGATCTTTTGGCAGTATGGGCTCGTAAATGTAAATCGCCTCACACCAGCACAAGCTTTTGAGTGTTTCACATCCAAATGAGTACGAATCCATTCGCCAAGAACATGGGTCAATTTTTGATGTGCCAAGTTACTATGTGGACAATTGTAGGAGACTGGAGGTGTTGCGAGCAATACAAGCTACAGTGCCCAAACATCCATACTTTATTCAAATGTTGGTGAAGGATGCAGAATTAATTTTTGTTATTGACGAATCATTGGAGAGCTTAGGGTTCATTGAAAGAATTTTGAATTTGGCAAGGAAAACATTCTATTCAGTTTATGGAAATCAGCGAGAAGCTGGACTAGTTTCTGGTTTTGAGCAATTTTCTATTTGTAGACATGTCTATACGTAGATGTGCTATTTTTAGTAGCTGTGCAAGTTTCCTCCTATTTTTAGGTGCAGATTCTGTTGTTAGATACTACTCTATTTGGATACATGAGAGTGCATAGAAACGTCCTTGCCCCTGCCTCTTATTAACAGTACAAGACTGTTATCAATTTCAACCTTGCCACATATTTCTATTTATCACTGAGCAGATACCACAACTATTAAACATAGACTTCCATTGTTCAATGAATCTGAAATGTGCAAGAATATGAATATCAATCACTGATATAGCCAAAGCTTGATGGCCAAACCATGTCATCAAACTAGCAAAATGAGAAATAGATGCTAAAAAGTAATCAAAAACACACAAATGATCAATCATACTCTTAAGCACTAACATTATCACAAACATAGTTTGAATTCAGAATGCAACTTAACAACTTTTCATTACAGTGTCCCTCTAGAGAAGCAAAACACTACATAAAATAACTCTTACAAATACAAAATGACTGGTTCACATGAAACTTGGATACAAACTAGGGAAAGGAGTACAATGACAAGAATAATCATAATAATGTGAAAGAATGTGAAGAATGAACACTTATCACTCTTAACACCCCTTAATTCCCACCTCATTGACTATAACTCCAAGTTTCCTAATCTGAGACTATCGTATTTATCCCACAAAGTCTTTGTAAGGATATCTGCAATTTGCAGAAAAACAAGACAATATGGCAGCCCAGCTTCCTTATTTGTCACCTGCTCCTTGATGTAGTGAAAATGTACCTCAATGTGTACTGTGTGTGGTTAATGGTACAAGCATAGGACAATGAGGTGCTCAGTGAGATATCAAAATCTAACAGACAATATAGCAAAGAACGTATGGATATACATGCACATCAGGTTGCTTCTCCTTCTGGCCAGAATCCTGATCACCAACAACCTTGTTTTCATTTCCTGAGTGACATGGGCAAGGAATTCACCGAAGGCAGTGATGGCCCAGGTTCTAATTTTGCTAATATTGTTCAAATGTTAAGATTCTTGCTTCCTCGTGTTCAACAATCATGTGCTCACTGGCTTGAATGATGCATTTGAAACAAACATGGATTTGGCCTACTAATCTGTGACTCCACTCACAAAACACATTATTCTTACTATTTAGTGCTCACTGGCTTGAACGATGCATTTGAAACAAACATGGATTTGGCCTACTAATCTGTGACTCCACTCACATAACAGAACCATCATCACTCTTAAATTCAATGAATGCATAGAATTTGAAGGTGAAATTAACTTTTCAATGCATCTATACACATGCAGATTCATTGGCATGCATGATATTTTGTGCTCTTCAAGACAATATATTTATTTCACACAACTTTCTATTTTTAGAAATCACATGCATGCAAATTTGTGGGAAATATCAATTTTGCCTTCGAATACACTGCTTTTCTAAATTTAGAAGTTCATATTTTTAGCAGGTGCACTGTGCATGCAAGTGTACAAATTCCATTTCAGGAGGATGAAGCTATTTTTCTGGTTTTGAGCAATTTTCTATTTGTAGACATGTCTATAGGTAGATGTGCTATTTTTAGTAGCTGTGCAAGTTTCCTCCTATTTTTAGGTGCAGATTCTGTTGTTAGATACTGTTCTATTTTGTCTGTATAAATAAAAAAATTACAGATTGTTTTTCTTCGGAAATTTAGATTAATTTAAAAGAAGAAAGATATTGTTGATGTTTGCATGCAACATGTCTATTTGAGCATAGGGTTTCATTCATGATTTAATCAATTTCCTTTTCCAAACCCCATGTTCACATGTATAAAAGCAAGTATTTTAACTTTAAATTGTTTTGGTAGTAATAAAAATAAGTTGGCAGGTATTTAACTATAAATTGGAGGACATTGCTACTATTTCTTTCAATATGGAGAGAGTTCCCATATCCAATAAAAAAGGGTGTATCTCTTTGACCTATTTGCCAATGATTTTCTTTTAACCAGTCCACTAAGTAAAGTGGATCTAGATATACGCTCCAAGAGGATCCGACTTCCAACTTTTAATCTGACTATTTGTTAAATTAAGCTGAAACTTAAACTAGTTCCAAAAAAATTAGCAAAATCAAAACAATCATTGAGAACCTTGTTCACATTCTTTTAGTATGATTCTATTCCTAGCCACAACTCTGTCAAGTTTAAATTTTATCAATCGGTAAAATATTACAAAATAAGCTGTGAAAACTGGGCAGTTCTACAAACCATCCAAATACTAACAAAAAGCCACTGGCTAAACAGAGAGTCAAACACAAAAACCACGAGTCAAACATTAGCCTCTGAGGGTCTTAGTATGCTTTTCTCAGATGAAGGGTCTTAGTGGCCTTAATTTATATGCTGTTTTGAGTAGATGCATCCCTGTCTATATCATAGGCCATCTTTCTGAATACTTGAAATTTGTAGGTAGATAGGCGATGGATTACACACCTCAAACAAATATGGAGATCAATTAGGAGCGTCCCAGAAGCAGGGTGATCTTCAAGTAAGCATCTAATACCCACCTGGTGGACCTTTCTTTCACTCCTATATTTTATGTCATTGTTGTCATTTATTGATCCCACAACTCAATAGATCAATTGGTAAATATCGTGCTCGTAGCAGTAGCTATTGAGGGTTTGTAAGTGAGGATGAGCATGGAAACTTGGATGACTGGGAGGTTGTAGCTAATGCCCTAAATCTTTTTGAGGACTCTTTGAAATTGTCACGAGAAAAAGTGAGGGAGGAAATACCCACTGTTGCTCAGTTTCAAACCAAAATTTGTTATTCAATGAAAGCAGAAAACAAGGAAATTCTAAAACCACAGTACACAATCAAGCCTGTAATGATTCCAAATCCTATCTCATTGCCCAGCCTCTCTAAACTACACAGCGTTCCAGCACAATCTGGGAGGCTATCTACATGGGTATCAACTAATAGGACTGAACAAAGCGATCAAACCAACCTATATCAACTAAACAAATTGCAAATACTTATAGCCTAGGATGGACAAATTCTGTGTAAAAGTATTTTTCATTAACAGAAAAAGAGAGTATATTAAAAAGACATTGCAGAAATTGTTTAAAAAAAGTGCACAAAGTAATCAAAATTACAATCAGAAGTAGAAAAAACCTATATTTTGCATGAACTCTCACTTCAAAAAGGGAAAAATCTGAACCAAAAACTTGTGCTGCTTGTAAATTTGAAGATTTCTTCTTCTGAAAATCAGACAGAATCCTGTATGTAAATATTGTGCTTGTGAATTTGTAAACTTTAGTACCTTATTACTTTTAAGGATTAGTTGGGTGCATTAATGGAAATAAATTTACCAGCTCAAAACTGCCATATTTATTAATTCATTAGAGCTCGAACTGTCTGATGAGATCAGATGTAGAGTGGGAATCAACACTTAGTTTACTAACTACTTTCACCTACTTCAATAGCCTATATTTACTAACAAAATCATGCATATGATAGATATCGTGATTGTGAATTGGTCACAAATGAAAAATCTGAAATTTTAAAAAATCATGTATATATATTTTTTTATATATAGGGAAAAAATAGTATTTGGATTGGAATTGTAAGTAAAAGTTCAATACGCATGTAATGAAAAATCTAATTTTTTTTTTTAATTAGTTCAAATACAGAATTTAGTAATTATTAAAAAAAAAAAAAAGTAGAGATTTTTTTTTTTTTTTATTCAAATAAGGAATTTAGGAATTTGTTAATTATTTTTTATCACTATTTTTCTAGCAATATATACTTGTCTTATATAAAACCTCAAGCAATAAGTTTGGTAACACCCTTGAAATAATATTTACTCTCATTTATTAAATATTTTGTGTTTCCACTTTTCAACTTCAGTGACAAAGAAATAATAAATCTAGTTAACAATGAGCGAAATCCATCATAAGTGTTGCCTAAAGTCATAGTTATTTGATCTATTACAGATGATGAAACTATTTGTGAAATTAAAGATTTCAATATGTGACATAGTAATCAAGATCATTTATAGGAATTCTTACCTATAACTATTCATGTGATACATAAATTTGTTTCCATTACAAGAGATATTGAATAATTAGGCCATGTTCATTTTAGCAATGATATAAACAATAAGATGGGATCCTAGAATTGTAAGTAAAAGTTCAATATGTATGTAGTGAAAAATCTTTTTTTTTTTTTTTTTAAATAATAAATTTAGTAATTATTAAAAGAAAAAAAGAAAAGATTTTTCTTTATTTCAAATACAAAACTTAGTAATTATTAAAAAAATTAAAATTAGAGATTTTTTTTCATTCAAAAAAGGAATTTAGGAATTTGTTAACTGTTTTTTATTTCTATTTTTTTAGCAATATATACTTGTCTCATATAAAACCTCAAGCAATAAGTTTGGTAACACCCTTGAAATAATATTTACTCTCATTTATTAAATATTTTGTATTTCCACTTTTCAACTTCAGTGACAAAGAAATAATAAATCTAGTAGTTAAATCCATCAAAAGTGTTGCCTAAAGTCATAGTTATTTGATCTATTACAGATGATGAAACTATTTGTGAAATTAACGATTTCAATATGTGACATATTAATCAAGATCATTTATAGGAATTCTTACCTATAACTATTCATGTGATACATAACTTTGGCTCCATTACAAGAGATATTAAATAATCAGGGCATGTTCATTTTAGCAATGATATAAACAATAAGATGGGATCCTAGTTTCTTCTTTACAAATTCTCATTTTGTATAGTCTAAGAAAAGGTGTTTTATTTGACCTTTGGTATTATTTAAGTTTATATTGTAACTTCTCTCTTATACATATTTATTTACTTCTTGTCAAGCATGTGGCAGTCCTTTGCCCACATGTCACCATTATAAAATGGCATATCAACTTCCACGATCGCTTACCTAGTTAATTAATTTGGCTATTATATCCACTATTGACCACTTGGGAAATATCACATTAGTTTAACACTTACTTACTCGGTCTTCACATAACCAAACAATGGGTGATCAATTAACACAGATACCTTTCCATCATCTACCTTATCCATCTGCCGGATCGCTAAGCCCCTATCCCCCCAGGACACTTAATGCTCTATACATACTTACTATCTCGATACTCGACACCTAACATACAAACGAGCTTGTAGATTGAAGCCCTAATGTCTCAATACTCGATATCTTGAAAGGCCAATGGTCGGGCTATCAAGTGATCGAGCCCTTGGAAGTGGCTAAAGAGTGTCATTGATACTGATTAGCTGATATATTAACATCCAAAAGCCCAACATCCACGTCATCGCTATATGGTTACCACCTAAAGATCACCTCGGTGCCTAGTCCACCTTCCATTACCATGTCAACATGCCACATCACTTGCCACATTGGTATGCCATGTCATCTAGACCCACATTGGTGCCACATCATAATGAGACGTTAGCATGTCAAATCAATTGCCACACAATTGACATGTGGTATCCCTGGATCCACGTCCACTCATCACATCACTACTCTATTGATACCAAGGTTTCTTGTTTGTGACTAGTGTCCTACTTACTAATGTCCACTACCCAATATTGTGACATTTTGATAGGTTGATGTATCAACAACTAATACATTGCATTAGTGTTGGTTGACCTCGAGGTGTCCTTAATACAGTTAGCCCTACATTTGACCTCTCAATGGACTATAGTCCCCAACCATCAAGTGAGAGTCCTTGAACCCTCTATCTCCATGAGCTAATGGATAATGTAGGGTGATATGCAAATATCGAGGACATGTTTGACATGGAATCTAGGTTAGTTGGGGACTTTTTCACAATTAGGTGATGGGGAGCACTATTTTCCATCATTATAAACCATAGGTATATAGATGGTGTATGGGTGTTAATGTGAGGATAATTTTGCCCCACAAGGATGGCTTGGTTTGGGTCTTTGGACATCGTCTAAGGAGAAACACCATTATCATCCTAAGGCCTAGTACGAGTGGTTTTTAAGGCTTAGTAATAATACAGACTATGCACATGGTACAAAACCACCTCCCAATGCCTTTAAGGTGAATAGTTGGCCTAGTGGTGCTCATGGAGACCATCTAAGGGATGGTTCTTAGGCCCTTGAACATTTTTCAAGGATGACAACTAGTCCCTGAGGGCCCAAAAGAGGTGTAAGATAGTGTTCATGGTCCATGTATAAGCTCCCAAGCCACTTCAATACAACACCTACAAAGCAAATATTTTCCCCACGTATGTTGTATGGACAATGTTTATTTCCCTTTAGTGGTTAATTCCTATTGAAAAGTGTTTGAAATTTTTCATGTTATATGTTGATGCCTATTGCTACACTTTTTATCTTTCAATCTCTATTCTTCTAGCAATATATACTTGTCTCGTATACAACCTCAAGCAATACGCTTGGTAACACCCTTGAAATAATATTTACTCATTTATTAAATATTTTGTAATTCTACTTTTCAATTTTAGTCACAAAGAAATAATAAATCTAGTTAAAAATCAGTGAAATCCATCAAAAGTGTTGCCATAACAACAAATGGTTATACAAGATTCTCCACCTCCTCCTAGGGGTAACGTGGGGAAATGGTAATATGGTCCTAATAACTATGTGTAGGTCCTCATGTTAACTCTCACATTTATTTTACCACGAGAGAAAAATCTAATGACCCTCCTGAGTCAAGTTCTACTTCTAAGGACTTGACCACCCCTTTCGCTTCCACTAGATCTATCACATCAGATAAGCCTATGGAACTACTATATCACCCACCTAATGGTGTAGTCCAAAAGTTAACAAACAATCCCAATGCGCGGGCTTCCCAACATTATAGTATTATTGAAGAGTTAGTCGAAGCATCATGTGTCATGTCTTCCTTAGAGGATTTTCAGTCCTGCCTCATGTAGCGCAAATCCTTATTGACTACTATTGGAGGGGTAGATCCCTTGGAATATGACTAGGATCATTTTACCACATGGGTTGTCACTCTGCCTATTGAACATGACTCCCTAATGACGAATTTCCTTCGGAAAAATTCATCATGGAGGTCATGGATTCACCTATTGACAATCCTAGGGAGATTATGTGTCTTGATACCTCTAGTCTCCCCAAATGGGAAAAAGTATAGATTGGTAAACTAAATCTCGAATTAACCTAGGGGGCATTTTCTTAGCCATCCTTGGAAGTGTCACCCTTGGACCAAGTAACGTTTTCGGTTTCTAATGTTGAACTTTCTAGTGAATTGTCCAACACACATCCATCATTCAATGAGTTTCTTATCACCCCTTTATGTCTTCATATTCCTTGTCATGGAGCCACAGTAGCTCCCAAGACCACTCACCTTTTATGTCCTCTGGTTATTCCTAATAACACTATGATTCTAGGTTTTCCTTGTTATCATCAATCTTTAGGAGTCTCATAGTTAAAATTTGTATGGCATGGCCCCATCATGGCACACCATATGGTACCTCAACTCCTCCATGAGTTCATGTATGGGAATCATTTTCTTGTGTCGAAAATAGGCACACATTGACATGATTGTTTTGATTTAGTTGTGATTGTACCTTGTACATAGAAGTGTGTGTGTTGTTTTGTATCCTTTTGGTTTGATGTGTGATGCGAGAACTTTTCTACTATATATTTTTTGAGAAAAAATACCAAAAAAATCTAGGGAATGAAATATTCTAGAAAAAATATATGGACGTTGGTTAGAAATGACTAATCTGTTGCTTTGAATGCCAAATAATACACTAAGTATGGATGTTGGTTAGAAAAGACTAATCTGATGCTCTCAAAGCCAAACAATACATTAAGAACGAATGGAGGAGGCATATTCCTAGTGTTGAACCAATGTTCGTGCTCCAACAAGCTCAAAATGAAGGGCCCAATATATGCAAAAGGGTAGAAAACATAATGATGACTACAAATAAATATAAGGAAGGAAATTGGTTGATAACACTTCATATTATTTTCTTATGCCATACATAATACACTAGGATTATATTTAAATTTTAAATTAATATTAAGTATAAAATTTATTAAATTGCATAATAATTGATAAATTCAAAATTTGTCTTCTCAATTAATATATGTGATGAGTCTCCCATAAGGTTTTCCTAAGCACTCCTAGGCACATAAAGGCTATATTGAACCTAATTTTGTTCACTTAATAATACTTTCCTAGCTTAATGAGCTCTTAGGAGAGTCCAAGATATTTTTGATACTTTATGTGCCTAACATGACTATTGTGTAATATTTAAATGGATTCTACACAAATTTCAAGGAGAATCATCTAGAGATATTTGTGGGGCCTACTACCTTCTACAAAATAAATCCAACACGACTTCCTAAGGATAGTAAATCCTCCTTACTATTGCTACGTGGTGATCTAGGAAACAAGATCTAGGTTTTTATTGATTTTTGGAGGGAAATCAGTCCTCCACTCAAGGAGTTTTCCTCCTATCCACTTGTACAAACAATAGGCTTGAGTAGCATAATAGGATTAGAAGAAAATCATAGGAAAGCATGTGAACAGTACGAGAGGTTTAGATTCTAAGCATTTTTTGTAACTTTGTCATGTACAAACAACATTTTTGCTAATCGAAGTGATATTTGATTTCAACTCTTAGTTTAGCTTTCTTCTAAGGTTTTTAAGTTTCCTTGTGTTAAGGCCCAACCTAGGTGGTCAATATCCCTCTTATATCATTTCTGTTCACACATTTGTTTATGTCTACAAAATATTTATGAACATTACTTTCATGCATGTTTATTTAGATGGTTTATGAGCAATTTTTTCTTGTAGATTATCTTAACATTTGTTGATGATAGTTTTAGCACTCTTACATTAGTTATATAGAATTTTTACTTTGAATTTAGTTCATTTCCATTACTATTTTAATTTTTTGTTCATCATGTATTATTCATTGTTTCTTACACTCTACTCTATTTTTCAACTACAAGAAACACTACAACCTTGCATTTTGTTAGATTAACCCTACCACAAGTTCTTTTGATGCATTGGATAGGTGCACTTTTCAACTTTCCAACTTCTCCTTAGCATCATTGCCATCCAATATCATGTTCAGCATATTCACCTTCACATTACACTATTTCTTGTACAATAAGGACACTTGTAGTAGTTTGCAACTCGACTTCTAAGCTTGACCAAATTCACACGAAACACATGATTTTCCTTAATTCTCTATACATACTTACTGTCTTAATACTCAACACCTAACATACAGATGAGCTTGTAGATTGAAGCCCTAATTTCTCAATACCCGATATCTTGAAAGGCCAATGGTCGAGCTATCAAGCCACCGGGCCCTCGGGAAGAGGCTAAAGAGTGTCATTGATACTAATTAGTTGATATCTTAACATCCAAAAGCCCAACATCCACGTCGTCACTATATGGTTACCACCTATACATCACCTCGGTGCCAAGTCAACCTTCCATTGCCATGTCAACATGCCACATCACTTGCCACATTGGTATGCCATGTCATCTAGAACCACATTGGTGCCACATCATAATGAGATGTTAGCATGTCAAATCAACTGCCACACAATTGACATGCAGTATCCCCGGGCCCACATCCACTCACCACATCATTACTCTATCATTATCAAGGTTTCTTGTTGGTGACTAGTGTCCTACTTACTAATGTCTACTACCGAATATTGTGACATTTTGACAGGTTGATGTATGAACAACTAATACATTGCATTAGTGTTGGTTGACCTTGAGGTATCCTTAATACAATTAGCTCGACATTTGACCTCTTGATGGACTATAGTACCCAACCATCAAGTGAGAGTCCTTGAACCCTCTATCTCCATGAGCTAATGGATAATGTAGGATAATATGTTAATATCGAGGACATCTAACCTAGACTAGGTTAGTTGGGGCTTTTTGCACAATTAGGTGATGAGGAGCACTATTTTCCATCATTATAAACCATAGGTATATAAATGTTGTATGGGTGTTAATGCGAATATTTGCCCAACAAGGATGACTTTTGTTGGGGCCTTGGACATCATCTAAGAAGAAACACCATTATCATCCTAGGGCCTATGAATGGTTTTTAAGGTTTAGCAATAATATAAACTATGCACATTGTACAAAACCACTTCCTGGTGCCTCTAAGGTGAATAGTTTATAGGATGCAAATGTGTGTTTATATAATTTATAGGATGCACAGGTTAGTTAATATTATATGGTTTGTATTAATAAAATAAATGCACAAATTAATAGAACTGCTAGCAAATGAACATTTAAAAAATTATTATGATGAAGACTTTTCAAACATTTTTGTGAGAAAATTTAAAATTTTATGGGAAAATTTAAAATTTTGTGGGAAAATTCAATTAATAGAATTGTTGGCAAATGAACCTTTAAAAAAATATTATGAAGAAGACTTTTCAAACATTTCTATGAGAAAATTTAAAATTTTGTGGGAAAATTTAAAATTTCGCTTATCTCCTTGGCTGGGCTTGGCTCGAATCGGTTGTTCTTATCTCCTTGGCTCGAAGTCCCACCACCTGAACATTCTCTTCCAACGATTGATTAAGGTGTCGCTGTCAGGGTTCACACCCAGGAGGAAAGCTTATTTTCTGAACCAGTTGGCTTATATTATTATATGATATTTGGCAAGTTGGGCTCTAAATATTTGGTTTTCAATGATTTGGGAAAATTTTGAGCAGACAGATTAGTGTGTTTGGAGGAGCAATAGCCAAGACAGGTTTACCAGCTCTGCATTTGCTGCTATTTTTTCTGTGAGGCCGCTCTTCCATAGTTTTTGCCTAAAACAGGTATGTGTTTTATCTTTTTGTTTGTTTTCTTAAAAAATAGCTCTTTGAAGATAGGGTGTAGAAACTGTAGGCAAAATTTTCATGTATGTTTTAGCTTCTGGATCCTCTCCAGTGCCATTCCTGCCTCCTCTGTATCCACCTCACGCACCTCTTGGTTGTTCCTGGGGTCACCTTCTCAACTCGAAAATAATTTCTTTTGAATAATTTTTCGATTGTATGGAGGGCGCAACAGTTGTTCCTGGGGTTTTCGATTGTATGGAGGGAACAAAAGTTGTTCCTGGGGTCACCTCTTCAACTCGAAAATAATTTCTTTTGAATCATTTTTCCATTGTATGGAGGGCACAACAGTTTTCATTAGTATTAGTATTTGGAGGGCATTCCTCTGCCGAGGTGTACCATCCCACTATCTTTGGTTATCAAAGTATTTTCCCTTATCAGTTCCTGCCTTGTAATCATCTTTGACATTGCTCGCATGCCCATCATAACTGAAAATGGGCGGATGAATTCAAAGGCACCTCCACTTCCCATGAATTGCTTTTGTTGTTTGCATATCAAATCGAAGATTTGAAGAGATGATTGATGAAGAGGGGGCACATGTACGCCTAGTGCCGATTTTGGTGGAGATTAAGGAGGGGACCCTCCACTCTGAGTTTTTTGTAAAGTTATGATTATGCTTAGGGAATATCTTATGAATCATTAGGGGAGATGATCCTTTGGGTAAAAAACCTTGACAAATTAGATCTCTTTTTTGGAGAGTAGAGTGAAGGTTAGCCATTTCGTCTGCAGATGGGCAAGATTTGCGATCACACACACAGACATTTGAATTGTAGAGACAGAAGTAGAAGAAACAGGGACCATAGCAGAACGAGGAAAGTAGAAAGACGCACAACAAGCGATATCATAACATAACGAGGAAAGTAGAAGAGACAGGGACCGTTGTAGCTTCCTCCCACTCCAGCAACTTGGAGAACTAGGAATATTTTGAGAAGAGTATATATATTCTTTTCAATCCATGTCCTTGCCTTGCAGGAGCTTGAGAGGGGTATATAGAATCTTCTCAATGGAAAACAGTTGTTGTTTGTGTGGTTGTTTATGATCTTGCCATTTATTCATGTATTTTTGTAATATGTGAAAAGTTGCAACCTCATTAAATGACACTTACACGGCTAGAATACACAAGTGCTACCTCTAAAGAGATAAAATTAGCTACGTTCATCTGATTCCTCAGTGCTCAAGATACTGGCCCATTGTATACACATAATCAAAGGGAATATCCTTCGCTTTGATAAGTGAAATGGCCAGTAAACTCAAGGCAGCAATATCAAGATGAGTCCATATGTGCTACATTATTAGATTTACTTGGTAAACTGATATCCTCTTGCCTGTTCAGATTGTTGGGGCTACCTTTAGATTCTTTCTTTTTTATTGTACAGACTTTAAGCACATACCCAACCCATTTCCTTGTAAGCATTACTAAGCATAGGATGATAATATGGGGCATTTTCTTGGATCGGATTCCAACTTAGTTATTTCCTCTACTTTTGGGCATATGTAAAGTTAAGTGCATTTTAATGGAATGTGATTGCTTGTTTCTGTGTTAAGATATCTGCAAATTTCCTTGCTGACACTTTCACATCAATGTAAGAGAATTCCTTATAATCAAATGGGTATTTATCCTAGGAGCCACGAAATTTGGTGGAGAGTTGGAACACATGCGATCTCCAATACCCAGAAAGGGTTTGGGCAAATTCTAAACAATTCAAGAGATATTAAAATAATTAATATTTTTAATATGGACCCTAAGTCTAAACTTAGGGAAATTAAAATATTAATGTGGATTAATATGAAACTGTGTTAGAATGGTCCAAAAGACAAGGATCAAGCCAAGGGCCTCTTGGGGCTGACACAGGCCTAGATAGGTTGATGCAAGGCCAACACTGGGCAAGGAGAGGCTTATGCAATCCAGATTGGGCAGACGCTAGGGTTTCAGTGCAATTTTGTGTTGAGGAGCTGCCGGAATGATTATCCAGGGTTTCGGCTAGGAGATTTGTCAGAAACTGTGAGGTATTACTGCTAAGGAAATTCTTTGTCGGGTATGCCAGATTTGACACCTAGGTTGTACTATGATATTGCTTAATAAAAAAACCCTTAGATAGCTGCACTGGTTTTCCCGCATTGGGTTTTTCCAGGGACATTGGTCCAAAAATAACGGTGTCATATGGTGTGTTTGTTTCTATTTCTTTTAGTTGCTGACTTGTAATATGTTGGGCATGCACTAGCGTTTATTTTCAGTATTTACATTATAAATAACTTGTTAAGGAAAAGAAAAAGTAGGTAGGAATAAATCAAATAAAGTGCATGGAGGGTTTCTAACTAAGTAAACTTAGAAACTTCAACACAAGCCTGTGAACCTGCTACATGAGGGGAATGGTCTCTTTGTAGGATTTTCCTTCAGTACATCTCAAACATGTACCTTCATGCTCCTTTTGAATTCAGGCATCCCAGTTACCATCTGACTCACATCGGGTAGGGCCCCACAATAAGTAGACATTTGGTGCTATAGATGAGATGTGTCAACTAACATGGTCCCCAATGGATCATCCTGCAACTTGGTACAAATTGCTAACGCTGAACCCATGAGTAAAAGCATCTTTGAAAATTCTATTTTCAAACACGTACCTTTCCATTAATGAATGCCACCCTGAAACCTTTGACTTCCATTGCCAAAATGGACACCAGTTTCTTCTTGCGATCAGGTACATAAAAGAGATTCCGTAAATGAATCGAGTTACCCTCATTCAATTGAGGGGTAACATTTCCTACACCCTTTCCGGGATAGGTGGCATCGACTCTAAGTATAATCCCAAGATTGTTTCTTACCAAATTCGAGAGATCACCCTTCTATCCAATGAAGTGCCTTGAAGCACTATAATCAATAATCCAGCGTCCCACAGAAATTGAAGGAGAGGGCCAATACAAGATAACGCTTGTTTATCTTATCAGAAACAACATTTGATTCTTCATACCTGGGGTTCCTTGCTTTCCTTGAAGAGTAAGCCATTTCCTTGATGACCTGCATTATCTGTCATTCCTTCGACCATTGAAGATGTCCTTGGAATGATTGTTATCTTCATCAATAGATGTGTCCCTGCCATTTGTACACTCCTTCACATAATGGCCGAACTTATTGTAAGCAAGGCATCTGCCTTTCCTTTCACCCTGAGATCTGGACTTCCCATTGAAGTGATATGTAGGTAGGCCATCAGAAGCTTCCGCTGCGCCATTCTGATGATATACTCTACTTCGAATTTACCCTTGGTGAATTTGAAGAGGGATGAGGAATCCATGGATCCTTTTGTCCTTTCCCAACTATCCTCAGTGATTGCTCTTTCACTCATGACTACGTATAAGATAAGGGATTTCCCTTTCATGATTGCATATAGGATAAGGGCTTTTCCTTTCATGACAACAAGGGCATTCCATGTGTAGAGCACTTCTTCTAGGATGATGTTTAGGTGTCATCTCCATTAGGCAGTGTAGCAACTAGGTTTAGGGCATTTCTTCTCCTTAGACATGCGGCTAGGGTTTTTGCCTTCATTTCCATGGCTGTGTATTACTACTTCTTCATAGGGCAGCGTTTAGGGCTCCATAGGGCAACGTTAGGGTTTCCTTCACCGTGCTAGATCTCCCTTTCCTCCCGCATCTAGGGCTTCTTCATTAGTGTAGTGTAGAGCCTAGGTCACTCACTCTAGACTAGTGCTATAGCTAGCCACTTTTGATGATGGTGATCCTCTTGAACATTCATCCTCCACACTAGCAAATGAATATATTGGATTAGGTATAGAGGAGGAGGATGATGGATGAGACAACAATGGTAATACACAAATTCTAATGATTCTAACATCGAGGAGGACTACTAATAGTCATCAGCTATGAGAATCTTCCATCTATGGTTCTAGTGTCCATGCTATTTTGTATTTTCCATTGGCATTCCAATCTATAGTAGCATTGAATCAATATCTATGTAGTATGTTTTCTACATTCTGATTTTTATGACTTAATGAGAAGACCACAGTTTGTGGTTCTAACTTCTTGTGTTTGCCATTTGATCATCATTGATGTAGTACTAGTAAGTACTAGTTGTATGATTGAATTTGTATCATGTAAATGTTCTAGTTTCTAAATTCTAAAATAATTGAAATCCTTATTGTCATGTTTTTAGAGTCGATGTGTCTTGTCTCACATATGAGAGATGAAACACTTGGTATTACCTTAGATTGGCTATTTATTTGGTATTTGCCACTGTAAATGGGTTTCTGTTATTTGGTTGCTTCATGCTGTTCATGTGTTTTAGGTGTAGAATTTGTTTGCTAGCAAAATTCAAAGTTGATTTGCCTCCCAAACAAATTATTGTTTGTGTGTGGATTTTTTGATTTTTTGATCTTATATGTCTTGCCATAATATTACAAGTGTCCACAATGAATTAAACTCTGTGATTTCTTGTTGGGGTTGCACATTCTCTAAGCATGCTCCTATTTGGATCGCAGGAAAATCAAGGTTATGGTCTTGAATACCAACATGATTGAGACAATAACAATATGGCATCTCATTTTCAGCTTTAAAGGTTTTAGTTAAGTTGTTGATTTCTCCATTTATCTTGGCTTACAATTTTTTGGACCAAGAACCAATAATGTATGTCTAACAATAGACCTTAGGCATCACAAAGGACACACCTCCAGTCATATGATGGTCTGATAATTGATGTCAAAGAATTTTTAAACTCCAGTATCAGTTGTAGTTGCTTTAGTTTCTTAAATAGTTTCTTCTCCTGTGATTGGGTGCATAGTTATACTTATCTATTGATCTAATTTTGTCAAAATTTGGGTTCAAAAACTATCTTGAATTCATGTCTGGAGGGATTTAAAGATAGTGGTCACTGTAAAAGGTAAGTTATTAATGGTAGGTGTTTCCCATATTTTAGAAATTTTGATATAAATCCTAAGAGAAGCTTTGTATCCTAAATTTAGTGGGGCTTTAGGATTGAGAGATTTGGGGATCCTAAACAAAGCATTGGGAGAGAAATTATGTTGGGATTGACTTCAGGTTAGAGATGAACTCTAGAAACAAATATGGGATATGAAATATGGCCACTCTTCTCAATCGAAAAAGTTGCAAGCAACCAAGCATCCTCTAAGATCTTCCATATGAAATTTGCCACATGCCAACTAGACCTTAATTCAAAGTCATGTTTTTGAAGAGACCTGGAATGGTCACACTAGTGACTACATTATTCTCAAAAGATTCTTGGCAATAGATGCCACAATTGAGGGATTGTTAAACTTGGAGATTTAATAACATTTACTTCAAAGCATCAGTGTCTTACTGTAGAAGAATTTTGGAAATTGATTCAATCCCCTAGGCTATGGAAGGAATGGAATATAGTTGAAGATTGGCCACCACATCCATCTTTCACCCTGGCCTATTTTAGCTCATGAGCTTCAAAAATGAAAAATATCCAATGCTCAGGATGAAGACAAACTCTGGTGAGGATTTCAAACCAAAGGGACGTTTACTCTCAAGGAATCCTACTCTCTTATAGTTGGTCATCAAGACATCCACTAGGATCCCATTTGGAAGAAAATATAGATGAATGGTGTTTTCCCATGGTCCTCAATTGCTTTGGCTAGTTGGATGATGTAAGATCCTCACATGGGATCAAATCAGGAAAAATGGATTTTAGGGCCCCTGACTTTGTACTTTATTTTGGAATTATGAATATTCTATGGTGCATATATTGAATGTATGTCCTTCCATTGAACATATTTGGATGTATATCTGACTGCCTTTTGGATCCTTGTATTGCAACATCAACAATTTTTTATACTTGTACTCCCTCATAGATCCAGTATATTCAATATTCTAGTTAAAAATAGAGAGTGGATTATTTCCCTTAGTTTTTTCATGTCGATTCTTTGGAAAGAAAGTAAAAACCAAATATTTAAGCAAAAGAAAGAAAGGAAGAAGTCACAGTCTACATCAAAGTGCAACATGGGGGTTACATTACTCCTACTCAAACTCACAATGAAATGCTGAGGTGCCAAGTGTATTACCATGAAAGTCTACAACTCCCTTACTTTCAGTGTCTGTGAAAATAGGATTAGTTTATTGAACTGTATTTCTGTGACCTCAAAAGTGTTTTTAGGATTTAAATTATCAGTAAGGAAAGCGTGATCTTCACCATACTTTTCATATGGTTGATCTTCTTCCCCTACCTTTGCATGTTGTATATGTACTTGTATGTTTCTTTGGTAGAGATTTCTCCTCCATGAAAAAGACCACCCCAAGAATTCCTATCTGCCCTCTTAGACAGAGCAATATCTGCGTGATAGAGATGAGATTTGTAATTTTCCCATTTGACATTGAGCTCCATCAGAAGAGCCAAATTTTCAGCGTTTGGCCAACTAGAAGTGGAGGAAATGACAGATTGTTGGCAACCAATATCAGCAAGAGTGAACAACTCATGCCCGTGAAGAAACTGGATGATTGGGGGAGGAAGAATGTGATTCCCAGCCAATCCAGTGATTTCATCAAGGCCAATGTGAATTATGTTGCCACGTCTAACCATCCATATTATATATCCCTGTATCCAAGACTTAGATTTTATCAAGCTTTTGGTGATGGTGATCCTCTTGAGTGTTCATCCTCCACACTAGCAAATGAATATATTGGATTAGGTATAGAGGAGGAGGTTGATGGATGAGAAAACAATGGTAATACACAAATTCTAATGATCTGGCATCAAGGAGGACTACTGATAGTCATCGGCTATGAGAATATTCCATCTATCGTTCTAGTGTCCATGCTATTTTGTATTTTCCATTGGCATTCCAATCTATAGTAGCATTGAATCAATATCTATGTAGTATGTTTTCTACATTCTGATTTTTATGACTTAATGAGAATACCGAAGTTTGTGGTTCTAACTTCTTGTATTTGCCATTTGATCCTCATTGATGTATTACTAGTAAGTGCTAGTTGTATGATTGAATTTGTATCATGGAAATGTTCCAGTTTCTAAATTCTAAAATAATTGAAATCCTTATTGTCATGTTTTTAGAGTCGATGTGTCTTGTCTCACATATGAGAGATGAAACACTTGGTATTACCCTAGATTGGCTATTTATTTGATATTTGCCACTGTAAATGGGTTGTTGTTATTTGGTTGCTTCATGTTGTTCATATGCTATAGGTGTAGAATTTCTTTGCTAACAAAATTCAGAATTGATTTTCCTCCTAAACAAATTATTGTTTGTGTGTGGATTTTTTGATTTGTTGATCTTATATGTCTTGCCATAATATTACAAGTGTCCACAATGGATTAAACTCTGTGATTTCTTGTTGTGGTTGCACATTCTCTAAGAATGCTCCTATTTGCATCACAGGAAAATCAAGGTTATGGTCTTGAATACCAGCATGATTGAGACAATAACAATATGGCATCTCATTTTCAGCTTTAAAGGTTTTAGTTAAGTTGTTGATTTCTCCATTTATCTTGGCTTACAATTTTTTGGACCAAGAACCAATAATGTATGTCTAACAATAGACCTTAGGCATCACAAAGGACACACCTCTAGTCATATGATGGTCTAATAATTGATGTCAAAGAATTTTTAAACTCCAGTATCCGTTGTAGTTGCTTTAGTTTCTTAAATATTTTCTTCTCCTGTGATTGGGTGCATAGTTATACTTATCTATTAATATAATTTTGTCAAAATTTGGGTTCAAAAACTATCCTGAATTCATGTCTGGAGGGATTTAAAGATAGTGGTCACTGTAAAAGGTAAGTTATTAATGGTAGATGTTGCCCATATTTCAGAAATTTTGATATAAATCCTAAGAGAAGCTTTGTATCCTAAATTTAGTGGGGCTTTAGGATTGAGAGACTTGGGGATCCTAAACAAAGCATTGAGAGAGAAATTATGTTGGGATTGACTTCGGGTTAGAAATGAACTCTAGAAACAAATATGGGATATGAAATATGGCCACTCTTCTCAATCAAAAAAGTTGCCAGCAACCAAGCATCCTCTAAGATCTTCCATATGAAATTTGCCACAGGCCAACTAGACCTTAATTCAAAGTCATGTTTTTTGAGAGACCTGGAATGGTCACACTAGTGACTACATTATTCTCAAAAGATTCTTGGCAATAGATGCCAAAATTGAGGGATTGTTAATCTTAGAGATTTAATAACATTTACTTCAAAGCATCAGGGTCTTACCGTAGAAGAATTTTGGAAACTGATTCAATCCCCTAGGCTATGGAAGGAATGGAAAACAGTGAAATATTGGCCATCACATCCATCTTTCTCTCCCTGGCCTATTTTAGCTAATGAGCTTCAAAAATGAAAAATATCCAATGCTCAGGATGAAGACAAACTCTAGTGAGGATCTCAAACCAAAGGGATGTTTACTCTCAAGGAATCCTACTCTCTTATAGTTGGTCATCAAGACATCCACTAGGATCCCATTTGGAAGAAAATCTAGATGAATGGTGTTTTCCCATGGTCCTCAATTCCTTTGGCTAGTTGGATGACGTAAGATCCTCACATGGGATCAAATCAGGAAAAAAGGATTTTAGGGCCCCTGATTTTGTACTTCATGTTGGAATTATGAATATTCCATGGAGCATCTATTGAATGTATGTCCTTCCATTGAACATATTTGGATGCATATTTGCCTGCCTTTTGGATCCTTGTACTATAGCTTAAATAGTTTTTTATACTTGTACTCCCTCATAGATCTAGTATATTCAATAGTCCAGTTAAAAATAGAGAGTGGATTATTTCCCTTAGTTTTGTCATGCTGATGCTTTGGAAAGAAAGGAAAAACCAAATATTTAAGCAAAAGAAAGAAAGGATGAAGTCACAGTCTACATCAAAGTGCATCATGGGGGTTACATTACTCCTACTCAAACTCACAATGAAATGCTGAGGTGCCAAGTGTATTACCATGAAAGTCTACAGCTCCCTTACTTTCAGTGTCTGTGAAAATAGGATTAGTTTATTGAACTGTATTTCTGTGACCTCAAAAGTGTTTTTAGGATTTAAATTATCAGCAAGGAAAGCGTGATCTGCACCATACTTTTCATATGGTTGATCTTCTTCCCCTACCTTTGCATGTTGTATATGTACTTGTATGTTTCTTTGGTAGAGATTTCTCCTCCATGAGAAAGACCACCCCAAGAATGCCTATCTGCCCTCTTAGATAGAGCAATATCTGCGTGATAGAGATGAGATTTGTAATTTTCCCATTTGACATTAAGCTCCATCAGAAGAGCCAAATTTTAAGCATGTTTCCAACTGGAAGAGGAGGAAATGACAGATTGTTGGTAGCCAATATCAGCAAGAGTGAACAACTCATGCTCGTGAAGAAACTAGATGATTGAGGGAGGAAGAATGTGATTCCCAGCCAATCCAATGATTGCATCGAGACCAGTGCGAATTATGTCGTCACGTCTAACCATCCATATTATATATCCTTGTATCCAAGGCGTAGATTTCATCAAGCTATTCCAAATGAAAGACACATTATTCTTAACCGGAGCCCCAACTAGGATCCAGTTTTCCAGGGTAGCATGATTGAGATATTTTTTAATGATGATTTTTTGCTAAATACCAAGGCACTTGAAGGCCCTCCATAAATTTTTGATGAGAAGTACCGGATTGAAAGTCTGAGTGTGTTTGATGCCCCAACCTCCATCAATGGGCTTGCAAGTTGAGTCTAGTTTAGATAGGTGAAGCGTATTTTTGTAACTAGACCCAACTCATAAGGAATCTGTGATGGTGGAGTCAATAATTGACATTGGAAAATGAAACAAATGCATCCAGTAGACAATGATACCTTGTAGGACTACCTTTAACATGACCATCCTACTGTCTAAAGAGAGCCATTTTTTTTCCCATAACCACAGTTTATTTTCAAAATTTTGAATGAGCCAATGCAAAAACCTCTTCTCATAGTTACTGGGCTTTAGCAAAAGGCCTGACTCTAATCCCAAATAGTTCTACAATTTTTTTAGTCTCCCCATCCTCCACACAGTGGAGAAATGACAGATTATTGGCAGCGAATATCAGCAAGAGTGAACAGCGCATGTGCGTGAAGAAACTGGATGATTGGGGGAGAAAGAGTGAATAGCTCATGCTCTAGGGTCCACTTGTTGTGCTTTCCCCTTTGTACATCTTTTTTTCCCAGTAGTTGCCTTTGGCACCTATTCTAAATGACAACATACAAGTGATGTTTTTCATTGACAATGATCTGCCTGATTGTTGTGCACTGTTCAATTTTGCGATTATCTTTAATGCCTGCACCTGTAAACTTTACTGAGATAACAAATAAATTGATTATATAGCTTTTTTTCTTAGTGCCTGTATTTCTGAACTTTACTCTGCTGGTAACTGTAGTAATGCTAGAGCTGTTGCCTTCTTGCCCTTGCTTTTCACCTTTGTTTAGACAATAACATTACTACATTAATAGCTAGTTTGTAAACTGAGTATGTCTTAAAGGAATTCATAATAGATCAAATCATGGTGCTGGTGCTAAAAATGTTTTTTTTGAGCATTTCTCTAATTTGTCTACACAGGATGAGTGAAATGCTGACTGAAGAGCACGTGTGGATATTAGCCTTGGTCTAAGACTGCAAATTCTGCTTTGATTTTTCATTTGCACTCTATCTAGTACTAGAGCCATGGTTGGTTGGGGTCATGTATTGAGCTTGGACCCCACACCAACACAAGAGGATATATTTTTATACTTGATGCCCTTCTTTTTCCTAGTCAATCCAATTTCGAGGTGATCCAGATTAATAAAAGTATTTTTTTCTTGAAAGAAGTCCCTTTTGACTGTTAGCAACTCAAGACCCAACGATTCATCATTATTTAGGTTTTCCACATCTGTATCTATTGAGATAGGGGAAGTATCCATTTCTGTATTTTTATATAAGGGAGGAGATGAAGCCGAAGACCTCAGGTCTGCATATAGATTGGAATATTTACCTTTGGAAATGTGTTAGTGTTCACCTGCCATATGAATGATAATATAATCTACATTATTCTCCATTATGCTATGTCTATGTGGCACCGATTGGGAGTCCATTCCAAGGATTATCTTTCCAAGAGCCATTTGACTAGTGTCCTTTATTCTGCAATTATGGATGGGAGCTTACTGGGCTTCAACAAAATGCCTGACTCTAATCCCAAATAATTATACAATTTTTTTAGTCTCCCCAGCCTCCACACAGTGGAGAAATGACAAATTGTTGGCAGCCAATATCAACAAGAGTGAACAACTCATGCCCGTGAAGAAACTGGATGATTGGGGGAGCAAGAGTGAACAACTCATGCTCTATTGCTTCATAGTATTCATTGGAGGTGCCCGGATCAATGGATGGATAACGAGTTGCTTCAATGGTTTCATAAAATCATGTATTGAGCTTGGACCCCACACCAACACAAGAGGATATATTTTTATACTTGATGCCCTTCTTTTTCCTAGTCAATCCAATTCCGGGGTGATCCAGATTAATAAAAGTCTTTTTTTCCTGAAAGAAGGCCCTTTTGACTGTTAGCAGCTCAAGACCCAACGATTCATCATTATTTAGGTTTTCCACATCTGTATCTATATTGAGATAGGGGAAGTATCCATTTCTGTATTTTTATATAAGGGAGGAGATGAAGCCGAAGACCTCAGGTCTGGATATAGATTGGAATATTTGCCTTTGGAAATGTGTCAGTGTTGACCTGCCATATGAATGATAATATAATCTACATTATTCTCCATTATGCTATGTCTATGTGGCACCGATTGGGAGTCCATTCCAAGGATTATCTTTCCAAGAGCCATTTGACTAGTGTCCTTTATTCTGCAATTATGGATGGGAGCCTCCTTAAGCACAAACATATGCAGTTCATTTGAGGGCTCCCGAGGGGTGTGTTCCATATTATATAAAGTAGGAACCTAATTGAAACTAGGAGCCATTCCATTCCTTTTGATACGATCCCCACAAAATCTGAGTGAACGTTCTGGTATTAGATGTCTGGTATTATGGCATCCCAAACATCTAATTGGGATTACCTAGTAATCCACTTGTTGTGTGATTGAGTGAGGACCGTAGAAGATGTCAAGAGTTTCTAGCATACCTCCTTTGTAATCAAATTCAATAAAAAACCAGGCAACCTGTTTGTCTAGTGCTCAAGATACTAGCCCATTGTAACAGATACCTCAATGAGTTAAAACTCAATCCATGGACCATTGAAGAGTTAGATCTAGCATTCAGTATTGTAATGAGAATATATGAAATACACCAATCTTATCTATGCATTCATAAGCAACATCTAATAAACACCTTTGGCAACTAGCCTTTAGTTTTTACTAGAGATGCATGAGAATATATGAAATACACCAACCTTATCTTATGCATTCATAAGCAACATCTGACTAACACATTTGGCATCTAACCTTTAGTTTTTACTAGATATGCATGAAGCATTATATAAACACAATGCAATCTTTTGGGAAGTCCATTCAAATGTGGAACATTACTATGGAAGCCAAGTCAAGCATTGATTTTAGACCTTGCATGCACATTTCATGGATTGTTGTAGTAGTGATATAAAAATGGACTAGGTCAGTTATATCATATATGTCAAAGATAGTTTAACTCGAAGTATGAAACTGCGATTTAATCTATAAACCTGACTAAATGGTCCAAACCTGAAACTGTGACCCTTCCTTGCAAATTGCATGTGCTACCAATTAATCATAGTTAAATGGTTTTAGATTCAATATGAGAGTAATCTTATGGAGGAGCTATTGGGTTTGGAAAGTCACCATAGAACAAAGGCTAGTGGGTTAATCTCCTAAAACAAGGTGTTAACATAGTCTGCCGAGAGGTACATTTTGCATTAGGATAACCCCTAGACTGCTATCTTTTTATGAGGAAGCAAAAACATGGAAAATGTTTGGTTAGGTAGGAATACAACTTGTCAATTTGGTCTAGCTTGAGTGATTAAAAGAGAAGGTTGTTAGGCTCTCCACCATTTCATGGATTGATATAGTGATGAGACAAAAGAGGCTCTCTCTTGAGACTTGACTAGGTGATTCATAACAGTTGTGGTGTTGGTGCCTTAACTTAGCTAGAAAATGCCAAAACTCTATTGATGCACAAAATTTATTACTGAATCTACCTTAGAGTATGCCATAGTCACTCAATATGACATGCATGGTTTTACCAAGGAGGCCCTAAACTTTTGAACAATGTAACTTTACATTGGTATCCTGGTAGTAGTTGCATTGGTCTTATTAGCATTACACCACTTTTAATATGGGTCTTCACAACAGAGAATCACCATTGTTGATTTGTGTTAAAAAGAAACATAACATGCAATAGATTTCTTTTGGCATGCAATGTTGTTGTTGGTAGTTTTCTTGTATTTGTGCCACATGTAAAGCTAACATGCGTTAAATTTCTTTCACCTTGCAATATTTTTATTGGAAATGTGCTTGTGTTTGGGCTAGAAACTATGCTAGATTTCTTTTTCTTTGCAATATTGTTGTTGTCAATTTGGTTGTTTATGATAAAATGAAATCTAGCAAGTGTTAGATTTCCTTCACTTTGGCAATGTTGTTGGAAATGTTGTGCTTGTGTTTGGGCTAGAAGTTGTGCTAGATTTCTTTTGCTATGCAATATTGTTGTTTTCAATTTGGTTGTTTATTATAGAAAGAAATCTAACACGTGTTAGATTTCCTTTACCTTGGTAATGTGCTTTTGTTTGTGTTAGAAGGAAATATAGCATGCACTAGATTTCTTCTGGCATGAAATGGTTTTTTTGGTAGTATGCTTGTATTTATGCTACATGTAAAGCTAGCATGCATTAAATTTATTTTACCTTGCACGTTGTTATTGGAAATGTGATTGTGTTTTTGATAGAAGTTGTTGGATTTTGTTTTCCCTACAATGTTATTGTTGGCAATGTGCTTTTGTTTGTGCTAGAAGTAAATCAAGCGTATGCTAGATATCTTTCACACTGCAATGTTGTTTTTGGCAATGTGATTGTGTTTGTGCTAGAATAAACTCTAGAATGTGTAAGATTTCTTTTACTTTGAAATGTTTTTATGAGTAATATGCTTCTATTTAAGTTATAAGGAAATTTAGCATGTGGTGGATTTCCTTCGCCTTAGAATATTCTTATTGACAATGTGCTTGTTTGTCCTAGAAGGAAATCTAGCATGTGCTAGATTTATTTGACCATGTAATGTTGCTTCTAGCAATATGCTTATGTTTGTAGTAGAAGAAATGATATTGATTGTTAGCTTTCATTTGAGGAAACAATGTTTCATTACATACAATATTACTACCATACTATTTTAATTTTTGCATCTATATTACTTTTTCGTAAGTTGTGTGTTTTTGTGAAAATATAAAGTCGCACTTTACACGGTTCAACCTTTTAATTACAAGTTACGATTTAATTGTTGTTACAGAATTGATACAAGCTACAATGGAAAATATAATTTTGGCAAAAGGGGACTATGTTGATCTCCTTATTAATGATCAAGTCTTTGGGCTAAGAAGGGTCGAATTTGCAGAGTCTAGAACTTATTATGTTGGAGAAAGGGTTAATGTTGGTTATGTTACAATTTTGATAATTGATGTAACTCAACCACATTTGATTGATGAGGATGCTAATGAAGGGGACATACATCCATGGAAGATCATGGATTTGAGACACAACATAGGTAAATCAAAATATTGAAGCATGTGTTATATATTATTGATAACATAATAAATGTTTATTTTTTAGTAAATACTGACCTTATTTACATTCGTTTATAGGTGCAAATGTTTCTTCCACATTTTCTATTGGAGCCAAGGTAGATCTTCTCCAACATGGAGTGAAGGTGGGCGAGGGCTCCATATTCAATATAGAGCTTGGGCATAAAGTGCATGGAAAGATGGTAAAGAAAGGATGCATAGTGGTTAAAATCGAGAAGGTGTTAAAACATAATTCTCCTCTACCACATCCAATAGGATTTGAGCATACACTTGGGGGTGCATTAGAACCTTATGAAATTTGGCCAGAATGAGATTTGGAGCCTCACTGTCATGATAATGCCACAAACATCCCCCAAGATAGGGTTAGATTCATATGTACAAAGGTTTCTCTTACACATGAATGCATGGGAACAAGCATGTGCATTGCCAAAGGAATGCTAGTTAATGTCCGTGAGGATGACATTATTGAGGGTGAAACACTAGGTAAAATGGATTTTGGTGTTTTTCTAGAAGAGATAGATGGAAATTGTGAGACATGCAGAATCGGGGATAAGTCTATACACTGTTTGGTTAGATAGCCAATAAATAAGCTGGTGGACAACAAAGGTGTGATATTAAGGTCAAGGAAAAGTTCAAGGAGCCACCCAAGGAAATGGTGATATGGGATGTTATAGAGGACACAAATCCCTTAAACAATTGGGATGTGTACTTTTGTAATGAAAAAGATAGAAACTCAATTGATATGCATGTAACAAGGCCATATAAAAGGATTAAACGAGTTATGGCTACAAAAAAAATTGCAAAATGTCAAACAAAAATAGATGAAGAGAAAGAAATTCGAGTTTGGCTAGCAAATGTATGTTGTAGAAAAGATTGTCTTCGACATGTGGATAGGAAGGCCATTGCAGGTGCTAGAAGGGATATGAGACAAATAAATAAAAATGGTATTAGAGAATTTGTCTTGAATTCACTCATGTCAAACACAGTCATGTCAAAGGGCCATGGCCTACCACCTATTGCTAGAAATGTAAAGGACATGAGATTTAATGGGAATATTATTTGTAAGAAAGCATGGTATAAGATACATAAAATTCCTCAAAGCACATTCTATAACTACCAGCATTATTTCCAACATGGATAGATCAAAGCTATTCATGGTAACACCAACACATGCAAAGCAAGAGCTCACACAGTGGCAGCCATAGAAATATTGCACAAAATTGTAATGGATAATTCAGATTTTTCACCAAACCAAACACGTCAAGTTGAAGAATATGGAACATCTGCTCCTTTAAGATTGCTTCCTTCGACTTACACACAAAATTCTTTGTTAAAAGAGATCAATGAGGCTCTTCAAAAGCTCAATTACCCATCAATATCACAGTGATCAATGAGAAAGATCTGGAATAATAAGTTTCGAGATGTGGCATTTTCAAAGAACACCAACTTCAGTAAATGCAGTGAATGTATTGTGTTGAAAGCACAGATGAAGTCAGCAACTACAAAAGAGTTGGAAGAAAAGGCACGAGATAGGTTGAAGAAACATAACAAGATTGTTATGTGTGGAAGATATTGCTACTATGCCCATAGAATTATGTCAGAGTTGTTTCCAAAGGAGTATTTGAGCATTATCCATGATAAAATGGACAAAACAAAGACTTCAATCCCAAGGCTATGTGTCAAAGAAAAATCTATTGTAGGAACAAAGTTAGGTTTGTCATTGACAGGTATGCTTACACATGGGCATAAGGCAGGAGGTTTTGGTCATTTCTCCTTACCATTTGTCCATATGGGATCACAATTTACTATTACATCCCTTGCAAAGTGCTTAAGGGACCTTGAAGACCCACAAATGGATATGTATGGTGATCTACTTTATGAAAGTGGAATTTCAAGAAACCCACTTACAAATGCATTACTTGACACCTCTATTTACTCAAAATGTCAAGGGTACAAGGATGATTTTATATCTCATGGAAGTTCAAAAAGTCAAAATGTTGATTTTAAACCTCTTCCTCCACATTTGTTGTTACAGTTGGACAATGCAACAAGTGATAATAAGAATCGCTATCTTTTCATGTTTCTATCACTTTTAACTGCACTTGGTGTCTTCATCACTATTGAGGTTGGGTTCTTGCCTGTGGGGCACACCCATGAAGACATAGATGGAACCTACGGAAGAATGTCTTCCAACCTAAAAAGTAAAGATATTTATTCTTTACCTGAAATTATGGATACATATCACACAATTGAAGAAAATCGAGTGTTTCCACCTACACTTATTGACAAGGTCTATGACTTCAAAAGTTTCCTTAATGGATGCATCAAAGAGGGAAAAAATGCACTAGTTTGACATCTTAATGTCCAATACTTCCAATTTCTTGTACTCAATGACGTTCTAGTACTATGGCACAATGAATCAATTAGAGATATTGAGTGGTCAAAACCAGTTGAGTTATGGAATATAGATGATGAAGGCCGACCTATAATTCCCATAGGAAAGCCATCTTTCTTAGCTTCCAAACAGAATGATGTCTATTTAAAAGAACTAAAGGAAGGGATAACATCATACATAAAAATGTGGAAAGACACTATTGGGAATGAGGATTCACCAATTGTTACAGAGGAATGGAAAAATAAAGTAGTGTATTGGGAAAAAGTTCTTGATACATTAGATGGAATCTATAATGATCATAGAATAATAGATGGAAGTGATTCATCTTCTGAGGATTTCTGGCCCAGGACAAGGCACATTGTTGATGTTGATCGTAAAGCACTCCAGGTAATCTCAAGTATTATGGATGGAGATTTTGATAATGTGATAGATGAACCAATATATGTTGGACCCAAATGCAACAAGCCAAAACCAACTTTCAATCCGATGATTGATGTTGAGAAAGGAAAGATGTTGCTAGTTAGATCAGGAAATGAGGATGTAGGAGAGGTGATTTGGATGGCAAAATCCATCTCAGATATCTTTAGGGATAATGATAGTGAGAATCTTCATGTAAAGGTTGACTAGTGGAAGCCTATGTCAGGGAAATACAATGGAAAATTTTTAGAGCAATATTGGGTACCAAATCCTGATGACATAGAACTTTGCTCTATTCCAATTAATACCATAGTGTGGACATGGATGCCAAAGAAAAACATTGCAAGAAGACCAAGATAAATAAATATGGTATAGAAGCCATTCTTGATCTACTTGAGTGAATATCTTAATAGTAGGTTTATATGATTCATGAATGTAATTTTTTTGAAGGATCTATTAATATACATTTAGACACACTTTTCCATATTTGATGTATATCAACTATTCTCTTCATATTCTTTTTGGAGGAGTTTTATATTATTTGATATTTCAATGTAATCATGTGTTATACAAATTACATGACAATGCCATAAAATATTTAAGTTTTCAAAGCTTTATTTGACCAACATGACTTCTCACCATATCAAATATGCATAATCAAATTCGATAATGCACTTAAAAACATCTTCTAAACTTGGTCTATTAAAAAACAATGGAGTACCTAATTAGTATTCTATTTAATATAAGCCATTTAAACACTTAATGAATAAATGCTAGACACTTGATATAATGTTTGAGGCGAGTTTTCCTTAATTTTCCTTATTATAATTGATATAAATCAAATTCACTATTTTGTTGGACTCTAATTTATAAAAAAAATATTTTGATCATTGAACAACACAACTAGAATTATAAAATATTTCCTCTTATAGATTTTGAAGTGGTGCCAACATTGTACTAGTATAATTAATTTGTACTCAATGTAGGAAAAGTAGCTAGTGTCAATTTAAAATGGTCAATAATAGTAAGAAAAACAATATTGGTATATTGTTAAATAACTTTATAGGTAAGTTTTTTTTTGCAAAATCTATTATTCACAAGTCAAATTTAATACATAAATATAAATGTTAAAGTTTTAGATGAATGTTAATATTTTCTTTTCAATATAATATCCTTAGACACTACAGGAATAAAAAATAAACATTTGTAATAAACATCTTAGTCAATTTTCTCTCTTTCCTGTAGTACTTGAAAATAATCAAATTGTACTACTTTGTTACTATTCTAATTCATGATTGATTTTGATAAATAAAAATTATGTTATATTTTTTGTAAAGTAATTAGAAGTATATAAAATGTGTGAATTAGATGTTTAAGAAAAAAGTTTTTTATGGTTAATTTTTTTTTTTGATCGTATATATACTCTATTTAGCATTCAAAAATAGAGTTTCAACAATGAAAAATAACACATTGTATCTTTCACTCAAAATGTTTGCACGTGAAGAAATTTGATCGCTACATCTGCACTTAAAATCGATCTATGATGGTATATATTGGACATATTACTATGATCATTTGTCATTAAATAACTTTATACTTAATATATAGCTTGCATGTTAATCTATTATTCATTAAGTAAGCCTCAAGTTTTTAACATAAAAGTACAAATAATAAATAAAAATAAATTATGCTACTACTGGCATTCAACAGTTAATTTGATCCTAAAAAAATATTTTCTCAACTCTAAAATGGTGCAAACTTTCTACAATAGTATGTAATGTTGTGGTGATAATGATGATAATGATGATTATCATCCACTAAGACCAAATATGGTATATAAGAAGGTAAAAAGATATTACTAAATGTTATTTCGAATTTTATTGTTATGCTCAAAAAACATTAAAAGAAGTGTTTCAAGATCATCATAATTTTGTTTAGTTAAACAATCCAGAAGGTTGGTAGCGTCACAAATATTTTGAAATTTAATTCCAATATGAGTATAAACTGGATGATCTATGACAGTTTTTAAATCTTAAACCATATTACTAGTGTAGCAAAGGTGATAGCCTTTTTATTGTGCTAACACTCTTTTCGTAATAATCATAACTTAACACATACATGATATTTACTATATATCGGATTATAATTAAATGGGTTAATAATAGTAACATACACATCATTATTTTCATAAAATAACCTTAACAAACTTATCTTTTAATATAAACCATAATATTAAAATAGATAATGTAAGGAATGCACATTAAGATGTGAAAGATTTGCTTTTGCAAGTTTATATAAATTTGTTTTATAAATTTTATCATGATAATTTTTACACAAAAAATGGTGAATATCTACATTAAAATTAGTGAACTAAGTGACTTTCTAATTCCTCATTTTGAAAAAATTTAATCTAGTTAAAGTTCTAAATAATGGTATATATTGGACACATTACTAAGATCATTTGTCATTAAATAACTTTATACTTAATATATATCTTGCATATTAATCTATTATTCATTAAGCAAGCCTCAATCTGCTACTCACATTCAACATTTAATTTGATCCTAATTTTTTTTTTCCTCCTCAACTCTAAAATAGTGCAAACTTCCTACAATAGTATGTAATTATGATGGTGATAATGATGATTATCATCCACTAAGACCAAATATGGTATATAAGAAGGTAAAAAGATATTACTAAAAGTTATTTTGAATTTTATTGTTATGCTCAAAATGCATTAAAAGAAGTGTTTCAAGATCATCATAATTTTGTTTAGTTAAACAATCAAGAAGGTTGGTAGCATCACAAATATTTTGAAATTTAATTCCAATATGAGTATAAATTGGATGATCTATGAGAGTTTTTTAATCTTCAACCATATTACTAGTGTTGCAAAGGTGATAGACTTTTAAATTGTGCTAACACTCTTTTAGTAATAATCATAACTTAACGCATACATGATATGTACTATATCGGATTATAATTAAATGGGTTAATAATAGTAACATACACCATTATTTTCATAAAATAACCTTAACAAACTTATCTTTTAATATAAACCATAAAAAATATTAAAATAGATAATGTAAGGAATCCAAATTAAGATGTGAAAGATTTGCTTTTGCAAGTTTATATAAATTTGTTTTATAAATTTTATCATGATAATTTTACACAAAAAATGGTGAAAATTAGTGAACTAAGTGACTTTCTAATTCCTCATTTTGAAAAAACTTAATCTAGTTAAAGTTCTAAATAATGGTATATATTGGACACATCACTAAGATCATTTGTCATTAAATAACTTTATACTTAATATGTATCTTGCATATTAATCTATTATTCATTAAGCAAGCCTCAATCAACTTTTTTATTAACATAAAAGTACAAATAATAAATAAAAATAAATTATGCTACTACTCACATTTAACATTTAGTTTGATACTATTTTTTTTTTCTCCTCAACTCTAAAATGGTGCGAACTTCCTACAATAGTATGTAATTATGATGGTGATAATGATGATTATCATCCACTAAGACCGAAAATGGTATATAAGAAGGTAAAAAGATATTACTAAAAATTATTTCGAATTGTATTGTTAATAAGCTCAAAAAGTATTAAAAGAAGTGTTTCAAGATCATCATAATTTTGCTTAGTTAAACAATCAAGAAGGTTGGTATTGTCACAAATATTTTGAAATTTAATTCCAATATGAGTATAAATTGGATGATCTATGAGAGTTTTTTAATTTTCAACCATATTACTAGTGTTGCAAAGGCAATAGACTTTGAAATTGTGCCAACACTTTCTTAGTAATAATTGTAGCTTAACACATACATGATATTTACTATATCTGATTATAATTAAATGGGTTAATTATAGTAACATACACATCATTATTTTCATAAAATAACCTTAAAAAACTTATCTTTTAATATAAACCATTAAAACTATTAAAATAGATAATGTAAGGAATCCAAGATTAAGATGTGAAAGATTTGTTTTAGCAAGTTTATATAATTTTTTTTATAAAGTTTATCGTGATAATTTTTACACAAAAATGGTGAATATCTACATTAAAATTAGTGAATTAAGTGACTTTCTAATTCCTCATTTTGAAAAAACTTAATCTAGTTAATGTTCTAAATTCTAGATCCACTGAATACTTCCAAATTTAATGAAATATGTGTTACATGACTCAAATGCCCATCTTACCGGTATATTGGCAAAGTCCCGTAAGATCCCCACCCAAACCCATAAGGGGAAGGCTAAAGCAAGGTGAAAACCTAGCAAAGTTCGGTAAGATCCCCACCCAAACCCATAAAGGGAAGGCTAAGGCAAGGTGAAAACCGAGATTGGTCCCCAAACCAACCGAGGATGCTTGATCCCCAAACCACAAATTTATAATCACTTTTCACTACCACTACAGGCTCTAGTTCCACGGCCTCACCCTCCCTTTGGATTAGCAAGGAAGGATGATTTCAATGCAAAAAAAATGGTGATGGCTAACACATTGCATCAATACTTGTATTGTCAAATATGGCATTTCCTTTACGTTTATATAGACCCGTTTTTGTTGTTAGTAATACACACATCACCCAAGCCAGACTCACAATGATCTTAAATTTATACATTTTTAAAAATGGTGTTTTTTCATCATTTTAAACATCTTTTAAAATAAATCTATGAAACACTATATTTTTATATATTATATATCTTAAATTTACTGTTAATTAAAATTAAAAAAAAAAATACAAAATAGAGAATAATTAGACTACCATCCACATATATATATATATATATATATATATGAATCATATTACACTGGAGGGTGCTATAAAGGATTTGGGTTGGGCAATAATTAAGCACAGAACCAATGCCAATAGTCATTGGTTGCTTATTTTAGTGAATACTTATATCACATAACTAATTTTTTTTTTGTCTAATTTTAGTTGCAACAATATTTGCATTTATTATTTTCATGTGAGAATAATTATGAATATATATTTGTTTCACTTTATAATATAATTTTTGTTATTTTTTAGAAATACAAAAATTACAGATATGTAGATACATATTTTCCATGTATTTTCTCATTATTTCCATCTTAAAAAAAACTGAATATTTCAACAACCTGGAAAAATCACAGAAAAGTTTCATCAACACGTCTCAAATGAAAGTGTGGCAATGACACTTAAGTTGATTGGTACAACAAAGCATGGAAATTTTGAAACAATTAAAAACACAATTTGCAAAAATTAGATAAAATTTGTACAAATAAATATTAGAAGTAATGTGATGAGCAATTTAAAAGTAAAACCGCCATAAAAAAAATTCTTTGATGGGTAAAGGCACCATTCAAATTTAACCCGTGATTCCAACACAAAATGTATTATATGGTTGAAACAATTCCAACACATGATATTTATTAGATGTTTCCAGTTTAATCAACATTTTTAAAAGATTTAGATGTGGTTTAATCAATATATTAAATATGAAATATTAATAACCATTTTTTATATAATAATAACGATTTTGAAAAAATTATAAAAAAAATTAAATTTGATTTTCTTAAATCAACATTGAATCCTAATTAATATTCATAGATGATAGATATAATTATAAATAATAATTAATCTTTATAATGATAGATATAATTATGAATACAAATTTAAGTAGATAAAAATAATAATCAAGTAATATAGTAATCTTTACTTTTGTTATAAATATCATATGCAGTTAGGATGGTTCTTAAGTCAACATTGAATCATTGAATCAGAATTAATATTCATAGATTATGGATATAATTATAAATAAAAATTGAATAATAATTAATCTTTATAATGATGGATATAACTATGAATAAAAAATTAAGTAGAAAAAAATAGTAATTAAGTAATATATTAATATTTAATTTTGTTATAAATATCATATGCAGTTAGGATGGTTACCATATAATTATTTTATTTTTTAATATTAATTGATTTCCTATCATTTTATCACTGACGTTTATTATAATTTTATTTGTAAATATAAATCAATTATTTAATAACTTTTGAGTTTAATTAATAGATGAAATATTTTTTCCTTAGTTTATTTTCTTCAACATTTAACAATTATTTTTAAAATTTGTAAGTTTATGTTGTTAAATTTGATTAGGGGTTTAAGTTGTTTAATTGTGTTTTAAGGGTTTTTTAGGGTGTTGAATCTATTTATATGGTCCAAAGTGCAATTTAGATAATAAAAAATCACAAGTTTATTAAAATTTGTATTACCACTTTTTTTCTCTAATTTATTATTATGTGTTTATTATATTTTTCCCTTTCACATCGGAGGATGATATATTCCCATGGCAAAGGATCTATGCATATGGTAATTCAGGGAGGTTCTGACCTTGGGGATGTTAACCTCAAATGCATCTATTGGGCGTCAAACATCTATGAGGGGAGAAGGTCAAATCCAACAACGGAGGTGACCTATGGGACGTTGGTGACAGCTACAATGACATTTCGAGTAGGGGAGAGTGGCAACAAGAAATATTTTCTCCTCACTACAACGTAGGATCAAGTATGGTGGGATGACTTGTTATCACTCAGGTTGTCCTTAAAGCTCCGGAAAAGGATACGGCCGAGGTAACCACAAACCAACTTTGGACTGCAGGTTCTAGCCTGCCTGCAGTCAGAGAGGGCTCTCTCTTTTAGATTTAGCTTTGTTTGAAAGGATTTTAGGCTAGGTCTTGGGTTCAGGGGGTTCTTTGTTTTGTTTTGGTGGGAAAATTGATTTTTCAGGTAGAGAGGCAAAGCATAGTCTGAGGGTTTCAAACCATTGGGCGTGGAGTCGAGGAGAAAAACCGCTGGTGTGTTTCCTTAATAACAGTGAGGGAAAATGGAGCAAGATAGCTGCGCTTGAAACAATTTCTCAGGTTTAAGGGATGGAAAGAAATGTTAAGTAATGAGAGGCAGTTAAGAATCTCTCAAACATGCTTAACAAGGGAGGTAATAGAGCGCTACCTAGGGGCAGTTAAGAATCCCTAGATAATTGGCCCAACAGGTGAAATGGGGTAAACATGAGCCAGGGGGAATTCACATTCATAACCATTTCATTTAGAGGAAAACATAAAGAAATAGCAGAAACTGAGCATAGAGAGTATTCAAACTAATTCTAGGCTATTCTTTCTTTCTTGCTATTTAGATAGTGGTGAACAATAAAACAGAGGTAAGATGCACTTATTGCTTCAGGCTGCAGCACAAGAATTCCATCTTCAGATCTTCAAAACATTGATTAACAACAGACAGTTCGCTCTCCAAGCTTTCAGCAATCTTTGATTATAGAAATACTTAGGTATACAATGCGAGTCTCTAGTGAAATTCTCAATTGACCAACCCTTAAAACAATGCTGAGGGTGGTATATATAGGGCAAAACTATCTACAGAGTTCTTTATTACATCTTGACCTAATCAGGTCATAAAGAATAATTAATTGACCTAACTCTACCAGAAATAAATGCATGAAATAACTCGGGCTGCGCTGAGGGCGGCCGTATCAAAACTGAATAACTTATGTTGTCCTTGGTGGCTTAGTGCAGGTGCTTCTGAAATAAATGTGTATGGGTTTCTGCTTCTTTGCTGTCCTGTGGCTTTGAATGCCTTAATTGTGATTTGAAGGTAAGGATGGGCTTTCACCGCTTGATTTGACTTAATTGGCGGCCATTCAATGTTAACCTGCTTTGGGAACTGAAGGTTTCCATTAAACAATTTAAATGGTACACTTTGCTGCTTCTCTTTCCTCTGATACTCTCTGACAGATGAACTGGGTCGCTTTTCTCCTTTGCTGCGGGTCTAATCACAAGTTAATGGCCGCTGTTCGGCCTCTGTTCCCTTAAAACTGTCTTCTGCTTCTTCCTGAATGCTTTCGCGAAGAAAACGGGTCCTTTTGCGCCTTTTCGGGCTTCCTGGGGGCTGCATAATGGAAAGATTCCCTGAAGATTCCCCGAAGATTCTCCATTTCGGCCTAAAAAATCCTGCGATGGCGCAAATCGCTCATCAAAAACTGCCTCAGAAACTGATTCCGGGGCTCCGAAGTGCGATTTTTGCTCCTTCGCGCCAAAAAAGTGCTGATGACGTCAGCATGACGTGACGTTGTACGACGGGTGACGTCAGCGATGACGTCAGCATGATGATGTGGCAGGATGACGTCATCATGTACGGACGGTGACGTGGCATGACACGTGGCAAGCGGCCACGCAGGCAGATGACTGGGCAACACAGTGGCAGGAGGCCACGCAGGCGGTTGACGTGTCACGGTGACTATGCAGGGGGGTGACGTCACTGGGCAGGCGGGTGACGCAGGCAGGGGCGGTTTCCGGTTTTGGGTGCACCGCCTTTGGGGGAGAGCGGTTTTGGGGGAGGGGGCTCCGCCACAGCCCAGGAGCTGATGCGTGGCGGGAGGTACGGCGGCAATACAGCCCATCTCCCGGACGCTAAAGCTCGGGCGGCTTGGAGATTGGATGGCCCGCCAGCCATTGATCTGCGGGGCGGATGATCCAACGGCTGGCGGCAATGATAATACGGCGGGGAGATACGGCGGGGGAATATTCAAAGAATATTCCTTTTTTAATAATGCGCGCGGGGGTAAAAACTATAGGTTTAGTGGGTTATGGGATTATAAACAGGCGGAGTATGTTTTTGCGCTCGGGACTTAGGGTAAGGGGTAAAATATGGGTTTTGAGCACGGGTTTTAGCAATTTGTGCTCGAAAAACTTAGGATATGGGCAAAAAGTGGGTTTTTGAGGGTTTTAGGGCTAGGTGAGAGGTTATTAATCTGACCAGATGTCAGATTAATCCCTGTTATGACTCGGATGGGCTAAAAACAGCCCCAAATGGACCATTTTTTCCCGGACTTATAAAAATATGGCTATATTGCCAGGGAGGGAATATTTACATAGGGGAGTTTTATATACATAGTTTAATAGGGGAATGGGAAAACTGATAGGGAGTTATATAATACTGTTAGTAGTTAATATGAAGGTGACCAGCAAGCACTAAGGTCAGGGACCTTAGGCTAAATTTGGGGAAAATAACTTGAAAGGAACTGAGATCCTTGAGTGAAGCAGATCTTCACCAAGGCAACTGATATGGAGTATGATGAGACTAAGAGGCTCAAGCAGATCTTGTCCTCTTTGGGGAGTTAGTAAGTGACTTGGGGAATTAGAAGGAGGGGGAGTTAGTGATGTCCAGCTCTGAGCTCTTCTGAATGAAAAACTGCCTGCACTGTGATCTGTAAAGATATAACACAATTTGAAACACAAAATTGATCATGAATCGCCATTCTGCAATCACAGCTACCTACCCAGCCTACTTTCCTAACATTTTTTTTTTCTTTTCCGATTAGGGTGCACTTAGACTTGCAGACCCAGAATTACAATTTTTCTTTTGGATGTTTCCTATCTAAATCTGCACGTATTTCTGCCAGGGCCCAGATTAAACAGTTGGGTCCCTTTAATTCTCTACCTATCTACAAAATCTGCCAAGGTTAAACTGTTTGGACAGATGCATTCTTTATATTCTACAACAGGAAATTGAAACCTAGGGAGACCAAGATTAGACTGTTTGGACCTCCCTTAAATGAAAACTCTTCAAAACTGGGACAACTCATCAAAATGGAATCTCAACAGTGGCATTTGGACTAGCACACTCTCATGGTATCTTCTGGAAATATGGAACACTGCAGCTTGCCAAGTATGACATATTTGGCATGTAAAAATGTCAATCATGAAAAATGAAACCCTGTTGCAATAGGAGGCTAACATGGCTAACACTGGGTAATTCATCTCATGTCCAATCTCTCCTATTTTTTCAACTCTTTCAATTGTTTAGCTTTTGTTTGGTGGTTGCTAGTATATAGCGCCCAAAGTGTAGTGGTGGTGTGCACTGGTTTTTGGTATTCCTAGTTCTTTGTGGTTGTTGGACCCTACCCAGAGTCTTTTCCTCTCTTTCCATCCGTTGCTTAATCTCACAGGAATCTGCTCCAGAATCCCCTGGCAACTCAGGTTTTCTTGGGCTTTACCTTTACTCTATTCTCTATTTTATAGTTTCCTTGTTTTCTTTGTTTTCAGGAGGTGTACTCGTTTTGGTTCCTAGTAACCCAACACAACATGCCCTAACGAAGGATGTGTTGTCGCTTGGGATCTAGTGGCAGAGGCCTCAAAGGTTGGCCGCAAGCCCAATCCCAAGCACAAAATGTAGCAACCATTTTTCACTCCTCCAAAAATCCGAGAGGAAAATCATCAACTTGAAGCCTTAACCACTAATGACTGCCAAGCCTACTCAAACTCCAAACTTCAAGTTGAAGTAGCCAATTGGGTTCTCAATCCTAGACATACCAAGAGAAGACATAGCCAATAATTAAACTCCATTTCCCTCCACTGGAAAATGAAGACACTCTTGGGCAGGGTCCTGAAGGAAAAACATGAAGACTGCAACAACATTATATCCTTCCTAAATGAAATTCAACATGTTCAAAGCGATCAATGTTCTTTTCCTTACAATTTGGATGCTTGAATTGCTCACGTAGAAGACCATCTCTAATGTGGCTTGAAACCTCAAGCACCAGCAGGAACCGATGCCAAAAATCCAACCCCAGTGGCTTCATCAGATACTTGATGGTATATTTAGCCACTAGACATTTGTCTTTTACTTTTAATAGTTCAATTTATTTTAGTTGTCATGTACTTAGCAATTATAGTTATTGGTATTTCAATAGACCTAATATATTGTCCATCATCAACAATATTGGTTTCTCTTGTGGCAAATTGTGACTAAAATCAAATTAACTATCTGGTTTTGTATAAAATCATTTTAATATAATTTTAAATTAACCAAAAAAAACCCTTTCAAACATTTTATTATTAATTATTATTTATTATTATTATTTACATATTTGATTCTATAGATTTATTAAATAATTTTAAAATGTATTTTTTATTTAAATGAAAGCATTCAAATTATTACTATTTTAAAAAAAAGTACATATATCTTCACATTATATATAAGAATATTATAGAATTTTTTAATGGAAGCATGTTTATAGAGAAACCAAGACCTCCATTAGCTTAGATTGATATCATCATATTCAACTAAATTGCTCATATATACTCATGTATTAGCTTAATTGCATCTTATAGTTGTTCATATACCTAAAAGACACAAGAAATCAAACCAAAAATCAAATATTTAATGGTGGAGAATCATCCTCTATGAATGGTTTCATTGGCTCTCTTGTTTCCCTCAACTCATCTTGCAAGGATCTTGAAGGCTACATATCCTCATCCAAAATAATGGAATTAGATTGATCTTTCTTTGAACCATGGGAACTTTAACTTTAACATCGACTTTCTCATTGACCTTTTGGACAATAATTTCAATTCTAATACTTTCTCATTGATTGTACTAAAAACAATGAAATAACTCAAAAAAATGTAATAATAACTCAGATTTATTTCATCCATTAGATATAAGTAGCTCTAAAATCATTTTTTCTGCCACAAATATCCTCAGATCTACATTAGACTATAAATATCAAACCCTTTTGCTACCATAAATATCCTCAAATTTGCTTTAAATTATAGATATCAAACCAACAATGAAGGTTAGTTGTGATCTCTACGTGAAATCACCAAAATATTCTCCAAATTATATATCGCCATAATGTGTTGCAAGGGGGTTTTGTCCTTACAAACCAAGAAGAAGTAACTTCCTCCACAAAATAGCAATATCAAATATCAAAACCAACATATTAAATTAATTCGACAAATTTTATTTTATGACCCTCCCAAGAAGTTTGCCTCTCCTCATTAAGCCATGTGGGACTAAATAAAATCCCTTTCAGTCTCCTAATTAAAGGTTGCATTTCTTTGTTTTTAAATAAAACATCATTCACTTTTTAATTGGTCCTTATAGTCCCTTCATTAAAAATATCAAAATAACAATAAATTTAAATCTTTGATCTAACTTTAATTAATTTATAACGTAATATCGTTAATTTATTTAAAAACACTGGACTATACAAAATGTTGGTATAGTCATCGAAACTAAACCCACCAACTATACTAAAAATAGTAACCCTACCAACTGACCCAATCGGTGCTCGAAACTAACTTACTAAAAATAGTAAGTATTAGAAAACTATCCTAAAATCATTCTAGAAAAAGAAATCCTTCTCATAATCTGTATGACATATCAATTGACCATCAAACACTACCAAACTATTGGATTAATTTCCTCCAATATTTCCTAACCCTAACTCAATCGCCTATGGAACTAATTGATAGGCTAAACGTCCATCAACTCCACTAGTTAGGAAGGGAACATTACAGTCCTCCCTTCCCAAAATTGTTTGTCCTAAAGCAATCTCATCTCTAGATGTTGCAAAATTTGTTTTTTTTGCATGTGGAATCTTCTACTCTCATGTTCTTCCATTTAACTAGAAACTCTTTGATGGCCCTCTTACAAAGAGTCATATCTCTAGTATCAGTGATGGCCTTTGGAATCAATATCAACTTCCACTCCTCATCCAATGGTGGCAACTAAGATGTGGGAACCATGTTATGACCAAGTTCCTTCTCAAGTATGGATACATGAAATACATTATGAACCCTACTACTAGTTGGTAACTCATGTTCATAGCCAACCTCTCCAAACTGCCAAGATACTTTGAATGGTCCATAAAACCTAGGCTTGAGTTCTCCGCTCCACTCTTCATGAGAGTGCACTGCCCATATGGATACAATCTCAAATAAACCATATCCCAACCTCAAAATTTCACTCTATCTGATGTTAATTAGCATATAACTTTTGTTGGTTTTGTGGTTGTTGTAAAATTTCCTTCAGTGACTTCATGATGTACTGACTCTGTTGTAGTAATTCCTTTGCCTTAGGCACTCTATTATCCCCAAATAGTAGATCCATGAATTTGGTATCTTCATAACCATATGAAGTCATGAATGGTGAAATCTTGATAGACATGTGATAAGTAGTATTATAGCAATACTCACCAAGGTGTATCCATTTGGTCCAAGCAAGTCTGTTGTCTATAAACATAGTCCCTAAGACACCCCTCCACCCATTTGTTCCCTATATCCATTTAACCATCTCTCTATGGGTGGTGGCCAGTGCTAGGAGTGAGTCCAGTCCCGCTCAATATGAAAAGATCTTGCCAAAACATACTTAGGAAGTTGTTGTCCCCATCATTAACAATATTGGTGTACATCTTGTACAACCTGAAAATCTCTTTGAAAAACAAATTAGCTACCGAAATTGTTGTATAAGTCATTGTAGTATCCTATTTTTCTAGTATAGTTTTGTCACTCCTATCAAGGCTTATATATATATGATAGGTTTTTCAGCTCTGCTACATTCTCTAAAGCTGGAGGCCAGCTTGGCCCTTGGTTGTGCTCAAAGAAAGGCTCGTGGTGGTTGCCCTCACCTTTCCCTCTTACCTCTCTTACCCTCCTTTGTCTTTACTTCCCATGTTTTCGTTCAAAACCATAGTCAAAGCCCTTTCCGAGTCCCAGGCTTTAATACACACAAAACCTTATAAATCCATGATCGCACGCTTACCTGCCTTCGGAAAGCTGCCCTACAACCCCAGCCGTTGATCTCCGCCACTTTGATCTAACATCTCGCGTCGCAGAAACCCATGCAACCGTCCAATCATCTTACCCCGCGATTGGACGGTGATCGCACTTCCTGCGACCATAAACTAACCACGCGATAACTCGCGATCAATGCGGTTTTCGCCACGTCCCATCTACCACGTGTCGTGCGTTAAATGGTATTGCGCGCCTGCGTACGAATACCGCCATCCTCTGAAAGCGGTGCGGGGAATACCACTTACCGCTTAGCCCTGCTCTCCCTGCCCGATAAACTCCGTCCAGCTCCCGCCTCCGATCACCATTGGATCTAACCGTATGGGATCCAACGACCCTCGTCCATCCTACTCTCATGTCTCCTGATAGCTCCTGCAAAGAAATCTCCACCATCGATCTGCGCGATTTGACGGCTGATCCTGCTCCGCTGACCAGATCTTCCATCCGCTGTGTAGTACGTTGTCTTGATTGTTCTGTGCTCCCAAAGGACGAAGGCGATCACCTACCAGTACCTAGAGCATTCCATCTTCAACCACTGCATTCAAGGACCAGAGTGGCCGAGAAGAAAAGCACCAGTCTCGAGCAGTTAAATGCATTCAATGGTTAGGGAGTTTCATTCATATTTCACACCACCTGCTCAGAGAATGATTGCTGAACAACAGAGAATGTCAAATTCATTCATTGAAGCAGCAATTTGTAGCAGAGTCCCATATCAGATAATTAAAGTAGTTGGTGGAACATTATGACCCCTCCACACATAGAATAGCACAACATTTTTGTAAACAAACTCTATATACACCAAGAACACAAATGTGATGAGGGTTGATGGTTGTTGTTTTGATGTAAGGTTCAACTTCTGGAGACTGTAACTACTGTGATACTTGCAACGTCTGGTCTTCATTTTTTAGCTTATATAAGCTTCTTTTGCTGTTAATTGCTCACTTTCCACTTCTATTCTGTTATAGGCTATGCCTGTATGGATTTGTTCATAAGCTCCTGATATTTAGCATTAGAGAGGCTGTCATCCCACCTCTGTGTTGAAGTCTAGTATGTATTATTGAATGTGTTATGCAGGTTTCTTTTACTTAGTGCCAGAGAGCTGTCATCCTGTCTGTGCATTAGGAAATAGATTTTCAGACCTTTTACTGGTTGCAACCGGCCATCACAGGGTCCTGTGCATCTGCTAGTGTGGTCAGTATTCTCCATAGTCACCAATTCCTTAAACTGTGAGTAATTGGTGGTCTAAAGCCTTGTAGTTTGGGGGTGTTCACCCATGTCTGGAGTTAAGCATAGTAGAAGTGGTTATCTGGCTTGAATATGCATCATTCCTTCCATTCATCCATTTCCAACATTTTGTTGAGTTTGTAATGTTCCCAAGTGTCTTCGAGATACAACCTAGGAGAGTTTCTTGGGGTGATAACATTAATTGGCACCGTTGCTGGGGAGAGGAGATTGAAGCTCAGCTTCCCTGGGAAGCGACACAGTTCCATATTTTGATGATAGACAAAGTCTGGGCACATTTATGGTTGTAATCATCTATTTGGAAACTCCACTGGAGGAAGACCATCCTTTGGTGACTCCACATCACAGTCTTGGCTTAGTTTGTGAGGCATGCTCGGAGAAATCTTCAAAAATCACCAGCTAACCCAGTGCCCGATCCTGAGAAGATCGTTAAGCAGAAGAAAACATCGTAGAAAGGAGCATCAGGATCAGGTAAGCCTTAAAAGTCCCATGTATCTCTGCTAGTGAAAAATCACCTTCAGAGATTCATAAAGCTCCTGTTCATTCATTTCCCTTTTGGATCTCAGTCCAAAGAAAGCATCCCATGCTGTCCATCATATTCCTCTGTTTCTGTCATCCATTACATTGCTTCATACCACTCAGTCTACCAGTATCCTTACACCTAACTCCAGTCATGGCAGGCCAGCAAGCCCTCACAAAGATAGAAAGAATCGTTGCTGCTAGGTATGGACCCTTGGTCTTGCCTGTTCCTTTAAATGCCATGCCTGCAGGAGATTATCAGGAATACATGCCTAAGTTTACTGGTACAGAAGGAGTAACAGCTAAAGAGCATCTAGAGTATTTTTATTGTTATGTTGATAACCTAGATATCTATGAAGAGGATGTGTGGATGAGGGTTTTTGTCGAAAGCCTAGATGGGGAAGCTAGAAAATTGTTCAGAGAATTACCCCCTAGGTCTATTGCAGACATTGAGGCTTTAGATGATGTGTTCCTAAAGCATTGGAGGGATAAGAGAGATATGTTCTATTATCATACTGAATTTGGGAACTTACAGAGGGAAGAGGGTGAGCTGCTGTCTGATTTCAACATCAGATTCAACCATATGTACAATAGAATACCAGCTGAAGTCAAACCTACCCTTACTTCTGCTATGCTCACTTATGCTAATGCCTTCGATTCTCAGTTCTGCCTGCTGATAAGAGAAAGAAGATGTGCTTCTTTGGTTGATATGCAAGATGCAGCCTTTGAAGTAGAATCAAACATCATCGCTGCAGAGAGGCTTGGAGGTGATGCTGATAGGAGAAGACAGGGAGGAGAGCTCTCATCATCCTCTGATCCTGAGATCAATAAATTAGTCAGGATGATAGAGTTATTCGCCTATGAAGTTTCTAGATTAGAGGCTGAGCAATATTTTAAGGAAGCAGGAGTTCATTGTTCCTTTACTCTTCCAAATCCTAATCCATATAGAGGAGAAAAGGATCAACTGCAGATTTTGCAGAGAAGAAAGGATGCAAACAAAAATCAAAGAGTGAAGACCCTTTCTCAGGATATAGTCATGGAAGAAGAGTTGTTTAAAAAGGAGGATGAGGTCCATGGTTTGGAAGATAAGGGCAGTGCCCCTTTCCTAACCAGAGATGCCTATGAGAGGTCATTATCTATAGGCACTGCTCACCAGTTTGTTGTACCTGCAGAACAACAAGTTGATCAGCAAAAGCAGCCAGCAGCAGGTCCCACCATCCTCGAAGAGCCTGAAGCCAACCCATCTTCCAATGACTATGCATATCTGCAAATTAGCCAGCCTGCAGTTATCCCCAGTCCAGTGATCAAAAGGGGTGAAGTTAATTGCCCATCATCCTATGCTTCTCTGTCTGTTCAAAAGAGAATCCCTCATAGTTTCCCCCTAGGCACTGAGGCAGGTCATAGCTCCATTCTCAAGGCTGATACTGATCACCTCAGTCTTGATATTCTAAAACCTGCTCAGGTAGCCTCCACACAGATTGAAAAGGCAGCTTGTCAGATGACAGAGGAAGAGGATGCATAGTTTTGGGACCCCTCCTTGGATGAGGATTGTTCTAAGCAAGATGTAGGAGCAGATGATGTCTTTGTGTCCTACACACATGAACACATTGGTACACATTTTATATTAATTGTGCAGGCCACATATGACACAAAGAAGTACACAACAACTGTTGTTATTCAGCAGGTGTACAAAGGCTCCCATGAAGAACATCCGAGGATGAGAGTATACAGAAAGGGGATGAAATTTGATCCATATCTACCAAATAAGGTCAAATGCCCTAAACTCTTTGAGGTAGAGGATCAAATCAACCCAATTTTGCAGATCTATGATGAACCAGTCGAGAGGAGGAAAAACAGTTTTGATGGCCCAGCAGATGGCCAATTTTTGAAAATTTATGTTGTTTAAGGTTTTCGAGCTTTAATGATTGTAATCATGTTCTTTTACAGGTTTTAGCGTATACTTAATTAGACTCTATGCCCAATGGATACTAGGCAATGTTTTTAAGCTTGTTTTGTATGAAGGCATTGGTATTCAGTTCTTGAGACCTCAAAGGGAGGATCTCATCCCCAAAAGGAGCCAGAGTGTTAGCTCTGCTACATTCTCTAAAGCTGGAGGCCAGCTTGGCCCTTGGTCATGCTCAAAGAAAGGCTCGTGGTGGTTGCCCTCACCTTTCCCTCTTACCTCTCTTACACTCCTTTGTCTTTACTTCTCGTGTTTTCATTCAAAACCATAGTCAAAGCCCTTTCTGAGACCCAGGCTTTAATACACACAAAACCTTATAAATCCGCGATCACACGCTTACCCACCTTCGGAAAGCCGCCCTACAACCCCAGTCGTTGATCACCGCCACTTTGATCTAACATCTCGCGTCGCAGAAACCCGCGCAACCGTTCCCCACCGTCCAATCATCTTACTCCGCGATTGGCCGACGATCGCACTTCCTGCAACCATAAACTAACCATGCGATAACTCGTGATCAACGTGGTTTTCACCACATTTCACGCGTTAAATGGTATCGCGCGCCCGCGTACGAATACTGCCATCCTCCGAAAGCAGTGTGGGGAATACCGCTTATCGCGTAGCCCTGCTCTCCCTGCCCGATAAACTCCGTGCAGCTCCCGCCTCCGATCACGTTGGATCTAACCGTATGGGATCCAACGGCCCTCATCCATCCCACTCTCATGTCTCCTGATAGCTCCTGCAAAGCAATCTCCACTGTTAATTTGTGCGATTCGACGACCGATCCTGCTCCGCTGACCAGATCTTCCATCCGCCGTGTAGTATGCCATCTTGATTGTTCTGTGCTCCTGAAGGACGAAGGCAATCACCTACCAGTACCCGGAGCATTCCATCTTCAACCATTGCATTCAAGGATCCGAGTGGCTGAGAAGAAAAGCACCAGCCTCGAGTAGTTAAATGCATTCAATGTTATGGAGTTTCATTCATATTTCATGCCACCTGCTCAGAAAAGGACCGCCGAACAACAGAGAATGTCAAATTCATTCATTGAAGCAGTAGTTTGTAGCAGAGACCCATATCAGATAATTAAAGTGGTTGGTGGAACATTATGACCCCTCCACGCATAGAATATCACAACATTTTTATAAACAAACTCTATATATACCCAGAACACAGATGTGATGAGGGTTGATGGTTGTTGTTTTGATGTAAGGTTAAACTTCTGGAGATTGTAACTACTGTGATACTTGCAGTGTCTGGTCTTCATTTTTAGCTAATACAAGCTTCTTTTGCTGTTAATTTCTCACTTTCCACTTCTATTCTATTCTAGGCTGTGCTTGTATGCATTTGTTCATGTGCTCTTGATATTTAGCATTAGAGGGGCTGTCATCCCACCTCTGTGTTGAAGTCTAGTATGTATTATTGAATGTGTTATGCAGATTTCTTTTACTTAGTGCCAGAGAGCTGTCATCTTGTCTGTGCATTAGGAAATAGATTTGCAGACCTTTTACTAGTTGCAGCCAGCCATCACAGGGTCCTGTGCATATGCTGGTGTGGTCAGTATTCTCCATAGTCACCAAATCCTTAAACTGTGAGTAATTGGTGGTCTAAAGCCTTGTAGTCTGGGGGTGTTCACCCATGTCTGGAGTTAAGCATAGTAGAAGTGGTTATCTGGCTTGAATATGCATCATTCCTTCCATTCATCCATTTCCAACATTTTGTTGAGTTTGTAATGTTCCTGAGCATCTCTGAGATACAACCTAGGAGAGTTTCTTGGGATGATAACATTAATTGGCACCATTGATGGGGAGAGGAGATTGAAGCTCAGCTTCCTTGGGAGATGACACAGTTCTAGATTTTGATGATAGACAATGTCTGGGCACATTTCTGGTTGTAATCATCTATTTGGCAACTCCACTAGAGGAAGAGCATCCTTTGGCGACTCCACATCGCAGTCTTGGCTCAGTTTGTGAGGCATGCTCAGAGAAATCTTCAGAAATCACCAGCTGACCCAGTGCCCAATCCTGAGAAGATCGTTAAGAAGAAGAAAACATCGTAGAAAGGAGCATCAGGATCATGTAAACCTTAAAAGTCCCATGTATCTCTGCTAGTGAAAAATCACCTTCAGAGATTCATAAAGCTCATGTTCATTCATTTCCCTTTCGGATCTTAGTCCAAAGAAAGCATCCCATACAGTCCATCATTTTCCTCTGTTTTTGTCATCCATTACATTACTTCATACCACTCAGTCTACCAGTATCCTTACACCTAACTCCAGTCATGGCAGGCCAGTAAGCCCTCACAAAGATGGAAATAATCGTTGCTGCTAGGTATGGACCCTTGGTCTTGCTTGTTCCTTTAAATGCCATGCCTGCAGGAGATTATCAGGAATACATGCCTAAGTTTACTGGTACAGAAGGAGTAACAGTTGAAGAGCATCTATAGTGTTTTTATTGTTATGCTGATAACCTGGATATCTATGAAGAGGATGTGTGGATGAGGGTTTTTGTCGAAAGCCTAGATGGGGAAGCTAGAAAATGGTTCAAAGAATTACCCCCTAGGTCTATTGCAGACATTGAGGTTTTAGATGATGTGTTCCTAAAGCATTGGGGGGAAAAGAAAGATATGCTCTATTATAATACTGAATTTGGGAACTTGCAGAGGGAAGAGGGTGAGCTGCTGCCTGATTTCAACATCAGATTCAACCATATGTACAATAGGATACCAACTGAAGTCAAACCTACCCCTACTTTTGCTATGCTCACTTATGCTAATGCCTTTGATTCTCAGTTCTGCCTGCTGGTAAGAGAAAGAAGATGTGCTTCTTTGGCTGATATGCAAGATGCAGCCTTTGAAGTAGAATCAAACATCATCGCTATAGAGAGGCTCAGAGGTGATGCTGATAGGAGAAGACGAGGAGGAGAGCTCTCAGCATCCTCTGATCCTGAGATCAACAAATTAGTCAGGATGATAGAGTTATTAGCCTTTGAAGTTTCCAGATTAGAGACTGAGCAGTATTCTGAGGAAGCAGGAGTTCCTTGTTCCTTTACTCTTCCAAATCCTAATCCATATAGAGGAGCGAAGGATCAGCTGCAGAGTTTGTAGAGAAGCAAGGATGCAAACGAAAATCAAAGGGTGAAGATCCTTTCTCAGGATATAGTCATGGAAGAAGAGCTGTTCGAAGAGGAGGATGAGGTTCATGGTTTGGAAGATAAGGGCAGTGCCCCTTTCCTAACCAGAGATGCCTATGAGAGGTCATTACCTATAGGCATTGCTCATCAGTTTGTTGTACCTGCAGAACAACAAGTTGATCAGCAGAAGCAACCAGCAGCAGGTCCCACCATCCTCGAAGAGCCTAAAGCCAGCCCATCTTCCAATGACTATGCAGATCTACAAATTAGCTAGCCTGTGGTTATCCCCAGTCCAGTGATCAAAAGGGGTGAAGTTAATTGCCCATCATCCTATGCTTCTCTGTCTATTCAAAACAGAATCCCTCATAGTTGTCCCCTAGGCACTGAGGTAGGTCATAGCTCCATTCTCAAGGCTGATACTGATCACCTCAATCTTGATATTCTAAAACCTGCTCAGGCAAGCTCCACATAGATTGAAAAGGCAGCTTGTCAGATGATAGAGGAAGAGGATGCACAGTTTTGGGACCCCTCCTTGGATGAGGACTGTTCTAAGCAAGATGTAGGAGCAGATGATGTCTTTGTGTCCTCCACACATGAACACATTGGTACACCTTTTATATTAATTGTGCAGGCCACATATGACATAGAGAAGTACACAACAACCATTGTTATTTAGCAAGTGTACAAAGGCTCCCATGAAGAACATCTGAGGATGGGAGTATACAGAAAGGGGATGAAATTTGATCCATATCTACCAGATAAGGTCAAATGCCCTAAACTCTTTGAGGTAGAGGATCAAATCAACCCAATTTTGCAGATCTATGATGAACCGGTCGAGAGGAGGAGAAACAGTTTTGATGGCCTAGCAGACGGCCAATTTTTGAAAATTTGTGTTGTTTAAGGTTTTCGAGCCTTAATGATTGTAATGATGTTCTTTTACAGGTTTTAGCGTATACTTAATTAGACTCCATGCCCAATGCATACTAGGCAATGTTTTTAAGCTTGTTTTGTATGAAGGCATTGGTCTGCAGTTCTTGAAACCTCACAGGGAGGATCTCATCCCCAGAAGGAGCTAGAGTGTTAGCTCTGCTACATTCTCTAAAGCTGGAGGCCAGCTTGGCCCTTGGTCGTGCTTAAAGAAAGGCTCGTGGTGGTTGCCCTCACCTTTCCCTCTTACCTCTCTTACCCACCTTTGTCTTTACTTCCCATGTTTTCGTTCAAAACCCTAGTCAAAGCCCTTTCCCAGTCCTGGGCTTTAATACACACGAAACCTTATAAATCTGGGACTGCACGCTTACCTACCTTTGGAAAGTCACCCTACAGCCCCATTTGTTGATCTTTGCCACTATGATTTAACATTTCGCATTGCAGAATCCTGCGCAACCGTTCCCCACCGTCCGATCATCTTACCTCGCGATTGGACGGCGATCGCACTTCCCGTGACCATAAACTAACCACGTGATAATTCACGATCAACATGGTTTTTGCCATGTCCCATCCGCCACGTGTTGCGCGTTAAATGGTATTGCGTGCTAGCATATGAATACCGCCATCCTTCGAAAGTGGTGTGGGGAATACCGCTTACCGCTTAGCCCTGCTCTCCCCACCCGATAAACTCCGTGTAGCTCCTGCCTCCGATCACCATTGGATCTAATCGTATGGGATCCAACGCCCCTTTTCCATCTCGCTCTCATGTCTCCCGATAGCTCGTGCAAAGCAATCTCCATCGTCAATCTGAGTGATCCGACGGCCGATCCTGCTCCGCTGACCAGAACTTCCATCCGCCGTGTAGTACGCCGTCTTGATTGTTCTGTGCTCCTGAAGGATGAAGGTGATCACCTACCTGTACCTGGAGCATTCCATCTTCAACCACTGCATTCAAGGAGCAGAGTGGCCGAGAAGACAAGCACTAGCCTTGAGCAGTTAAATGCATTCAATGGTTAGGGAGTTTCATTCGTATTTCATGCCACCTGCTCAGAGAAGGACCGCCGAACAAAAGAGAATGTCAAATTCATTCATTGAAGCAATAGTTTGTAGCAGAGATCCATATCAGATAATTAAAGTGGTTGGTGGAACATTATGACCCCTCCACGCATAGAATAGCACAATATTTTTGTAAACAAACTCTATATATATCCAGAACACAGATGTGATGAGGGTTGATGGTTGTTGTTTTGATGTAAGGTTAAACTTCTGGAGACTATAACTACTACGATACTTGTAGCGTCTAGTCTTCATTTTCAGCTAATACAAGCTTCTTTTACTGTTAATTGCTCACTTTCCACTTCTATTATGTTCTAGGTTGTGCCTGTATGCATTTGTTCATGTGCTCTTGATATTTAGCATTAGAGAGGCTGTCATCCCACCTCTGTGTTGAAGTCTAGTATGTATTATTGAATGTGTTATGCAGGTTTCTTTTACTTAGTGCCAGAGAGCTGTCATCCTATCTGTGCATTAGGAAATATATTTGCAGACATTTTACTGGTTGCAGCCGGCCCTCATAGGGTCTTGTGCATCTGCTAGTGTGGTCAGTATTCTCCATAGTCACCAAATCCTTAAACTGTGAGTAATTGGTGGTCTAAAGCCTTGTAGTCTGTGGGTGTTCACCCATGTCTGGAGTTAAGCATAGTAGAAGTGGTTATCTGGCTTGAATATGCATCATTCCTTCCATTCATCCATTTCCAACATTTTTTTGAGTTTGTAATGTTCCCTAGTATCTCCGAAATACAACCTAGGAGAGTTTCTTAGGGTGATAACAAGGTTGATCACTTGATTGAGGAATAATGTTTTACATACATAGTTATATTTCTTTTTATGTTTATGTATGAAAGATTGATCACTGGATTGGGGAAGAATGTTTTATATAGTTATATTTTTCGAAAATAAATTTCCATAAATATTTTTCAAAAATTTTCAAAATTATTTATCATCGTAAACTAAGGAAAAGAAAGCATATGGTTTTAACACCAATCAAATTATATTTTATAAATAAAGTATAAAATATTAAAAATTTGAATGAGCCTGAAGTACCACTGAGTATCAAATTATTCAGTAGTCCACACAAATTATTTGAATACTCCAAATACAATCACCCAATTATGACCACAATTGCAATTTGTATCATTGCAACTCCCAAACTGCAGAAATAAATCGCAGGAGGGGCCGCTTCCATCGGTGATAAACAATAAAGCCAGAGCTCTTGAACATAGACCGACTGAAACAATCAGCCGAGTCCGCCATGTGAAACTAGTGGGTGGAAGCAACTCCATTACCTTCTTAATGGCAGCTTTTGTGATCTCCTTCATCAACCCATGTGCCATCTTCGAGAGGAGACTATTAATGGCTTCTTTCAAACCTTCTGCCATTTCTCAAATGCAAACACAGTAACCGCTGTGAAGGCTACGCATCTCGCATCCCCATAGATATATATAGATATATATATATATATATATATATATATATATATATATATATATATATATAGAGAGAGAGAGAGAGAGAGAGAGAGAGAGAGAAGCGAAGTAATGTTGTCTATATTTTAGAATATAGAGTCTTGCGAAGAAAGGTTGTCTATATTTTAGAATATAGATTCTGACAAAGTTTCTTTATCAAGGAGTGTCATAGAGTGTTTTACTTGAAGATTTGAAGATTTTTGTATTCAAGCTTCTGTGATCCATAATGACATCATCTGGTCCTGATGATGAACCACACTTGTTGGTTCGAAATCTGTTGGCCAAAAAATTCTCCAAAACTTTGTTTAATTGATTTGAAGATTCTTTATCAGGGAATACCATAAATATAAATTTTAACAAGTTACTTTGTCAGGGAGTGTCATAAAGTGTCTTCCTAAAGATTCTTTGTCAGGGAGTGTCACAGTGTCTTACTTGAATATTCTTTGTCAGGGAGTGTTTTTTTCAAATGACTTTTTTTTAAGTGAAAACCATCTTCACTTTAATAGTAAATAATAATAAAATACTTTTAATAATAATAATAATAAAATCAAGTGAGGATTTATATTCGAAAATGTAGAAAGTGGGGAGCACGTAGTATTTTGACAACCTTCTTTCGCTTCTATATATATAGATTACCCTTTTTAAAACTAAATACACTCATCTAAATTTTATATTCTTTCCTTCCATTTCTCCGGGCTTGCGAGATGGGTAGCCTTCATAGCCATGATCGTACATTAGCCAGCCTTCTTTGAAAAACAGGTTTTAATCTTCGTTATCCATGAGCGTCTATAAAAAAAATTCCATGAATATCCTTCTTAAAAACATATTTATAAGTTTTAATTTTAGCTAAAAACTTGTTATTATTTTTGAAAAAATACGGGGACATATTATTATTATATTATTAGTAGTAGTGGAGTCATATGAATGAATGAATTAATTGAAGATTTACTATAATTAAATGTTATGAATTTTTTTAATTTTATTTTTTTATAATATGGTTTTTTCCATTTTTAGTTTTAGATTTCTAATTAAGTTTATAGGTTATTTTTGCAATAGAGCTTCTAAAATTTTAATTTGATTATGAACAATTTGTTAGAACATTAATCGTGACTGCACCAACTGCGTCGCTCACTAATGTTCTCACATCATAAGTCATCAATGTCAGTTGGTAGGAGTTGGCGAGTGTTGGTGAAAAATAAATGGCAGTCTTGTTCAATCTATGTATAAATCTATGTGTGTGAATGTAATGATTAAGCTCTTCTTGAGAGTATTCATTGTTTTCTGTCACAATTATTATGTGAATGATAGGGATTTAACCTCCACGAAACATTCTAAACATTCTTTGTAGTATTCACAAATCAAAGATTGAGATTTATTTTCAAAGTAGTTATGTCATTTTTTCTCTTTTAATTAAATTGATTAATTCAAAAATATCATATGAACAAGTATCATATGAAATTACTTATGTTTTCTTGGGTATGTGGTATTGATAAATCATGGTATTGTAACCAAACCTATATACAGATTAAGAATTTCAATAGTAAAATGGGTTGAATCTCCTAATTAAGAATCTTGCTACCTATTTAACTTATATATTAATTATTTTTATAACTAATAATAATAATAAATTTATAATTCGGTTAATTCATATGATTTTTAATTACATAGATAGACATGTTTATTTTGGAATATGGCTTATAGAATTTTAGTTTAATTATCAATAATTTTTAGCTGGATGGTAGAGATTTAACCTCAACAAAATATTCTAGAATATTTTTGGTAATGTACACAAATCAAACACTGCGATTTATCTCCAAAGTAGTTATGCTATTTTCCCCTTTTAATTAAGTTGATCAATTAAAAAAAATGTCATAAACAAGTGTCATATGAAGTGGTTTTTTATTTAGTGCAACCATATAAATTAAATGGTTGGTATAGACATCAAAACACATATATCATGATACATTTCACATTATCGAGATTAAAAAAAAATACGATATGTGCATTGCACCCAACTCAAACATGTCTCTTAAAAAATATTTATGAAGGAAACCAATAGTAGTATCCAAAGTAGTTACAATAGATATAATGTCAATATGATCCTATTAGAACTTTTGATTTAGCATATTTAACTAGGTAAATATATTTTTAAGTACATGGATGAAAAATTGCACTTGAAATATTGCGGTCAACTCATACATTCATTTATTTCACCCATAACTCCTATCTCTTAAAAAAGTGAGCATGAGCTTAATGATTCTTTTCATGACTTTGCCTCTAGAAATCCATAATGTATTGAATTTGTAACACTTCTAACCTTATGATTTCAAATGAATCAATTAGATCTTTCAAATCTCCATGTCCTTTAGTAAATTTCCTAAGCCATGAATCAAATGTGTTTGCAAAATTATCAATTACTTGAAACTCTATAAAATAAGACGAAGCATCATTTGTTACTAATGCTTCTAAATGAGTTATGTAATGAATATTAATAAATAAGGACCATTTCAATGAAAATTAATAGATAGTCCAAAAACACACCCCTCATGGATAAAGTTGCATTAGATCCAAATCCAACAAACTTGAACAAGGATATCTAATCCATTTCTCTAAAAGAGGTGTCACTCTATCATACATAGACTAAGATGTTCTATCCCTAATTTGAAGCACTGATATGAATTTTGTAGCACATTGACCTCTTCATTCATTTGTCAAATATGTAATAAAAATGATCAAATGTTACACCTTACTTTGATCAATACTTTCCTCAGCTAAAAATGTGTAAAGTGGATTGCTGAAAAATATCGTTTATTAGCTTTTCCCCATATACCTTCTCAACAACTTGTAGAAACTCTTTTCTAAATCTTGTATTTGTATATGTTGAATATTCATCCATTAATGCATGTCAAAAATACTTTTATACCTATTCAAGTCATAAATTAACTTAAATATTTCTCAAGGTAAATCATGTATGGCAATAAAATAAATTATTTCAATCACTAATATAATTATCCCCTTCTCAACATATATCAATAATTTATACATGTTTAGTAATTAGAAGAGTACTATATTTTCTTTTCGCCTCTAGATGTTGTAAAGAAAATTTATGAACCTTTGATTTTGCATAGATGTTTAGACCAATGACTTGAAGAGTCTTGCTTTCCATCTTTAGAAAATGGAGTATCCCTTTCAAATATTTCATGGCACTAACACTTTATCCTTTAAACATCATTACAATCTCTTATAGCATAAGCCCCCAAAAATTTTCTTGGGCATTTTGCATTTCAACTCCACTTCAAGAATTTATACACGATTTAATTCATGGTATTCAAGTAGATGATCACATACATCATTTTGGAGTCACATGGTTGATTGTATTGAGGGACCTCAAATGCATCAATAAGTGACATTTTTATTTATTTTTTATTTTTTAAACAAGTGCCTTACATACTTTATAAAAGAATTTAGGGTACCACTATATAAGACACCAACCTCCTACGTGACCTTAAGAAGATGGGGGTTACATTTTTTTCTTTCATGTATTGTAATGCTCTTAACCTACAGATAACATGAGGATGCCAAAAAATACCTGAGAAATAATGCCATAAATGAGACAAGATGTAAATATTTTAATATGAGTAGCAGAAAATAATGTTCACTTGCCTCTTCGAGGGGGAAACCTCTGGTAGAGTAGAGCTCACTTACAAAATACTCAACAATACTTCCCTTGCTATCTTGGACTATTTATAGTTTCATGAAATCCAAAACCCTAACTACTTGTGGTCTCTTGCATAATGTGGTTAACCACTTTATTCATTATCTATGGCTCATTTATTTATCATCCTTGACTAACCTAACTAATAACTAATTTTGGTCTCTTTTGCGAGAAAACTACTTATAATCATCATTAATGTGATTCAGTGCTTATGAGCTTTATTTACTAAACTAGCTAATCATGACTCTTACGGGGCCCCTTGGGCCTATTACATTAGTAAAGGGATTAGGGGCGGACCCTAAAATGCACCCCCCCCCCCCCCCCCCCCCCCCCCACTTCAGAAGCAGCCTTGTCCTCAAGGTTAGAGCTACAAAAATTGCTGTAGAATAGTTTTCAGTTCTCATGTCGCATCTTATGGTAAGGTGTCTTTCCATTGAATAAGGACTTCTTTGATAATGCAACTACAAAGATACATTTCCCATGACTGTAGTCCCAATTCTAGACGTAGACAGAGTGCCAAAGAGAACCATCCTCATCCAATTCCATTAGTACGGTTTGAACCTTGCAATTGTGTCCCACTACTTTCATGAAGCAAGAGACATGGAATTTCATGTTTCTCACGCAACGGGCGTGGTGACATGGACATCCTATGGCAATCTCTGCAACGTCCAACAACTGGAGCATTTGTCACCATCTATCCTTCGATTAGTTTGGATAGAACCTTGCAATTGTGTCCCACTACTTTCATGAGGCAAGATACATGGAATTTCCCATTCTTCATGCAATATGCATGGTGATATGGACGTCCTGTGACAATCTCTATAGTGTCCAACAACTAGAGCATGCATTGCAATCTATCCTCTGGTAATTTGGATAGAGAGGTTGAATCCCTACGTCATCGACATCAACATTCGCATGGCAAGCCTAGGGCAAAGTTGTCCATTTTCAGCAGTACCAAATGATATTATAATATGGGGGATGGTCTCCTACATGACAAAAAATATGTGGCCTGCCAATGGGCATTCATTAGCATTAAATGACCGAGAGTTGTATATGCACGACATTGGATAACGGGCCTGCCAAAATTCAACGGTAACCATATACAACCCAATACCCTTTAACATGGTACTTATTTTCAACACTCCTACACAACCCTCACCACCACGTCACCTCACCTCACCCTCACCACCAGGTCACCTCACCATAACCCTTCCCATGTAGTTAAATAGGTCAGTCTGGCGGCGTAGACCACTCTCACAGTAACCCTTCCCCATTTAGTTAAATAGCTCACTCTGGCGGGGTAGACCTCTGTCACAGTAACCCTTCCCCATGTAGTTAAATAGGTCAGTCTGGCGGCATAGACATCTAGCCACCTTACCACATGTTGGGACCACGTATTTCCTATTGCTCCAAGTAGTTAGACAATACTATGGATGGCGCCGACATATCTTTTTCAAATCAAAATAAATTAATATAACTTTTATTAAGCCAATAAACATTTCTTTTGAATAAGTGAACCTCACCTTTTAGTCAACCATTTTCATATGAACATGACAACTGTCAACATCAAATACCGTGACATCTATCCATTATAGTTGCACAGATATTTCCGCCTCTCCCTGCTGCAGTAGTCTAACGAATTTCAAGCTCTCCCTGCTGCAGTAGTCTAACGAATCGGAGGAGTTATGGAATGGAAATTTTTGTTATATTTAGAGAAAATTTGGAAAGGATTTTTATAAATCTAAGTTATAGTTGTTAAATTTCAAAATTTTAGGCATCTTATACTTTTTTGATGGTGTTGAATTCATTTCTACCTTCAAAAACACGATTCAAACATTGCCTCTACAAGATTTTTTGAAATTCTTTTGCCCAGATTCTAGGCACTTTCAGCTGTCTGGGCAATTCCTCTACCTTGATAGACGACTCCCTTCCTGCTATGCTTGATGCGCTCACTAGAAGGATGTCTCATTTTGCAGGACTTGCCAAGCAAGCAAACATGTTAAGTGTGAAGCCAAATTCACGTAGGATTCTAGATCTTCACACTGCCATTATTTTCTAGATCATTCCAGATCTCCATCTGAATCACATACAGGATTCTAGATCCTTCTTCTGCCTCTATAAATTTGTAATTTCTCTGGTCAAGGAATGCAAGCAAGCCAAGGCCCAAGCCTATTATGTAATGAAAAGTGATTTCTGTTCTCGAGTGATTGTTTTATCTATTCTGTTGTTTCTGACTGAGTAATCTTGTTGCTTCTCCATTTGTCTATCTCTGTAAATTATTCTTTGCTATGGTTGTCTAAGTCTCTGAGTATAAATCCATTGTGTGTGACGTATGTTCTAATATAAAAACTGGTATCAGAGCCAGGTTCAAATATCCACCATGCAAGTTGCTTAGTGCTGGCAGCGCTCGTTAAAACGTTGGTTGTTACCCCTGGAGCTGTTGAAGGATCTGTCTAGGAAATAGCTGAGGAACGCTGGAACTAAAAGATAGTTGCTGCAAGAAAAACAAGGTCGTGGACCTATGTTGAAATGTGTTGCTGGAGTTTGAAAAGTGGAGATCCGTGGAAATTGGAGTTGAAACGTGGTGTTCGTAAGTTTTTTTTTTTACATCAAGGTTGCACATATACATCAAATTTTTTATCAAACCAACATATGTATGTGTGAAATGTGAAAAGGTTAAAACATTATATATGTTTTTATATTTATTATGAAAATATATAATTATATCTTGGAATTTTGAAAAGTATATTTTAAAAGGAGGAAGGTCATTATTACTAAATTTTAAAGAGTAATAATTAAAGTTTTATTTTTAAGTGGAGTTTTTTGTGTTTTGGGGCGTGAATTTGATTGAAAATGGAGACAACAATTACAGATATGGAGAAGTTGAGCGGAGCTAATTTTGCCCTATGGAAATCACAGATGGAGGATATACTGATTTTAAAGGATCAGTATTTGCCGATTGAGGGCACAACAAAGAAACCCTCATCGATGACAAATGAAGAGTGGAATAAGCTAGATAGAAAGGTGATTGCAACAATCTGCCAATATTTAGCAAAGAATGTGTATTTCAATGTTTCTGGAGAAAAGACAGCTGAAGGATTATGAAAGAAGCTCCATGATCTATATGAGAAGAACACAGCATCAAACAAAGTGTTCTTTATGAAGAAGCTTTATAATCTCAAAATGAAGGAGGGTGCTTTAGTTGCTGGGCACTTGAATGCATTTAATATTATTACTAATCAACTTGCCTCTGTTAAAATCATTTTAGATGATGAAATCAGAGCCATATTGCTGATGTGTTCTATGCCAGACAGTTGGGAAAATTTAATTGTAGCTATGAGCACTTCAACGACTACAGGGACCCTGAAGTTTGATGATGTTAGTAGCAGTTTAATGAATGAGGAACTGCAACGCAAGTCAATTGCGGAAAACCAGGGAGGAGAAGATCTAGCTCTAGCTGATCGTGGTAGGAGAATGGATCGACGCCGGCAAGGGCGATCAAGATCGAGAAGCCTATCAAAATCAAGGAGAGGCAGGATCATCTGCTTTCATTGTGGCAAACCCAGTCACATGAAGAAAGAATTTCGATTTTGGAAGAAAGGGAAAAAGGATTAGAGACCATCTAATACAAATCACAAGTCATCCAGCACAAATGAAGGTGAGATTACTACTGTAGCCACAGATGGTGATGTGTTGTTTACTGTTTCAATAGAGGATGCATGTGTATATACATCTAACAGTAGCTTTGATTGGATCCTTGACTCTGGGGCATCTCACCATGTAACCCCATGCAAAGATAGTTTTGTTTCATATAATCCTAATGATTATGGTAGAGTGCATTTGGGGAATAATCATTTTTGCAGTATTTTTGGAGTGGGAGATGTCTCGATCAAGATGAAAGATGGACAAGATATATTGTTGAATGTTATGAAACCAGCTCACAAAAAGATAGAAAATATAAATGAATGCCTTATAATTTAGCCTCTTCGAGGGGGCAACCTCCTTTACATTACACAAATGAAGAATTCTTAGATGATACAAATGACAAGACCTCCTTTCTATATATAGGAGTCTAAGGGGTCATAATATAATCAGAGCCGACATAACAATAATAATGTAAGGGCACAATAATAACAATAGTAGGCTTCTATGGGGACTACATGGGTACAAAAATATAATAAGGGGGTTGTACTAATAACAATAAGGGGTTACATTAGTAGTATAGGGGCCTAACATTGAAACAGGTCAGGCATGTACCAAAAATGTGCATGAGTTTAATCTCTATGGGATGACTGGATGATGAAGGCTATTCGACAAGCTTTGGAAAAGGACGCTGGAAAATTAGCAAAGGTGCATTGGTCATGGCTAAGGAACCCAAGACAGGAACATTATACACGTTGAAGACACTGATAGGAAATTAGATTTGGCTTCTATCACAGAAGAAGGAAATTCAGCAGATCTGTGGCATAAGCATTTGGGTCGCATGAGCGAGAAGGGCTTAAAATTTTGAATGAGCTTGAAGTACCACTGAGTATCAAATTATTCAGTGGTCCACACAAACTATTTGAATACTCCAAATACAATCACCCAATTATGACCACAATTGCAATTTGTATCATTGCGTCTCCCAAACTACAAAAAAAAAATCGCAGGAGGGGTCGCTTCCGTTGGTGATAAACAGTAAAGCCAGGGCTCCTGAACACAGACTGACTGAAACGATTAGCCGACTCTACCATGCGAAACCAGTAGGTGGAAGTAGCTCCATTACCTTCTTAATGGCGGCTTTCGTGATCTCCTTCATCAACCCATGCGCCATCTCTGACAGGAGACTATTAATGGCTTCTTTCAAACCTTCTGCCATTTCTCAAATGCAAACGCGGTAACGGCTGTGAACGATGTGCATCTCGCGTCCCCATATATATATATATATATATATATATATATATATATATATATATATATATATATAAGCGAAGTAATGTTGTCTATATTTTAGAATATAGATTCTGACAAAGTTACTTTATCGAGGAGTGTTATAGAGTGTTTTACTTGAAGATTTGGAGATTTTTGTATTCAAGCCTCTGTGATCCATAATAACATTATCTGGTTCTGATTATGAACCATACATGTTGGTTCGAAATCTGTTGGCCAAAAAATTCTCCAAAATTTTAATGATATCATCCAGACCTGATGATGAACCACACTTGCTAGTTTGAAATTAGTTGGCCAAAAAATTCTCCAAAACTTTGTTTAATTGATTTGAAGATTCTTTATCAAAGAATATCATAAATATAAATTTTAACAAGTTACTTTATCAGAGAGTGTCATAAAGTGTCTCCTGAAGATTCTTTGTCAAGGAGTGTCACAGTGTCTTACTTGAATATTCTTTATCAATGAGTGTTTTTTTCAAGTGACTTTTTTTTAAGTGAAAACTATCTTCATTTTAATAGTAAATAATAATAAAATAAATTTAATAATAATAATAATAACAAGTGAAGATTCATATTCGAAAATGTAGCAAGTGGGGAGCACGTAGTATTTTGACAACCTTCTTTCGCTTCTATATATATAGATTACCCTTTTTAAAACTAAATACACTCATCTAAATTTTATATTCTTTCCTTCCATTTCTCCGAGCTTGCGAGATGTGTAGCCTTCATAGCCATGATCGTACATTAGCCTTCCTTCCTTGAAAAACAGGTTTTAATCTTCATTATCCATGAGCTTCTATAAAAAAAAAATAAAGAAATAAAATCCATGAATATCCTTCTTAAAAACATATAAGTTTTAATTTTAGCTAAAAACTTCTTATTATTTTTGAAAAAATATGGGGGCATATTATTATTATATTATTAGTAGTAGTGGAGTCATATGAATGAATGAATTAATTGATTAATATAAACAAATTTACTATAATTAAATGTTATGGATTTTTTTAATTCTATTTTTTTATAATATGGTTTTTTCATTTTTAGTCTTAGATTTTTAATTAAGTTTATAGGTTATTTTGCAATAGAACTTCTAAAATTTTAATTTGATTATGAACAATTTGTTAGAACATTAATCATGACTGCGGCCAATCACGTCGCTCACTGATATTCTCACATCATAAGTCATCAATGTCAGTTGGCAGGAGCTGGCGAGTGTTGGTGAAAAATAAATGGCAATCTTGTTCAATCTATGTATAAATCTATGTGTGTGAATGTAATGATTAAGCTCTTCTTGAGAGTCTTCATTGTTTTCTGTCACAATTATTATGTGAATGATAGGGATTTAACCTCCACGAAACATTCTAAACATTCTTTGTAGTATTCACAAATCAAAGGTTGAGATTTATTTTCAAAGTAGTTATGTCATTTTTTCTCTTTTAATTAAATTGATTAATTCAAAAATATCATATGAACAAGTGTCATATGAAATTTCTTATGTTTTCTTGGGTATGTGGTATTGATAAACCATGGTATTGTAACAAAACCTATATACAGATTAAGAATTTCAATAGTAAAATGGGTTGAATCTCCTCATTAAGAATCTTGTTACCTATTTAACTTATATATCAATTATTTTTATAACTAATAATAATAATAAATTTATAATTAAGTTAATTCGTATGATTTTTTAATTACATAGATAGACATGTTTATTTTGGAATACGACTTATAGAATTTTAGTTTAATTATCAATAATTTTTAGCTGGATGGTAGAGATTTAACCTCGACAAAATATTCTAGAATATTTTTGGTAATGTACACAAATCAAAGACTGAGATTTATCTCCAAAGTAGTTATGCTATTTTCCCCTTTTAATTAAGTTGATCAATTAAAAAAAATGTCATGAACAAGTGTCATATGAAGTGTTTTTTTATTTAGCGAAGCCATATAAATTAAATGGTTGGTATAGACATCAAAACACATATATCATGATACATTTCACATTATCGAGATTGAAAAAAATACGATATGTGCATTGCACCCAACTCACACATGTCTCTTAAAAAATATTTATGAAGGAAGCTAATAGTAGTATCCAATGTAGTTACAATAGATATAATGTTTTTTCTTTCTCGTTAAAACTATTCTATTCTATTATTTACATGAACAAGGAAAACAGTTACAATCACAGAGTCATTTTGCCAAAGGCCAACTGTGGCACTTTGGAATGGGAGTTATCAGAAAGAGCAGCCCACGCAGGGGCACCACGTCTGAGCAAAACAACCCACGCAGGGGCCCTAAACCACAGAAGTGCAACCAGATCAAACTTAACATCCCGCGCAGGGGCTCTGGACCAAAAGTGTTCATCCCTCGCAGGGGCATCAAAAAACCTTCAGCAGTATCCCTTTCGGGCAGTACAGACATAGCAAGAACAGATGTTAAGCCGACATGACATAAACAGAAAACCAAAACAAGACCTAAGCAGCTCTGGAGGATGTGATGCTGAACAGATGGACGACTAATCGTCCGGCTCCTCCTCGACGATCCTGCACCAGCCATACTTTTCTCTTTCCTCTATAGTAGGAAAGGAATCCATGTTGACATTGTCCCCCATGGGTGTCGACACCTCCTGAGTCTGAGGAAGGTTAGAAACATGCTCTGGAGCATTCGCTGGCATCTCCTTGACGTCCTCTGAGCTCCCGCCCGGGTGCTTCCCCTCGCTGAGATGACCATCGCCATCATCCTGAGATTCCTCAAGGAAGAGTACCGAGACGTGGGCATTGATACGGGGTTTGTCCAGAGAGCTGCTAAAGGTGAAAATGGCAGAACCGAAGGCAGGCATAGGTGCCGGTTCAGAATCTGGGCTACTGGAGTCCATGAATTGGCCTGTTTGGAGGGGGTTGGCTTCAGCAATTCGATGGCAAAGGCAGCGACAATAGTGGGAATGGTGATCTTCGACTGGAGGATGTGAAAACCCTCCCGGGCAGAGCCTCGACGGCTGAGCAAGCGCTGTCGAGGCCGAACCATCTTTGCAAGAGCACTGGGGGTATGGAACAAAGCGGAGTAGGAAGACTTGAGACGACACCCAACCAGCCTTTCAGACCTGAGACCGCGCCCAACAAACAGGGGGATGGCAAGAGCTGTTGCCCTGAGAACCATAGACCAGGCAAGAGCCTGAACTCCAAATACCAAATACTGAGCGTGAACCAGCGCATGGCGAGCCGACCCACCACCTTTTTTAACCTCTTCATCACCTCCTCAAGTCCTGTTCGCCATAACTGCTCACTGCAGTCGCACCAGTAACTCGGACAGAGCATTGAATTGCCTCTGTTGATCACCCATACTTTTATTCCTTGGCGGCGATCCTCGTATTAATTGCCTGCCTTACGCTTGAGGCAGCACATGGCTAGCATGTGGCTCCTCGCTTCCACACGTCGTGTCACCCGCATCCGGGGACAATAGATATAATGTTAATATGATCCTATTAGAACTTTTGATTTAGCATATTTAACTAGGTAAATATATTTTTAAGTACATGGATGAAAAAGTTGCACTTGAAATATTGTGGTCAACTCATACATTCATTTATTTCACCCATAATTCCTATGTCTTAAAAAAGTGAGCATGAGCTTAATGATTCTTTTCAGACTTTGCCTTTAGAAAACCACCTAATGTATTGAATTTGTAACACTTCTAACCTTATGATTTCAAATGACTCAATTAGCTCTTTCAAATCTCCATGTCCTTTAGTAAATTTCCTAAGTCATGAATCAAATGTGTTTGCAAAATTATCAATTACTTGAAACTCTACAAAATAAGACGAAGCATCATTTGTTGCTAATGCTTTTCAATGAGCTATGTAATGAATATTAATAAATGAGGACCATGTCAATGAAAATTAATAGATAGTCCAAAAAAACACTCTTCATGGATAAAGTTGCACTAGATCCAAATCCAACAAACTTGAACAAGGATATCTAATCCATTTCTCTAAAAGAGGTGTCACTCTATCATACGTAGACTAAGATGTTCTATCCCTAATTTGAAGCACTGATATGAATTTTGTAGCACATTGACCTCTTCATTCATTTGTCAAATATGTAATAAAAATGATCAAATGTTACACTGTAGTTTGATCAATACTTTCCTCAGCTAAAAATGTGTAAAGTGGATTGTTGAAAAATCTTGTTTATTAGATTTTTCCCGTATACCTTCTCAAAAACTTGTAGAAACTCTTTTCTAGATCTTGTATTTGTATATGTTGAATATTCATCCATTAATGCATGTTAAAAATACTTTTTTACCTATTCAAGTCATAAATTAACTTAAATATTTCTAAAGGTAAATCATGTGTGGCAATAAAATAAATTATTTCAATCACTAATATAATTATCCCCTCTCAACATATATCAATAATTTATACATGTTTAGTAATTAGAAGAGTACTATATTTTCTTTTCGCCTCTAGATGTTGTAAAGAAAATTTATGAACCTTTGATTTTGCATGGATGTTTAGACCAGTGACTTGAAGAGTCGTGCTTTCCAACTTTAGAAAATGGAGTATCCCTTTCAAATTTTTCATGGCACTAACACTTTATCCTTTAAACATCATTGCAATCTCTTCTAGCATAAGCCCCCAAAAATTTTCTTGGGCATTTTGCATTTCAATTCCATTTCAAGAATTTATACACGATTTAATTCATGGTATTCAAGTAGATGATCACATACATCATTTTGGAGTCACATTGATTGTATTGAGGGATATCAAATGCATCAATAAGTGAAATTTTTATTTATTTTTTATTTTTTAAACAAGTGCCTTACATACTTTATAAAAGAATTTAGGGAACCACTATATAAGACACCAACCTCCTAGGTGACCTTAAGAAGATGGGGGTTACATTTTTTTTCTTTCATGTATTGTAATGCTCTTAGCCTACAGATAACATGAGGATGCCAAAAAATACCTGAGAAATAATGCCATAAATGAGACAAGATGTAAATATTTTAATATGAGTAGCATAAAATAATGTTCACTTGCCTCTTCGAGGGGGAAACCTCCGGTAGAGTAGAGCTCACTTACAAAATACTCGACAATACTTCCCTTGCTATCTTGGACTATTTATAGTTTCATAAAATCCAAAACCCTAACTACTTGTGGTCCCTTGCATAATGTGGTTAACCACTTTATTCATTATCTATGACTCATTTATTCATCATCCTTAACTAAACTAACTAATAACTAATTTTGGTCTCTTTTTATATTGCAAGACAACCACTTACAATCATCATTAATGTGATTCATTACTTATGAGCTTTATTTACTAAAATAGCTAATCATGACTCTTACGGGGCCCCTTGGGCCTATTACATTAGTAAAGGGATTAGGGGCAGACCATAAATACCCCGCCCTCCCCCCTTTCAGAAGCAACCTTGTCCTCAAGGTTGGAGCTGCAAAAATTGCTATAGAATAGTTGTCGGTTCTCATGTCGCATCTTATGGTAAGGTGTCTTTCCACTGAATAAGGACTTCTTTGATAATGCAACTACGAAGATACATTTCCCATGAGTTTAGTCCCAGTTCTAGACGGAGTGCCAAAGAGAACCATCCTTGTCCAATTCCAGTAGTACGGTCTGAACCTTGCGATTGTGTCCCACTACTTTCATGAAGCAAGAGACATGGAATTTCATGTTTCTCACGCAACGGGCGTGGTGACATGGACATCTTATGGCAATCTCTGCAGCGTCCAACAACTGGAGCATCTGTCACCGTCTATCCTTCGGTCAGTTTGGATAGAACCTTGCAATTGTGTTCCACTACTTTCATGAGGCAAGATACATGGAATTTCCCGTTATTCATGCAATATGCGTGGTGATATGGACGTCCTATGACAATCTCTATAGTGTCCAACAACTAGAGCATTCATTGCCATCTATCCTCTAGTTAGTTGCATAGAGAGGTGGAATCCCTATGTCATCAGCATCGACATCCGCGTGGCGGGCCTAGGGCAGAGTCATCCATTTTCAGCAGTACCAAATGATATTATAATATGGGCGGTGGTCTCCTACATGACAAAAAATATATGGCCTGCCAATGGGCATTCATTAGCATTAAATGACCGGGAGTTGTATATGCACACCATTGGATAACAGGCCTGCCAAAATCCAATGATGACCATGTACAACCCAATGCGCTTTAACATGTTACTTATTTTCAACATTCCTACACAACCCTCACCACCACGTAACATCACCTCACCCTCACCACCAGGTCACCTCACCATAACCCTTCCCATGTAGTTAAATAGGTCAGTTTGGCAGCGTAGACCTCTGTCATAGTAACCCTTCCCCATTTAGTTAAATAGGTCAGTCTAGCGGCGTAGACCTCTGTCATAGTAACCCTTCCCCATTTAGTTAAATAGGTCAGTCTGGCGGGGTAGACATCTGGCCACCTTACCACATGTTAGGACCACATATTTCCTATTGCTCCAAGTAGTCAAACAATACTATGGACGGCGCCGACAATATCTTTTTCAAATAAAAATAAACATATATAACTTTTATTAAGCCAATAAACATTTCTTTTGAATAAGTGAATCTCACCTTTTAGTCATCCATTTTCATATGAACGTGAAAACTGTCAACATCAAATACCATGACACCTATCCATTATAGTTCGACAGATATTTCACCCTCTCCCCACTGCAGTAGTCTAACGAATCAGGGAGTTATGAAATGGAAATTCAGTTTATATTTAGAGAAAATAATTTGAGGAGATATGAATGGAAATTTTGGTTATATTTAGAGAAAATTTGGCAAATATTTTTGTAAATCCAAGTTATAGTTGTTAAATTTCAAAATTTTAGGTGTTTTATATGTTTTTGATGGTGTTGAATTTATTTCCACCATAAAAACATGATTCAAACACTGCCTTTACAAGATTTTTTGAATTTTTTTTGCCCATTCCGGACACTTTTGGCTGTCCGGGAAATTACCAAGGCGGGCAATTCCTCCGACTCCTTCCTACTATGCTTGATGCGCTCTCCAGAAGGATGTCTCATTTTGCAGGACTTGTCAAGCAAGCAAGTATACATCTCAGCCCCTAATCCGATTTCCGGATAGTTTACATTTTGCCAGACGGGCTTCTCGTTAGTTTTCATTTTGGCGGCATACAATGTATCAAGTTCCTAGTTATTGTTTTTATTTTTAACATATATTGAATTGTTAACTTTCCAATGTTTGTTTGGGTCTACAGGGATTGTTCGACAAAGCAGGGCAGTGCCTGTCCATTATCAAGAAATTACTTTAAACTTTTCCATGTACTTGATATGTTACTATCAGGTTCTTTGTTAGGATTTTCATATATACTTAGGGTATTTATTATGTCTTATTTACTTTAGTCCTTTTCTGGCCTTCTATCATTAAAATACATCATATTGTTTCTTCTTTTCTTTACTGTAAATGACTAGAGTGCGGTTGTTCTTCAATATTTATATTCATAGTTTTGAGCCATGCTGGTATATAGATGATCATAACTAGTATATAGATTATCATAGAGTCGTCTTGAATTTCATTAAGTGGGATGGAAAAAAACCCTGAAACTTGGCTCCATTTTTGAAGTGTAAATCACTTAGCATTTAATAAGTAACAATTTGGGTTCAAGATTGTATATTCTGGAATCTGTCACTCCAAATTCGTAACGACTAGAAAGCTTTCCTATACCCAATAGTTCCTGGGTAATGTCTTTATATTCTTCAAACACCATTTCCATTTAAATAGCAAGACAGGGGAATATATGCCTAGAAATTCATGGTCAATTTTAATTTACTCGCAATTCTATTTTTGCAGCCATGAAATAGTAGGTACAATAGTTGAAGTTGGTTCAAAAGTGAAGAATTTTGATGCTGGAGATCGAGTGGGCGTGGGTTGTATGGTTGGGAGCTGCCATCATTGGGATTCTTGTAGCAAAGGACAAGCACAGTACTGTAAGAAGGTCATTTGGATATATGGCAACATTGATGTTAATGGTTCTGATACCTTTGGAGGTTACTCATCCTTGATGGTTTGTAACCAAAGGTAATTAATCATTATCTCAACTCTTGCAACCATTTTTTCAGGCATAGGCTAAGATTATGATAAAAAGCTTCATTTTTTTTCGATCTATTCAGTTTGAAATCATGTTTCTACTCATGTTTTCAACTGGATCAAGGCATTTTGGAGCACTTTTTGAGTTTCCAAATGGACCCAAAGCCTCAAAAAATTCTATTGTGTCAATATATTACGGTTGAAAGCATGGCTATGTTCACGTTTTCAACTGGATTAAGGGGTTTTGAAACTCTGAATTGACCTAAAACCTGAACAAATTTAATTGTTCCAAATTCTGGCAAAGGTCAACAGACATGGCCAGTTTATGCCTTCTGGTTATCGAGCCTCAGACAATGCCATCATTTTTTCAAATGGTTCAAATAGGGTTTTAATAAATTAGGTGGTGTGTGGTTTGTAAGCATCTATGTGGTGAAGATTCCAGCGAATCTGCCCTTGGATGCCTCTGCTCCATTGTTATGTGCGGGAACAATGTTGTACAACCCGATGAAATACTTCCAAATGACAAATCTTGGAAAAAGCCTTGGTGTGATCAGCTTGGGTGGTTTGGGACACATCGCTGTCATATTTGGCAAAGCTTTTGGGTTGCAAGTAATTGTCATAAGTTTTGACAACCAATCGCCATTTCCATCTTATACCTGAAGAAACAAAATGAAGGAACCTAGAATATCTTGAACAGACCATCGAATCGGTTGTTTTGAGCAGTTTTCAAACGCCGCTGAAATCTTTTTGGAAGCTCTGAAATACAAAGTTGAAAGTAGCATTTGTTTTACAAATCAGAGACCAAGCCGTCTTAAAGACCTCTTTGTAGTTTCGATCAAGTTTACTAGGGTTTCGTCTTCTTGGAAGAGTTTCCAACAAAAAACAAAAGGGAAGTGGACTGCCTCAAGCACAGCGGAAACTCTGGTATCGGAGTGTGAGTAGCATCAATGGCCGAAGGTATGATTTATTGGGTATTAAAGTTTTTTGATTATTTTAAGTGTTTATTCCACATTATAGAATCGTTATTATGCTTACATTTGGTATCAGAGCAATTTTTATCTTTGCCTTGGTGTTTATAGACATGCTTTGTTTGGCTAAATGCCATATTTTGAGAATTTTCTGAATTAAGGCATTTATTTGGAAATATGTCTAATTTTTGTTCAATTTTTATGCTTATAATATTTATTTGGTTTAATTATATGAAATTTGGATAATTGTTGTGCAAATTTATTAACTATGCTCATATTTAATTTGCATGAATTGATTATTTCTGTTCTAATTAAAACATGCTATTTTGGATGAGTATACGAGACCCATCGTTGAATGTTATGCATGAATATTATAGTTTTATTTATGCAAATTATCATTATTCTCATATCAAGCTAATTTTTATGCATAAAAGAAATAATGTCTAGTGATCCATATAATTTTTAATTGATTAGAGAATAGCCACAACATCTCTAATTAAATAATATTATATATTATGATTGATTAGGATCACATAAAGAATATTTAGACATTAATTGTAATTAATTATACTAGATATAATAAAAAAATTCCCACGGGAATTTTTATTATATTTATATATAATTAATTAGGATAAAATATCAAATTATTCATAACTTACCCACAGGAATTATGAATTAATAGTTTTATCATAAAGTTTAATCTAAGATAGAATTTATATCAAATTATAATCATAAGATACCCTTTAGAATTATGAATTAAGTGAATAATTTGATAAATTCTATCATAAAGAATAATTGAATTTGCTTGAATTGAAAATTTAGCCCACAAGAAATTTTTATGTCATTAGATTCAATTTTAAGCATGATTTACATTGGTAAAGCATGAAATTTTATTTTTAGGCCTCAATTTTTAACATAAGCATGTGATTTTATTTTTATGTGGTTGTACAACCTGCAAATTTCTCTGATATTCGTTGTGATATCCCTAAACTTAAGGGAGATAACTATAAGATCTGGAAGGAGAGAGTTATCCTTCATTTGGGGTGGATGGACATAGACTATGCTATTAGGAAAGATGAACCACCGACACTCACTAATACCAGCACTGCAACGGACATCACGCTTTATGAACGATAGGAGCGATCTAATCGCCTAAGCATGATGTTCATTAAGACTAAAATTTCAGCTGGTATTCGTGGTTCCATTGATCAGCGTGAAAAGGTCTGAGACTTGTTGAAAGCCATTGATGATCAATTCGTCACTTCAGACAAGGCACTAGCAAGCACTCTAATCATGAAGTTCTCATCCCTAAGGCTCACCCGTGTGAAAGGTGTACACGAGCACATCATGCAAATGAGGGACACTGTGGCTCAATTGAAGAAACTCGAGGTTGAAATATTGGAATCTTTCCTGGTGCACTACATCTTGAACACCCTTCCACACCAATACGGACCCTTCAAAATCTCATACAACACACAAGGATAAATGGTCTATTAATAAACTCATGACCATGTGTGTTCAAGAGGAAGGGAGACTGGTGATGGAACTGGGAGAAAGTGCAATGCTGGCAACGCATGGAAAAGGAAAATCTCAAGCCAATCAGAAAGGGAAAGGTAAAGTACCTCCCCAAGCCGATATCAAGAAGGATTCTAAGTTTTTCTTCTATAAAAAGAAGGGACACATGAATAAGGAATGCGCCAAATTTCAGAAATGGCTTGCGGACAAAGGTAATCCAATCTCAATTGTTTGTTATGAATTTAATATGGTTAATGTTAATATTAACACCTGGTGGATTGATTCTGGATCAACAATTCACATTTCAAAATCCTTGCAGGGTTTGCAAAACCTAAGGAAACCTATGGGAAGTGAGCAAAGAATCTTATCAGGAAATAAGATGGGCTCGCATGTGGAAGCTATAGGAGCATGCTATTTAACTTTAAGTAGTGGCTCTGTTTTAGAATTAGAAAAGACCTTTTATGTTCCAAGTTTTTCTAGAAACTTGATTTCAGTTTCAAGGCTTGTACATTTTGGATATTCTTTTAAATTTTCATAAACATCCTTCAGTTTATTTTATAAATCTGATTATGTTGGGAATATTATTTTGTCTAATGATCTTTACTGTATCAATTTACAAAACAATGTCACTTATGATTCAATGCATATTCACACTGGCACTAAAAGATGTGTTATTAATGAAGATTCCTCTAAATTATGGCACCGGAGATTAGGTCATATCTTCATAGAAAGAATTAAAAGATCGGTATATGAAAGGGTACTTAATACTCTGGATTTTACTGATTTTGAGACTTGTATGGACTGCATAAAAGGAAAGTAGACCAACAAGCCAAAGAAATGTGCCAATAGGAGTTCGGACATATTAGAGATCATACATACTGATATATGTAGTCTAGAAATGGACTCACATGGTCAGAGATACTTCATCTCTTTTATAGATGATTACTCACGATATATGTATCTCTACATGCTTCATAAAAAGAACGAAGCATTAGATGCATTTAAGATCTTTAAGGCTGAAGTAGAGAAACAATGCGACAAGTAAATTAAGATCATGAGATTAGATAGAGGTGGAGAATATTATGGTAGATACACAGAAGATGGACAAGCACCTAGGCCATTCGCAAAATTTCTTCAAGAGCATGGGATTGTTGCCCAATACACCATGCCTGGTTCACCTGACCAGAATGGTGTAGCAGAAAGAAGAAACCGAACATTATTGGACATGGTGCAGAGTATGCTTAGCAGCTCCAATCTTCCTAAATCCTTGTGGAATGAAGCACTTAAGATGACAGTGTATATATTAAACAGGGTTCCAACCAAGGTTGTTCCTAAAATTCCATTTGAATTATGGAAAGGTTGGAAACCAATTTTGCGATATATGCGCGTTTGGGGATGCCCGTCTGAAGTGAGTGAGAATATATAATCCACAAGAGAAGACGCTGGACCCAAGGACCATTAGTGGGTATTTCATTGGATATGTTAAAAGGTCTAAAGGTTACAGATTTTATTGTACATCTCACAACACTAGGATTGTGGAATCAAGAAATGAAAAGTTTCTTGAAAATGACTTGATCAGTGGGAGCGATCAAACCAGGAACATAGTTTCTGAGAAGGATCATTCAGAATCTCAACCTTCCACCTCAAGTGATAGATTGGTTATTATTCACAGCACCCCTCAAGTACAAACTGGTGTTGAACAACTAATTGTTGAAGTTCCACAAGCTGCTGACGACATTCCAGTAGATCAGGTAGTTCAAGAGTTGCCAAGAACTTTTGAACAACGAGTTGAACCACATACTTCTCAGGAAGATGATGGTACAACATTAAGAAGATCTATTAGACCAAAGAGATCAGCAATTCCTGATGATTATGTTGTGTATCTGCAAGAATCTGACTACAACATTGGAGCCGAAAATGATCTCGAGTCTTTTTCACAAGCCATGAGTTGCAAAGAATCAGAATTATGGTACAATGCCATGAAGGAAGAGATGAATTCTATAAAGAGTAACGAAGTCTGGGATCTTGTTGAGTTGCCTAATGGTGCAAAAGCCATTGGATGTAAATGGGTCTTTAAGACAAAGAAAGACTCATTGGGCAACATTGAGAGATACAAGGCAAGACTTGTTGCTAAGGGATTCACTCAGAAAGAAGGAATCGATTACACAGAGACTTTCTCTCCTGTATCCAAGAAAGATTCTTTGTGTGTTATTATGGCATTAGTAGCCCATTTTGACTTGGAGTTACAACAAATGGATGTGAAAACGACATTTCTCAATGGACATCTAGAGGAGGAGGTTTACATGAAACAACCTAAAGGATTCCCCTCTAGTGATGGTAAGCAATTGGTTTGCAAGCTCAAGAAATAAATATACGGTTTAAAACAAGCATCCCACCAATGGTATTTGAAATTCCATAATGTAATTTCTTCTTTCGGTTTTGTAGAAAACATTATGGATCAATGTATATACCTGAAAGTCAATGGGAGTAAAATTTGTTTTCCTGTTTTATATGTGGATGACATTTTTCTAGCAACCAATGATAAGGGTTTGCTGCATGAGGTGAAACAATTCCTCTCTAAAAATTTCAATATGAAGGATATGGGTGAGGCATCTTATGTCATTGGCATTAAGATCCATAGAGATAGATTTGGCATCTTGGGTCTATCTCAGGAAACCTATATTAATAAAATTTTAGAGAGATTTCGGATGAAGGATTGTTCACCAAGTGTCGCTCCCATTGTGAAGGGTGATAGGTTCAATTTGAACCAATGCCCGAAGAATGACTTTGAAAGGGAACAAATGAAGAACATTCCATATGCTTCTGTTGTTGGAAGCCTAATGTATGCGTAGGTTTGCACAAGACCTGACATTGCATTTGTTGTAGGAATGTTGGGACGATATCAGAGTGATCCAAGTTTAGACCACTAGAGAGCTGCAAAGAAAGTAATGAGGTACCTTCAAGGAACCAAAAACTACATGCTTATGTATAGACGGACGGACAATTTGGAAATAATTGGCTACTCAGATTTTGACTTTGCTGGATGTGTTGATTCACGTAAATCAACATAAGGATACATTTTTATGATGGCCGGTGGAGTTGTATCATGGAGGAGTGCCAAGCAGACCTTGATTGCCACTTCCACTATGGAAGCCGAGTTCGTCTCCTATTTTGAGGCTACTTTACATGGTGTATGGTTTAAGAGTTTCATTTCTAGACTTAGAATTATGGATTCTATCTTTAAGCCATTGAGAATGTATTGTGACAATTCAGCTGCAGTTTTTATGGCTAAAAACAACAAAAGTGGGAGTCGAAATAAACACAACGACATTAAGTATTTAGCTATAAGAGAACGTGTTAAAGAAAATAAAGTGGTCACTGAGCACGTTGGCACTGAGTTGATGATCGTTGATCCTTTGACTAAGGGCATGCCACTATTGAAATTCAAGGATCATGTAATGAATATGGGACTTGGTTCCATTATGTAGTTTCTCATTATATGGACAATGTTATTTTAATGAAATTCTTAATTATTGTGATGTTTTCCTCATACTTATGTGCACCTTAATTTGATTTGAGAGAATTCATCTATGCAGGACCAAGAATAAACATAAGGTTTATTCATTAAGAAATTGTTGCGACATAAATAATAATAGAAATAAATACATAGTAATACATGGAAGATACTACTCGTCATTAGAGGAATTATTGCCATGATTCATGTATCTATTACTTAATACAGATTATCAATGGGTTTTAATATGAGACATTAATTTGGAAGTATGGACCAAGTGGGAGAATGTTAGCTCCCTTAACGGTCGTCGATGATTTGGAAACCATCTGCCACCTATTCCAAAAATGACAGAAACCATCTGCTGTTGATTAATTTCTTGTTGGGAGCTCGTAGAATGGTCCATTACTCCCTCTACAGTTCTCTACCATGTTTTGTGGAACACTTGACACGTAGCCAACAAAAGCTTGAGGGAATCTTGGCTATAAATACTTCTGTTTGGTCCCTAATCTCACTAACTCAACCCTTTCAGCCTTACACCATCAAATTAGAGTGAGCAGAGCTTGGAAGTGCCAACAGGTCCAAATTGGGGCAGAATGTTATTTCACGGTTCTGATAAGTCATCCACACGTTTCTTGCATTTCGCAGGATCATTCTCGCGGCCTTCTTGCCACGGTTGATCAGAAAAAGTCCATAGGTCATGAGCAGCAAATGGGCGGAATAAATTTTCAAGGAAGCTTTGTGTTTTGACAATCGATCGCCATTTCCATCTTTTGCCTGAAGAAACAAAACGAAGGAACCTGGAATATCTTGAACAGACTGTCGAATTGGTTGCTTTGAGCAGTTTTCAGATGCCGCTGAAATCTTTTCGGAAGCTTTGAAATACAAAGCTGAAAGTAGCATTCGTTTTACAAATCAGAGACCAAGCCGTCTTAAAGACCTCTTTGTAGTTTCGATCAAGTTTACTAGGGTTTCGTCTACTCGGAAGAGTTTCCAACGGAAAACAAAAGGGAAGTGGACTGCCTCAAGCACAGCGGAAAGTCTGGTATCACAGTGTTATTGGGTATTAAAGTTTTTTGATTATTTTAAGTGTTTATTCCACATTATAAAATCGTTATTATGCTTACAATAAGTACATTGCCAAACAAGGAAGAGGAAGCGAGAGAAGTTATAGGTGCAGATTGTTTCCTTATCAGCAAAGATAAGAAACAGATACAGGCTGCAGTCAAGTCCTTAGACTATATTATTGACACGATTTATGCCCATAATTCTGTGGAGCCCCTCCTTAGTTTGTTATAGGTGAATGGGAAGTTGGTCATAGTCGGCTTGCCCGAAATGCTGGTTCAATTTGTTGATCCGGCTGTTGTAATGAGTAAGTCTTTTTTGCCGTTCTATTCTATAAAAGAAAAATATAAAATATATTACAACACTGAGTGTCGAAGGCATCGAGAGTTTAAGTAGATATATTATCTCTAGAGTTTGGATTTCTTTACTTTTTGATTGGACAAAAATTTGGGATTTTATTTTAATTTTGGGAAATTTGGAAAGTTGGAATTTTAACTTAATTTTGGTGTGTGCATATCGTCGATTTGTAAGGGGGATTTTGATGGGAGGACTGAAGGAAACTCAGGGAGCATAACATATGTTTCATGATAGAGAATATTTCAATGGAGAATGTAAACACAGCGAAGGAGAGATTGGTGATGCTACTCAAAGTTTCAAGTCTGATGGCATATCTGATGAGTGACGTGTCATATTTTTAATTTTCATTGTGGGTTGATCGCAGAAGACCAGTATGAATGAATGGGTTTCATGTTTGTGTGACAATGAGCTTTTTAAATGAAATAGAAATGATTAGCATATCTGAATGGGTTACTCGCCCTAGAGAGAGAGTATTATAACCTAAAGTCTTTAGGGATATAAGTATAGGTGGAATGTTTGTTTGGTGTATTATTAATTAAAATGGATGAGTTCTTTTCGACATTACAAAATGGTAAATTTTCAATATTATAATTCAGTTTAGAAGTCTAATTTTATAATTTGAAGTGTAGTTTAATCTTATAATTTTATATTAAATTTATATAGAAAAATAAATATTTTTTAAACATATATTTTTATTTTTCATTACTTAATATAAAATTGAAATAGAAAAAAATTTCAATATAGATTAAATTTTTGAGTATAGGAATAAAATCTTAAATCAAAATAGATAATTTGTTTCTTTAGGTATACACCATTATTTGGTCTAAGCCGACATTAACCATCATCATCATCATCATCAAATATATATATTTAATAAAATATTATATATATATAATTATAATTTTCAATATAGATTACATATATATACTTAATAAAGCATCTTATGGTCTTCCAGTGATAGAACACGCAGTGATGATATACCTTTGAAGTATATAGATGATTCTTCCAGAGTCTCGCGACGTGATAAATGCAAGTGCTCCAATTACTTGAGTTGGCTGAAACTTTTTTCAGCAAGTTTCTTTAGACTGTGACAAAAGGTCAGCCTTAGCTTTCTTAATCTCCAAATCGATCTGGCAGCTTCTCTAGACGACCGCAACAACTCATGAGTTCTGTTAAAAAGGAGAAGTTGCGAAACCCATCGGGCACTTTTTTTTAAAGATGTCCAATGTAATATGATTGAATCCAACTTCAACTACGCAATGCTTTCAGGAATACCACTGAGTTTATCACAACATAATATATAAGTTCAACAAGCGATGCTAACTTTCCTAAGCCACAAGGGAGATATTTTATTATTGTATTGTGGGTTGAGTTCAATAATCTCAATGATAAAAGTTCCTCATGACTGCTAGGAAGAGCTTTTAAACTTCTACAATCGTACAAGTGGAGTTCTTGCAATGATGTAAGCCTTCTAAGACTGTTAGGAAGCGCTCTCAGACTTTTACAGCAGGAAAAATAGAGTATTCGCAATTAGGTGTAAGCCTTCTAAGACTGTTAGGAAACACTCTCAGACTTTTACAGTAGGAAAAATAGAGTATTCGCAATTAGGGATGGAATTTGACGATGGGTGATTTCTCTGTTAAATATAGTTCAAAATTTAGCAAAGTCGTCTAGATCTTTACTTGATATTAAGAAATGGGTTGGGAAAATGTGAAAACCGTCAAATTTGATAAGTGACTCTATTTTGAAATTCCAACTCTGTTCGCAATGATGTAAGATAATTCTTGAAAATAATTCAATGATCCCAAATTTTTTGGTAGCTGCGTTAAACTAGAACTGTGATGCATCTTCAACACTCTAAAAATCCAAGCCTTGAAATTGATCCCTGTAATTCCTCTAGATATCTACATTTTGAGAGCATTTACAAATTATATATGAAAATCATATAACCATTAAAACTAATAAACCTGCTCATGATAGGGGTTTTTTAGATATTCCACAAAACTAGGAAGAGAAATAACTGTGTCCAACCACATATTACAAATTTAATATTTATAAAAGAAAATAACTTTTTTTTATCAATGATGAATTATTTTACCAGATTAATTTATATTTGATTTAATAATAATATTATACATTTAAATTTCAATATTTTAATGACATAAAAAATAAATCAAAATAATGTTCTTTTTAGCAAAATTATTTTTGTTAATGTCCCAGTTTGAACTCTATATATAATTCACATAACTTATTTTATATATTTTATTTAATAAACAAAATAAAATAAAAAACACTAAAAATATTATTGGCTTATTTCATGATGTTTAATATTTCACTTTTTATGCCTAGATTTTTTATATATATCATATAAATAAAGTGTATTTCATTATACAACAAGTTACTAATTACTCGGTAAATTTGACTATTTGTACAATTTTAATATTTATTTTGATCATTTTAACTATCAATATAAATATCAATAATAACGCCTTGCACGCTGGGTATATGTATATATATACACACTGGGTATATATATATATATATATGCCTTGCACGCTCGCCCCATATATATATATGAGATCAATATAAATATCAATAACAACGTTCTGCAAGCTGGGCCATATATATATATAAGATCAATATAAATTACCCCGTTTTTTGCTATTCTATTTTTGCACTTGAAGTTTTCTGATCTTGCATACTTTTGTTGATCCTTTCAATGCCTTTTTTTATCTTGTATATTTTTGATGAGGTATTACGTATATGGCTTTGATTATGTATTTCATTGCATTGGCTTGGTTGCCTTATCCAGCTACACTTACACTTATAGGTTATCATAACTAACAGATGATGTACTGTTTATCTCTTAATGAATAGTAACCTAGTTTTTTTTGTACTGAAAAAGATCAATATAAAAAATAACAGTTTTCTGCAAGCTGAGCCATATATATATATATAAGATTAATATAAAGTACCCCGTTTTTCCCTATTTTGTTTTTGCACTTGAAGTTTTCTGATCTTGCTTACTTTTGTTGATCCTTTCAATGACTCCTTTTTATCCTGTATATTTTTTATGAGGTCTTGTGTATATGGCTTCGATGATGTATTTCACTACATCGGCTTGGTTGCCTTATCTGGCTACACTTATAGGTTATCGATGTACTGTTTATCTCTTAATGAATGAATAGTAATCTGGATGTACTGTTTATCTCTTAATGAATGAATAGTAATCTGGCTTTTTTCGTACTGAAAAAGATCAATATAAAAAATAACAGCATTCTGCAAGCTAGGCCATATGTATATATATATATGATCAATATAAAATAATGCGGTAATTAATTTTAGATTTTTTAAAAAATTAAAAAAATTATAAAATTTTTGATAATATTAATCTATTTCCACCATAAAATATATTATTCAAACACTTACATTTAACTTACACCCAATAAACAGCAAAATCTTACCTATATGGACCCTTTTCTTTTATAAACCAAAATAAATAATCTAACTTTTATCTACTCTTTTCATTTAATTTCATTTCATTTCTCCGGGCTTGCCAGATGCGCAACATTCGTAGCCGTGATCGTACATTAGTCTTCTTTATTTAAAAAAAGGAAAAAAATTCTATAATTTTGTACCATATATTATCCTTCTAATTTTTTCCATATATATTGAAAATTGTTTATTATTAGGTTTTTATTAAGGTAATGTTTAAGGTGATTTTATTTAGATTTCAGGTTTTTTAAGAAATTTGATCATAAAAATGTTTAAATCATTTTTTATAGTGGAAATGGATTCAATACCATTAATTCTATAATTTTTTACCATATATTATCCTTCTAATTTTTTTCCACATATATATTGAAAATTGTTTATTATTATGTTTTTATTAAGGCAATGTTTAAGGTGATTTTATTTAGACTTCGGTTTTTTTCAAGAAATTTGACCATGAGAATGTTTAAATCATTTTTTATAGTAGAAATGGATTCAACACCATTAAGAACACGTGGGTACTTAAAATTTTGACTCTTGATAGTTGTAACCTGGATATCCAAAAAATTCTACCGAGCTTCATCAAAATGATGCCATATTTTTCATTATTTTCCGAGCAAAAACTTAGCCTCTTTAGACTATTATATTTATTAATATTATTATTATTAGTCTAGTCATATACATTAATTAGTTAATTAACATCAATAGGTCAACTAAGATAAAAATTTATCCTCCTACAATTAAGTGAACTTTATTTAACCTTATTTTTTTATAACAATGGTTCTTTCCTCTTTTCCTTTTTTCTTTTCTTTGTGTGCACCTTTTTCTTTTTTAATCTCACTTTAATTCTAGTTTTTAATCAGGCCTTGGAATAAAGTTTCCATAATCTTAATTCAATTTCAACAATTATTAAGTGGATGGTAAGGATTTAACCTCAAAAAAATATTCTAGAATATTCTTAATTGTATTAAAAAATGAAAGATTGGAATTTATTTTCAAAATAGTTATGCCAGTTTTTCCCTTTTAATTAAATTGATTAATTAAAAAAATGCCATATGAACAAATCGCATATGAAATCATTTTTCTGGCATGTGGTATTGATAAGTCATGGTATTGTGACAACTCATGTTTACTGATCAAGAATCTTTATATTAAATGGGGATGAAACTCATGGTTAAGAATATTCTTACATGCTTTTTAAAATGTATATATGTTGACTTGTATATTAATTTCTTTTATACCACCTACTACTACTAATAAAGTTTTTGAAGAAACTTGCAAATAAATCAAATAAGAATTATTATGGATCACGAAAGTCTAGATCAAATAATAATAAAGTTATAATTTACTTAATTTTTATGATTATTTTTTAAATACACAGATATCCATGTCTATTTTAGAATAGGCTTTCCAAAATTTTAATTTAATAGTGGATAGAAGGTAAGATTTAATCTGTATGAATTATTCTAGAATATTTCAAGTAGTATACACAAATCAAAAGTTGAAATTTACCTCCAAAATAATTATGCTCTTTTTTCCCTTTTAATTAAATTGATTAATTAAATAAGTGTCATATGACATTATAACCAAATATATTTACAGATTAAGAATTTTCATGGTAAAGTGAAGACATATCTCTATATTTAAGAATCTTGTTCCATAATTTTTCTAATCTATATATTCTTATCTTATAATAATAATAAATATTTTCTTATCTTATAATAATAATAAATATTTAAAATAAAATTATAATTTAATTAGTTATAAAATTATAAATTAATTAACAACATTATTATTATTATGATAATACTACTAACTTTGTTATTATTAATAATATAATCAGAGTCAAAGCTATTGTCATGATTCTTGTTAATAAAGTTATTAAGATTAAGAGGACAAGAGAAACCCAAAGAGGGGACATCACATACAAAAAGGGAGTGCATGGCAAGCAGGCCTGGAATTTGACGTCCTACAGGACGTATTTTGCATTCCATGATGTATTGGACTACTGGTGAAATTTTTTACACGTCACTTTTGACAGGGCTTCTACGTCTACAACTCTACATTTTGACGTCTGATTTCAAAGTAGAACCGTAAATATCTATTATACCTCTATTTCATGGGAGGCTGGACTGGCGGCCGATAGACACAGTTCAAACTTAAGTTGATTTAAATGCTCAAGCCTTTGATTTCCTACTACTTACCAAACTCCAACGCCCTCCCTTCCACGTTGCATTCATTGTGATTCTTGAAGACAAAGTACATAAATGTTAATAAATGCTACAGTTAATATAGTCTGGCTAACATTGGTTTTGTAATTGTGAGGTCCTGTAAACTCTTTGCAAGCATTGTTTTTTAATTTTGACGCACTGTATTTATTTACTCCGCAAGAGTATCGGCAAGCATTGTTTTTAAATTTTGACGCACTGTATTTATTTACTCCCCAAGAGTAAAAGTATGATTGTAGCACACTAGCTTGCATTAATGCTGGATGGAAGTAAGATAATAGTGAGAACAGTGAGAGGCTATAAGATATAATGTCTTTTAAGTTTTCTTCAGGAGTTATTGTAAAACAATATAGATGGCGAATATATAGTTTTTTTGTATTAATACAATTCAAGTGCATGAGAAATATATCAATTGGCAAAGGCAAGGTTATAACTAGCATTTCGAATCTCTTAAATTGTTCTGACTGAAGGAGCAAAGGTACCCACCTGCTGGTATCTCAAAACATATAACTCTAAACCATTTCTAATTATTTCTTGTATGATTTATTTGATCAAGAAAGTTAGAAAGTACGGATGAACAGAACGCCTACTGCATATACCAATTTGCATATTTTCATTTTATTCTTCAATTTTTGTCACGGCAGTGAATCTGGTAGTGGAGAAGTTTTGGGGCAATTAGACTTTGTTCGTTTGCAATGTCATGGCAGCTGACACATCTCCATGGGTTGTTTGATAGATTGGAATGAGAAGAAAGTCTTAAGTATGTTTGTTGGGAGCTAGCTTATGAGAAACCACAATAAGTAACTCACGTGTGTTTATAAATAAGCGTGATATTAGCTTGAAAGTGCTCTCTATGTTGTCATCACAAGATGGATGTTTGCGTATTTCCACATGGCCCTGTGAGGAGGGACTCTTGGCTTCATCTACAGGCTTCATTGTGTTGGGTTTTCTGGTTTCCCATTATAAAGGTTGGTTTCTACTTCGTGGGATGAAATTTATATTTTCTTTTCATTACTTCCACTTTTAAAAAATGCAAGGCGTGAGTGAAGTTAAAAATCCTAAACCCCTTATCCCCACCTATGTCTTATTGCGGATTGGGTTTTCAAACTAGTGGGAGTCCTGCCTAAAACTTATTGATGTCCTTCCCTGCACTTTAGTAACAAAATGTTTGCAATAATATTCATTTTATAAGTTGTATGTTGTTGTATATGATAAGAGGTTAAGTATATTCAGAAGTACAATCTTAATGTAGGTATGTTTCTTCAATGTTGTGAAGAATGGGTTTTGGTTTGATTCGTAAGATAAGTGGCGGGGTTGGTGATGTTTTCCCATCGAGGATGGAATCTCCCTAACACATATTTTACCCTCGTAGATTGCATCACAATGGTAATGGGTCCTCTTAAGAGTTTGTAAACACAAGCATAAATCCTCGGCAACTTTAGAAGAATTGATACGCTCATTCAGGGCTCACTATTTCGCAGTCACCAATGCTGGTCATGAATTAGTTGTCGAAAGAAGAGGGGAAACAATGTCTAATTTGATAAATGATGATGTCTTTACATCGAAGTGGGTCGCACTATTCTTCACATGTGTTGTTGGTTTTGTTTAGACTTATTTACCAATTTCACATTCACACTATTGTATTAGAATTTATTAACATAAAAACAAATAATATGAATTTATAAGGACATTTTGATGGTGAAAGGAAATTCCAGATTTTTGCAATAGGTTTTTAGCATGATATTTTCCTCTTCCCCATGGTTTGAATCCCTTAGCGACATATTTCGCCGCTTGTGGGCTATTTAGTTGTCTCGTCTGTGATAGAGGCCATCTCAAAACATTGGGGGACAAGTGCAAGCCTTGGTTACTTTGGCAGAGTACATAGCTCCATCCATGCGTGAAATTTGGTGGGTACCCTAGTTTTACTTGGTCAAATACAAGAGTGATGTGTTCACAATGTTAAATGGTGTTCTTATCATGTCACTTATTTTATTGTCACATTTCCTTCTTTACCCTAGGCCAATTTTAAGGATAGTGATTAATATTAACTTAATGCTACATTAATATTATTTATAGGTAATTATTTAGTATAATATGTTGGTGGTTATTGTCGTCATTAGATGACGAAGGTAATGATGAGGAAAGAGGGGTCTGGTCAATGGAGAATGGGGATCGAAAAGGTTAAAGGAGGACAGAGGTTGAATAAAGGTTTTTGGTGAATCACGCAACAACGAGGAGCATTAACTACCAGAACGGTTTACTGACGGGGAGGTTGACTATCCAAACAGGAGGCCACGTTGGGGAGAAGCGGGAAGAGCGGATAAGGAATGGTCTTAGAAGGCGAGCAAGAATTACAGGGATAGGCACAGGCATGCTCTTCATTGTGAACCAAATTCTAAAAAAAGCTCGGGCGAGAAGAATCAACAGCAACACTGGGTAAATTTGGATGCTCCGGAAGGATTGAGGCGATAGGAAGAACATGCAGCGACGCCTCAGAATTCGCTAAGATTGTGGAATCCTCAATGGAGTCAACCTCTGAACGATCTTGCTGAAGTGATTGACAGTGAAACCCTGAAACATCATTCTCGCTCGCTGGAGACCCACTTCTAACTTCTGGAGAAGCCAAGTCGTTAATCCATAAGCGAAGAGAGGAGATTTAGTTGTTATGATATCGGAAGAAACGGAACAACTTCTCTGAGCCGAGGATTTTTCAGTGAGCTTTAGAAATTTCAGAGATTGTTTATTTAATTTGATTTAGTCTAAAGGTTAAACATTACATTACAACATCTCTATAATATTGGAGAGTGCGCACAATTATTGAATATCCAACCAGTATGGTACAAATGTTGTAATGTCTAACATTTTGACTCAGTCAAAATAAAATAAATAATAACTCAGTCAAATTACATAAAATTAAAAAATAAAATAAAATGAATTTAATAATTATAATTATCAATTAAACCATATCCATTTAACTTCTAAATTAAGATGTATCTAGGCCTGTTATTATTATAATTGGGTTACATAAGTTATTTGAGTAGTGTCTAAAAAATTATATTTATTTAAGAATTTTTTGTCTTATTTTTCTAAAATGAATTATATTTTGGGATTTTTTTATATGTGAAATTATATTTTGGGATTTTTTTTATATGTGAACTGTCATGAATATTTTTGTGGAATAGTTTATCACCATGGATCTTATAATATTCTAAAATCTTATATCTATGCAAGTTATTTCTTTAGTTTCCATATCATTTTTTATTACTTTTGCTTGAATTTTTATGAAAGCACTAAAAAAATAGGCACAAAATACACACCACCCACATAAATGAAAACACGATTTATCCTAAGAAACCCAATATGGGAGAAAACTCGAATAGCATTAGAAAAATAAGAGAGAGCAGAGAGTGATTTTTCACAACACAAATCTCACACTATATATTATTCATTTCAACAATTACATATATAGGAAATTATAGACTAACTTTGACACCTCACTCCAACTCATTACATTAGAATCAACAACTTCTAGAATGATGCCCAGGTGCTCACAATGACAACTACACATTACATGGAAGCATTACTTCCAACACCCTCCCTTAATGCTTACATGGAAAACATATTACAACAAATAAATCTTTGTCTAACTGGTCTTCATCAACACCCACATCCACTCTGGAATCTTGCAAACTCCACTCTTTCACCACCACATCTTCGAGTTGTTACTTGAACTCCATTTAAAATGTAATCACCTCTGACCATCATTGATGAACTTTGCAGGATCAATAATATTGACAAATCAGCTTGTCGGTGCTTCTGCGATAAGATCCGTCAAGTAATGAACCATCCTATGGACCAACCACCATCTGTTGGATATTTCGCTTTCGGTTATTTGTCAGTTGATAGGATGGAGGTTTGGATACTGAATGTGCTCAAGAGTTGATCAAACAACTTGACCTTACACAAGAGTTGATGTTTTGAAAACCAGGGCTTCCTGTTTAAGAACCACCAACCCTTTTTATAACCAAAATTACTAACACAGAAGAATTCACGTTTCAGACACCGGGGCTTCCAGTTTAAGAAACACCAATCTTGAATTTGCATACAACCATATATTAAACCCATACCATGGAATAAAAGACACGTTTCGACACACAAACAAATGCTAAAAAATTGACCCACGAAGATAATCATTGCCACAATAGACATTTTAATTCAACTGGCCTGCATAAAGTTAAACATTGACCTTGTTTTTATCAGCTCAAACAAAATTGAATTTTCGGCTTACTAGCCCAAGGCATTGGAACACAATTGATGTAGATGTACTTCGAGGCTTAGTGCTGAGAGAAACAGTTTCAAACCATTGTAACCAACAAAGATTTTAATGCTAGCTTGGTTCCCAACATTGACACAACCCGACAAGAAAAGAAAATCCATAAGCAAGTTAATTAAAGGAGTTTGTTCAACGTTTCCCTTTTTTTCCTTTTCTTCGCTCATGATGTACACCATAATAGCTAAACGTTGAGTCCCAACATTGTTTCCCAATTAAATGACACAGATTGCAACGCCAAACAAATTTGTTACATGAAGAACACGTTGTCTTGTCAGCCACTTACTATATTAAGCTTGGATGTGCATGACCTGAGCGAGAGCATCAGGGCACATTTCTGATTTATGTTGAACATGAATGTCAGATCCAACATTGGTCCACAATCCTTCTCTTTACAGTAGCACGAGGCACGAAATGGACATTGATCCCCTCCAACTACAGATTAACACTAGGTCAACGCTTTGAATTATTTTCTTTTGTAGATGCATGTCTTGATCCCAAATTCTCATCCAGATCTCGTCCATACCATATTAAAAAAAAATTACAAGTAAAAACACCATTCCCATGCTTGGTGAAATTGCGTTGTTGTAGAGATCGACGACAGCCATGCTTGCCAGGACACAGACCACTGCCAATGTTTTCTCGTTGGCTCATTGGCTCATCTCATAAACTTTAAGCCTCAAATTATTGGATAGTGTGCACAAACAACCCTTTACTCCTTCGTAAGAGACAACTGCATCATTTTTTCTCTTGGTTCTGGAAACATATGTGTACTTGCAATTCTATGCAAGCTACACGAAATTGACCTTCGTCTCCACCTCCCATCAATAGAATTTGCACAATGGCTTAGGATTTGATTCAAGGCTTGCAGGTAGAGAGAGAAATGCTGGATTTTTATTAGGTATAGATCTACAAAACCACACTCACACACAGATCTAACTAGGGGGAAATAAATATCACAACAGAAATCAACTATCACACACTTATATTAATCTATGTATGTACAAAACAATAACACTCAAAAATCTCTCACATCTTCCTGGCCTTCCTGTAAGTGAATCAAGCCAAATCTACCTCTCATACCATATTAGAAAAATATAAGAGAGAGTAGAGAGTGATTTTTCACAACACAAATCTCACATTGTATATTATTCATTTCAACAATTACATATATAGGATATTACACACTGACTTCGACACCTCACTCTAACTCATTACATAAGAATCAACAACTTCTAGAATGACACCTAGGGACTCACAATGACAAATACACATTACATGGAAGCATTACTTCCAAAAAATAGAAGATAAGGCATGTCATCTTCTATCTTTTCTTTAGTTATAAAACTGCATATAGAAAGGAACATGAGCTCCTATGGAGTTACCTTTTAACAATTTGACCTGAAAAATTGTTACACAATCCTCTTCCTCCTCTATTATGCTATGAAAATACCAGTCCCAAATTTTTTTCTTAGCTGTGAAACAAGTAGAATGTTAAAAAGTGGAAACCCTTCTCCTCCTAGCGGCCTGATATTTAACATAGTTTTAGAGTCATATAGGGTTATGGGTTTGAATTCGTCAACCCTCAATGTGATAAGGTTTTGGTCCTTCTAGAAACTACTTGAAAATCATCATGTTATTTGTCCCACATGTTTGAGTAGCAAGGGAGAATATGCCATCCACTTATACCATGTTGGATAATTAGGTAGGTCAACTTGCAAGAGACATAATTTACATAAACAAGCTTTGACTAAAGTGATATTTGGAATGTTCAAAAGGTATCAGACTGTAGATCAATATAAAGGGTGTATACATAAATTCTATACCATGCTACCATGAAAAACATCATTTGATGACTCAAAATGGCTTTGGAAGGTTCCATACCAAAATTTTCAAACTAGGACCTGCCACTAAAATGGGCCCTACAAGCCAACTTTTCTACCAAAAAAGTACTGAGATATATAGCAAATTATATGATGATCCAATTGATATCATACATCCGCTTTTGGAGAGCATTTTGATTACCACAAAATTTGTTAAATAAGGAAAACAAAATTTACCTCTACTTTCTCCTTGGAGTAGAATTTTGCTTTGCCCAGAGGTCATCCTTTCAATTCAATCTCCAAAAGGTCATACTATAACTCTCTTATTCTTATGGACTTATTTTGTAAAATTGTCTTCTACCAACTCTAGTTGAGTATCTGGAGCTAAGTCTTCTATTATAGGTAGAACCTATTCCTCCTCTTGATCGAACATGGAAGATTCATAGAGTTTCAAATTTTCAACATTCGTCATTGAGTAAATGTGATTGTATAGTAGTTAGATTAAGCTTGTAGGCACTATCTCCCATATTTTGCAATACTTCAAAATGGCCAAACTATAGAGCCTCCTTCTTAGTCTTCCTTATTTGATTTTAACCAAACTCATCTCCAATTTTGAATGATTTCTTTGTTATTTGCTAGCCACGTTGAGCCTTGTACCTTTCTTTAGCATCTCATATACTTGCTAATGGATCTACCTAATATTTTCAACAAACTTATTTAATTTTAATGCTTCTCTTATGATGTCTCCCGTCACTCCTCATTTTTGTCCATATACAACATCCACAGTTGAAGGTGGCATGTTAGCACAAAATTGAATGTGTTGGACCCAGGTTTCAATCTCGGTTGCCAAAAAAGGAGCTCCACTATAGTGTAGCACAACATCGACCCTTTCATTCCTCCACAAGGGAGAAACATCTCACCTAAGGCGTGCCAAGACAATTAAAATAGTAGGGATCAAGAAATAGTATCTAAGATCAACTTATCATGCAAAAGGTTCATTGCATAAATAATTATACATCAATGATAGAAATATTTAGAAACTATTATGCAGGCAAAAGAAATACATCTGCAGTAATGACTATTGAAGAACCAACAGCATGTAATATACATAAAAATTTAAAAGGCTATAATCAAATCCATCATTCCATAACTCAAAAGAGAACATTATCATGCAACACTTCATTCCATTAATATAACTGGGCCATTACACTAAAGGTACACATTAGAGCACAAGATATTTCGAGACTAAATAACAGAGCAAGGATCATTGTATATAATTCCACAATTTATACATGGCTACACAAATTATATATTTCATCCAACAACATTTCAACATAGTCTGAGAATAATTCTTTGTTTGACTTATCCTCTCTAAACCTTTTATAGAATTTTCCTCTTTATCGCGCTCACTTGATCTAGTTTGCTTCTACCATTTTGATCTCGTCCATTTGATTTGGTCCACTTTGAAAAAATATGGGTTTGTGGTCCTTATCTTCTCGGTTTCTTCAAAATCCAACACGTGAATCCTTATTCTCTGGCTTCTGTGGATTCCAAGATGATTGTTCCTATTTTCTTGCTATTTCTTCCATTTTTTTGGTCTCTGTGTCTCACAGGTTTTTCCAGTTGTGTTGGCCATTTTTGCAACCTTTTTTTAATCAAAATTTGTTCGAAAACAAAGGACCCAACAACCCCTGACCACTATCCATTAACTCATCCTCGAGTCAATCTTCTAACCATACATTTGGCTCCACTTGTAGTTGTGCTACCTTTGCAAGCACTTCTTCTACCTGTTTTGTCACCTCATCTGCTTTTTGCGTTGCTATGCTACCTTCACAGGAAGGATCCATCTATGGCACATTTTGTAAGGCTTGAGCTTTAAAATCAACATATTTTGTAGCAGTGGATTTCCATGTAGTGATCAGGGTAGAAAATTTGACAGTACCTGTAGTTGTAGAATTTTGAGGATGTGCAATAAGGATTAACTTCCATTGTGTATCGGATTCAGAGTGTAGTTTTTTTAGATGGAACAAATGTTTTTATGCTTGAAGCTGAAGATCACGCAGTACAACTTTGGAAGTATGTGACTCTTCTTCCAGATGGTGAATTTGGGTTTCAGGGCCTTTAATATGACTAAGAAGATCTTGCTGTTGCTGGAGATTAGCAGTAGCGAGTGCTTGGTCAAACAATTGTTGAGTTTGTTATCGCAGCCAGTACAAAGATTGGTTCTTCTTTACAATAACTCCAGGCAAATATTGCACTTGTTGAAATATTTCATGAGAATTATTCATGAGTTGTGCAAGATAATCTACTGAGTGAAATAATAAACATGATCGGGAGGTGCATTGTGCAACTCAGCAACATTATTTCATAAGTTTCTATCATTGGCGACTAGCTCTTTACAAGAAATTTCAACAAAATCATAATATTTAGCTAGCTAACAAAGAGATAAATCTTCTGGAGCGTTAGGCACAAATTCGAAAATGGTCAAACACATCTACTCGAATTTAGCACTAATGTCTTCAATTTGTTTCTCAAGTTGTGCAATTTCATCTCGTCAATGATCTCACTCCTTAATTACAACCATGAGTTCTTTCTTTTGTTGTTCATGAAGAGAGACAAACTCATTACAGTGGGCTTCCAATTGCACTGCAGAGATTTGAATAAGTTGAAATAGTGGGGTTGAAGATCAGCTTTGAATATCATCCGTAGATAAAGAATTAGGCGAATGGAACCAAGCCTACAAGGGCTAACCACTAGCGATAGAATTTTTAGAGTGTCCCTAGGGTGAAGTTTCTTGCTCTTGACGATGTTCCTTTTTAATTCATCTTGTATCCTAAAAATAATGCTTGAAGGAAATAGAGGAATGATATCCTAAGATTGTGCAACCAAATGCAAGATTTATCGGCACTAAGTTGGGTCCTAACTAAACATAACAACCTAAGCTATTAAAAGAACTGTAGTAAGTTTTTGTTGTACATCGGATGAAGACTGCACAGGTGGTGGTTGAACTACTTCTTTAGGTGACTCAAATTCAACAATGGGTTTTGTTATAGTATCCTTAAATGCTGACTCAATATCCATCTCAGTAATGTCTCCACTGATATTGTCATTTTCACGGATATCAGAAATAGTATGATATTGTGGTGTTGTATGGGGAGACAAACCTAGGGAATTTGTGGAATGGATAGGCGACAAATTATGGTGTTACTGCACTATTGTGGTTCCCTCTCCAAGGTATTTGAGCTCATCGTTATTGAGATCTACAACATTAGAAAATTGTACACTGGTGTTGGTTTGGGGAAGGGTTTGAATGAAACCAAAAACATTAGAGATGGAAGGGGTAGTAATAGAAGTTGTAGGTGAAGTGACTCAATAGGACTTAGGGAAACAAAAGGTACTATTGGTGGCTTAAATGAATCGGTAACAAGCAAAGAAGCACTAGGAATACCTAAAATAGAACCATTGGATATTACTACGGAACTAACCTCAGATACAATGTGGTAAGTAGAAAACAAACGTTCTCTGAATTTCTTCAATACTGGTTGAAGATCTTGTTTCACATTAGTTGTTCGCTTCTTAGAAGATGTCGCGACATCTGCAAAGGAATCACAACATTGCATGCTATCCAAATTATAAATAATCTCATCCTCCTTTTGTATGCATTTCACTCCACGCCAGGATAACACCTCCTTGTGAAAATATTTTTCATAAACATAATAAGGAAGCTGCCTCATTTTGAATGTGTTAGGATTGATAGTTCCAAGCCAAAGGTAAGTGTGATGATGACTCATTCCAAACCATATTTGAATTGCATATTTCTCCAAAATCAACTTCGACACCTGAGGAAATGTTTGAGTGACATGCAAAATTTTGGTATGCCAATTCTCAAATGTATTTTCATTGAATTCTCAATTAGCGGGATTAGTCTGAGTCCTCCATAGAGAATAAGCAAGATCAATAGGTCCTCCATCTGGAATTTCAACCACCTCTCTACCTTTAGGTTAAAACCACTTCATCATTGCAATGGCAATAACCAAGTACCCATAAATGAAATATGTGGCTCACTTATAAACATCTTCAAAAGCTTAGAAACATTGGAAATTACTACGGAACTAACCTCAGATACAATGTGGTAAGTAGAAAACAAACATTCTTGGAATTTCTTCAATACTAGTTGAAGATCTTGTTTCACATTAGTTGTTCGCTTCTTAGAAGATGACGCGACATCTGCAAAGGAATCACAACATTGCATGCAGTCCAAATTATAAATAATCTCATCCTCCTTTTGTATGCATTTCACTCCAGGCCAAGATAACACCTCCTTGTGAAAATATTTTTGATAAACATAATAAGGAAGCTGCCTCATTTTGAATGTGTTAGGATTGATAGTTCCAAGCCAAAGGTAAGTGTGACCATGACTCATTCCAAACCATATTTGATTTGCATATTTCTCCAAAATCAACTTCGACACCTGAGGAAATGTTTGAGTGACATGCAAAATTTTGGTATGCCAATTCTCAAATGTATTTTCCTTGAATTCTCAATTAGCAGGATTAGTTCGAGTCCTCCATAGAGAATAAGCAAGATCAATAGGTCCTCCATCTGGAATTTCAACCACCTCTCTACCTTTAGGTTAAAACCACTTCATCATTGCAATTGCAATAACCAAGTACCCATAAATGAAATATGTGGCTCACTTATAAACATCTTCAAAAGCTTCGAACAATTCATGCAGCGAATAGTTGCAGCAATTCAGGGACTCGCCTTAAACATAAGCTTTGGCCGTAGAGATGGTATCCAAGGTACATTCTCCCTTCTTATAATGCTGCACAAGTTTTCCATTGATAATATAGCAGGAAAAAATAATTCTTCCATCATTAATTTTATTAATGATTGCCCCACAACCTTTCCTTCAGTGCCATACTTCTGGTACAAATTTTCATCCCCCTTCTTCTTAATACATTTTGAAATACTCTGAAAGATAGTCGAAACATCTAAACCATATCTCAACAACCTTGTAATCTAGTGAATTTATTATACATGCAGAGGATACTCCTTATTGAGCCACAATGAACCACCATGCAAGCGATTGATGATAAATTTGTGCACCGTAAGACTTCACCTGTGGTATCAGACATAGACAAATCCCGTAATTTTAAAAAAATGACCTCTACAGGGGACAAAACTCAACCTTGACCCTAGGAATAATTCCATGAGATGGTGCAACATTGAAATTCATATAAACTTCAAATTTTAAAGCTAGGAACACATCAAAATCAGACAAATCATTATCAAATAGCGTATCCTTTTCGTATTTTCCCAAGGTGTTTTTTGTAGGAACAATACAATGGTCTAAATATCTAGCAAATAATACAAGCTTAGTGCTACGAGTCGTGGTTGAGGACCTATGACTATAGACAAGTTGTATAGATGGATAATAGGGAATTGGGTCGGAAAAGAACTAGATGTGGGAGCGAGGGTAAGAAATCCTGGAAACTTGTAGACACAATGAGGAAATATGGTGACAACACTCGACATATATAGAAAGGACTCAATAAGACACGGGGTGATTATATCGTTATTCATTGGGTGATTATATCGTTAGTAATTAAACATGATAAATTACCAAATCAAGTTAAATTTGGATAATAATTATGGCTAGGACTTAAATTCCCAGGACATGACATAAAATACTTGAAAACGGAAATATCATGATGATGGGGTAACAATGAATGATTTGAAAGTCATAAAGTGGAAAATCAAATCATAAAAATGATTATTATAGGAAATTTAGCATAATAACTAAAAATACCTTTATCAATGATTACAATATTGACAAAAATGACACATGACACGTATTTCCCCGACCATAATGAGTTGCGGTGGGTCACAACTATAACATACTAATAGGAATGACACAATTATACTAATAAACTCGTTATCACAACTGATTGAATTTCTAATTGACTAACATAATTGAATCAATCCTAAGCCTAACTGATGCCCCCTTTTAGAGAGCGAGAATTACCATAAAACTTTATCAGCCATAGTAGGGCTTCAAGCGTGCACCATTCACCCAACTGTTATGAAACCAGCTCACAAAAAGATAGAAAAGATAGATGAACATTACACAAATGACAATTCTTGGATGATACAAATGACAAGACCTCCTTTCTATATATAGGAGTCTAAGGGGTCATAATAAACCAGACCCGACATAGCAATAATAATGTAAGGGCACCATAATAACAATAGTGGGCTTCTATGGGGTACAATAATAACAATATGGGGACTACATGGGCACAAAAATATAATAAGGGGGTTGTACTAATAACAATAAAGGGTTACACTAGTAGTATAGGGACCTAACATGCCCCTCTCCTTCAAAAAGTGTTGTCCTCAATGCTTGAGTAGCTCTTGATGCTTCTGTATAAAATTCACGTCCTTCCATGTGGAATGTTCAGGGGGTAAATTCTTCCACTTGATGAGATAATCTGAAATTGATTGATTTCGTAGTTTTTGACTTCTCGGTTCTGTGAATGCTTCAGGTTCCCATATTATTTTTCCTTCCCTATCAAGTTCTAGCAATATTGTTGGACTGGGATCTTCTGCAACTTTTGAATGAGTGGCCACACTTCTTCGTCCTTCTTCCATTCATCCCTTCCTTCGTTTATCCAATCTGGTTGGATAATAGAAATAGCACAAAACAATGCTTCCACATCCTCATCCTTTCTTGAGAGTGCATCTTCAAAAACATTTTTCCTCCCTTTTTTGTAGACGATTTCAAATTCATAACCCAACATATTTGTGACCCATTTTTCTATTCTTTCTAAAGATGATCTTTGTTCTAAAAAGTATTAATACTATCATGATCCATTTTTACCTTGAAGTGTCTTACCATTAGGTAAGGTCGCCATTTCTTAAGTGCATGTAGTATTTCAAACATTTCCTTCTCATAGATAGCTTGCTTGAGATGTAGCTGTAAAAATACCCAATCGCCTACATCAAAACTTCTTTCACTGCGATGTTGATCTACCTGTTGTTTCATTTGATTCTGCACCAAAGTGGCGTTATCCTTTAAAAGTTGGAGAACTTGTTGTTGATGCTTGATGTGATCTTTCACTGCTTGAATATTTTTCTTCTTGATATGTCCTTCTATCCTGAGAGTTTGAGGAGTGGTAATTTCTTCCAATTCATTACAAGATATGGTCGGATTCATTTCTTGATGCTTGATGTAATCTTTCACTTCTTGAACACTTTTCTTTTTGATATGTCCTTCTATCCTGATAGTTTGAGGAGTGGTAATTCCGACCAATGAATTACAAGATATGGTCGGATTCATTTATTCTTTCTCGATGTGATTTTTCACTTCTTGAACCTTTTTCTTCTTGATATGTCCTTCTATCTTGAGAGTTTGAGGAGTGGTAATTCCTGCCATTGCAATACAAGATATGGTTAGATTCATTTGTTCTTTCTCTAGGGTCGGCTCCCGATGTATATCCTCTTCTTTTGATGTTTCTTGATCCTTTTTGTCATTAGGAGGCCTTTCTTGTACCATCTTTGTCCCACCTTCCTTCAAACCTTCCATGTCTTTCTTCAAATATTCCATGCCTTTCTTCCAATATGCTTTCATACAATTGATATTAGCTTTTATGGCATAGATACAACTATTCCTCTTTTGCTTCTCTAGAATATCATTTACCCTTATAATCAATTTTTGAAAGTCCTCAATGTGTTCTACCATTGAACCCTTTTGTTTGACATTTATCGATTGGCTAAAAAAGGTGTTGCTCTTTGTATCCTCATGATGTGCTATCATTTCCTCTATGAAAATTGACCACGTAACAAGTCATTTACGAGAACAAAGTCCTTTATACCATAAAAATTGATCTGGTTCTAAATATGAAGATGTAATACATACCTTTTGTAACAGTGGCACACCATGTGGATCAAAATATTTATCCATCTGTAGTATCCAATTTATCGGATCTTTGCCATCAAATTTCCTCATCTCGCTTTTTCTTGATTTTAGGAGCTCGATCTTGAAACAATTGTAAATCTGTACTTTTGGATCTTTAAGTTCTGAAATTGCGACCTGCAGTAGCTCTCTATGTCCTCTTTCCAATGCCACCAGTATGATCGAAATTAGATTCTCAAGGGAAGAGTTATGTACAATCTCCCAAGATGGCCTGATTATATACCTTTTCAAAAGAGCGAACTTGTATGAAGTTCCACGTTTCACTGTTTTGACCTTCGGATATGAACAATATACACAGAAAACTATAGTCCGTCCTCTTTATTTAGCTTCTTACAAAATTTCAATCTAATGCTTAGAGAGAAAGTTATGACGATTTTCCCAAGGTCACCTGTTTAAAATGTAATTCAGGAGTCTGCAAAAAACCCAACTTCCTCAGATCATATATCTTAAAATATAGTAAGACAAAATTTGAAATTTGGACCCGAGGTTCAACGTGATTTTTTCTCAAATTTGTTTTCCTTTTAGCTTCTGAAACGTGTAGGTTTTAACCTTGTACAGAAGTTACCTGCATACGAATTCTTAAACAAAGAAAATAAGCAATGCGAGAGCATAACACATAAAACACATATGCACAGAGATTTTCCCCTGGATCCCAAAACCGGGACTACCAGCTTGATTTTTCATTATATTCCTTTCAATGTTACAATACATATTTATACATGCCGAAGCATCCAATACCATGGACCGAAAACCATCACATCCAAAACCATGGACTGAAAACCATAGGTAGGTTCGCCCAACCTAATATAGGGTCCAAAAAAAAAATTTCCCGGGGCGCTGCCCCGGACCTCGTAGAGGGGGGCTACTCGCCCCCCTCAAACCCCCCGGACAGGGGGGCTGCCGCCCCCCCTGTGACCCCCCCGCTACACAGTCGGCACAACGAAGGGGGGGCTCCGTCCCCCCTCTAACCCCCCGGTTCACTACGTAGGTTAGTCGTGGAAAGAATATAACACAACCCAACAATCTCCCATTTGTTGTTTTCTTTCCACAGGGGGCCACAGGAGAGTTTAGTCATTTTTCCACCCCTGAGATGCCCATTGCTTCTCTACACCAAGAGAACTTCTCAGAGCTCACAGATTTTGTCAATGCATCTGCAGTATTCTTCAAAGTGTCCACCTTCACCAGCAACACCTTTTTGTCTTCTATCATATCCATCACAAAGTGATATTGAACATCAATGTGCTTTGTCTTTGAATGATAAGCAGGGTTCTTTGCCAAGAAAATTGAACTTTGGCTGTCACAGTCTATTTTTATAGCTCCATGTACTAACCCCATACTTGAACACAATCTCTGTAACCAAACTGCTTCCTTGCTTGCATGAGTGGCTGCCATGTATTCTGCCTCTGTAGTTGATAGTGCCACTACAGATTGTTTCTTACTCATCCAACTGACTGCACCTCCAAATAAGTTAAACACATACCCACTTGTAGATCTTCTCTGATCCAGATCTCCAGCCCAGTCTGCATCAACAAAGCCATGAATATCCAACACTCTGTCCAATCCTAGTCTTCCTTGGTAGCACAAACCATAATCACTAGTTCCACGCAAATACCTTAAAACCCGCTTCACTGTTGTCCAGTGCTCCTTCATAGGTTTTGACATAAACCTGATCAATACTCCCACTACATGTGCAATGTCTGGTCTAGTACAGACCATTGCATACATCAGGCTACCGACTGCACTTGCATATGGAACATGGGACATGTCCTCTTCCTCTTCTTGTGTCTTGGGACACTGTTCAGCAGATAACCTCACACCTACAGGAATAGGAACCTTCACCGGTTTACTATCCTGCATATTAAACCTCTATAGTATTGTCTCGACATACTTCCTCTGGTTTAACCAGAGCTTCCTCTTTGCCCGATCTCTTTTAATTTCCATGCCCAAAATATAGTTTGTAGCACCAAGATCTTTCATGTCGAATTTGGAGGACAATTGGGTCTTCAAATCTTGGATAATTTCTTTGTCATTTCCAACCAACAACATATCATCCACATACAAGACCAGATAAATAACACGGTCACCATTTAATTTAAAATACACACAATGATCTGCTTTTCTTCTGGAGAAGCCAAGTCCCCGTATAAATGTATCAAATTTCTGATACCACATCCTTGGTGACTGTTTTAACCCATACAAAGACTTCTTTAACTTGCATATTAGTTCTTTCTTACCCTTCACCACAAAGCCTTCAGGTTGCTTCATGTAGATTTCCTCTTCCAAATCCCCATGAAGAAATGTTGTCTTCACATCCATCTGTTCTACCTCAAAATCAAAAGCAGCAGCAACACATAAAAGTAATCTAATAAAAGTTACCTTGGCAACAGGAGAAAAAATATCACCAAAATCAATTCCCGGCACCTGGGAATAACCTTTTGCTACCAACCGAGCTTTGTATCTCTCCACCTTTCCTTCTGCATTTGTCTTCTTCTTGAACACCCATTTGCTGCCAATGGGTTTCCTTCCAGCCGGCAACTCCATCAGATCCCAAGCCTCATTTTTGTGCAAAGATGTCATTTCATCAACCATGGCCTCTTTCCAGAGTTTTCCATCCTCTGAATCCACTGCTTCCTTCACAGTTCTGGGATCATCATCAGTAACAGACAAAGCAAAATTTGAACAGAAAGCAGATGGACTATACCTTTCTGGCTGTCTTCTTTCTCGAACTGATCTTCTCACAGTCGGAGTTTGTGGCTCTTCATCTTCTGATTCCTCCTCTGCTACAGAGTCTGATTCTTCCTCCTTTAGTTCAAACTCTATCTTCACAGGTTCCTTTGGTTGGACTTCATGTTTAATAACATCTTTCACCTCTCTGAACACCACATCTCGACTGTACACAACCTTCCGTGTGATTGGGTTCCAAAGCTTATAACCCTTTAAACCATCCTTATACCCAATAAAGATGCACTTTTCAGATTTACTATCCAACTTGGTTCATTTCTCCTTTGGAACATGTACATATGCATCACATCCAAATACCCTTAGATGTGAAAGAGAGGGTTTCTTACCAGTCCATACTTCTTGTGGAGTCTTATCCTCCAACGCTGATGAAGGTGACCTGTTGACCAGGTAGCATGCAGTATCCACTGCCTCTGCCCAGAATTCCTATCCTAACCCGGCACCACTGAGCATGCTTCTTGCCCTTTCCATCAACGTTTTGTTCATTCTTTCTGCGACTCCATTTTGCTGAGGTGTATATGGAGTAGTCTTCTACCGTGCTATACCACACTTCTTACAGAATTCTTCAAATTCCTTGCTACAAAATTCTCCACCATTATCTGTCCTCAGCACCTTTATCTTCTTCTCTGTCTGATTTTCCACCAGAGCCTTAAATTCTTTAAACCTGTCAAAGACTTCAGATTTCTTCTTAAGGAAATATATCCATGTATTCCTTGAGAAGTCATCTATAAATGATACATAGTACACAGACTTACCCAGTGATGGAACCTTCACAGGTCGAAACACATCACTGTGCACAAGCTCTAATATATGTTTCGTCCTCTTACCACCAGAGGGGAAACTCACCCGATTCTGCTTCCCATATACACAATTTTCACAGAAATCAAAATCCAGAGAGATATTATTCATACCTTCTACCATACCTTTACCATGAAGTATTCGAAGGCCCTTCTCTCCAATATGTCCAAGCCTTTGATGCCACAACATGGTCTTCTCTCGAGAGACCACTAGATTTTCTACTCCATTTTCAGGAACCATAGAACTATTGCACCCATCAACAACAGTGCTACCTTGCAGCTTGTACAGAGTTCCAATCCGAACTCCCCGCATCAATATCAGTGCTCCTCGAACCATCTTGCAGGTATCTTTCTCGAACACTATCTTTACACCTGTATCATCCAACTTGCTTATAGAAATCAGATTTTTGGTCAATGCAGGAATATGCAGAACACCCGAAAGTGTTCTAACCCTTCCACCTTGCAACTTCAACTTTACTTTTCCGCGACCAATGATTCTAGCCTTCCTATCATCTCCTAAGAAGACATCACCACCATCATATTTCTCATACTCACAGAACCACTCTCTATGGGGAGTGAAGTGAAAGGATGCACCTGAGTCAATCAACCATGCCTCATGATCTACATGTGTACTTGAAGAATCCAAGTACACATCCCCACCTTCATCTGAGGTGGTTTTCGCCTCTGCAAAAGGAGCATCATCAGATCCCTTTCCTTTATCAGGAGCTTTAGATTTACAATCCCTTCTGAAGTGCCCTTCCTTTCCGCATTTCTAGCACACCACCTTTATAGGTTTTCCTGGAGATTTAGATCTCCCTCTAGATTTAGATCTCCCAATCGATGACTTATTTTTGTTTCTGTTCTGGGACCGTCCTCGTACAGACAAGGCATCACCATTCTGGTTGTCCATATTTTTCCGTCTCATCTCCTCCGTCAGCAAGGCTGAGACTATTTCATCAAACTGTAAAGCAGTTGCATTGCTACCTATTGCAATAACCAGACTATCCCACGAATCTGGTAGAGAACACAATAGACTAATGCACTTATCTTCATCTGAAATTTTAATATCAACAGATGATAACTGACTTACCACAGTATTAAACGCATTCAGATGCTTTGTCACCGAGTTTCCATCTTTCATCCTCAGGTTATACAGTTTTTTTTATCAAGAACAGTTTATTCACCAGAGACTTAGATTGGTACAAAGTCCCTAACTTGTCCCACAAAGCCTTCGTCGTAGCTTCCCCTGATACATTCAGCAATACTGAATCTGAGACACACAATCGTATTGTTCTCTTTGCCTTCCGATCCAACTTCTTCCATTCTTCATCGGTCATTCCCGTTGGTTTAGTACCCGGATCTACCACGATCCACTGATCTTTATCCACCAACAGATCCTCCATCTTGAGTTTCCACAACTCAAAACTCTGACCATTGAACTTCTCAATCTCTATCTTTCCACTGCTTGCCATCTTCTTTCACCACCAGAATCGATCTTGCAGATCTCCCACTGAACAGGGTCTACCACAGGCCCGAGCAAAAAAAACCCCTCAGCAACAAAGGCGTCCCCTTGAAGTCAAAATAGCTCCGATACCAAATGTAGGTTTTAACCCTGTACAGAAATTACCTGCATACGAATTCTTAAACAAAGAAAATAAACAATGCGAGAGCATAACACATAAAACACATATGCACAAAGATTTTCCCCTGGATCCCAAAATCGGGACTACCAGCTTGATTTTTCATTATATTCCTTTCAATGTTACAATACATATTTATACATGCCGAAGCATCCAATACCATGGACCGAAAACCATCACATCCAAAACCATGGACCGAAAACCATAGGTAGGTTCGCCCAACCTAATATAGGGTCCCAAAAAAAAATTTCCCGGGGCGCTGCCCCAGACCCCGTAGAGGGGGGCTGCTCGCCCCCCTCAAACCCCCTAGACAGGGGGGGCTACCGCCCCCCTTGTGACCCCCCCGCTACGTAGTCGGCACAACGAAAGGGGGGCTCCGCCCCCCCTCTAACCCCCCGGTTCACTACGTAGGTTAGTCGTGGAAAGAATATAACACAACCCAACAAAACGCCGCAGAAAATTAGTTATAGTGAAAATTCCACAATGACTTGTTTTGAGTAGCAAAACCCTAGAATCCAAAGTTCTAATACCAAATGTTATGAAATTAGCTCACAAAAAGATAGAAAAGATAGATGAATGCCTTAGAAATAAGCCTCTTCGAGGGGGCAACCTCCTTTACATTACACAAATGACAATTCTTGGATGATACAAATGACAAGACCTCCTTTCTATGTATATGAGTATAAGGGGTCATAATAAATCAGAGCCGACATAACAATAATAATGTAACGGAAAAATAATAACAATAGTGGGCTTCTATGGGCACAATAATAACAATATGGGGACTACATGAGCACAACAATATAATAAGGGGGTTGTACTAATTACAATAAGGGGTTACACTAGCAGTATAGAGACCTACCACCAACCCTAAAAAATAACTCCATCAATCTAAGGAAGCTTTATAGCTCTAGAATCTCTTATCTCCGCAATAAAGGAGGAATCCAAGCAATACATTTGTAACTATTTTCTTCCTTTCTTCTTCTTCTTCTTTTTTTTTTTTTTTTTTTTTTTTGAATAAAGACTAATTCTATTAAGATAAGAAGAGTATAGTACAATCAAGCTTGCATGCAAGCGAAGCAGAAAAGCAAGGGAGCCAAAGGAGAGAGGCTCCACCTTGCTCCGAGGCGAAGAACCAAGAGGGCTATAGAGAGCACGGAATAACAAAAACTAGAGTTAAGCAGAGAGAACTAACCTGAGGGGGCAGTTACTATCACACGACTTTTTTTTCCTTTTTTCTTGCTTACTTTGACCCATACAGTGGAGTTTGGCTGAGCCGAAACAAGTTGAAGACTATTCTGCCCTGGCGGCGGAATATCCTTATCAGAGTCTGAGGACGAAGTAAAATGAGAACGTTTCTGAGATATCTGAGAGACGGAGGGGTTTGCCGGATCGTCCAAGGGAGCTTCCAGCGGAATCTCAACGTTCTGCCCATCTGCTACAATTTCCTCCTCATCCGAACTGGAGGAATCTGAATCGTCCATAGGGGGGGGAGGCACACAAGGATTCCAACTTTTGGACTTGGGCTTGCGCTTCAGATTCTTCTTTTTGTCGAGGTACTGGGAACAGGAGCTTTGGAGGTGTCCTGTTTGATGACAATGGCGGCAACGGAAGGCTGTATTCTCATAATCCAAGGTTTGAGTCCAATGAAAATCTCCATACTTGAGATTAATCTGATCCGGGAGTCCTCTGCTAATATCTATTTCTGCACAGATTCTACCGTAGGTGAAGAGCCCATTTGCCTTCCGAGTAGAATCTACAGCCAGATAGCGTCCTAAAGTGTCTGCAATGGCTATGAAGACAGAGACATGCCATAGATGCGCCGGAAGGTTCGGGAGCCTGACCCAAATGGGAATTTTGGTGATAACAGCTGTAGTAGGGTCGAAGTCTGGAAACCAAGGAGTAAGAAAAAGCCCAGCCGAGCCCCAGAACCAAGGTCCTCCCGTTAAGGCCTTCTGGTAATCTTCATTTAGGTCAAAAGCCACAATGAAGAATCCTTTTGAACATAAGTATATCTGGCATTTTTTAGTCCAATTGGTATGGATCCATTGGTATAGATCTGATGTGCGAGGCCATAGCCCATTAAATCTGCATACAAGTGTGGATTCTGCAAAAAGCTGATAGCGATCATCAATCCCAGGATGGGAGAGATTGATGGAAGGAATGTCCTCTGATTTGTCTACCAGAAAAGGCTTTGGAGCCTCAAATGGATGGCCTGCTGTTGAAGACTTAGGCAACTGAGCATGGACAACGTCTTTATATGAAAACGTCTTAGCAGAGGAGGACTGCCCAACAGCTCCCCCTCTCAATCGAAGAGTAAGAGTAATGGATGCATTTCTTTTAATGCTATAGAAAGACAGAGGGAGAGAATCCTCAAGTTGTTTACCTTCATGGAGAAGTCGTTGAGCTGCAGAGGGTATCCCCAACTTGAGATCCAGAGCATTCTTGAGGTTCTGCACTAAATCCGACGAGTTCACCCAATGAAGCTGAGTTTTGCCGGAGATAAGCCTGATCTGGATCTGAAACGCGGCAGAAGGATCAGGGTTCTGCTTTCCTTTGCAGATCCAAGTCGAGAGTCGGCTGGAGCATTGAAAGGCCTTCTTCCCCTGAACTTGTCGTAGGGGTTTGTGAGGAGAAGAGGAGAGAGTCCGAAGACCATTGAATCTGTCAATGCGATCCACCCAGAAGAGCTTCCAGACAATGCGTCCAGGTAGATCCAGGACACGTAAAAAAAACTGAAGATCTAGAACAGAGGAATGGCTGTTTTGGGGGGACAGAGAGGGCAATGGAAGGAATGAGCAGCCTTCCAGAATAGAGACTTTCTTCCCAAGAGCCTCCGCCTGAGAAAAGACGATAGAATAATCGGCGCGCTCATCCTTGGCCTCTGCGTTTGCATTCTGATGGAGGCGGCTGGTAAGAGATGCGGCAGCTGAGGTCCAAGATCTCGCAGATGTAATGCCGGGAGCAGAGCAAAAGAGGGCTAGGGTAGCTTTCAGAGAGTGATTGAAAACCTGCATATCAGCAAAAAAAAGAGAAAGGAGATGATAGTCCCGTAATCCTGGACTGAAACGCGCGTCTCCAGCTTCGAAATGGCAAACCAGAGGCCAGACGGCAGCCGAGGGCGAGGCAGCGACGACGGTAAAGCTAGGGTTCATCTTCGGCACCGAGGGCTTATTTCGTAGCAAACAGGAATCAATTTTTGCAATACATTTGTAACTTACCAAGATGCTTGAAATATTTTTTTTCATAGAGTAATACCTAGTCTCTGATAAAGAAGGAAATTTTCTTTATATGTCTATCATGTCAAGCCTTTTGTCATTCTTTCTCAATAGTTTAATGGAAATATGTTAAGAAACACTCCTTGTCTATCTCCCACAATTCCTGCAGTTGTTCTCCAGTAGATTCATCATCAGACATTTTGGTAGGTTGAGCGATAGAAATATTCAAAACAATAAACTTAGTTGGTACTACAACTCCTCGTCCATAAACAAGATGGAATGGTGTGTATTTATGCAATCATTTCATAGTGGTACAATAAGCCCATAGAGTAGTCGGAACTCACTCATCGCAATCAGCTTTGTTCACATAATAAACTTTAGTAAGCCCCTTTTCCAAAATTTTGTTAAAAGCTTCAACCGTTCCATTTTTTGCAGATGATATGGGCAAATTTTGTGATGTTGGATCATAGTAGTGTAGCAATCGTCTCATTAATGAAGTGTGACCCTCCATCACTAGTAAGGCTCCTTGGAAAACCAAATCTAGTGATGATATTTTTGAATATAAATCTTACAGTAGTGCTGATAGTACAATTTTTGACAAGGGTTGCTTCATCCCAATGGGTTAAGTATTCAGTTGTGGTAATATTGTATCAAGCATGAGAGTGTCGCGTAGGAGGGTTGATGGGCCCCACATAATCATTAACCCACTTTTCAAATACTTTCAAATACTGAACATGATGAAGTGGGAGTTCATCATGATGCAATGGTCACTCAACTCATAGGAAAAAAACACATTTCTTGGCATATTCTTTTACATCTCTATACAAAGTAGGCCACCAGAGTCTTACTTGCAACACTTTTCTTTCAGTTGTTTTTCCTCCAACATGCCCTCCCTCAATCCTAAAGTGACATTCCCGCAAAACACTTTCTTTTCATGATCCAAAACACATCTGTGCAAAAAGTGATCATCCCCATTTTGTAAAACTAACCTGCAATAAGTTGATAATCCATGACACGTACCACCATATGCTTCTTCTAAGTTTTTGTATAACTATCAACACATTTTCTAGTAGATAGAGATAATTCTTTACCTTCCAAATAGTTTGGTATTACTTCAATCCAAAACAAGTCTGCAGCAAGAAATTGGTCATCCACTAATCTTCCTGCTTCACCATATTCTAAGTTAGAAAGGTGATCTGGGCCCACATTAGATCAACCTGGTTTGACAATAACTTTAAATGAAAAATCCTAAAATAACAAAATCCATCGACATATTCTTCCTTATAAAATATGTTTATTAACCAGGTACTTTAGAGTAGTGTCATTAGTAAAAAAATTAAAAAGACCTCCTAAAATATAATGCATGAATCTCTAGAGAGAATACACTATGACAAGAGCTTCTTGTTTTGTGATCATGTAATTCTTCTCAGCAGTGGAGAGCTTGCTACTAGCAAAGTAAATGGGATGATCCAAATTACATTCTCATAGTTGTGCTAATTAGATAGCACCCAAGGTAATACTAGATGTGTCTATATGAACATGAAATTCCTTGTTCCAATCTGGATAAACCATAATTGGATCACTCGCAATTTTCTCTTTCAGTGTGTCAAATGCGGTGCCACATTCATTAGTCCATATAAAACACTGTACTTTCTTCAAAAATTTCTTCAATGATGCAATAATCAAACCATAGTTGCGATAAAACGATGATAATAACATGTATGTCCCAAGGTGGATTACAACTCCTTAATGATTGTTGGTGGAAACATATTTATAATTATCGACACTTTGACATGATCAACAGAAACACCATCTTTAAAAACAATATGTCAAACCAGAGTACCAAAGGGAACAACACAAATGCATTTCTTCAAATTTAATGAGATCTACAATTGTCGACACTAATCAAAAATCACCTGTAATAAACTAGAATGCTTCTTTACGAGGTTGCATACTGTCCAATCATACATTTTTATATACTTCCAGGAATTTATGAATATAATGTCTAAAAGTAGCAATAACAATTCTAGAGAATATAACTAGAGCATTTTTTAGACCAAATGGCATGAAGTGGTAAGCATAAGAACCCCATTTAGTTGTAAAATTAGTCTTCCTTTTCTCTTCTTCTGCAATGCAAACCTAATGGTACCCAGAAGAGCCATCGAGGAAGGAATAAGCTTTATTGCATGCAACATTCTATATTACCTCGTCACCTAAGGAGTAGGAAACAGATCATGGATACAAGCATTATTAAGGCTTTTGTAATCTACCAAAACTCTGATATCATCTGAATCCTTTTTGTCTTAAATACTAATAGGGCCAATCGATTCTTCTTCATCAATAGGGAATATGAGACCAGCAACCAATATCTTGTCAATTTCTTTCTTTAATTTTTCTTTAACCCATGAATTCAATCAATAAGACCAATGTTTAACTGGTCTTACACCAGGCTTTAAAATAATCTTCATTTTTCTTAGATCTACTTTGATTCCCTTAAGCTTTGAGATTGATGTTGGAAACAAATCTTCATATTCTTTTAATAGATCAAAAATTTCTTTTGTAGCTTGCTCGTCTCAATAATCACCAATGGAAGATAACTTAGGATTTTCTTCAGTTCTAATATTATGTTTCCACAACTTCAAAGGCTTCAAATGCAGAGCATATTTTATAGGATAATCATTTAGATTTTTCTCTCCTTCGAACTCCTTGAAAGACAAATGCCTCAAATCTTCTAAATCATCTTCATTCGAGTCTTAATTAACTTTTCCACAAGCAACGACCTCATGAAACCCAGACTCATGAGTGTTCAAAATTCCTATGAATACTAAATCCGTTAACAAGCTTCCCTATAGGAAACAATACTCTTTTTATTTCTTTTAAGGCCTATGCTATTTTGGCATCCTCATACGAAAAATAAAAATCACTGCATAACTGGGCTATCAATGAGTACGAGTTAGTTGTTTGTCTCTTCATCTCTTCCTTCAAGTACAAATCTTGTGGAAGTGTCCCCAATGTGTGGATAAATTGATGCACCCACATATCTACATGAAGTATCGCTTCAGTCCACATGACATTGCAAGTCTGAATATGCTTATGTCAACTAGTATATATTTTGTATATATGTATTTTAATTGAATGTTTCTTTAGAGAAACAAACTAACATAAAAAAACAAACTTAACTAACTCCTAGTCTTGAAGATGAGTATAATGAGTTCCCCACCATCGTTGGTGTTACTTGGGGGGAAACATCCATTAAAGGAATATTTTGTGTTTCTTCAATCTTCAAATCAATTTCATTAATAAAATTAACAATTGAGCCTATACCCTTAAAAGTTGGAAAATAACATACCTTGGTATTAATCCAGTGAACATAGCAAACAATTACACAATGATTTGAATGCAACACATGATCTCCCTATTTCCAATCATCCAATGGAACATCTAAACGAACTTCTATGTTTTGAATGCTTCTCCAACTAATGGAACCATCTGCTATAGTATTTATATAGTCATCTCATTTTCCCACAGTGAGCTTATATAATTGATCCAAAAGATTAGGTTCTTCTCTGTCATCTACAAGTTGTGTAAACCTTGGACATTGATAAGGATCTAGTGGTTGTATAACTTGAACTCCATCTATTTCAAAGGTCATTGTTTCCCACTTAAGTTTAGAAACAACATAGTCTCAAATGCCTAATATATTCCTAATAGAGCTAGATATAGATCTTTAGTGCCCATGATATCTATAACTTTGAAATATGCATATGTTTTTACCCCTGCGATATCAACTTCAACATCCTCAAGGTGTCTAATGGGAAGGATACAATATTGATTAGCCATTTGTAATTGAATCGAGGAAAACACTAACTTTGGTTTTCCTAATGCCTCCCAAGTCTTTCTTGGTAAAATATTAACATTAGGCCCCAGATCCAGCATGGAATATTTAATATAAAATCTTGTAATTTGATCATCAACACAAAATTATCTCCCCATTCTTTTGTTCTTCTTGTGGAAACATCTTGAGTGTTGTTCAAGAAGGTTTGTAGAAATCGGTCTGTCTGAATTTTTTCTATCTTTAACAATTGCCTTGAGCTTCTTCTGCAATTGTCTAGATAATTGCTCATCATTCATAATCTGCAAAACTAATTCAAACCATTCCATAACAACCTTAAATGTTTCGTGGAAAAATCTGGCACTCCTGATTTACATCTGCTCTTGTCATTCTGCAAGAGGACTATAGGAAGAAACCAATTGTTAAAAATTTTAGTTGCATCCCTATAACATCCTTTTTGTTGATTAGGATCATAAGACCTCTTAGGTGATGTAAGTTTTTTTGGCTAGTTGTTCAGAGATTTCTGTGTTTTCTCTAGTCCTTTTCCCTCCTCTAGTAATTATATTGATGTTAGGAATTAAGGTTGGTTCAGGCCCTCAAGTTTTTGCATTGAAATTTTTTCCTCTTTGTTGGTTATACTCTTCCCAACGATCGATCAATTCAAGGAAATCTTCGATTGTGTGTGGATTTACTCTACGCTGGGAGCACCATGAAGTCCTAGACAATGGATAATCATGGGAAACATTTCCCTCTTAATCACAGTTATAGAAATGGACCATACCTCTTTCTCTATTTCTTCATTCCCTTGGATTTCCTCCTTCTCCTCAAGGAGCTTCATTAACACTAAATGTAGTGTGATCAAGGTGATTGACCAAAGCATCCAAATATTTTCACTAATCTATATGATGCATCGGGGAACCAAATAATTCACAAAGCATATTATCTTTGTGACATTTGAGTATTTCTATGAAATGGGACAAAGATGAGGTGGATGGACATAACTACAAAAAATCCCACAATAGTCATTTACATATGTACCTTGTTGGTTGGGGAACACATGAAATTGAGTATGTCCTTGATATATATCATTTGTAGCATCCTACGCAACTCAAATAGTAGGTAAAGGTGGCATTGATACCATAGGTATAGTAGACAACCCCATACCCCTCAATCGTTGACACTCTGTGGCGTGATGACCTTCAACATGGCAATTAGTACACCAAACTTGAAGTCGCATTGCTTGTGCATCATGCATATCCTTTACCCACTATGTTAAATAATCAATCTGGTGTTATATTCCCACGATGGTAGGATCACTAGAAGTGACACCTCCCCTGTGTTCATGAGGATACCCCACCATAGCTTCAATCTTCATAGCTTGTTCAACTGAATCTTGCAACATATCAATCTTTTATTTCATTAAGGGGATTTGAGTTAATGACAACAAAGCTTTAATGAAACTGTCTCTTTGGTGATTGAGATCAATCAAGTAACTTAATTTACCAATTGCATCTTTAAATTGCTGCATGCATTCTCATGCAGTTTCTCCCTCCCATTGTTTAATATTCCACAATTTAGATAACCCTTGTTGATTCATTTGATGGAGTTTAAATTCTTGGATAAATTATTGTTTAACTTCATCTAAAGTTGGATTCTAGTGTAATGTAGACAACTTGATTAGCCATATGAGTGCCCTATCTCTCAAAGTAGTTTGGAACTCAATGAGCTCAGTAGCATCTAACATATGTCTAGCCCTTCATATGGCTTCACACATATACCAATGTTGTTTAACATCGTCATCACCTCATCCAAAAAATTCAATACATCGAATGAATAAACATGCTATGTTGCCAACCATTATAAAATCACTAGGCGAAATCAATATAAATCCTTGTGAACAAGTTGTAAATATCCTGAGGAACTTAATTGGGAACCACCACCAAAACCACTAGAATTATCGGTTGTATACGCATTATAAACTTTATGAAATTTTAAGGTCTTAACTAGCTTTGAAATAAAATAAGCAGGATTCTTATAAAGTACTAGGGAGATGTTAGGGAAGGTACTACCTGTGTTGTTAACCAGTAAATTGTTACTTGCGGGAGATACATCATCTTCATAAAATAGTATGTGCATCACAAAATGCATCTCATCGCCATGAGGAGTGTTATGGTTTAAGAATTCAACTGATCGTCTTGATACCTACGACGTCTTCACTCCCTCTAATTCATGGTGGAATCCATTGCTTCCCTCCATCTTTTTGATAACACTACTTCCAACACCTACTATTTGTCTAGAATTCATTCCACTACCAACTTTTGAACTCAACTCTGAACTACTTGGTCCCTCTATCTGTAGCTTCAGACTATTAAACACCTCTCCTATTAGATGTAACTCTCTCTATCATCTCTAAATTTCATGTAACTTTTGTCCTCGCCACTCATAATCTATTTGTGTTCTTCTACTCGCTCTTAAGTCTCGAGCCCTCCATGAATCATCTGCATCGATCACAACAAGTATTCATCTTCTGCAACCAGGTAGCATCTCTTCCCTTAACCCTACCCCCAATACTTAGGGTTTTAAGTTGTCATATTATTTTCTTGAAAGGGAAGAAAGTTTTCTTCTACCATCATAATTTTAATCCACGGAGGGATTCCTTTCAATAGTCTTCCCTGCAACCTGTACTTGAACTTTGCTTCAGCTTTGGAAAAATATTAGTGATATTACACAACATATTCAATGATATAACTTTCTAGAGTTTCTTGCACCTAGAAGTAAATAGCCTCGATCAACTAAGGTTCCAACCTATGCAACTCAGCTAGATCAGTAGTATTCCAAGTTCAACGAAGTCTAAGACAATTTCCAAATCCCACTTTTATCTGCAATTGATGCAACTAGTTATGAAGCTCTTCAGGAAACTTGTACCAAAATATTTTTTACTGATCACATGCTAGTTTTCCATATAAAATCTCTTCCTTGACCCACTCTAAATTCTTTTGTCGTAATTGAGCCTGTTGTAAAATAAATCACTAATCCTAAAGGTATCCTCTAAGAATCCTTGGCACCGTGATCTAGATCTCTTTAAAATACTTGAGGTATCAACAATAGAACTATCTTTTGGCACAAAATTGAACATTTTTGGATCCAAGGTTCCATCTCTGGTTTCCAACAAACGAGATCTATTGCAGTCTAGTGAAACACCAACCCTTTCGTTCCTTTGCGAGGGTGAAACGTCTCACCTGAGGTGTGTTGATACAATTAAAATAGTAGGGATCAAGAAATAGTTTCCAAGATCAACTTATCATGTAGAAGGTTCATTGCTTAAATAATTATATATCAATGAAATAAATCTTTAGAAACTATTGTGCAAGCAAAATAAATACATCTGCAGTAATGAATACTGAAGAACCAACAACATGTAATATACAGAAAATTTTAAAAGGCCATAACCAGATCCATCATTCCATAACTCAAAAGAGAACATTATCCCGAAACAATTTATTTCAATAATATAAACAGACCATTACACTAAAGGTATATATTAGAGTTCAATATCTCTCAAGACCAAATAACAAAGCAGGGCTCACTGCAGATAATTCCACAGTTTATACATGGTTACAGAAATTATATCTTTAATCCAATAACATGTCGGCATAGTTTGAGAAGAACATGTTTGCTTTCTTCTTGTCCTTTGATGGCATTTTTACAAGGCATCAAAATGCACATTTTGTTTGCCCTGTCAACTACCATAAATAAATTGTCATGTCCCTTCCGTGTTGTTGTTAACCATCTAGAAAATCCATAGAAACATTTTCCAAGGCCTAGCGGCTATTGCTAAGGAATGGTATAGAAATTATTTCCTATTACTTGGCTTACTTGTAAAAAAAAGTATGCATCCTCTAATATATTGTGTTATAGGTTGCTTGACATACCTTTGTAACTTAGCAATTGTCTTCCCAATACAAAAATTTACTACAACATTGGAGGTGTGAACTTCTTTAATAAGCTACAATATTTCACGTTTAAGGACACATAGATTATCTAGCTTATAGAGTAACCCATTCTGAAGATAATATTTAGCCATGTTATGATCTTCTTATACATGAATTTGGCCTTACAGCTGCTAACACACCTCCTTGAAGTCCTCATCTTCTAGGTATGTCTCTTAGTATGCATCATGGGTGATCTAGGTGGATATTGGTGGCCACCCGCCTATTCAACTTGGACCCCCACCATTGTTTCTTTTAGTTTCTCAGTTTCCTTAATTGTAGCACAATTTACTACTTTTGGCATTTTTTTGGGTCGTGAACTTCCAGAGCCGTTTTGAGGCCCTAAAAGATGTTGTTTTTTGAAAATGAGAAAACATGAGTGCTTGAATCTCGTTTGCAGTCGAAATTTATAATCCTCGAATAGATATTTCTAACAAGGTATCGTGTGTGTCAAATAAAGATCGTATGCCAAAGTTACGACCCCGCAAATTTGATGTACCAATTTACCCCAGTGGGGCCCAGAGTTTTGGCACTTCATCTCCTAGGGTTAGGATTTTGGATGTTTAGGGTTTTCCATTGTTTCTCAACAATTAATAGGCCTTTGAGCCTCATTGTAACACAATTTTTATTTATTTAATTTTTAATTCATTTATTTTTATTTTTTTTGTTACATCTTTGTGTTTATGTTTATATATGTATTATGTTGCATTCCTGTATAAGTCTGTATTAGTGGTATCAGAGTGATCTACTCTTTCTATGTTTTTCTTTACATGTCCCCAATGAGGTAAAAGTATAAAGAGTTAGGGCTCGAACTGGTTGAAACTTTCCAATACCATCCTCTCAAACCCCGATGACCTTCCATGGTGGAAGAAAATAAAGATGAGGGAGCAAGAGATCACTTCAAAATATTGCTCAAAGAAGACCTCAAGTGACAGAGGAAGGTGATGATGGACAACTTTGCCCAGATCCTTTGGCGGATGCACACAGGTGACGCATCTTCATTTGGTAGCCGCTCTGGAGGCACCACTCCCTTCAAGGTACAAGTCAACTTTGATATTCCCATATTTGAAGGCTAGATAGAGGCAGACGTGACAGATAGACAATTAAATCTATTAGAAGGGTATTTTTCAGCTCATGATTTTTCCAATAGGGAAAATATTACTTTTGCACTCCTCAAAGTTCCCCCCATGATAAGGACTGGTGGGAAACCTACTATGAGTAGAAGGATGAGAGGGAACCCTCACTATTTTTAGTCACACCCACTTGGAACTCTTTCCGAAACGTCATAAAGGAGCAGTATTACCCTATTGGGAGTTATGAAGATAAGTACATAAAATGGACCACACTATGGCAGGGAAGGGACCAATATGAGCTAGAGTTCACAAATATTTTTCATAGCCTTCACATGAAGTTGGGTATTAAGGATTTTGAGCGGCATCTGGTACTCAAGTACCATGGTTTTATGCACGAGTAAATCCAATATGAGATGGAGTTCCTAGATATATCCTAGCTTGACACCGCCTACCAATACGTTGTCAACATTTAACATAAGTTTAAACAGATGAAGCAAGACTTTGGACCTATGAATCAAAGCAAGGGAAATGTACACCCAAACCGCAGAACAAAGAACAAAGCCAAGGCAGGGTTACCCAGGACAACCTGTAAAAAACATAAGCAAAGTACAACACCACGAAGATGAAGAAGGACACAGGAAAGTGGTGTGAGTTCCATAAGAGCCTTACTCATAATACAAGTGAGTATTGAGCCAAGCAGTCATAGTGGGTGAGCCAAAGGCTTCAGAATCAAATGCATTTTCCAACTATGAGTCAGAACCTGACAAGGGGAATGAAAAAGGGAAGCAGATTATTGATACGGAACCCAACGCCACTATTGCCACCACCAAGATCTAGAAGATTGAGCTCGAATATCCATAGGAGGGGGAGTGTCTCTTCCACTCAAGGATGTGGGTGAAAGGTTCACCGCTGCAATTCATTGTCGACAATGGGAGACAAAAGAATCTCACCTCAGGAAAGGTTGTGAAGTAGTTGGGCCTAACGACCACACCACACCCGCAGTCGTACACCATCAGGTGGCTTCAACAAGGATGAGATCTCTGCATTAGCCAGCAATGTTGCCTTCCCTACAACATCAAGCCCTTCACAGATGAGGTATTGTGTGATATTTCTCCTCTTGAAGTTTGTGATGTATTACTAGGCCAACCATACTTGTGGAAGTGTCATGTTGTATATGAGTCGAGGCCTCTCACTATTATGATTTCTTTGGGTAATAATTTATACAAGATATCGAAGGTAGCCCCACCTACTTCCATCTCTTTGATCTCTGCTAAGAAATGTAGTAAGATCATCTCCCATACTGGGAATTTTTTTTCTTTCTGATTCACTCTCAAAGTGAGGGGAATATCTTGTCCACATCCATGAACCCCGAGAAGGGTTCCTCCATGAAACCGAAGTAGGTGGATATAGTCATGGAAGAATATAGGGATATATTCTCCTCATCCACAGGGATACCTTTGCACTGTCAGGTCAAGCATTCGATTGATTTGACTCTCAGAGTACCTCTACCCAATCAGCTAATATATCACCACTCCATTCTGGAAAATGAAGAGATTAAGCAGAAAATCCAGGAGTTTCCGCAAAAAGGGCATATCTGACCAAGTTCCTCGCCTTTTGGGAGCCCGATTGTACTTGTAGAAAAGATGGATGGGACTTGGAGGCTCTGCATTGATTATTGGGCACTAAACAAAATCATTGTTAGGAACACGTATCCAATCCCACGAATTGATGACCTTCTGGGCCAACTTCAGGAGGCCAAGTATTTCAACAAGATCAATCTCAAGTCTGGCTATTACTAGGTTCCAATAGAGCCCAAAGATGTATGGGAGACTTCCTTCAAATCCAAGGAAGGCCTTTTTGAATGGTTGGTTATGCCCTTTGGGTTGAAAAATGCCCTTGCTACTTTTATGAGGCTAATGGATGACATATTGCGGCCCTTCACTGACTCATTCATGGTTGTTTATATAGATAACATCCTCATCCTCAACAAGAGTTGGGAAGAACACTTGCAACACATTCAACAGGTCCTTCAAACCCTGCGGCAGCACAAACTATGTACCAACATGGAGAAATGCACCTTCGGCATGAGCCAGGGCTAATATCCGGGATACAACATAGATGACCGAAATGTGCATGTGGATACAACTAAGATCCAATTCATTCAAGATTGGCCAACCTCGACCACTCTAACAGAGCTTCGCAACTTTCTAGGCCTTGCAAATTTTTATCGGAGGTTCGTGTTGAGATTCTCCCATATCACTTGGCCTTTGAGCCAGACTACCAAGGATGGGGCAAAATAAAAATTTTCTTGGTCTGAGTCCCAGCAGAAGTCATTCATTGAGTCGAAGTATTGTCTCTACTCTGCATCAATACTCACAATTCCAGACTTGTAGTAGCCATTTGAAATTGAGACAGACACCTCCGACTATGCTATTGGTACAATCCTCACCCAACATGGGCACCCAGTGGCCTATCATAGTGAGACACTTTCCGATACAATTCAGAAGTACCCCACCTACGATAAAGAGATACATTCCATCGTCTAGGCTTGTTGACAATGGAAGTATTACAATCATGGGACGGAGACAGTAATCCACACTGATCACCAACCGCTTCAGTTTATATAGACACAAGGGAAGTTGCAGAACCATCGTCATCAAAATTGGTCTACATATCTTCAAAAATTCAACTTGAACAATAAATACAAAAAGGGAAGTTCCAATTATGTTTCTGATTGCCTTAGCTGGCCCCCAATTGCATCACTGACTATTGTTCTCAACTCTTGTGGCAATGAGACCTCTGGATGGCAACAAATATACAAAAATGATCCAGAGTTCGCTTCCACATACCAAATGCTAGTAGATGGAAAGCAAGTTCCTAGTTTCCACCTCTAGAATGCATTATTATGCTACCTGGGCCACCTTTGTGTTCCTTCAAGCGAGCATTCCAAGAAGATTTGGGAGGCGCACTACAGTTGGGTCGCAAGACACTTTGGTGTGGAGAAAACTGTGGTTGTACTACAAAATTAATTTTATTGGCCAAAACTCCGACTGGATGTTGGGAAATATATCAGATCCTGCACTTCCTGTGCCATCGCCAAGCCAACCATCAAGAACTAAGGCCTACACACTCCTCTTCCTACTCCCATCTAGCCTTGGGAATCCATCTCCATAGAGTATATGTTTGGCCTCCCTTCTACCAAGCATGGTAATGACTTTGTATTCATGGTCATGGACAGATTTTCTAAGATGGCTATATTCGTGGCCTGCAAGAAGAGTATTATAGTAGAGGACACTACCAAACTCTTCTTTGAACGAGTGTGCGTACATTTTTGGATCCCGCAGACCATTATATGAGATCAGGATAGCAGGTTCCTTAGCACATTTTGGGGAAGCCTCTAGACACTATTGGACACCAAGCTCACCAAGTCGACTGCATTCCATCCCAGACTGATGGCTAGAAAAATTTCGTCAATAGGATGATAGTGCACATACTCCACATGTACAACTCCAAGCATCCACAAACCCAGTATGAGAGTCTTCCCTATGTGCAACATAGTTATAACATAACTCTCCATAGCTTGACTAGTCGTAGTCCCTTTTAAGTGCATCTAGGATTTCAACCATTGAATCTGATAGATGTTTCCATGCCTCATGTAATTACATATACAAAATCCACACATGTACTATCCAAGGTTGATACAGAAACTAAATTTATTGAACGCATCAAACACGTCTGCAAGTAAGTTCATGAAATCTTGGAGAAGTCCAATGCCAAGTACAACCAATGACATGATCAACATCGGGTTCTAGACAAGTTTCAGGTGGGCAACAAAGTTTGCTTGCATTTGCAGAAATAACACCTTACCATAGCCCATCGGAAGCTCAACCCACTCCAATATGTGTCTTACACCATTACCAAGGTTATGGGAGGCAATGCTTTTGAGCTAAGCATTCCCTCATTCCTTGCCCTGCACCTAGTGTTCAATGTGGACCACCTTTGACCATACTTTCCACCATTACTAGATACGTCATACATAGAAGAACAACTCACACCAATATATCTAAACTTGGACTGCATGGAATAGGCCACAATTGATCAGATCATGGATACATAAATAAAAAACACTCACTAGCAAAAGATCCAACTTTATCGGGTTATAAAAGTTGGCTAACTCCTACCCCAAGGCAAGTAGCTCACCAGGGACCAAGTTCAACAGAAGTTTCCCCATCTCATGGAGCCACTCAACGCAATGGGGACCAATGCTTCCTAATGGAGGAGGACTAATCCAAATGTATATTGGTGGTCACTCTCCTATTCCACTTGGACCCCCACCATTGTTTCTTTCAGTGTTTTAGTTTCCTTAATTGTAGCACAATTTACTATTTTTGGTAGTTTTTCCGATTGTGAACATCCGGATCCGTTTTGAGTCCCCAAACGACATTTTTTTGGAAAACGAGCAAACCTGAGTTTTTGAATCATGATTTTAGTTCCAATTTAAATTCCTCAGATATATCTTTCTAACGAGGTATCGTGGGCGTCAAACGGAGATCATATGCCAAAGTTACAACCCCATGAAGTTGATGTACCAACTTACCCCAACGGGACCCATAATTTTGGCACTTCATCTCCTAGGGTTAGTTTTTTGGATGTTTAGGGTTTCCTGTTGTTGCTCAACAATAAATAGGCCTTTGAGCCTCATTGTAACATGGTTCAGAGGCATGTAGCCGCAACATATCTTCTCAGAGATAAGCTGCCATCACTCGAGCTAGTTTATTTACATTCTGTATGTAAGCATATTTCAGTTCTTTCATATTAATGAAATGAAGTTTTCTTCCTGTTGCATCTTTGTGTTTATGTTTATATATGTATTATGTTGCATTCTTGCATAAGTTTGGATTAATGGATAAATGGTTCCATGTGCATAAGAGTTCCCAAAACTATAATCTTGGTTGTGGGTGGCTATAGAATTATTATTATTCCTAACTAGAATCGTATTAGTCCTTAATATGCAAAATGTAAAATATCAGGGGATATTTTGAAATATATATATATATATACTAGGATTGTAAATATTCTCTATGAAATTGTGCCAATTTTTAAGGTTAAATAACTTTATTTTATAAAATTTGGGTGAATCATTTTTAGAAAAAATGAAATTTAGCGATTTTTTTGGGGAAAAGGTATGGAAAATTAGTCTGTTAGTGAAATTTAACCCCTAAAATTTTTCATGGGATACTTATTTGAATGGTTCCTGCTCTTTATTTTTCTATGAAGTTGGAGTCTGCATTCAGAGTTGTGTTTCTTGAATTTTTAAGCAACTTTAATGAATTTCTATACTTATGACAAGAATTACACTTGAAGGCAATGCACCGATAATCAAGGACTTATAAATGGCCCCAAAGCTCCATGCAAAGTTGAATTTCCTCTGAATGACCCTTTTCTAAATCCATTTCAACACAAATTCTAGTGCACAAATAGATATTCCCATTTGGTTCATCTATGTCAAAATAGTGGCCTATCTTGTCTCTAATAGACTTAAGAAAAGCTTCATCCCATAAGATGATGGGAAGGTTTGGCAACTTGACACATACAAGTAAAACTAAAATTTCCATGTCTAAATCAAAACCAAAGGTCTAGTGGGTAAGAAAAATTCATGTGGAACCCGTGATATATAGACTTGATATGAAAATATAGTACCTTTCTTCTTTGTTACGAATTAAAAACAAATAATAACCACTACCACAATAATAACTAGAGATATGGCTTGAAACAATATCCCAATACTTTGAGAGCCATATATGAGATGCTTGAAGGTTGGGCCAAACACATGTAAACTTTGCAATTAAGAGTTCCTGATGTAGCACACTTACTTTTATTTCTACCAATGTGGAAAAAATGTCCAACATGTGGATGACTTCAACTCTTTTAACAAATCTACTCTTCATTGTGTGTTTATCATCAATCGGTTTTGAAGATCTAATTATAGAAGAAAAAGCTTCATCCTCATGATTGGAAAATGAATCCATGGTGAATCGAAATTTGTGAAGAGCTTGGCTGAGGAAAAATGGAGGCTCTTGTTTAGGTGACAACAAAGCCTCAACTAACGGAACATCTCCCTCAAAAAATAACACATTGTTCTCTTCTCATGTGGATCAACACTATGAGAGCATGGCGATGGCACCCACTTGCTATTAGTCTTGTGGTTAGGAACTCCTAGGTCTAGCAACCATCATGTCCTTGGGGAAAGTCCTAGCCACCATAATATGAGGTTCCAATCCATTTCCTAGATGACTATGAGAGTCATATCCTTCATGGTTTAATTATTATTTATACAAAGTTGTTACATTTAACATATAACAATATTTTAATATTAAATTGTCCACTCACTATTTTATTTTTTTGTTTTCATTACATGTTGGAGACTAATATAGTAAAACCTATGTGAGCCTAATGGTTAAGAACATGAGTTTTCTCCCCGAAGGTCATGTGTTCAATTATGAAGGTGGGTAGGGTATGTACACGTGAACAAGTTGTTGTTTGCAAATATATTAGTGTAGGGTTGGGAAGGTACTAGCGCACTACTCATTCTAAAAAAATTATTTTATAAAACTAGATTTCTTTTACTAATAAAAAAATATAAATAAAAATAAAATATTTTATAATAATAAATCTCTTTTAATACCTATGAAAAATGCAACTATTTTTCTCCACTTTTAATCTTAATTACATTTGAGTTGCAAGTCAAATCCTTCCCATATGAATTGATTCTAATTGGCCATGAGCTCGAACTCTCTTGAGTTTTCTAAATGGCCATGAGCTCTAACTCCCTTGAGTTTTGATATTCTCAATCATTGAAATTGAAGTATTCCCAATGTCTTAGGTTCAAATGCACGTAAAGGATATATTTCCTCATATATTTTAAAGAATAGAATAATAATAATAATAATAATAATTTTATAATAAATAATTTTTATACTTAATTTTATAAATATTGAAATGCATAAATATAAAAAATATAGCAATAATTCATATATAGACAATATTATTTAGAATTGGATCACTATAAAGAAAGTTATTAAGGTACCTACACTTAAGTTAAGTTAATTTAATTTATGTATAACTATAGAGAAAGTTATTATAGTATTTAAAATTGAGTTAGTTTATATTATAGTGTCAAAAGGCCTTCTCTAGCCAAGTATAGAAGAGATGTTGTAATGTAATGTTATGTCTTGTAAGTATTTTGACTCAATCAAATTACATAGAAAAAAAAATCGACGTAATATAGTCAAGTTACTTTTCGGGCTTCCAATTTTGACAATCTATGGTTTTTCCCATGGTATTTTTAACCATGATTTTTCCTATGGTATTATTCTCTAATTTAGTCTATTTAAATGCATGAAATTCCAAAAGAATCTATTTTTTCCAAAGAGAAAGATTTCAGGGGGACTTTGATTACTATTTATTTCATCTCTATCCCCACCCAAAATGAGTTTTGTATAAATGAGACTTTGATTGCTATTTATTTCGACTCTATCCCCACCCAAAATGAGTTATGTAAAATTTATACCAAGTTTATTTGGTATTGTGTTCAAATTCTATTTGTGATTTTTCATAAAACTCCAAGCTTAGCCCATGTTGCTTAGCACCAATAATCTCAACAAATCTAAGGGTTGATTTTCTCTAAAAGCCAATAATCTCAACATATCTAAGGGTTGATTTTAGCTAAAATATCAACATATCTAAGGGTTGATTTTAGCTAAAATCTCAACATACCTAAGGGTTGATTTTAGCTAAAAGCCCAACCTCCACGCCTTTGGTGGTAGCACTCATAGATTAAAAAAATATCAGTTGAGTTACCAATCTAAGGGCAAATAACCAGGTGATCAAGGAGGAGTTACCAATCTAAGGACAAATAACCAGGTGATCAAGGAGGTCGGTGGCACTGAGAATTTTCAATAACAATTGTTAATTTTAATTTATAATTGTAACACCCTTTGTTGCAAAATATTTACTTTTGTTTTTACCACGTTTTACGCAGAAATTAGAAACTTTTAATTTTACTTAACATAGTTGTTAAGAGATGAAGGCTGGAAAAGCCAGAACATCATTATATTTTGTTTAAATAAATTGAACAGTGTTTGATTAAGTAAAACCGAATGGAAATAGATACAATGACTCCTTGAACAGTTAGAAACAGTTGCCATCTCTCTTCCCCAAAAGGAGGGAAAATAAGCAGGATGAGCTACTTGGATTTTCCTTGAGCTGGGCAGGAATAACTAGTGGGAAAACAAAACTATGGCAAACAATCGAATTGGTGTGTGACTTGAGGCTGGACAATAGTTTGAAGCCCAAGATACCAGAGTGTGTTAAGTCTAGTGACTTTCAGGAGCAGGAAGTGCTCAGAGGGGGACACTGGACATAATTGCAGGTCCATGGCTGGGTAGTGAGACCTTCTAGAAAGAATATTATTTGCACAATTCTAAAATAATCATAAACAGATAAGTAACCAAACTCTGTGCTTATTACATGATAGCTGGAAAAAATTATTTAATTAGGAACAGATGTCTAAGTCTATCAGTATTCTCTACTGTATTTAAGATAGATAATTATTGTTATGATTAATCTTTCCATATATTTTGTTATATCTATTATAGAAAGGTTTTAGTACATTCTTCTTTCTTAGCATTATATTATGGGTAAAGCAATACAGGGTTACGATTTCTAAGTCTGATGAAGACAATACAATGTCATTGACAGATGCAGGAATTATACAGACTCTGTTAATATTGATATATAGATCTGAAATTTGTAATTAACTGTCCACAAAAGTACAGAACCATAGAAAAATATTGTCTATCATTATAGCAGAGAAAGTCAAAAACCCAACAATGAAGTATAAATTCATTTCAGTTGTAAAACATGAAATTTTGTTCGCTATAATTATGAGATTATGGGCTTAAGTCTGACTCCTCCTATTATTTACCAGACATCTGCTATCGAAGTAGAGAATTTAAAACATCATGCATTTAACGGAGAAAACCATCAAAGAATATAAATGGTAAGACAATTTCCCCAAACGCATGAACAACCTTCAATATGAACTCACGGATTCTTCCATCTAAATGTTAACGCAAATAAATGAATATATATACAAAATTGAGGAAAGCGGTAAGGACTGTTTCTAATCTCTGCCTATTCCAAAGAAAAGGGCCGAGACTCAACGAGTTGTAACAACAATTTAGAAACAAGCCTTTGAAAATGGTAAACTTTAAATGCAAAAACAGAGCATCATCAAGTCAGGCATAGTGTGTCATAAAATTCATTTATTGTCACAAACAAGGAGTTTATACAATAACGTATCATGCAACCAAACTGCAGATCCGCCATAACAAAAAAAGAAACATTATAGACAGTGTAAGCCTCATAGTATTAATCCAGTTGATAAAGATAGGAATTGTTGGTAATGTGGTGAGGGTTTGGCCATGTTGAGAGCCAGCAAACCCTCCCACCACAAACTGTACAAACCCTTAATTAATCTAGCCATTATACATCAGCTAAGTATGAATATTGAGATCAATGTCATCGGAGTTCTTAACAGACCAAACTGGAGGCATAGCAGAAGGCACGCTCTTAGGCTACTTGTGTTCCGTTGTGTTCCAAGAGTGATTCTGCTCCAATAGTAAGGACAGAGGGTTACTTGTGAGACCATCCAGAGCATTAGAGCTCCAGATTCATAACCTTTCACAACTATATAAATAAAAATCATTAACTCTAACTTCCCTGAGGAGAATCATTCCAGTTGAGGAAGGTCTGGGGACCTAATAACAAAAATGGAAGCATTAAACCAATATCAAAAAATACCTCAAATAGTTAATCCATAGTAACAGGGAAAACTTGAAGTTCTCACACAGAAGACCGTCCTCGTACTGACACCTTGACTGAGGGAGAAAACAAGGCAACCTCCGCAGAGCATATCTACAAGATCCTTACCATCAACGGATGCCATTTGTGGTAAAGGTGGAAATAAGAAAAACAACTAAGGATTAACTGGTAACCTTACCTTATCACCAGAAGCTTGCCTGAAGACGATCGATTGCGAAGCTCTGAGCTGACGGTTTGCCCTTGTTGGTAGAATGGATTCACTAATAAAACATTAGCATCCATTACTGTTCACAACGAGTTGCAGGGTTTTGAAACCAGTAAACGCCATAGGAAAAATGAAAATAACAACCAGCTGAAATGCAATGAAATGTTAGGGTTAACAAAGGGAAAAGTCTAGAGCCATTGGATCCACCTACCATGGATGCAACGGTGAATAGGTCCTGTATTCAATGGTCGAACTCTGTAGCACCAAGTCGGACCTCGGCATTAATCTGAACCACATGTGATAGGCGAGAGAACTATCACAACTCTCGAGGAGGTGCCAGGTGGAGTCAAGCCAATACAACACGTAATCAACCGTATAATCAAGATCTAAGTTAATCATCTTCCAAACTCATCGATATTTCCAATCACGTATCTATGTTCACATTATAGCTTAAACATATAAGATTTAACGCTAAAGTTATAGAATTGAGTAATAATTGTTTATACATATATATCTAAAGAATTTTTTTTATAGTAAGATGTGTTACAAATGGTATCAGAGCCAAGTTTCGCACACTGAGGCTTCTGGGTTAAATATTACACAGAAAATTAAGTGCTAGAATACTTATAATTATGCAATAAACAACTAAGCTGGTAAATGTGAACATAGAGACATAAGTCAGCACCAACACACATACATGCAGAGGAGCCTGAGGATATCAAATCCGCAAGGGGTGCCTTACGTAGAGGCCAATCTAAATATATGGATATAGCTGAGGGAGGAGTCTCGGCAAGCTAATGTTGTCCTGCTAGAAACAGTACAACAACTACGTACAGAAATGATAAATTTAAGGCTAGATAATGAACGCATGTGGCAGGAGAAAGGAAAGATTCTCAAGAGTCTGTTCGACCGACATAATCAGCGAGGGCCAGACCCCAGTACAAAGGACACAGAAAGAACACCAACAACCCATCGTGGTGAGGAAAATGTAGAATCAACGGAAGGACATAAGGAGGATGAAGAAGGGCATTCAGATAACATTTCAGACCGAAGAAAAACCAAAAAACAGAAGATGGAATTACAAGGTGAGTTTAAAAATTTAAAACCGTCACTGTTCGAAGGAGAATCTGAGGAGGTATTCGAAACATGGTTGATTGAAATGGATAAATATTTCTAGATTTATGAATATACTGACAAAATCAAAGCACGATTGGCAGTTTACTAGTTACGAGGAAAGGCCACTCTCTAGTGGGAAGAAATCAAAACAATGAGAAATATTGATGAAGAACAAGTGACATGGCAAGAATTTCAGAAACATTTTAAGGATAAATACTTGACTAAGCGCTATTATGACGAAAAAGAAAAGGAGTTCCATGAGCTAAGGTTGGGAAGCTTGACTATGGACGAATATGTGAAGCGATTCACCTCCTTGTTACGATATGTCCCATACATGCAGGAGGAAAAAGAAATTATTCAGCGGTTTATTAGAAGTTTTCCCAATTTTGTGAAGGAAAAGCTAGAATTTGACTATCCTAGATCGATGGATGATGTGGTGCGAAAATCTCGTATCTGTCACCAGCAGATGAAACAGAAAAGTGAAGCACCCAAAGGAGCTTCAAGTAGAAGAATGAGGAATTCACCCCCAAACAGACCACAAAAAGTAGGAAATGGTCAGAATAATCAGCAAAGAACCTTTGGGAAATTTACTAAGAATCTGCCCAAGTTTCTAGTATACCCTGAAAGCAAATAGATAGAGGGAATTAATAAACCTGCAACTTATCAATTGCCAAAACCACATTTGTAATGCTGGGGATGTGGGGAATCCCATTATTATAAGAATTTCCCGCACAAAGCTTGAACATAACAACTTTCCAATGCGCAAGAAGCCTCCACAATTTGAGATATAGTAAGGAGTATGCCCAGAATTAATGCCGCTTTGGACGACCATCAAGCAGAATACCAACCCACTATGATCGAGTGCGAAGTTACGATTATTGATCAACCTGTTTCTATTTTATTTGATCTGGGTGCTAGTCTAAGTTATATTAGTCCCAAGGTGGTAGAAAAATGTCAGCTGCCAAGCAACAAATTTAAGAAATCTTGGCTAGTTCTACTAGCCACTGAAGCTAAGAGAAAGGTTTCTACCGAAATAGAAAATTGCTCACTCGTAGTTTCAGGGCAGCTCATTCATGTTAATTTAAATATATTTCCCTTAGTTTCCTACTATGTATTAATGGGAATGGATTGGTTAGAAGGACGTTGGTCCTCAGTGGATTGTAAAGAGAAATCTGTGAACTACCTTACATAGTCAGGGCAAAGGAAGGAAATTGAAGGAATCAAGAAAAGCATGAAGTTACACCCCATTACTGCTAAGCAACTTGGGAAATTCATTAGAAAAGGCTGCCAGATTTATGCTATCTAAGTAGGATACTCTAATGACAAAAACAAAATGACTTCATTAGAAAATATTCCTGTAATTCAGGATTTTGTGGATGTGTTTCCTAAAACTATTCCTAGGTTGCCACCTAGACGTGATATCGATTTTACCATCGAAATCATACCTTGAGCAGCTCCTATTTCAAAATCTCCTTACTGCATGAGTGTCCCTGAGTTAATAGAACTCAAAATGTAGCTTCATGAACTTTTAGACAAAGGGTACATTCGCCCTAGTGTATCGCCATGGGGAGCCCCTATGTTGTTTGTTTGAAAAAAGGATGGGACTTTAAGATTATGCATTGACTATCATTGGCTAAACAAACTTACCATCAAAAATAGATATCCTTTACCTCGTATTGACGACTTATTTGATCAAGTGCAGGGGGGCAACGTATTCTCTAAGATTGATCTAAGATCCGGTTACCACCAGATCCGAATAAAGGATGAGGACATTTGTAAAACTACCTTTCGAACTCGTTACGGTCATTACGAGTTCGTAGTACTGCCTTTCGGTCTTACCAATGCCCCAGCCACATTCATGAGCTTGATGCACAACATATTTCAGCCTTTCCTAGATAAATTTGTGCTGATTTTTATTGATGATATATTAATTTATTCAAAAAATTAGGAAGAGCACGAAAAGCACTTAAGAATAGTTTTGCAGATTTTGCGAGACAATCAGATGTATGCTAAGTATAGCAAGTGCGATTTTTACAAGGACAAGATTCAGTACTTGGGCCATGTTATATCAGCTGAGGGTATAGCATTAGATCCAGAAAATATCAAAACTATAATGGAATGGACGGCCCCAAAAAATGTTGCAGATATTAGATCTATTTTGGGTGTGGCAGGATATTATCGTCGATTCATTAAAAAAAATTCAAAGATAGCCTTTCCTATGACCTCGCTACAGAAAGAGGGGTATGCCTTTTGTTGGACAACAGAATTCCAGCAAAGTTTTGAGTAACTGAAGTAATTGCTTACCATTACACCAGTATTAAAGATAGCATATCCAAAAAAATCATTCGTAGTATGCACAGATGCAAGTAAAGAAGGGGTTGGTGGTTTATTAACTCAAGAAGGAAAGGTCATAGCATATGAATCACATAAACTGAAATAATATGAAAACCGGTACTATGCTTATGATCTAGAGTTAACCGCAGTAGTGCACGCACTTAAAATGTGGTGGCACTACCTTCTAGGAAAGAAATTTATGTTGTTAACCGATCATAGCAATTTAACAATTTTTTTTAATTAGTCAATTTTAAATGCTCGGCAGGCTAGGTGGACCACATTTCTGAGCGAATTTGACTTCAAAATGAAGCACCTTAAAGGAAAAGAAAATCGAGTGGTCGACACATTAACCAGGAAAATGAATTGTGTCTATGAAATACAACTCAGTGAAACACAATCTAACCTTCTTGAAATTATCAGGGAAGCATCCCTCAAAGACCATGAATACACTTTTCTTTCGCAACAAGCAGCAGAGGATCAGAAAAATGGAAAATAGTCTGACTATGATATAACTTCTGACGAATTGTTAACATTCAAAAACAGGATTTATATTCCCCACCAAAATTCTGTCAAACAATTATTACTGGATGAATTTCACAGGAAGCCTTATGCCACTCACCCAGTATACCAAAAACTTTTGACAACTATCCAGAGAAGTTATTTATGGCCAGGTTTATGAAAGGATGTTACGAAATACTTATCAAAGTGTCTGAAGTGTCAGTTGGTGAAGGCAAATCATCAGCATCCCATTGGTCTATTGCAATCGTTACCCATTTCTAAATGGAAATGGGGACGATCACTCTAAATTTTATTATAGGATTACCCTACACTAAAAAGAATCATGAATCAATTATGGTGGTAGTGGACAAGCTAAGCAAAACAACCCATTTTGTACCTATGAAATCCACCTACAAGACTATAGAAATCGCAGACATATTCATGAGGGAAATCTTCGGATTACATGGAATACCCCAGGTAGTAATTTCCGACAGGGATGTAAAATTTACATCCGCATTTTGGAAAACCCTCTTCGCTGGATTGGGTACCCAGATTCAATTCAATACCGCCTACCATCCACAAACATATGGCCAAACAGAACGAGTGAATAAAGTCCTGGAAGACATGTTAAGGATGTTCGTTATGTAGCAACCACACAAGTGGGAGGACTACCTCCATTTAGTGGAGTTCGCATATCACAATGGCCATCACGAATCTTTGGGCATGAGCCCTTTTGAGGTATTGTATGGAAGGAAGTGTCGGGTACCCACGAACTGGAATAACCTGGTTAATAAGTTAGCATTGGGTCCTGATATGTTAGGTGAAATGGAGGCCATAGTGAAAAAGGTTCGCCTGAACTTAAAGGTCGCTTAGGATAGGCAAAAGGTTTATGTTGATAAAAGAGGACTCATAAAGAATTCCAATTAGGGGATCATGTATACTTAAAAGTTAAACCCAGAAAAAACACCTTACAGTGGAATGGTTGCGCCAAGCTAGCACCCCGGTATTGTGGACCGTTCCAAATGCTGGAACAAATTAGACTAGTGGCATACAAATTAGCACTCCCCTGCCACATCCAGGTACAATGTTTTCTATGTATCCTTGCTAAAAAAATATGTATACAACCCTTAACATATACTTAACTGGAAAAATATACAGGTAATAAAACAAATGAATATGTGACATTAAATTGTTGTTTGGTGCAATTATAATAGCCAATTGTAAATTGTGTAGGTCAAGCATGCGGGAGGTCCTAGTAGAGCCTGTTCGTATTCTAGATCAGAGAGAAACCACCTTACGAAAGCGAACCGTCCCCCAGGTTAAAGTGCAATGGAAGCACTTTGGCCCGAAGGAGGCCACTTGGGAAGAAGAGGAGATCATGTTGTAGGCCTATCCGACATTATTTTCTTAGAAGAACATCGGGGACGGTGTTCCTCATAAGGGGGGAGAGATGTAACACCCTTTGTTGCACAATATTTACTTTTGTTTTTACCAAGTTTTACGCAAAATTATTTAACATAGTTGTTAAAAAATTAAGGTTGGAAAAGCCAGAACATCATGATATTTTGTTTAAAGAAATTGAACAGTGTTTGATTAAGTAAAACTGAATGGAAATAGTTACAATAACTCCTTGAACAATTAGAAACATTTGCCATCTCTCTTCCCCAAAAGGAGGGGAAAAGAAGTAGGAGGGGTTGCTTGGATTTTCCTTGAGTTGGGCAGGAATAACCAGTGGGAAAACAAAACTATGGCAAATAGTCGAATTGGTGTGTGACTTGAGGCTGGACAATAGTCCTGAGGCCCAAGATACCAGACTGTGTTAAGTCTAGTGACTGTCAGGAGTAGGAAGTGCTCGAAGGGGGACATTGGACGTAATTGCCAGGTCCATGGCTAGGTGGTGAGACCTTCCAGAAAGAATATTATTTGCATAGTTCTAAAATAATCATAAATAGATAAGTAACCAAACTCTATTCTTATTACTTGACAGATGGAAAAACATATTTAATTAGGAACATATGTTTAAGTATATCAATATTCTCTATTCTATTTAAGATAGATAATTACTGTTATGATTAATATTTCCGTATATTCTACTATATCTATTATAGAAAGGTTTTAGTACATTCTTCTTTCCTAGCATTATATTATGGGTAAAGCAATACAGGGTTATGATTTTTAAGTCCGATGAAGACAATATAGTGTCATTGAAAGATGCAGGAATTATACAGACTCTATTAATATCGATATATAGATCTGAAAGCTATAATTAACTGTCCACAAAAGTACAGAACTAGAGAACAATAATGTCTATAATTATAGCAGAGAAATTCAAAAACCCGACAATGAAGTATAAATTCATTTCAGTTCTAAAATGTGAAATTATGTTCACTATAATTCTGAGATTATGGGCTTAAGTCTGAATCCTCCTATTATTTACCAGACATCTGCTATCGAAGTAGAGCATTTAAAACATAATGCATTTAACGGAGAAAACCATCAAAGAATATAAATACCAACAAAATTTCCCCAAACGCATGAATGACCTTCAGTATGAACTCACGGGTTCTTCCATCTAAATGTTAATGCAAATAAATGAATATATATACAAAACTGAGGAAATCGGTAAGGAACGTTTCTAATCTCTACCTATTCTGAAGAAAAGGGCCGAGACTCAACAAGTCGTAACAACAATTTAGAAACAAGCCTTCAGAAATGGTAAACTTTAAATGCGAAAACAAAGCATCATCAAGTCAAGCATAATATGTCATAAAATTCATTTATTGTAAAAAACAAGGAGTTTATACAATAAGGTATCGCGTAGCCAAACTGCAGATCCGCTATAACCAAAAAGAAACATTATGGAAAGTTTAGGCCTCATAATATTAATCCAATCAATAAAGATAGGAACTGTTGGTAATGCGGTGAGGGTTTGGCTGTGCTGAGAGCCAACAAACCCTCCCACCACAAACTATACAAACCCTTAATTAATCTAGCCATTATACAATAGCTAAGTATGAATATCCAGATCAATGTCGTCGAGGTTCTTAACAGACCAAATTGGAGGCATAACAGAAGGCACGTTGTTAGGCTACCTGTGTTCTGTTATGTTCCAAGAGTGATTCTGCTCCAATAGTAAGGAGAGAGGGTTACCTGCAAGACCATCGAGAGGGTTAGAGCTCCAGATTCATAACCTTTCACAACTATATAAATATAAATCATTAACTCTAGCTTACCTGAGGAGAATCATTCCAATTAAGGTAGGTTTGGGGACCTAATAACACAAATGGAAGCATTAAACCAATATCAAAAAATACATCAAATAGTTAATCCACAGTAACAGGGAAAACCTGAAGTTCTCTCGCAGAAGATCGTCCTTGTACTGACACCTTGACCGAGGGAGAAAATGAGACAACCTCCACGGAGCATACCTGTAACATCCTTACCATCAACGGATGCCAATCGTGGTAAAGGAGGAAATAGGAAAAGACGCTAAGGATTAATTGCTAACCTTACCTTATCACTAGAAGCTCGCCTAAAGACGGCAGGTTACGAAGCTCTGAGCCAACGGTTTGCCCTTGTTGGCTGAATGGATTCACTGATAAAACCTTAGCATCCATTACCGTTCACAACGAGTTGCAGAGTTTCGAAACCAGTAAATGTTGTAGGCAAAATGTAAATAACAACCAGCTGAAACGCAATGAAATGTTAGGGTTAACAAAGAGAAAAGTCTAGAGCCGTTGGATCCACCTACCATGGATCCGGCGGTGAATAGGTCCTGCATTCAATGCCCGAACTCTCTGGCAGTAGGCCGAACCTCGACATTAATCCGAATCCCATGTGACAGGCGAGAGAACTATCACAACTCTCAAGGAGGTGCCAAGTGGAGTCAAGCCAATACAGCACATAATCAACCGTATAATCTAGATCCAAGTTAATCATCTTCCAAACTCATCGATATTCCCAATCACATATCTATGTTCACATTATAGCTTAAACATATAAGATTTAACGCTAAAGTTACAAAATTGAGTAATAATTGTTTATACATATATATTTAAAGATTTTTTTTATAGTAAGATGTGTTACAACCATCGTCATCCTCATAATATTATATGTGGGAATCTTTCAATAATCAACATCTAGTCATCCCAGAAACTCTTTCCACCATTATTTTCCACAAGAAGCTCTCTGAGAAACTCTTCCCACCATTATTTTCCACTATGAGCGATCTTGCCTTCAAATGCTAAGGAGCTTCTCCAAGTATGAATTCTTCATGCAAAACCCTAAGTCATAGAGTTCAAAATTAATATACCACATATAGATTATCTCATTATGAATGTGTTGACTTTTTTTTAATTAAATTTTGAGTTGTTTTTTCAAATATTGTCTAAGATATTATAAGTCAATAAGTTGTCATTATTGACAAAAAGTTTAATTAATTTTGTGTGTTTAAACATTAATTTAAATGTGATCTCAATTTTAACAGTAAGTTATATAAGTTAAAGAATATACTCAAAAAAATATTTAGATGTAAAAAGGTTAAAATACCACTTTAAATTCAATGTTACATAATTATATATATGAGAAATATTCCACATTTTAAATCAATAAAAATTATTTAAAATATTTTTGAATATATAAATATATATTTTAAAGAAAATTCTATGAAATCTTGTTTCAATATAGAGTGAAAAAAAATTAAAAACATTTTTGAATATATAAAGATATAATTTTAAAAAGTTTATAATTTTTTTTAAATATAAAATGGAGAGCAATTTATGTATACATATTATAATAGCTTTAATAAAAATTAATATTAAACTTGCCAATATCTATCTTAATTCGGGATCTACTACTAGTTGCAAGGGATCAAATCTCTTTTCACTCTCAATGAGGTTTGCAAGTCATGAGATTCAGTTATTAAAATAGATCTAAATTGATTTCATTTCAATATAGAGTGAAAAAAGTTTAAAAACATTTTTGAATATATAATATATATTTTAAAAAAATATATAATTTTTTTAAACATAAAATGGAGAGAAATTTATGTACACATTATAATAGATTTAATAAAAATTAATATTAAACTAGCCAAGATCCATCTTAAATTGGGATCTACTACTAGTTGCAAGGGATCAAATCTCTTTCACTCTCAATGAAATTTGCAAGTCATGAGATTCACTTATTAAAAGAATCTAAACTGATTTAATTAATTTTCAAGCAAGAACTTGTGTTTATTGATTATAATTAGTTTTTTTTATAAAAACAATAAATTATTATTATTATCAAATTTAGTGATTTAATTGCTAAATTTATTAAGACATACATATTCTATCTCTCTGATTTTAAACCTATAATTTTTAAAGAGAAAATATATGCTTTGATGATTAAACCTACTCAAAATATATAATTTAAAACTAAATTTATAATAATAAATAACCAAATTATTTTTAATATTATTCTAAATAAATATTTTTATAAAAATAATAAAAAAAATTATTTATCTATACATCGTATAGAATCCGAAACCTTTTGTTTTTGTATTTCTAATAACAATATATAAGAGTCACTTAGTCATGGAACGAATACACGTAAAAGATTACTTTAAACGGATCATTTATTACTTTAATGGCAATATAAAATCTAATTGTTTTTTCTATTTAGAAGCAATATTGAATCCAAACTGTCCTTTTAAAAGATAATATTCAGGGAGCAAAATAGAGTAAAGAATATATTTTATTTAAATATTGTATAATATTATTTATTGTTGGTTGGATAAAGAGGTATTTTTTAATCTGGTATGATAGTTTTGTTGCGATGTCTATATAAATATTTTGATTTTGATCCGATAAAAAATAAAAATAAGAAAGAAAAAAATAAAAAAATTATTTGGGTATATTTTTTTTATGATTTTATTGGAAATTTAGTAAATAAACCTAACAACCTGATCGTGGTAAACAAATGTTTATTCATTATATTAGCACTTTTAAAAAATTAGGGAAATGATAAAAAATTGTATATTTGTTTTTTAAGTATATTTTTTATTAACTTTGTTTAAAATTAAAGATGTCTTTCGATCTTAATTTTAAGTTATTTAATTTGTACCATCACAGTACTCCAAAAATCAATCTTTTAAAACCTTGAATTTGTTTATAAATTCAAAAATATATTTTAAATATATTATTTTGTGACTTACACCAATCTCCAAACTGGCTAGGCAATATACATCAACAAAAACTTGTATTTTGATCGTAGCTGATGCTAAAAAGGCAAGTTGTAAAGATTAATTTTGACAATGTAATCAGCGTAAATATGATATTTTAAAAGACTTACATTCACAATGATGCCAAAAATTATATTGCTCAATTCTAAGAGAAAAGACAAAAACATTTAATATTCGAAAAGGGAATCTTCTCGAATAAAAACTAATACAAATGCGTACTCGGTATTTATAAAACTCAAACAAGTAGTCAACAATAAATACTTTATAAAGTAAACATGGTTCCCGTTTATACATATATTGGTTTTTGCAATATAAGTAATAGCTAAATCAATATATACAAACACAGGGCGTGTAAGAATAAGGTGTAATATATTACTAAATATATTTACAAATTCTAAAGAATTATGTAAAAATAAGGTGTAATATATTACTAAATATACTTACAAATTCTAAGGAGTTATGGATATACAAATTTAAGAACATAGTAATATAATTGAGACCACTTGCTAGACCCTTTCCCATCAAAACATGATATGCGGTTGGGTGAAATAAAATTGGCAAATTGCACACCTGAAATAACCTTTTTAGAAACTTGCCCCTCTCAGGAATAGTTAACACATCTATGAACATAGAAATCAAAATACAATAAATAGCAGAAATCAAAATACAATAAATATTACATAAAAATACAAACAGTTCAGTCAATTTTAATAGAAGTACAAATTGTGATATGGAATTGGGCAATTGGCCAGTGGGAACGAAGATTGTAGTACTGTAGTCTGCTATTTCATTTTCTAAATTAGAAAAATGATCCTAAGTCAGTTTATATATGTTAAAATGGATATATGTTAAAATGGACTTATGGTCTGTTTATTTTAATTCCTTTAAAAATGAAAATTAAAAAATTAAAAATAACTTGCTTCAAATCGAAAATATGTACCTGATGTTGCAAATACTGATTTTAAATAAAAACCAAAGAAGGCTACTTCATTGGAGCATGCAAGAACCTGTGTAGAACAATTCCCAGGGCAGCTCAAAACTGGAAGGTCCAAACTGCTTCAGATCCCTCTCAACTTTTCGAAGTGGACTCCACAGACAAGATTACGAAAGGAAGATATCCCATCACTTATACTTTGATGCTCGTATTTTTTTTAAGAAGAAAAAAAACCAATACTTGTATCAGTGAAAGGTATTTACATATCAAGAGCTACATATCAGACAGTTCAGAAAAGTTTTTCAATACAAAATCCATAAAAAGATTATTATCCGAGTAGTTCATGACACCTAGTCTCATCAATATCAATGAGTTCAATAATATCAAAACATTGTTCTATGATAAACAATAGTATATTAATAAAAGGCACAACGAAAACCTGAAAAGCAGCATCTTCATATTCCGATCAAGGCCTAAAAACAACAAATAAAGAAAACATTAGCATCTCTGAAAAAAAGGACAGAACCCTTCTGTTCCACCAGTAAAAGTTGTAAATCTACAATACCTGCTCACTTGAACAACTGTATCTCCAAATTATCAAAAAAACCCTGAAAAACAGCATCTTCATATTCCGATCAGGGCCTAAAAACAACAAATAAAGATAACATTAGCATCAGGGAAGAAAAAGACAGAGCCCTTCAGTTCCACCGGTCCTCCCTCAAAAGTGGTATATCTAGAGTACCTGCTCCGCACTTGAACAACTGAATCTCCAAAATACAGACCAAAAGTGAGAGGTCCGTCAGAAGCATACCTGCAGATCCAAAACAAGGAGAATGGACAGAGCCCCTACTCAGGTACTTAGGTCAGTTCATTTGACTGGAATTACTTCTACTTGGGCAAAAATGGAAACAGAATTATTAAAACGCCAAAAATGTTCTGTCGGCATGGCCAATGGGATTTTTGGACCCAAATAATTCAGTGAGTGAAGGGATGAATTTGAATTCCAAACCGTAGACTTCCTGCACCTTTTTCCCCTTCCATATTAAATACCCATTCACTCATTTCCTATCATTTTCCTGCTCCACGCTTCTACTCATATATTTTTCTTTCCCTTGCTGCGTAGAGCCGTGGTCTGAAAACAAGGCACGCAAACGTCAATACAGATACTTGTCTTCCCTTCCCCCTCGCTGCGTAGAGGCGTGGTCTGAAAATAAGGCACGAGGGTTCGCGTACATTATAGGAGCGGGGTGAGCTCTCCAATCCAGGTAATCACGGGACGAGGAGGTGTGCCTTTTCCGCCCGAGACGTGTTATAGTGTATTATTATTTTGACATCGAAAGGAAATAGAGTTAATTAATAAATGACAATTTTCCTTTCTATTATATATATAAATAAGATTGTGATAATGAAATATTTAGCGAATTTAAATAAAAATGAAAAAACAAGATTAAATTAGATGAGATTTTTAAATAAAAATTAAGATTTGAATTAAAATTAAATAAGATATTTTTGAATAAAAATTAAAAATTGAGTTTAATTATATTAAAAATGTTATCTTTGGTACTAATTTTATTTTTATTTTTTTCTTTTAAAATAAATATATTAACAAATTAAAACTGAAAGCATCATAGTCTATATTGACTAACAATTACATTAAATAAGGTTTGTCAAGCATCATAGTCTATTTTTTTTTTCAGTAAGAAAAAATCGGCATGTTATATATTGAGAGAAATATATGGATCTTGAATACAATTTTGAAGACCGCAGTCTTGGAGTTATATGGATAAAAGGATCCTGATGAGCGCATATGAAAATTGCGTCGGATAAACAGCAGCATGAGAGACATATAGAGATATGTGTGCGCATGAGTCGACATGTATATCAAAAATGAGAGAGCATCTGCTGTGCTTGTAACAGCGGCAAGATAATGAGAGAGCCTGTAATATAGAGGGAAATAGAAAAACAAAATATTACAGCCATATAGATAAACATGAGAGAAACATATACATATATGCAAAATCCTGAGCTCCAATGCGCATGATGTAGATGGACTCATCAATCATATCTGAGAGGGCATGGATCCCATGATAAAAGGCAGAATGGAGAACAGCGGCAGGCAGGAGGCCTGAAAGATGCGCCGGTTCCTCCACGTCCAGATATTCCAGCATGTGAGGCAGAAGAGAGCCTGTCTATCGGAACTTTGATCTGCCCACCATAAAAAAGCATCCTGTACGGAGGAGAATAAACAGTGAGGAAAACTGAGAAGTGACGAGAGTTCATACCAGATTGCTTGGGCAGCAGGGCATTGGAGAAACATGTGGGAATTGGATTCATTCTCCTGTAGGCAAAGAACACATCTGCCAGGACCGTGCCAACCTTTCCTCTGTAAAACATCCCAGGTGAGGTTCTTATCAAAGAAGAGCAGCCAAGAGAAAAGTATGGTTTTTAGAGGGCAAGGGGCCTTCCAGAGCTTAACTGGAAAAATAGAGGGAAGGGGAGGGAGATCAGCAATGATGGAGGAGTAAATTTTCCGGACAGAGATGAGATGGATGTTGGAGTCGATGGACCAAATGAGGGAATCTTTTGTGCCATGTTGGACAATCCCATGGTGGGAGAAATGGGAGGTGAAGGATAGCCATAGGGGGCGGAGGGGGGGAGGGATGGCGAGCTGGAGGTCGGTTTTCCAAATCGGATGAAGAGACGACCAGGAGTCTATGAGGGAGTTCCAAGTGAATAAACCTCTGGAATGGAAAAAAAGGAGGAGAGAAGGGGGGATCATAGACTCCAGGTTGAAAAGAGTGGGGTCTATACCAATAAGGATGGAGGAGCCGGAGAAGAGAGTCCATTTTAGGTGTTTCCTGAAGAAAGGATGAATCTTTTTAAAACTGTTCCAAATGGGGGAGCCACATCGAATGCCAAGAGTGGTTCGATGGAACCAGTGTGCCAAGGGACGGCCTTTTAGATACTTCTGTTTTATCAAGAGACTCCACGGACCGTCTCCAAATAAGCCTCTGTGTAAGGATTTGCATATGAGCGCCTTGCCGAAGAGATGCATATCAAGAAGGCCCCATCCACTCTTCTCTTTGGGGCGAGAGATAGAGCCCATCTTAACCAAATGGAGTTTGATGGGGGAGGATCGACCGCTCCACAAGAAGATGGCAGCAATGGAGTTCATTTGTTTGATAACAGAGATCGGGAGGAGAAAAAGGTGACACCAATATACAGAGAGTTGAGTGAGGACAGACCGAATCAAAATGTATCTACCAGCAAGAGAGAGAAAACGCATTTCCCACCGAGAGATCTTGTGGAGGAAGCGGTCCACCAGCCATGCCCAGTCCAAACATTGATACCCCATTGCTTTAAGGCGAAAGCCCAGATAGGTAAAGCCGTCCTTTAAGAGGGCAAGATTGATTCCAAAACGTTCAGCGATCCATTGGGCCAATGCAGGATCCGAGTTATTATGATATAGCACAGATTTTCCACAATTGATCGAGAGACCTGTAGCAGCCTGGAATTTTTTGAAAAGCAAGAAGAGGAATATCCAGGATGGCTTGCAGAGCATGGCGAAGAGAAGGATGTCGTCAACAAAGAAGTTGTGGGAGAGGGAGATGTCCCTGCATATACGGACCGGCTTGCATCTACCCTCGTCCACGGCATGGTTGATGTGCGAGCTGAGGCAGTTCATAACCAAGATAAAAAGGAGCGGGGAGAGAGGGCATCCCTGACGGAGCCCTCTCTCGGCATGGAAGAAGGTGGATGGAACCCCATTGATAATAACTGAGAACTGGACGGATTCCACGCATGCCATAATCCATTTAATAGCCGGAGGCCTCAAGCCGATTTTAGAAAGAAGAATATTGAGAAAACTCCAGTCGACACAATCAAAGGCCTTTTTGAGGTCAATTTTGAGAGCGGCAGCGTTGATGTTCTTGTTGCAGATAGAGTGGATACACTCCTGAGCCATGGCAACCGCATCCATAATGAGCCGGTCTTTGAGGAAGGCGTGTTGTTCTTTGGATATAAAAGAATTGAGAACTTTCTTCAATCTGTCTGCTATTATTTTTGAGATGATCTTATATAGAGAATTGCACAACGAAATCGGCCTATAATCGCCAAAAGAGGAGGGTCTTTCAGACTTTGGGATTAGGGCAATAAAAGTGGCCGCAAGAGCGCTGTTGATGCTGCCAGAAAGACGAGACATATCGACCATACAAAGGAGATCTTTTTTAAAGAGCTCATAAAAGTGGGAGAAAAATTCCATCGGCCAGCCATCAGGGCCGGGGCTCTTGTCTTTGCTGAAAGACTTTATGGTTGCAGAAAGTTCTTCCTCCGTGACAGTCCTGAAGAAAACATCGTTGGCCTCATCGTCGAACATGGTCGGAAGATGTTCAACCGCCCAGAAAGAGTCGTTTAGGTCATTGTGTTGTCTCGAATATTGTTGCCTGAAGAAGCGAGTGGCCTCCGCTGCGATTTCATGTTGAGAGGAGAAGCATTGACCTTGGTCGTTTTCAATTTTCCATATGGAATTTTTGAGTCTGCGACCGTTTGCGAAGGTGTGGAAGAACCGGGTGTTCCTGTCTCCATCTTTAAGCCAAATGGCACGGCTTTTGAGCCGCCAGGTGGCCTCTTCTTTAAGGAGAAGAGCGTGTTTTTTCCTTTCGAGGGAGCACAAGGAGGAGGCCTTTTCAATAGTTCTACCACTGATGTGAATAGAGGAAACAATTCTGTCTATTTCTGAGTTGATGTCGATAAGATCCTGTGCATCCTTAAGCTTCTTTGAATGCTGCCATGACTTTGTTTTATCTCTTAGAAGTTGGATCTTATCCCGAAATGTTAGAAGGAAAGCGTCTTGAGAATTGATGATGTCCTCCCAGCATTTCTTTATAAATTCATTGAAGGATTCGTCCTGAAGGTGGATGGAGTTGAATTTAAAAGAGTATCCCATTCTTCGATCCGCCTGTGCCCATTCAAGGAAAATGGGCTTGTGATCGGAGGTGAGCTCCCCGCCTGTCTTAGCATGTGGCATCCCCCATTGAAGGATAACACTGGCGTGCAGAAGAAAGCGGTCTATCCTTTTCGCTATGAAGGCAGAGTCCAATCTGCCATTGTCCCAAGTGGGGGTCATAACGGCCGGGCAGATGTCGACAAGGTTCCGGTTAAAAAACTCCCTCCGCATTCTGACCGCCAATCTGTCAACTGGAAGGCCATGCCCCCAGCATTCTTCTGAACTTAAAGTGAGGTTGAGATCGCCAGCAACAAGCAACGAGTTAATGTCCATAATGCCTGTGGAGAATAAAGAATCCCAAAAGGGGGATCTGAGCCTGTAAGGGGCATATATATTCAGCAAGTTTAATGAATTCGGGCGCCCTCTAATAGATGCAGAGAGAAGGATGCCTGCGGAGCATTTAAATGCCTTTGCCTTGATCAAAGTAGGATCCCACATGGAGACCAATCCTCCTGAGAGACCATCCGCATTAGTGGCGACCATGTGCCAAGTAGGAAACATCTTGCGGAAAAAAGCTAAGGAGACCGAGCTGGGGTGCATAGTCTCTTGAATGAAGATGATGGAGGGCCGAGCAGAGAGGAAAGTGCCCTTTAGAGCCAAGAACTTTGGGCCGGCTCCAAGGCCCCTGATATTGTAGGAGATAAGGAAGGTCATTTGGACGGCTGTCCAGCCGAGCTTGCTCTAAGGGGCTGAGGGGGAGGGGACTCGAAGATAGGAACATCAATAAGGGGGAGGTTTGATAATCCTAATTCAGAGGATATAGCCCGGCCTTTATAGTGACGACTCCCACCACGGGTCTTTTTTCTGACAGTGATGTTTTTGGCCGAGTTGGGACTGATAGAGGGGAAGGATGGTTTATGAATAGTCAATGGTTCCAAAACAGGAGGGTTGCAGTTGAGAAGGTGTTCAATGTCACTGTCAAGAGTGTTGACCGGGGAGTCTGATGGGGAATTGAATGGGGTCGGGGAGTGGTGGATTTCTTTCCCTTTTTGGGAAGCAGAGGGGGGGGACGTGGAGGAGGAGATGATGATGGGATGAGAACCGACCACAAAGTCTGAGGCATTCATGGTCGGGGGGGCAGTAACAGGAGCCTCTTCATGCTGTTCATTGACAGGGGAGCTGTAAAAATCTTCCCTCGAGATATTTGGAGAAGAAGGGATCGCCTCGGTTGCCCCCGGCGAGATAGGAGTGCTTCTAAAACCTGTGAAAATTGGCGAGTCTGGTCTGGACTGGGAGGCCTCTTTTGAACATCTGTAATCTGCCGATTGGAAAGAAAAATTCTCCCCCAGGGGGCCATCTTTTTCGGAGCGAGAGAGAGATCCTTCATTTTCCTTATTGACCCGAGAGAGGGGACGGAGCCTGCGTCTGCGATAGTGACAATCTTTGACTAGATGGCCGGTGCGATGGCATGCAGAACAACGGAATGGAATGCCCCAATAATCGAGCCTTTGAAGGATCTTTGTTCCGTCCCAAGAGATCTCAATTTGGTCCGGATAACCCCCTTTATATGGTCTTTCTATAAGAATCCATGCAATTCTCTTGTCCTTTTCACCACGGACCCAGGGTCGACGTAAATGAATTTTCCAATAGCACCTCCGATAGTGGCAAGAATCTCAGGCGTCCACAGCTGCAGAGGAAGATTCGGCAGTTTGACCCAGATCATGCTGTGGGTGGGGGTGTTCTTTAGAGGATCGAAGCCAAGGTACCATCTTGAGAGAGGAAGAAAACTTCGGCCCGAAACCCATGGCCGGTTCAGAATCAATTCCAGGTCTTCCTCTTTTTGGAAATGGAAGGAAAACCAGTCCTTCATTAGCCGTGAGATGATAGGAGTGTAACCTATAATGGGAATCCAGGATTTGGAGACCCAACTTCTTATCTGAGTTTCATCGAGCTCCGGAAAATACCATTTCCCCACAAGGGCGAACCTTTGGAGGCTCTCGATCCGTTCTACCAGAGTTGGACCTGAGACAGAGACAGCCGGTTGAGGAACCGTTTTGACTGGACCTTTTTGCTTGTGGCGTCCCTTTGTGAAACGGTTAGAATCAATGGTCCCCGAGGGGGGAGGGTCCCTCAGCCCTGGTGGCAGGAAGTCGGACAGCGTGGAGTGCCATCGAGGATTTCTCTTGGTCAGATTATGGACTGTCTCAGCATGAATTGCCGCGGCAAAAAGTTCCTTGGTGGCCGGTGAGTCGCTGTCTGTGGCCATCCCGAGAGGAATGAATAGTCAGAAGATCAGAAAAAAATCCCTGTAAAAGGATCCCCCGTACTTTAGAAGGTGCCTGAAGAAGGATCCCTCGTACAAAAGTAGATCTGTGGGAGAGAAACCGGCGGAGAATGTTGCCTGGAGGGAAGGATCTCTGATGATAAAGGACGAGAAAAGGACCGGCCCAAAAGCATAGAATAATCTAGAAAAAGACCCTTTGGAGAAAGGTGACGGGAGCCTGCCGCCGTTTTGACATTTTGAAAGAAAAGGTGGCAGAATACATTAATAGAGCCTGATGTAGGAGGCTTTGGAAATGCGGAATGACGACGGAAAAAGGATTTGAAAGGAATTCCGGGGGGATAATCGGAAAGGGTTCCGGGAGGGTAGACGGGAAACCCCCACGTCCTCGAGGAGAATCGATGGCAGGATCAAGAGTTACAGTCGATGCAACAGCAGCAACAGTGAAACACACACCACCATTTACAGATGCGAAAACGAATATCTCGACATGGACTATAGATGTAAAACGAGGCTCTGATTCTGCTTATAAATGCACTAAACCACATCCGCATTGAGCAAGAACGACAACAGATAGATGAGGCCAGAATGAGACAGACCTTATGAAGCCTTGTACATGGCGACAGAAGGAAAAAGAGTCCAGAAATAGAAACTTTGTGCAAAAAATGACTGAAGGAGGCAGTCCATGAACTGAGGCGTTATTACGATAAGACTAATATTAGTCCATGTAAAAACGATAAGCAACCTATCTAGGATCGCAGACAGAGATAGCATATATCACAAAACAGGTATTAGCAATTGATCCCGACAGAAAATTGCAGTATGCATGGTGCCCAGAAGCATATCCCGAAACACTAACGCCTGAGTCCAAGAAAGAAAACACATAGTCTATCCAGACAAAAGCCCCTATTATCCGAACAGGAATTTTCAAATAACGTAGGATTTTTCCTGACAGAAAAGAAAAATTAGCGACTAAAACGTTATAGAGGATAAAAGGATAAGAAACTGACCTGAGAGGGAGCCGCGCGAAGCCAGGAGCGAAGAGCCATGAACAGACCGCAGGAGGCAGACGGAGTTGCAGAGACGAAGAGAGCCTCCAGCCCTCGAGGCTGGAGGAAGGAAACCGATTGAAACAAAATGCGCAGGCTTAAATAGAGGAAGGCCTGCATGAAGCTTAGAGCGATAGCGTTCCACGTACCCCTATTCAGGAAGCGAGGCCATGCATGGGCCGGATTTGAGCATGTAGGTGGTGTAATAGAGCTACGAGCAGATGGCTATGGCGAGCGGAGAAATGTAGGCTGTCGATAGGCAGTTCCGAGAGCACGTGTTCGTCTAGAGAGGAGTGTGGGCTCGACCGTAGGTCCTTCCGGCTAATAGCTATAGCTGCAGCGCTATGGATTTGGCAGCAAGCTGTTGGAGGTTGCTGCGAAGAGAACACTGGTTGGGTCTGTCATGGACTCCTCCTGTTGGATGCTCCTGTCGCGCGGCTCCTTATCCTTATAGACTAACAATTACATTAAATAAGGTTTGTCAAAATCTTATCCGGTGGTGTCCTTTTTGATGCAAAGATCTTGCTACCATTTTTAATTAGTGATCATAATGGCTAAGTTTTGGTTTTCACAATTTATCTTAATGTAGCATTTTCCTCGAGATTGTCTCTTTCTCTCCTTATTGTCTCTTTCTCTCCTTATCGAGAAAAGAGCTCTTCCCTTAAGTGCATTTCCCATGTCCACCCAGATCTCAACCTGAAACCATAAACACTTGCAACAACATCATCGTAATTAATGTGACCATAATATGAAACCTATAAATGATAACACATCATACACTAGTATTCATCATCAATAAAATATCAAACCAATCAATGGTGAGACATCCCATAGATGTATAGATTATCAATCATGATATAAAATTACTTGAATGACATGGTATCTAACATATGTAAACATAATAGAACATCGTAATCATAATTCATTGCTTATAATATTTTATCAACTCACAAAAAATCATAAATTGTAATACAAACTTAGTATAAATTATAAATCATATTATGAATTTCATTAAACAAAAAGGCATCCATAATATATTATAACAAGTTGTCCAATATAAATATTATTGTAAAACATATTAAAAGAAAGATCTTCTAGATCACATCAAAACATTTTTAACACATACATTTCTAACACATTAGAAAGACGGGTAGTCTAAAAATGCAGTAAATTGACCCATAAAACAATGTATTTTTCAGCAAAATTTGTCAAGCTTCAAGATTTTGAATATCTTTAGGGATTTTGATGGTGTTGAATCCATTTTCATCATAAAAACAAGGTTCAAACACTCTTACCATCAAATTTTTTAAGGAAAAAAAGTATTAATTTCAATTTTCCAACCAATTTATTCCATCCGTAGATAACTTCTTAAAAAAAAAATGTTTTATATAAATACACATCCTATCAAATCATTCAATATACATAAATTATAAATCTAGACCAATTTACTTCTTAAAAAAAAATATCTATAAGTACACATCATATCAAATCATTCAATATATACATACATGAGTGATATTTAAAAAATATCATGTATAATTACACATCCTATGGAATCATTTAATATATCTGTACATACATGTGTCATATTAAAGAAAAAATATCTCCTTATTATTATAAAAGTAAAATATCAAATCACATTTTTTATCATCTTTTTTTATTTCTTAAATTTACATATATCATTAATCATAAAAGAAAAATCACAAATCTAATTATAATTTTTTTCTAAATTTTATATAATAAAAAAAAATTATTTTTTTAATCTAAAATAATTAAAAATTAAAATAATAACAATAAAAAATAAACACAAATTAAAATAACAATAATAATAAATAAACCAAAAACATTAGGAAATTTCAATTTTTTTAATCTAAAATAATAACAATAAAAAATAAACAAAAATTAAAATGATAATAATAGTAATAATAAATAAACCAAAAACATTAAAATATATTTGATTTTGCTTAAAAAAAAATCACAAAATTCAAACTCGCTATGGATCTACAGAATTCTGTTTTTTTTTCATCTGAATTTTATAAAAAAATCACAAAATTCAAACTCGCAGGAATATGGTTCTATAGAATTCTGTTTTTTTTTCCTTCTGAATTTTATAAAAAGATAGCGGAAAGCTTTACTGATAAAAATTCAGATCTAAGAATGTTAAACTTCAGCATAGTGGAATTTTAACAATTGATAAATATATCACGCAAGTCAAACAAATAGAAATATAGATCATTAATAAATTCCATAAATATTTTTCAAAATTTTAAATAAATTAGTTATCATCATAAAAGCATATAGCTTTAACACCAACCAAATTATATTTTATAAATAAAGTATAAAATATTAAAAATTTGAATGAGCCTGAAGTACCACTGAGTATCAAATTATTCAGTAGTCCACACAAATTATTTGAATACTCCAAATACAATCACCCAATTATGACCACAATTGTAATTTGTATCATTGCAACTCCCAAACTGCAAAATAAATCGCAGGAGGGGCCGCTTCCGTTGGTGATAAACAGTAAAGCCAGGGCTGCTGAACACAGACCGACTGAAAGGATCAGCCGAGTCCGCCATGTGAAACCAGTGGGTGGAAGCAGCTCCATTACCTTCTTAATGGCGGCTTTCGTCATCTCTTTCATCAACTCATGCGCCATCTCCGACAAGAGACTATTGATGGCCATTTTTCAAATGGAAACGCGGTAACGGCTGTGAAGGCTGCGCATCTCGCGTATGGAGTCGTCTACCTAGGTGGAAGAATTGCCTGGACGGCCAAAAGTGGCTGGAATCCAGGCAAAAAATTTCAAAATTTTTTGTAGAGACAGTGTTGGAATTTTGATGGTGGAAATGGATTCAGCACTATCAAAAACGTCTAGGACACCTAAAATTTTGAAGTTTAACAACTATAACTTGGATTTACAAAATCTTTGCCGAATTTTTTCTAAATATAACTAAATTTCCATAACTTTCTGGCTAGTTAAACTAGAGATATATATATATGCGCGAAGTAATGCTGTCTATATTTTAAAATATAGAGTCTTGCGAAGAAAGGTGGTCTATATTTTAGAATATAGATTATGAATCGCGGTAACGGCTGTGAAGGCTGCGCATCTCGAAGTAATGTTGTCTCAAAATATATAGAGTCTAAGAAAGGTTGTCTATATTTTCGGACAAAGTCACTTTGTCAACTTTGTCAGGGAGTGTCATAAATATAAATTTTAACAAGTTACTTTGTCAGGGAGTGTCATAGAGTGTCTTCCTGAAGATTCTTTGTTAGGGAGCGTTTAGTGATTTTTTTCAGGTTAACACTATCTTCACTTTAATATTAAATAATAATAATAAAAACAAGTGAAGATTTATATTCGAAAATGAAAGAAGTGGGGAGCACGTAGTATTTTGACAACCTTCTTTCGCTTCTATATATATAGATTACCCTTTTTAAAACTAAATACACTCATCTAAATTTTATATTCTTTCCTTCCATTTCTCCGGGCTCGCGAGATGTGTAGCCTTCATAGCCATGATCGTACATTAGCCTGCCTTCCTTGAAAAACAGGTTTTAATCTTCGTTATCCATGAGCTTCTATTAAAAAAAAATCCATGAATATCCTTCTTAAAAACATATAAGTTTTTTTTTCAATAAGTTTTAATTTTAGCTAAAAACTTGTTATTATTTTTGAAAAAATACGGGGTCATATTATTATTATATTATTAGTAGTAGTGGAGTCATATGAATGAATGAATTAATTGATTAATATAAATAAATTTACTATAATTAAATGTTATAAATTTTTTTATAATATGGTTTTTTTCATTTTTAGTCTTAGATTTTTAATTAAATTTATAAGTTATTTTGCAATAGAGCTTCTAAAATTTTAATTTGATTATGAATAATTTGTTAGAACATTAATCATGACAGCAACGAATTGCATCGCTCATTGATGTTCTCACATCATAAGTCATCAATGTCAATTGGCAGAAGTGTTGGTGAAAAATAAATGGCAGTCTTGTTCAATCTATGTATAAATCTATGTGTGTGAATGTAATGATTAAACTCTTCTTGAGAGTCTTCATTGTTTTCTGTCACAATTATTATGTGAATGATAGGGATTTAACCTCCACAAAACATTCTAAACATTCTTTGTAGTATTCACAAATCAAAGGTTGAGATTTATTTTCAAAGTAGTTATGTCATTTTTTCTCTTTTAATTAAATTGATTAATTCAAAAGTATCATATGAACAAGTGTTATATGAAATTACTTATGTTTTCTTGGGTATGTGGTATTGATAAACCATGGTATTGTAACAAAACCTATATACAGATTAAGAATTTCAATAGTAAAATGGGTTGAATCTCTTGATTAAGAATCTTGCTACCTATTTAACTTATATATTAATTATTTTTATAACTAATAATAATAATAAATTTATAATTCAGTTAATTCGTATGATTTTTTAATTACATAGATAGACATGTTTATTTTGGAATACAACTTATAGAATTTTAGTTTAATTATCAATAATTTTTAGCTGCATGGTAGAGATTTAACCTCAAGAAAATATTCTAGAATATTTTTGGTAATGTACACAAATCAAAGATTGAGATTTATCTCCAAAGTAGTTATGCTATTTTCCCCTTTTAATTAAGTTGATCAATTAAAAAAAATGTCATGAACAAGTGTCATATGAAGTGTTTTTTTATTTAGTGCAGCCATATAAATTAAATGCTTGGTATAGACATCAAAACACATATATCATGATACATTTCACATTATCGAGATTTAAAAAAATACGATATGTGCATTGCACCCAACTCAAACATGTCTCTTAAAAAATATTTATGAAGGAAGCTAATAGTAGTATCCAAAGTAGTTACAATCTAGATATAATGTCAATATGATCCTATCAGAACTTTTGATTTAGCATATTTAACTAGGTAAATATATTTTTAAGTACATGGATGAAAAATTGCACTTGAAATATTGCGGTCAACTCATACATTCAACTCATACATTCATTTATTTCACCCATAATTCCTATCTCTTAAAAAAGTGAGCATGAGATTAATGATTCTTTTCATGACCTTGCCTCTAGAAATCCACCTAATGTATTGAATTTGCAACACTTCTAACCTTATGATTTCAAATGACTCCATTAGCTCTTTCAAATCTCCATGTCCTTTAGTAAATTTCCTAAGCCATGAATCAAATGTGTTTGCACAATTATCAATTACTTGAAACTCTACAAAATAAGACGAAGCATCATTTGTTGCTAATGCTTCTCAATGAGCTATGTAATGAATATTAATAAATGAGGACCATGTCAATGAATATTAATAGATAGCCCAAAAAAACACCCGTCATGGATAAAGTTGCATTAGATCCAATTCCAACAAACTTGAACAAGGATATCTAATCCATTTCTCTAAAAGAAGTGTCACTCTATCATACATAGACTAAGATGTTCTATCTCTAATTTGAAGCACTGATATGAATTTTGTAGCACATTGACCTCTTCATTCATTTGTCAAATATGTAATAAAAATGATCAAATGTTACACCTTAGTTTGATCAATACTTTCCCCAGCTAAAAATGTGTAAAGTGGATTGTTGAAAAATCTTGTTTATTAGCTTTTTCCCGTATACCTTCTCAACAACTTGTAGAAACTCTTTTCTAGATCTTGTATTTGTATATGTTGAATATTCATCCATTAATGCATGTTAAAAATACTTTTATACCTATTCAAGTCATAAATTAACTTAAATATTTCTAAAGGTAAATCATGTATGGCAATAAAATAAATTATTTCAATCACTAATATAATTATCCCCTTCTCAACATATATCAATAATTTATACATGTTTAGTAATTAGAAGAGTACTATATTTTCTTTTCGCCTCTAGATGTTGTAAAGAAAATTTATGAACCTTTGATTTTGCATGGATGTTTAGACCAGTGACTTGAAGAGTCGTGCTTTCCATCTTTAGAAAATGGAGTATCCCTTTCAAATTTTTCATGGCACTAACACTTTATCCTTTAAACATCATTACAATCTCTTATAGCATAAGCCCCCAAAAATTTTCTTGGGCATTTTGCATTTCAATTCCACTTCAAGAATTTATACACGATTTAATTCATGGTATTCAAGTAGATGATCACATACATCATTTTGGAGTCACATGGTTGATTGTATTGAGGGATATCAAATGCATCAATAAGTGAAATTTTTATTTATTTTTTATTTTTTAAACAAGTGCCTTACATACCTTATAAAAGAATTTAGGGTACCACTATATAAGACACCAACCTCCTAGGTGACCTTAAGAAGATGGGGGTTACATTTTTTTCCTTTCATGTATTGTAATGCTCTTAACCTACAAATAACATGAGGATGCCAAAAAATACCTGAGAAATAATGCCATAAATGAGACAAGATGTAAATATTTTAATATGAGTAATAGAAAATAATGTTCACTTGCCTCTTCGAGGGGGAAACCTCCGGTAGAGTAGAGCTCACTTACAAAATACTTGACAATACTTCCCTTACTATCTTGGACTATTTATAGTTTCATGAAATCCAAAACCCTAACTACTTGTGGTCCCTTGCATAATGTGGTTAACCACTTTATTCATTATCTATGGCTCATTTATTCATCATCCTTAACTAAACTAACTAATAACTAATTTTGGTCTCTTTTTATACTGCGAGGCAACCACTTACAATCATCATTAATGTGATTCACTGCTTACAAGCTTTATTTACTAAACTAGCTAATCATGACTCTTACGGGACCCCTTGGGCCTATTACATTAGTAAAGGGATTAGGGGCGGACCCTAAAATGCCCCCCCCCCTTCAAAAGCAGCCTGCAAAAATTGCTATAGAATAGTTGTTGGTTCTCATGTCGCATCTTATGGTAAGGTGTCTTTCCACTGAATAAGGACTTCTTTGATAATGCAACTACGAAGATACATTTCCCATGAGTGTAGTCCTAGTTCTAGATGGAGCGCCAAAGAGAACCATCCTCGTCCAATTCGAATAGTACAGTCTGAACCTTGCAATTGTGTCCCACTACTTTCATGAAGCAAGAGACATGGAATTTCATGTTTCTCACGCAACGGGCATGGTGACATGGACATCCTATGGCAATCTTTCCAGCGTCCAACAACTGGAGCATCTGTCGCCATCTATCCTTCGGTCAGTTTGGATAGAACCTTGAAATTGTTTCCCACTACTTTCATGAGGCAAGATACATGGAATTTCCCATTCTTCGTGCAATATGCGTGGTGATATGGATGTCCTATGACAATCTCTATAGTGTCCAACAATTAGAGCATGTGTTTCCATCTATCCTCCAGTCAGTTGGATAGAGAGGTGGAATCCCTACGTCATCGACATTGACATCGACATCTGCATGGCAAGCCTAGGGCGGAATCATCCATTTTCAGCAGTACCAAATGATATTATAATATGGGGGATGGTCTCCTACATGACAAAAAATATGTGGCTTGCCAATGGGCATTCATTAGCATGACCAGGAGTTGTATATGCACACCATTGGATAACGGGCTTGCCAAAATCCAGTGGTAACCATATACAACTCAATACCCTTAAACATGCTACTTATTTTCAACACTCCTACACAACCCTCACCACCAGGTCACCTCACCTCACCCTCACCACCAGGTCACCTCACCATAACCCTTCCCATGTAGTTAAATAGGTCAGTCTGGCGACGTAGACCTCTCTCACAATAACCCTTCCCCATTTAGTTAAATAGCTCACTCTGGCGGGGTAGACCTCTGTCACAGTAACCCTTCCCCATGTAGTAAAATAGGTTAGTCTGACGTTGTAGACATCTGGCCATCTTACCACATGTTGGGACCACGTATTTCCTATTGCTCTAAGTAGTCAGACAATACTATGGAGGGCGCGAACATATCTTTTTCAAATCAAAATAAACTAATATAACTTTTATTAAGCCAATAAACATTTCTTTTGAATAAGTGAACCTCACCTTTTAGTCCACCATTTTCATATGAACGTGACAACTGTCAAAATCAAATATCGTGACATCTATCCATTATAGTTCGACAGATACTTCAACGTCTCTGCTGCAGTAGTCTAGAATTTTTGTTATATTTAGAGAAAAATTGGAAAGGATCTTTGTAAATCTAAGTTATAGTTGTTAAATTTCAAAATTTTAGGCTTTTTATAAGTTTTTGATGGTGCTGAATTCATTTCTACTATCAAAAACAAGATTCAAACATTGCCTCTAGAAGATTTTTTGAATTTTTTTTGCCCAGATTCTAGGCACTTTTAGTTGTCTAGGCAATTCCTCCGCCTCCGACTCCCTTCCTGCTATGCTTGATGCGCTCACCAAAAGGATGTCTCATTTCGCAGGACTTGCCAAGCAAGCAAGCAGACATCTCCGCCCCTAATCCGTCTTTAGGAGGGAAGTCGTTATGTTGTGGACGGCGTCAATGCAATGTGTATCAGTCCCTATCGGTGAGAGTTGTTCCACACTTTAGTTACCGAATCGACGGAGTCCCCGAATGAGCAGAGTAGGTTCAAGATTGGATCCGAGACTAGGAACAAAGTCTTTACACTGAATCCATTCTCCAATGCAGACCTTCAAATTTTAAACTCAGACAAGAATTCTACGAAGTGGGTAGTAAAGGAAAAGGATTTTTATGCTATGAATTTTCATAAGCCTCATACCAAGCTAGTGAAATCTCTAAAATCCATCTGAATTCCCTGTTATCATTGACTCCAAGTCATTTAAAGCCAATTACTTGAGTTGGCTGAAACTTTCTGCAAGTTTCTTTAGACTGTGACAAAAGGTCAGCCTTAGCTTTCTTAATCTCCAAATCGATATGGAAGCTTCTCTAGACGGCCGCAACAACTCATAAGTTCTGTTAAAAAGGAGAAGTTGCGAAACCCATCCGGCAGTTTTTTTAAAGAGGTTGAATGTAATATGATTGAATCCAACTTCAACTGCGCAATGCTTTCAGGAATACTACTGAGTTTATCACAACATAATATATTAAGTTCAACAAGCGATGTTAACTTTCCTAAGCCACAAGGGAGATCTTTTATTATTGTACTGTGGGTTGAGTTCAATAATCTTACTGATGAAAGTTCCTCGTGACTGCTAAGAAGAGCTTCTAAACTTCTACAACCCTACAAGTGGAGTTCTTGCAATGATGTAAACCTTCTAAGACTGTTAGGAAGCGCTTTTAGACTTTTACAGCAGGACAAATAGAGTATTCGCAGTTAGGGATGGAATTTGACGGTGGGTGATTTCCCTGTTAAATATAGTTCAAATTTAGCAAAGTCGTCCAGATCTTTACTTGATATTAAGAAATGGGGAGAGAAAATGTGAAAACTGTCAAATTTGACTAGTGACTCTGTTTTGAAATTGCAACTCTGTTTGCAATGATGTAAGATTTTCAAAACTGCTAAAAAGCGCTTCTAGACCTCCACTAACAAGTGGAATTCTTGAAAATAATTCAATGATTCCATATCTTTTGGCAGTTGTGTCAAACTAGAACTGTGATGCATCCTCAACACTCTAAAAATCCAAGCCTTAAAATTGATGCCTGTAATTCCTCTAGATATTGACAATTTGAGAGCATTTACAAATTATATATGAAAATCATATAACCATTAAAACTAATAAAATTGCTCATGATATGGGTGTTTTAGATATTCCACAAAACTAGGAAGAGAAATAACTGTGACTAACCACATATTATAAACTAAGAAAATTATAGGTCCTATAGACCAATTTGGTCTCAGTGGACGTTAACCATCATCATCATCATCATCATCATAAATTTCATATTTATAAAAGAAAGTAAATTTTCTATTAATGATGAATTATTTTACCAGATTAATTTATATTTGATTTAATAATAATATTATACATTTAAATTTCAATATCTTAACGACATAAAAAATAAATCAAAATAATGTGTTTCTTAGCAAAATTATTTTTGTTAATATCCCAGTTTGAACTCTATATATAATTCACATAACTTATTTTATATATTTTATTTAATAAACAAAATAAAATTAAAAAACACTAAAAATATTATTGGCTTATTTCATGATGTTTAATATTTAACTTTTAATGCCTAGATTTTTTATATATATCATATAAATAAGGTGTATTTCATTATACAACAAGTTACCAATTACTCGGTAAATTTCACTGTTTTTGCAGTTTTAGTGTTTATTTTGATCATTTTAACAAAAAAAATGTTTATGGTTTGTACAACTTTAGTGTTCATTTGGATTATTTTAACAAAAAAATGTTGATAAGCAGTTATATATTTCATTTAGCTTGTCCTAAATATAGGACATGAAAAGTTATTATTATAGATAGCTAACAAAGGAGCAGCATGCATCATGTCAAAGAGACTTGAACCTAGATGGAGAAGTTATCATTAAACCCTCCCAACCACCTAGACTACACTATTTTAAGCAATCAGACCTAGTGATAGTGATAGTCATCTATTTTAATTAGATTTTGAAAATAATTTTCTTTAATTAAAATATTTTTATTTAGTATTAAGGTTGATTTAAAGTTAGATGAAAATTAATTAAAAAAGAAGAAAATTAAAGAAGAAGTGAGTTTTCAATATCATGTGGGGAGGCCTTTGACCATCAGCCTGTAATTTGTGCCATCCCTTCTTCGGCTCCAATCTGAAACTACAAGATCTTTCTTTGACTTTAACATTGAGTTTCTACCTTCCTCCAGCTTATAAGTGTGTGCACATAAGAATCATAGGATTTGTTGGATTTTGCAACAATGTGGGAAGACAGGAAAGATGGTTCCACTTTCCAAATCTACATAGTGGTCCTCCTCTCACATTTACAAGCTATAATACAGCAGCGGCCTCCTTAGTCATTGGCTAATTTCACTAATTGTTAGGTGAATTTTATGATAAATTTTTAGCTATGTTCAAATTTCAAGAATAAGATTAGGCAAGTGACTTAAGTTGTAATAACAAAAACATAGCAAAGAAAAAAGGTAAGGTTGAGTTGAATAAAAAACTCTACAAGCAAAAAGGTAAGGTTGAATTGAATAAAAAACTCTACAAGGGAATAGAAGAGTGTGAGCTCGAGTTCTAAAAGAACAAATCTAGTGTTATATACCTTGAATCCAATCAGAAATAGATGAACATTAAGATGATTTAGGTATTGAGACATCTTGTATCAGCTGAAGAGAATGTTAAGCTATACCCAAAACGATGTTAGGGTATTTACCTATATGGAAAAACACACATCCCAAACCTAAAAAAAAAAATGCCCCAAATTACTTATGCCATGGTTAGAATTTCTTTTTTTTTTGCTGAAGCAAGAGTCGTTCCTTCTATTTCATTAAAACATAAAATATTTTACATAAAGTACAACCGTCCACAAGTCAGTGTGGACCATGGAAAATCTAATCACTAACTGCTAAAGGCATGAACCCCTAACCCTACAAACATAAGCTCAAAACCCTCAAAAGACTGACAATGGAATAATCCATGATTCCTCCTGCGCATCTGCACAACCGGACTTGCAACTTTAATCACTACCATCCATTCTCCTCGCTCGATCCAACGGCATAGGAAGATATCGCACGGCAAAGACGCTTGACGCTTAACGACCAGGCCCCACCAACATGCACGATCATTCCTGTCCGTAGATTCACCCAACGAAATCCGACAGCTGAGGATAATATCGCACGGGTCTAAAACCCCGAACATTAGTGCACGATGAGGGCGGTATTCAGACTCGCCCCCATGCCACGTGTAGGCGGATGAGTGGAATCACTCCCATTTCGTTAAAACCATTTCCCACTAGAGAGGCTTGTGATAAACCAAAAACCACCAAGGCAGTGGTTTTGCATCCCAAAAAGGAAAATTCGGGGTATTACAGTTACTGGGAAATCCAGGATTCCGCCCCTCGCACCATTTCTTCTACTACCGAACCTGAACCCATGGCAGGTGCTGATCCTTCCCCCTGGTTGACCACCCGATAAACTGAGAAAGCTGAGAAACCTCCAACGGGGGTTTCTGAATTTGTATTTACCAGGGCTGCTAGGGCCAACAGTGGCCTGCCTCCCACCAAAAACCAAACTGTGAAAAAAATAGCAAATCATAGAGCGACCAAGTCATTTAGAACTTGCCTCCTTGGCTCTATATCGAAACACCTCCCTGTCTTCATCCGCCTGGTCGTAACAAAGTGCCTTTAGTCTGCTTTGAGGCAACTCTTGCCAACCCATCAAAACCCTGCATTCAGTACAACTCACTCCTTGGTTGGCCAGAATATCCGCCAGTTTATTGGCCTTTCTGCACACATGGTTGAAACTTACTGTACAAAGGCCTTGGAGGTGACTCTGAATTCTTTGGAAAACCTGGATCAGCCTCTAGTGTTTTGAGACTTTCTCCGGCACCATTCCACAACTAATTCTCTTGACCGAGTTAATGATTAACTCAGAATCAGCTTCTATAATCACATTTCGGCAGTTATCCTGCTTCAGAAAATCTAAACATTGCTCCATAGCCATTAATTCTGCCATGTTGTTAGTGGCTCTTCCTAAATGGCAATGGAAGATGAAGAGAATACTTCCTTCTTCATCCCTTAATGCCCCTCCAAAACCAGCAGTTCCCAGGTTGCCTTTTGAAGCCCCATCAATGTTGTATTTCAAAAAACCCTGAGGGGGAGGATGCCAGAAATCCTTCTCAGTATCCATTTTCATTACTTTCCTATCCAGGCCTTGAGGAATAAGCCCCTGCATACCCATCTGACTGAGAATTCTCATTTCAACTTTTGAGGGTGGATTCTTAGGGGGATTACGCACAATGGTGCCAACCGTCTCCTTAAGTTGTTTTAAGATCTGCTCAAACAGGCAATGGGAGGGGCTCTTTTCATTTTTGAAGATTCTCTTGTTCCTTTCTTTCCAAACATTCCATATAATGAAGCTTGGCATAAGAGCCCAAGCAGAGCCAAGAAATTCATATTTAGAAAAGTTTCACCTCCAATTGTTTAGGGTATTAATGATACTCCCTTTGTCCCTGTCGTTTTGTTGGAAAATGGTGGCAAATGTATCCCACAACTTTGAGATGAAAGTGCAACTATTGAGAAGATGTTCCATTGTCTCCTCTTGGGCTTCACAAAGCTGGCATTTGGAAGGCCCCAGAACACCCCTCTTCCTAATATTATCCCAAGTTAAAATTTTCTTATGATGAAGCAGCCACATGAAGAGTTTAATCTTCATCCACCCTTGATGTCTCCATAGGTTCTGCCAGATCCTATCCAGAACATGGGAATCCAGCTCAAGGAGAATTCCTTTTTCTTCCTTAAGATTAAAGGTGCCCTCATTATTGTTGCCCCATCTAAGTTGGTCCTGCCCCCCTGTCACTAAAATCTTCCTTTGTTCCAACATTTTCATAAGTGCCTCTGCTTTTGTTTTCAAGGGGCTATCATCCCTACAATCTAAGTTTCTCCAGGTTCTCCACTTTCCTACATTGTTAGTATGATCCCAAAAATATTTTACCTTAGATAATCCTTGGGTGTCTGTCTCGTACTTGAGGTCCAAAAAGTCCTCTTTTAACAGTGTAGGTTCTTGTTGCCATTTATCCTCCCAGAATAGAGCTAGATCTCCCTCTCTGATTTCCTAGAAGCTATTTTTTTGTACTAAGCCTTTGTTCTCCCAGGCCTTATTCTAGATGTATGAGCCCTTTATATTTCCCGACATCCTTATGTGATCATTAGTTTTCCAAGAGCTGGCATATTTTTCTTTCCAGATACTTGCCCACTGAGCCCTTGGATCTTTTACCCAATGCCACCATAGTTTAGCCCCTAAAACGTTGCTGAGAATCTCCAGATCATCCAATCCAAGACCCCCATGGTTCTTGGGTCTATAGATTTTTTCCCAGGATACTAAGGCCCATTTCTTACTTGTCTCCTCCTTACCCCAAAGAAAGTCTCTTTGGATGGTCCTGAATTGATGTAAGACTCCTTTTGGTGCTGGGAGTGTTGATAGCATGAAAACTGGGATTGATTGAAGCACAGCCTTTGTAAGCACCAACCTACCAGCCAAGTTTAAAGATCTGATGGTCCATTTCTTGACTTTATCCTGCATCTTATTAACCACTGGCTCCCAAATGCTCTTGTGCAGAGGTTTAGCAGTTAGAGGAACTCCCAAATATTTTGAAGGGAGGGAATCCCTTTGAAAGCCTAGAATTCTGGAGATATTTCTCTGAATAGCAATATTGGTGTTAAAGAAAAAAAAATTGATTTGGAGAGATTAACTTCCATACCTGTAGCCATGGCAAAGTCATTCAGGATTTGTTTGTATGCTAGAGCTTCTTTGACTGTGGGGATTCCCTGTAACATGGTATCATCAACAAATTGTTGATGAGTCAAGGCCTGTCCATTCTCAGTTAGTTGTAGGCCCTTAATCTTACCTGCTACTTTAGCATGCTTGATAGACCAACCAAGTCCTTCCATCATGAGGATGAAGAGAAAGGGAGAGAGTGGGTCTCCCTACCTGAGGCCTCTTGAAGGAATAAAAGTCTCGGAAGGAGATCCATTAACCAATATTGAAAAGCTGGAGGAAGTTACCAGGGCCATGACCCATCTGACCCAGTTATGATCAAATCCAAAAGAAATAAGAACTTTCCTGATATAGGTCCAGTTCAACTTATCATAAGCTTTGGCTAGGTCCAGTTGCATGATCATTCCAGCCTTCCTATTGCTAGTCAACGAATGCACCACCTCGTGAGCTTGAATGATGTTATTGAGAATTTGTCTGCCTTCCACATAACCGGATTGTTCCACATAAACTAGTGCGGGAAGCAGAGGTTTGAGTTTGTTGGCCACTACCGTGGATATTATCTTGTATACCACATTGCATAAAGCTATGGGTCTGTACCTGTCCGGATTTTGAGCGTTGTCCTATTTATGGATCAGTGAAATGAAGGAGGTGTTGAGCACCTTCAAAATAGTTTTGTTCATCCTGGAATCCTCCACTACATTCATAATATCCTGTTTAACAATATTCCAACAAGCTTTAAAGAAATCCACATTGAAACCATCAAGGCCTGGCGCTTTGCCATTCTGCATATCGTTGAGGACCTCACTAACCTCCTCTTCAGTCACTGGCCTATTAAGGTTGAAATTGTCCTCTCTAGACACCAGCTTAGGTATATGTCTAGTTAAGTCCCTGATAAAATGCTCTCTATCTGAAATGGTTTCCTGTGCTATACCTAGGAAGTGCTGAACTAACACAGCTTCTATATCCTCATGGGAGTTAAGAAGATTCCCATCCTCATCCTTGATCGAAGATATCCTGTTGTGAGCTCTATTCGCCATGGTGGATCTGTGGAAAAATCTAGTGTTACGCTCTCCTTCTTTTAGCCATTGAACTCTAGATTTTTGTCTCCAAAATATTTCCTCTTGTTTACACAAATTTTCCCAATCTTGATGATGTTTGTCTACTTGATCACTTTTGACTTTATCAAAGCCATCCGTGATAAGGGTTTGGTTGAGTTCCTGCATTTTGTCTTCAACAGATTTTTTTCCAACAAAAATATTGCCAAAATCATTCTTGTTCCATTCTTTGAGCCTGAGCTTGATGTGCTTTAATCTTTTGTGTAGAAGGAACATTCTTGTTCCCTTAATCTGCAAATCTTCTTACCACCATTTTTCAATATTGCTGATGAATTCTAGGTGGGTAAGCCAGATATTCTCAAATCTGAACGGTTTATTCCTGGGGCTACCAATGCCCTGGACCTCCAGTTGAACCGGCCAGTGATCTGAGCCTCCAAAGGGGAGAACTCTCGCTATTATTTCCTTGTCTATGAGCATAAGGTCCTCTGAGATAATGAATCTATCTAACTTGGAGGCTACATGAGACTCTCCTCCTCTTTTATTGTTCCAAGTAAAGAGACCATTGCTCGTATCAGTGTCAACTAGCTTCATATTATCTATAAAGGTTTGAAATGCTAAAGAGTCTTTGCTTAGAGATCTGGTTCCCCCTTTTTTCTCTGAAAGTGATTTGATCATGTTGAAGTCCCCTCCCATGATCCACGGTATTCCTACATGTCTGTCTCTGAGATCCACAAGAGAATCTAGAAACCTAAATTTATCATCCATTCTTTGAGGGCCATAAACATTCATGACCAGATAGGTATCCCTATCTCCTATAGGCTAAATAACCACTGATAAATAATTCCTAGATGCCTCAGCATCTATTATGCCAATCTTTTGGGGGTTCCAAAGAGTGAGTATGCCTCCTGATGTATTCTCTGCTTTGACTTCTAGAAACTCATATCTACTAAGCCATTTGCGATGTATTTGTTTTAACTTTTGAATGGAACATTTAGTTTCCTGGATAAAGATCATATACGGAGCTGCTTGTTTCATTATATTACTAAGTATTCTCTGTTTTCTTTTACTACCTAGACCCTTGATATTCCAAGATGTGAACTTCATAATTAAAGATTTGTAAAGGAGTAGCTGGTTAGATCTTTCATCTTACCTGAATCTATCATTAGCTTTCCACATTCCATCAATAGCTCATTCTGCTTTTCCCTGCCTCTTTTCTTTCCTAGGTTTCTGGGTGCTAATCCTGGTGCAGTTTTCATAGTTTCACACCTTCGTTACCCTGCCTTTCAATGTTTATTTTCCTCTCCAGCATGTTAGCCTAAGTTTTCCATAAGAACAACTGTTGTACTGTATTGAACTCTTCTTGAGGTAGTGAGTCTACCCCTCTCGTGGTTCCCTGATTCAAGAACCCTTCCATATCTAGGTGTTCCCTATCAAGGATCTCCTATAGCTCATGGTCCTCCAACTCCATCTCACTCTGGGTCATTTCCTGGTCCATCTCCAGTTCTGCATCACTCATCATAGTCTCTTTCTATTTAATAATATCCTTTGTTTTTTCACGTTCTTCTTCTTTCTCCTTCTCCCGAGGATTTCCTCCCATTGCTTGATCAACTTTTTTTTCTCTTCATCTTCTTCAAGTACTTGGAACCTATTCTGACTAGCCTGTTGCCCTTCATTTTGATGTTGCTTTGGCCCCCTTTTGCCCCATTTTCCTCTATGTACTACTTTATGAAAGCTATGAAGAATAGGTGCCCATGTTCATGGCATCTGTGGCATCTGAATGGACTATGTTCATAGTCTACTGTTTGCACCCATTCTTCATCAAAAACTTCCAAGATTACCTCATCCGGAAGAGCTCCAGAGAGATCCATCTCCACACATATCCTTGCAAAGGAAGTATATTTTCCTTTTCTGGTGGCCTCAAAAGCTTTGACAAAAATGCCCTAATTTATTGCCAATGGAAACTAACGATTCAATTTTCCAGTAATCAAGAGGTAGAGAATAGAGTCTTACCTAGACCGGGACCGAAGTAAAAGTCTCATGCTCTGGGACAAAATTCATCATCCATGGCCACATATAGAGGCCTGCTGCTGCATAGAAGTAGGGCCCTCCTTCAAACACTCTGTCTTTATCTTCAATATTTGTGAAGACCACAGTGAAGAATCCCTTTGACCCAAGATGTAGGTCTATGCTTCCTTTAGGTTTCTAGTGGTATTTAATCCACGTCTGTAAAGCTTTTTCAGTGGGCCATAATCCCATGAATTTACAAATGATAGCATATGTCCGCATGTGATCCCTGTGCGCTTGCAGAGCAGGATCATTTAATACTACTCTGGGTGTGATCTCAGCTTTGGGTTTACAAGGTCCCTTTTGTCTTTTGTCTTTTGTTCCCTGTTTCTTGTCTTCTTCCTCATTGTCTTTTGTGCTATTATTCTCCCTCATTTTGGTACCATCTAGCTCCTCTTCCATGTTCCTTTTCCCTTCCTCAGAAGTACCTCTGTCATTTTCTAGTGGTTTCTTGCCTCTGTTGGCCACGACTTGCTTATCGAAGGGAGTGGAGATCCCTCCTTTGCGCCCTTCCATGGCAATCGACCCCTGCAACAGTCCGGAACCCTAGCTGTTTGCCCACTGATCGTCCTCCACTCCTCTTCGCCATGGTTAGAATTTCAAACCAAGTTCACGCATCAAATTTTGCGGGTCTTCACACTTGCCTACCCATTTTCACAATTTCAACAAAGAATAATGATATGGGCAAATCACTCATGACTGGAAATTCGCCCATCAAATTCCATCCCTTATTCACTACCCATTCTCATAATTTCTCACACAACAGGGACACATACCAACAAATAAGATTATTTTGTGACTCACACTAATCTCCAAACTGGCTAGGCAATATAGATCAACAAAAACATGTATTCTGGTAGTAGACTATGTTAAAAAAAATATTGTATTTTTTTACAACCATTATTTTTTAATTTTAACTAAACAACTTTTTTTTTTATTAATTTTGATTAAATCTATCGGGATTTTTTTCACAATATTAAGTTTCAGTAACGTAATCTATTTAAATTTGACATTTTAAATGAATTACATTCACAATCATATAAATAATTATATCGCTCAATTCCAATTGAAAAAACAAAAATATTAATATTTGAAAAAAGAATCATCTCAAATAAAAACTAATACAAATATTTAACACATAAAACATAATATTGTTCATATTAAACATAATATGGGTCATATTAAAAAAATAGGTTATTTGTTAGAATTTTTGGAGGTTTTTCGACTTTAGTTAAAATTGTCTAGAATTTAACCAAGATTTGCTTTGCTAAAATCAGAGGTTTGAAATTTTCCATAATTCAATTTTCTCGAAGTTTTTCAAATTTGAATTCAAAATACAGTTAAAAAACTATTTTTAAACAACAAAATTAAAACTTTAACAAAAAAAAACTAAAATTTCTAAAAATATCTAATAATTAGACAACCCAAAAAGCCTATATAAATAAAGAACATTATTATAAATTTTGCCCTCATCCTTTTTCCCCAAAATTTACCTACATCATAAACTATAACAGAAAAATATCTAATTATAATAAAATATCAAATCATAAATATAATTTTAACTCTATACTTTTCTAAATTTAATTTAAAGACATTGGAATGTGTTTAACGTCACTAATAAAAATTTCTAATAAATAGATCCCAAAAGTCCAACTCTCATAAATATGAGCCACTTCACACAATTATAAACCTTTTTTTTTAATTTTATAAAATGATGGATGAAAATTTCACTGATAAAATTTCAGTTCTAATCATTTTTTTTAAATTAAATAACTAAAAAAATTAACAAATCCAAAAAAAATTAAATTGATTAATTTTATTGAAGAATAATTTCGATAAATAGATCACACAAGTCAAATTCATAGAAATATGGACCACTTCACCGAATTTTGAATGAATAAATTAAAAAAATATTTTTAAAAAATTGGAATAACGTCGAGCAGGAGCCGAGTGGAAGAATGCGGCGAAAGCAACCAACCAGTGAAGTTTCTTCTCAATGCGCCATGTCCCAGGCCTATAGCTGTATTCATGCCATCACACAGGTGCGCACTGATAGACTACTATATCTATAGATCATTTGCATGTCAGTCTTAAGCATCTCTTGCCACGTTCCCCACATTCCAATAGTCGTTTTTCCTGTCTGAACGTGGCGCCATATGCATGGCTACCCCGTGACTTGCTCATGCCTTTATACACCTATAAAAAGTTTTACTATTTTTTCTACAAATCATCACCTCCACCAGCATTAGAATTTTTGACCTGGCCTTTGCTACCCTGCGCCCTTTGGCGAGGGATTGCCTCTGCTTTGCGGCTTGTTATATCACACTCCTATGACTTCTCATTATCCTGGTTTCTTTTCGACGATTATACGCCTATATCTAAGCTTTCTGTTTCGGGTTTACTGGCTATCCTGCGACGCACTTCCCTCGGCTCCGGCTTGGAAATAGGTCGTTTTTTTCAAATCCTTGTGATTTAGATATATGGAATGTTAGATATTTTGATGTATATTATCCAGAGTTTTTTGTGCTCACATGAAGGATAATGCAATGCTCATATTTTCGTTCCTATTTCCTATCTGTTTTTCTCATCTTGGCCTAATGTGCGAGAGATGGGTTATTCATGGTTTACTCTGCTGAAAATTATATAGAATTTAGGAACAGACTATCTGTTGTTTTATATGTTATAGTCTTACTATAATTTCCCATGATCTGGTCTATTTTTTCCAAATGGTTTTGGATTCCTATGAAGAATTTCAGCAATTTTTTTGTTATCACTAGGCCACGCTCTGATTGTCGTTTTAAAATTGGCCCTTGGTGGTGCATTTACGAAGTTTGTTGTTGCTGTATCGTTTACTCTAGTGCATCCTCTTAATTTTATTCATTACCTTACCTTGTTGCCTCTAATTTCCCCGTTGACGTGCTGGTTTTTCCGACCACTTTCCGGCTATTCCATTTGAGGATGTTCCGTAGACTGTTTTAATTCCTCGCTGTGTCCTATCTTCCTACTCTCGGTCAAGTTAGGAAGTTTCATTCAATGGGCATTCAATGATTTGGGAATCCGTAGGCCATCATATCCTTTGTTTCTCATACTCATAAGTACTGCCAACCCACACCTCTTCATTGACTATTTTTGGTCCTTTTTCCTTATCCTTGCCTCTTTCTATTAATCCCTGGAGAGATTGTTCGGCCTTTATCTCCTCGGTATATATGAGGTGTACTTTTTCTTTACTTTGATTGAAGACTATATCCCGAGGAGGAATTACAATCTATGTTTTGAAATCTTTGTCCTATTGACCCGTGCCTCTATTTTACTCCCCTAGCTTGTCACCTTGTGGGAAGACAGACTACTTCTGCCTGATGAGATGGAGATACTCCACGTGGAATCCGACACGTCGGATTTAGTAAAAGCTGCCATGGAGGCAGAAGCATTACATTTTGGCACTATTAAATCATCCTGCTGGCACTCCAAGCTGGCAAAACACTTGTAGACTTCCCAACAGGTTCCCGAACTGGACGATGCTCCCCCTCTGTCCCCTGCAAGAAAGCCTATCATCGACCTGCTAAGATCACCCCTTCCCCATCTGCTATATGTTTGGACAGTGTTATGCTGGCGGACCGTATTGCAAGTTTGCAATCTCGTGCATTAATTGGGAAATGGCACTTCCCTGACATGGATGATGTCCAGATTAGAAAATGGCTTGGAGCTAGATGGCGACCTCTCATTGGATACACTCCTACCATTGTTCGTCTGATGAAAGACTGGTACAGCTTTCATTTCTTGAAAGTAAAGGACCTCAATACCATTTGGGGCCTCCCATGGGTCCACGGGCGGAGTTCTCTGGCTCTCCATAAATGGTACATAGGGTTCGACCCTCTTAGGAACACCCCTCAAAACAATTTTATATGGGTCAAATTACCTGCACTTCCTATCGAACTATGGACGAAGGAATCTCTTTCCTTCATTGGAAATGCAATTGGAAAATTTGTCTACGTAGACCCCAGATGCCTGGGTGCTAAAGATAAAAGGGTTGCCTGGATCCTGGTGGAGAAAGATTATAGGGGTGGTTTTCCGGACCATGTTGATTTGTTCTGGGGAGCATTATCTACCTGTCAAAGACTTGACTATTGGGGAGTCCCTCTTAGGTGCTCCCTCTGTCATAAAACGGGTCACCTCAAAGACAAATGTCCGCGGCATACAAATGAAAAGATGAGATATAAGAATCGCAGGGTGTATCAGATATCCCAGTCCTCGTCTTCTTCGCTCAGTTCCGAGGATGATGCAAAGAACTCCTTTAAGAGGAATTCTCCGATTTCCATTATTTCCCCGGTCCGACCTCGCTATGTTTCCATTTCCCGGGACCTGTTGGGGGAGATATTTCACCATCCTTTCTTCTCCCCCAGAAAACAAAAATCTTCCTCCACAAATATTCCGAGATCGAATTCGATGGACGACTTTCTCAACGCGGGTGTTAATGTCATTTCCTCCCAACCGCCTCCTCCTGAACCGTCACCGAATATTCCCATCATATCGCCTTCACCCATTCCTAAAGAATGTTTCGATTCTCACCTGAATACAAATATTCTCATTGTCCCATCGTCCTCTTCTTCACCTGTTAGATCTGGTCATGCCCCTCATATATTATCCCCTTCTTCATTTTCTCATCATACCCCGAACCGCTCCAATAAATCCTCTAAGGGTAAAGCCCCCTTGACCTCGGTCTCTCCCCCTGCATCTCCTCTACCATCCCCCACTAACTCTATGGGCAGCGACCTTGACATGCTACTACAGAGGGAATCTCTTCGCCTGCTGCCCCTTACCATTAATAAACCTAGAATGTCTATTTCACTTGTCATCAGTCCCAATTCGGCGAAGAATATCACTGTTCGCCGAAAAAATAACAGGGGCAGTAGACATTTCAGGGGGAGAAAGGGAATTTCTAACCTTGATTTCCAAGAATCCTCCTTAGTCGACATCCCCATTGCCAATCTTCCTGAAAGCGGGCCTCTTAGAGAAGACATGCCCGGAAAGAGTGCCAAATGATGAACATACTTTCGATCAACATAAGGGGTCTTGGAGCTAACCCGAAATTTTTAGCTCTAAAGGATTTATTTCTATCTTCTTCTTACAGGATGATGATGCCTAGGGGGAATCCTGATTATCGCTAACCAGGGAGGCTGTGCGGACTGTTATCATATACTAAATGTATATGCTCCCTATAAAGATAGAGCTACATATTAGAATGAATTCCTTTCATCAGGTATTATGGAGATCGAGACACTTCTCATAGCTGGTGATCTTAACTGCACTTTGGGACCAGATGAGGTATGGGGGAAGGGGAAAAAGGCGGACCCGGTTGGGGAAAAAATCAGAGAAGCGTTGTTGCTTTTCAACTTTGTAGATGATTGCCCAAAATCCTTATCACCTACATGGGACAATGGAAGGTCGGGAGACGCCTTTATCGCAAAAGATTGGATAGGTTCATTATGCATGAAAATTTAATGGAAAAGTTTGGTCTCCCGAGTTCTCACACCCTTCCTGTTTTTATTTCGGATTATCATCCGATTTCACTGCAATGGTTCGAACAGCATTCGCGGATGATCTATCCTTTCAAATTCAATGGGATTTGGCTTGAAGACGAATCTTTCAACAACATTATCCGCAAAACTTGGCAATCTAGTGATCTGTGTTTTGGAAGCTCCCTTTTGGAAAAATTGATTTGCAAGATGAGATGTCTGCGAACAAAAGTAAAAGAATCGCAGACCCTGAAAAAATAATCCAGCCTTCTAGAACTACAAGAGATTAAAAAGGAATTAGAAATCATTGCAAAAAGTATGTCATCCCACTCCCTTTCATGGAGTGCTCGTTCTCGACTGTGTGAACTAGAAAAAAAGAAAAGAAATTACTTTCCATTGAAGAAAGGACTTGGCGGTTAAAGAGCCAAGCCACATGGTTAAAGGAAGGAGATAAAAACACTAAATTCTTCCACCATTTTGCAAACAAAAGGAGGGCTTCCAACTCTATATGGAAAATCAAGTGTGAAGATGGCAGAACAGTGCACACACAGGAAGAGATCTCCAAAGAAGCGTTTAAACACTTTCAAAAGGCATATAAACAGGCAGACACCAGAGAGATAAATGACATTATGTGGGGCATCGAACCTTTCCCAGTTATGTTCGATGAAGAGGATAATGAAAGACTTTTTGCTGCTGTAACGGAGGAAGAATTACTTACTGTTATGAAATCCTTTAAAAAAGATAAATGCCCTGGCCCTGACGGTTGGACCATTGACATTTTCATCCATTTCTTCGATATGATGAAAAATGATTTATTAGGAATGGTGGAAGAAACCAAAAAAAGTGGCAAGATTAATCACATCATTACTTCTACCTATATAGCTTTGATCCCAAAAAAAAGTGACTCCTTATCTTTTTCCGATTACAGACCTATATCACTATGCAATACTATCTATAAAATCATCTCAAAAGTTATTGCAGAAAGAATCCGTGGAAAAATCTCACTTTATCTCTCAAAGGAACAACATGGTTTTCTAAATGGCAGGAATATTTTAGATGTTGTGGCTATAGCTCAAGAAGCCTTACACTTTATGCATACAAAAAAGTTAGGAGCGGCCATTCTTAAAATAGATCTCAGAAAAGCCTACCAATGCCTAGATTGGAGCTATCTGAGGTGTCTTCTCATAAAGATCGGGCTAAATGACCAATGCACTAAATGGATTATGGCATGTATGGAAGGAGTCAACTTTTCCATTCTCATCATTGGATGCCCCTCTACTTTCTTCTCGGCTGAAAGAGGTCTTTGGTGGGGATGCTCCATGTCCCCCCTTTTATTCATATTAGTTATGGATACACTTAGTATTCATCTAAAAAGAGCTGTGGATACGGGGAATATTTGCCCTCTTTACATATCCAGGGGATGTTATTTCTCGCATAACCTCTTCGTGGATGATATCCTACTTTTTGCTATGCTCTGTAGACAATATTGGCTTATTATGCATGAGATATTAATATCCTTTCAAAGAGCTACAGGTTTATGTATAAACGAAGGAAAATCACCATTTCATTATGGGAAGGTCAATATGAATGAAATGGACTATATTTCTCATCTTTACAGAATACAAGCTATTTCTATCAATGAAGGTATGAAATATTTAGGTTTCCAACTAAAGCCCATGGCCTATTCCATATCCGACTGGTCATGGATTATCAATAAATTTTATAAAAGAATATCGGGATGGGAATTTAAATGTTTATCTTTGGGGGGCAGGACGATCCTCTCTCAATCTATACTTACACAATTATCTGTTTACTGGGCGCACCTATATTATATCCCTTCTGCTATCATAAAAAATTAAACAGTTTGATGGCCATATTTATCTGGGGAGGATGCAAAGAAAATAGGAAATACCATTTTACAAAACTAATAAACATATCCCTCCCAAAGAAAATGGGGGGCTGGGGCATCATGCATTTCCGCAGTTTCGGTATGGCCCTTCTATGTAAATCTCTGTGGAGAGCAGTATTTGGAGACAACCTTTGGAGTATTGCTATGAAAATGAAATATTTTGGGAATAAAGACATCACTTATTGGTACAGGAACAAATCATTAGGCCCTTGCCAAGGGTCAACCATTTGGAGAAGTTTCAAAAAGGTTTCTCAATTCTTCCTTAGGAAGCTGATATGGAAATTACAAACAGGTAACACCATTTTAATTGGCATTGATCCTATCTTGGGTGTATAGGCTGAATCCCCCATCCCACAACAACTTCTCATGTCCCTTCATAAAAAATGACTGTTCTATTGGGCACAAGTCATTCATGGATGGCAGGGAACTATTCCAATTTGGAAATCGGCCATAAAGTTGGGCCTTGATGAATCTTTAACTGAAATATGGAACAAGACTATATGGGATACGAAGCATGCGGGGTTTTATAAAACAGAGGATAATGACAGCATTGTCCTATAGATAAAGTAAGGAAGGTCCAATGTATTAGTCAAGGATATATATCTCTCCACGAATGAAAATCTAATGGAAACCTCCCGGAAAATATTTCCCAATTCTTTATGGAAAATAGGTTGTCCACTAAAGATTATTCTGTTTACACGGCTTGTATTTCATAATAAAAATCTCACATGGACTAATCTGCAGAAAAGGAATTGGCATGGGCCAACCAGATGCTCAATCTGTCTATCAGAAACAGAAGACAACATTCATATTTTTCTCAACTGCCACATCACACAGATCCTATGGAATCATTTGGCTTCACATGTCGGTTTTTCTGTTAAATCACACTCCTCTATAATGGATGCTCTTCAACGGTGGAATTCCCAGAAAATCGAATGGAGGCCTATCCCGCTAATTGTTTTCTGGTTCGTCTGGAAGTGGAGAAACAGAAGGATATTTCAAAATGGCAAGGAGGATTTTGGGCATTTATATGACAAAATTATCCCCTTTTACTTATCAATCCTTACAAACATTTCACATCAAATACAATCTCAGGGTTTTTCTTCGACAACTTTACAACTCTCCATCCCTCTGGCACATTTCGATGGTGCATCAAAGATGGCATTTATGCCTGCAGTGTATACATTTATATTGCAAAGGACCTGCAATATTATATCTATTGGAACGGTGGACGGGGGACTAACAACAAAGTTGAGGCTATGGCTCTCCACGATCTTCTCATTTTCTGCACTTTTTTGGATATTAGCCCAATCCAAATCTATAGTGACTCCAAAATCATTATAGAGCACGTGACTGGAAAACAATCTATAAAAAATGACAGCCTTTCTGGATGGATGAACAGGATTGCAACACTATGGAAGCCTTCTCTCTTCCCTATCACACACATAAAGCGTTTGCAAAACGAGGAGGCAGATGAACTATCAAAAAAAGGTTTGCAATCTACATGCGGTATGTGGCATCTGAGCATCTCTGTAGATTCCATTACATACTATTGCCATCCCTTTACAATGTCGATCATATAGTGTCACCAAAAATCGGGTATGCTTCAAGATCTCGATCATCTTTTCTATCTCATGACAAGGTAATTTGCTTTCTGTTTATATAATTGCCTAAATATCACTATGCATCTATGATCAATCTACAGAAATATGTATATCCTAGAAAATACTATCAGATGTTATTTTTTGTATATGTAAGCTATCTGGCAATGCACCTATTGAACAAAATATATAGTCTATCTCTACAGAATGTACAGTTTATCTTTCTGCTATAATAATATATATATAGCTTTTTTCTCCTGAAAAAATGAACGGAGAAAGCAAAAAAAAGCTTGTTACCTTGACAACAACCCAATTATATTTTATAAATAAAATTATTAAAAATTTGAATCATTATCCTGAAAATCAAATTATAACGTAGTGCACACAAATTATATTTTATAAATAAAAATATTAAATTATATTTCCGGTATCCAAGTTTCCATGCTTATGTAGTCATGGGATGTAGTCTTCCATATTGAGTGGCCCCATATATTTATGAGATCAATATAAATATCAATAGCACCGTTCTGCAAGCTGGGCCATATATATATATATATATATATATATATATATATATATATATATAAAATCAATATAAAAAATAACAGTGTTCTGCACGCTGGGCCATAGATATATGATCAATATAAAATAATGCGGAAATTAATTTTAGATTTTTTAAAAAAATTATAATATTTTTGATAATATTAATCTATTTCCATTATAAAAATGTATTATTCAAACACTTAAATTAAGAAAAGAAAAAACAAAAAAAAACTACCTACACACATTACACCCAATAAACAACAAAATCTTACATATATGGACCCTTTTCTTTTATAAACCAAAATAAATAATCTAACTTTTATCCACTCTTTTCATTTAATTTCATTTCATTTCTCCGGGCTTGCCAGATGCGTAACCTTCGTAGCCGTGCTCGTACATTAGTCTTCTTTATAAAATAAAATAAAATAAATAATTCTATAATTTTGTACCATATATCATCCTTCTAATTTTTTTCCATATATATTGAAAATGGTTTATTATTATGTTTTTATTAAGGCAATGTTTAAGGTGATTTTATTTAAACTTTGGTTTTTTTTCAAGAAATTTGACCATGAAAATGTTTAAATCATTTTTATAGTGGAAATGGATTCAACGCCATTAAGAACACATAGGTACTTAAAATTTTGACTCTTGATAGTTGTAACCTGGATATCCAAAAAATTCTATCTAGTTTCATCAAAATGATGCCATATTTTTAATTATTTTCCCAGCAAAAACATAGCCTCTTTAGACTAAAATATTTATTAATATTATTATTTTTAGTCTAGCCATATACATTAATTAGTTGATTAACATCAATAGGTCGACTAAGATAAAAATTTATCCTCCTACAATTAAGTGAACTTTCTTTAACCTTAATTTTTTATAACAATCATTCTTTCCTCTTTTCTTTTTTTGTTTTCTTTGTGTGCACCTTTTTCGTTTTTAATCTCACTTTAATTCTATTTTTTAATCAGGCCTTGGAATAAAGTTTCCATAATTTTAATTTAATTATCAACAATTATTAAGTGGATGGTAAGGATTTAACCTCAAAAAATTTTCTAGAATATTCTTACTTGTATTAAAATATGAAAGATTGGAATTTATTTTCAAAATAGTTATGCCAATTTTTCCCTTTTAATTAAATTGATTAATTAAAAAAATGCCATATGAACAAATCGCATATGAAATCATTTTTCCGCGATGTGGTATTGATAAGTCATGGTATTGTGACAACTCATGTTCACTGATCAAGAATCTCTATATTAAATGGAGATGACACTCATGGTTAAGAATCTTCTTACATGCTTTTTAAAATGTATATGTGTTGACTTGTATATTAATTTCTTTTATAACTACTACTACTACTAATAAAGTTTTTGAAGAAGCTTGCGGATAAATCAAATAAGAATTATTATGGATCACTCAAGTCTAGATCAAATAATTATAAAGTTATAATTTACTTAATTTTGATGATTATTTTTTAAATACACAGATATCCATGTCTATTTTAGAATAGGGTTTCCAAAATTTTAATTTAACAGTGGATAGAAGGTAAGATTTAATCTGGATGAATTATTCTAGAATATTTCAAGTAGTATACACAATTCAAAAGTTGAAATTTACCTCCAAAATAATTATGCTCTTTTTTCCCTTTTAATTAAATTGATTAATTAAATAAATGTCATATGAACGAGTGTCATATGACATTATAACCAAATATATTTACAGATTAAGAATCTTCATGGTAAAGCAAAGACACATCTCAATATTTAAGAATCTTGTTCCATAATTTTTCTAATCTATATATACTTATCTTATAATAATAATAATTATTTAAAATAAAATTATAATTTAATTAGTTATAAAATTATAAATTAATTAACAACATTATCATTATGATAATACTACTAACTTTGTTATTATTAATAATATAATCAGATTCAAAGCTATTGTCGTGATTCTTGTTAATAAAGTTATTAAGACTAAGAGGACAAGAGAAACCCAAAGAGGGGACATCACATACAAAAAGGGAATGCATGGCAAGCAGGCTTGGAATTTGACGTCCTACAGGACATATTTTGCGTTCCATGACGTATTCGACTACCGGTGAAATTTTTTACATGTCACTTTTGACAGGTCTTCTACATCTACATCTCTTCATTTTGACGTCTGATTTCAAAGCAGAACCGTCAAAATCTATTATACCTCTATTTCATGGGAGGCGGGACTGGCGACCGGTAGACACAATTCAAACTTAAGTTGATTTAAATGCTCAAGCCTTCGATTTCCTACTACCTACCAGGCTCCAACGCCCTGCCTTCCACATCGCATTCATTGTGATTCTTGGAGACAAAGTACATAAATGTTAATAAATGCTACAGTTAATATAGTCTGGCCAACATTAGTTTGGTAATTGTGAGCTCCTATAAACTCTCTGCAAGCATTGTTTTTTAATTTTGACGCACTGTATTTATTTACTCCCCAAGAGTATCGGCAAGCATTGTTTTTTAATTTTGACGCACTGTATTTATTTACTCCCCAAGAGTAAGAGTATGATTGTAGCACACTAAATTGCATTAATGCCGGATGGAAGTAAGACAATAGTGAGAATAGTGAGAGGCTATATGATATAATGTCTTTCAAGTTTTCTTCCGGAGTTATTGTAAAACAATATAGATGGCAAATATATAGTGTTTTTGTATTAATACAATTCAAGTGCATGAGAAATATATCAATTGGCAAAGGCAAGGTTATAACTAGCGTTTCAAATCTCTTAAATCGTTCTAACTGAAGAAGCAAAGGTACCCACTCGCTGGTATCTCAAAACATATAACTCTAAACTATTTCTAATTATTTCTTGTATGATTTATCTGATCAAGAAAGTTAGAAAGTACATATGAATAGAACGCCTACCGCATATACCAATTTGGATAGTTTAAATTTTATTCTTCAGTTTTTGTCATGGCAGTGAATCTAGTAGTGGAGAAGTTTTGGGGCAATTAGACTTTGTCCATTTGCAATGTCGTGGCAGTTGACACATCTCCATGGATTGTTTGATAGATTGGAATGAGAAGAAAGTCTTAAGTATGTTTGTTGGGAGTTAGCCTATGAGAAACCACAATAAGCAACTGACGTGTATTTATAAATAAGCGTGATATGAGCTTGAAAGTGCTCTGTATGTTGTCATCACAAGATGGATGTTTGCGTATTTCCACATGGTCCTGCGAGGAGGGACTCTTGGCTTCATCTACAGGCTTCATTATGTTGGGTTTTCTGGTTTCCCACTATAAAGGTTGGTTTCTACTTCGTGGGATGAAATTTATATTTTTTTTTCATTGCTTCCACTTTTAAAAAATGAAAGGCGTGAGTGAAGTTCAAAATTTCCTAAACCCCTTATCCCCACCTATGTCTTATTGTGGATTGGGTTTTCAAACTAGTGGCAGTCCTACCTAAAACTTATTGATGTCCTTCCCTGCACTTTAGTAACAAAATGTTTGCAATAATATTCATTTTATAAGTTGTATGTTGTTGTATATGATAAGAGGTTAAGTATATTCAGAAGTACAATGTTAATGTAAGTATGTTTCTTCAATGTTGTGAACAATGGGTTTTGGTTTGATTCGTAAGGTAAGTGGCGAGGTTGGTGATGTTTTCCCATCGAGGATGGAATCTCCCTAACACATATTTTACCCTCTTAGATTGCATCACTATGGTAATGGGTCCTCTTAAGAGTTTGCAGACACAAGCATAAATCCTCGGTAACATTAAAAGAATTGATACCCTCATTCAGGGCTCAATATTTAGCAGTCACCAATGCTGGTCATGATTTAGTTGTCGAAAGAAGAGGGGAAACAATGTCTAATTTGATAGATGATGATGTCTTTACATCGATGTGGGTCACACTGTTCTTCACATGTGTTGTTGGTTTGTTGAGACTTATTTACCAATTTCACATTCACACTATTGTATTAGAATTTGTTAACATATAAACAAATAGTATGAATTTATAAGGGCATTTTGATGGTGAAAGGAAATTCCAGATTTCTGCAATAGGTTTTTAGCGTGATATTTTCTCTTCCCCATGGTTTGAATCCCTTAGGGACATATTTCACCACTTATGGGCTATTTAGTTGTCCTGTCTGTGATAGAGGCCATCTCAAAACATTGGGGGATAGGTGCAAGCCTTGGTTACTTTGGCAGAGTACATAGCTCCATCCATGCGTGAAATTTGGTGGGTACCCTAGTTTTACTTGGTCAAATACAAGAGTGGTGTGTTCACAGTTTTACATGGTGTTCTTATCATTACACTTATTTTACTGTGTCACATTTCCTTCTTTGCCCTAGGCCAATTTTAAGGATAGTGGTTGGTATTAACTTAATGCTACATTATTATTTATAGGTGATTATTTAGTATAATATGTTGGTGGTTATTGAAATTTCAAGCTCTAGGTGATTAATGTCATTATGATCTCAATCAAACACATATGTTAAGTTAGGAAAAAACAAGAGAGAAAAAGATTTATGGAAATTGAGATAAGAGTAGTTGAACAAGTTTACACATTAAAAAAGAGTTGGAGAAAATTGACACTTACAAATTTGGGTAAAAGGTATAATAAAAAGCATAAAAAATTCAAAAACTTCATCAATTTTTCATTTGACGTGCTGAGGGAATTTGAAATTCCGGGCCTGATGGCAAGGTTCAAATTAGCGGCGGTTCTTTCTCCACCTAAAGGTTGTTGTCAACCGATGAAGGTAATGATGAGGAAAGAGGGGTCTGGTCAACGGAGAATGGGGATGGAAAAGGTTAAAGGAGGACGGAGGCTGAATAAAGGTTTGTGGTGAATCATGTAATAGCGAGGAGCATTAACTACCAGAACGGTTCGCTGACGGGGAGGTTGACTATCCAAACGGGAGGCCACGTTGGGGAGAAGCGGGAAGAGCGCATAAGGAATGGTCTTAGAAGGCGAGCAAGAATTACAGGGATAGGCACAACCATGCTCTTCGTTGTGAACCAAAATCTGAAAAAAGCTCGGGCGAGAAGAATCAACAACAACGCTGGGTAAATTCGGATGCTCCGGAAGGACTGAGGCGATAGGAAGAACATGCAGTGGCACCTCAGAATTCGCTAAGATTCTAGAATCCTCAGTGGAGTCAACCTCTGAACGATCTTGCTGAAGTGATTGATAGTGAAACCTTGAAACATCATTCTCGCTCGCTGGAGACCCACTTCTAAATTCTGGAAAAGCCAAGTCGTTAATCCATAAGCGCAGAGAGGAGATTTGGTTGTTATGCTATTGGAGAAATGGAACAACTTCTCTGAGCTGAAATGGAACAATTTGAGAGATTGTTTATTTAATTTGATTTATTCAAAAGGTTAAACATTACATTACAACATCTCTATAATATTGGAGAGTGCGCACAATTATTGAATCTCCAACCAGTATGGTACAAATATTGTAATGTCTAACATTCTGACTCAGTCAAAATAAAATAAATAATAACTCAATTAAATTACATAAAATTAAAAAAAAAAATGAATTTAATAATTATAATTATCCATTAAACCATATCCATTTAAATTCTGAATTAAGATGTATCTAGGCTTGTTATTATTATAATTGGGTTACATAAGTTATATGAATAGTGTTTAAAAATTTATATTTATTTAAGAATTTTTTGTCTTATTTTTCTAAAATGAATTATATTTTGGGATTTTTTTATATGTGAACTGTCATGAATATTTTCGTGGAATAGTTTATCACCATGGATCTTATGATATTCTAAAATCTTATATCTATGCAAGTTATTTCTTTAGATTCCATATCATTTTTTTATTATTTTTGCTTGAATTTTTATGAAAGCACTAAAACAATAGGCACAAAATACACACCACCCACATAAATGAAAACACGATTTATCCTAAGAAACCCAATATGGGAGAAAACTCAAATAGTATTAGAAAAATAAGAGAGAGCAGAAAGTGATTTTTCACAACACAAATCTCACACTGTATATTATTCATTTCAACAATTACATATATAGGAAATTATACACTGACTTCGACACCTCACTCCAACCCATTACATAAGAATCAACAACTTCTAGAATGATGCCTAGGGGCTCAGAATGACAACTACACATTACATGGAAGCATTACTTCCAAGACCCTCGCTTAATGCTTACATGGAAAACATATTACAACAAATAAATCTTTGTCTAACTGTTCTTCATCAGCGCCCACATCCACTCTGGAATCTTGCAAACTCCGCTCTTTCACCACCACATCTTCGAGTTGTTACTTGAACTCCATTTAAAATGTAATCACCTCTGACCATCATTGATGAACTTTGCAAGATCAACAATATTGACAAATCGGCTCGTTGGTGCTTATGCAATAAGATCCTTCAAGTAATGAACCATCCTATGGACCAACCACCATCTGTTGGATATTTCGCTTTCGACTATTCGTTAGTTGATAGGATGGAGGTTTGGATACTGAATGTGCTCAAGAGTTGATCAAACAACTTGACCTTACACAAGAGTCGATGTTTTGGACACCGGAGCTTCCAGTTTAAGAACCACCAACCCTTTTTATAACCAAAATTACTAACACAGAAGAATTGACGTTTCAGACACTGGGGCTTCCAGTTTAAGAAACACCAATCCTGAATTTGCATACCGCTATATATTAAACCCACACCATGGAATAAAAGACACATTTCGACACACAAACAAACGTTAAAAAATTGACCCACGAAAACAATCATTGCCACAATAGACATTTTAATTCAACCGGCCTGCATAAAGCTGAACATTGACCTTGTTTCTATCAGCTCAAACAAAATTGAATTTTCGGCTTACTAGCCCAAGGCGTTGGAACACAATTGATGTAGATGTACTTCGAGCCTTAGTGCTGAGAGAAACAGTTTCAAACCATTGTAGCCAACAAAGATTTTAATGCCAGCTTGGTTCCCAACATTGACACAACCCAACAGGAAAAGAAAATCCATAAGAAAGTTAATTAAAGGAGTTTGTTCAACGTTTCCCTTTTGTTCCTTTTCTTCGCTCACAACGTACACCATAATAGCTAAACGTTGAGTCCCAACATTGTTTCCCAATTAAATGACACAGATCGCAACACCAAACAAATTTGTTACATGAAGAACACGTTGTCCTGTCAGCCACTTACTATATTAAGCTTGGACGTGCTTGACCTGAGCGAGAGCATCAGGGCACATTTCTGATTTGTGTTGAACACGAATGCCAGATCCAACATTGATCCACAATCCTTCTCTTTACAGTAGCACGAGGCACGTAATGGACATTGATCCCCTCCCACTGCAGATCAACACTAGGTCAACGCTTTGAATTATTTTCTTTTGTCGCCGCATCTCCTGATCCCAAATTTTCATCCAGATCTCGTCCATACAATATTAAAAAAAAATTACAAGTAAAAACACCATTCCCATGCTTGGTGAAATTGTGTTGTTGTAGAGATCGACGACAACCATGCTTGCTAGGACATAGACCGCTACCAATGTTTTCTCATTGGCTCATTGGCTCATCTCATAAACTTTAAGCCTCAAATTATTGGATGGTGTGCACAAACAACCCTTTACTCCTTTGTAAGCAACAACTGCATCATTGTTGCCCTTGGTTCTGGAAACATATGTGTACTTGCAATTCTATGCAAGCTACACGAAAGTGACCTTCGTCTCCACCTCCCATCAATAGAATTTGCACAATGGCTCAGGATTTGATTCAAGGCTTGCAGGTAGAGAGAGAAATGCTGGATTTTTGTTGGATACAGATCTACAAAACCACACTCACACACAGATCTAAATAGGGAGAAATAAATATCACAACAGAAATCAATTATCACGCACTTATATTAATCTATGTATGTACAAAACAATAACACTCAAGAATCTCTCACATCTTCTTGGCCTTCCCGTAAGCGAATCAAGCCAAATCTGCCTTTGATACCATATTAGAAAAATATAAGAGAGAGTAGAGAGTGATTTTTCACAACACAAATCTCACATTGTATATTATTCATTTCAACAATTACATATATAGGAAATTACACACTGACTTCGACACCTCACTCTAACTCATTACATAAGAATCAACAGCTTCTAGAATGACACCTAGGGACTCACAATGACAAATACACATTACATGGAAGCATTACTTCCAACAAATAGAAGATAAGGCATGTCATCTTCTATCTTTTCTTTAGTTATAAAATTGCATATAGAAAGGAACACGAGCTCCTATGGAGTTACCTTTTAACAATGTGACCTGAAAAATTGTTACACAATCCTCTTCCTCCTCTATTATGCTATGAAAATACCAGTCCCAAATGTTTTTCTTAGCTATGAAACAAGTAGAATGTAAAAAAGTGGAAACCCTTCTCCTCCTAGCAACCTGATATTTAACATAGTTTCAGAGCCATATAGGGTTATGGGTTTGACTTCCTCAACCCTCAATGTGATAAGGTTTTGGTCCTTCTAGAAACTACTTGAAAATCCTCATGTTATTAGTCCCACATGTTTGAGTAGTAGGGGAGAATATGCCATCCACTTATACCATGTTGGTTAATTAGATAGGCCAACTTGCAAGATGCATAATTTACATAAACAAGCTTTGACTAAAGTGATATTTGGAATGTTCAAAAGGTATCAAACTATAGATCAATTTAAAGGGTGTATACATAAGTTCTATACCATGCTACCATGAAAAACATCATTTGATGACTCAAAATGGCTTTGGAAGGTTCCATACCAAAATTTTCAAACTAGGACCTGCCACTAAAATGGGCCCTACAAGCCAACTTTTCTACCAAAAAAGTACTGAGATATATAACAAATTATATGATGATCCAATTAATATCATACATCCCCATTTGGAGAGCATTTTGATTGCCACAAAATTTGTTAAATAAGGAAAATAAAATTTTCCTTTACTTTCTCCTTGGAGTATAATTTTGCTTTGCCCAGAGGTCATCCTTTCTATTCAATCTCCAAAAGATCATACTATACCTATCTTATTGTTATGGGCTTATTTTGTAAAACTGTCTTCTAACAACTCTACTTGAGTATCTAGGGCTAAGTCTTCTATCGTAGGTAGAACCTATTCCTCCTCTTGATCGAACATGGAAGACTCATAGAGTTTCAAATTTTCAACATTCGTCATTGAGTAAATGTGATTGTATAGCAGTTAGATTAAGCTTGTAGGCGTTATCTCCCATATTTTCCAATACTTCAAAATGACCAAACTATAGAGCCTCCTTCTCAGTCTTCCTTATTTGATTTTAACCAAACTCATCTCCAATTTTGAATGATTTCTTTGTTATGTGCTAGCCATGTTGAGCCTTGTACTTTTCTTTAGCATCTCATATACTTGCTAATGGATCTACCTAATCTTTTCAACAAACTTATTTACTTTTAATGCTTCTCTTATGATGTCTCCCATCACTCCTCATTGTTGTCCATATACAACATCCAAGGTTGAAGGTGGCATGTTAGCACAAAATTGAATGTGCTGGACCCAGGTTTCAATCTCGGTTGCCAAAAAAGGAGCTCCACTATAGTCTAGCACAACATCGACCCTTTCATTCCTCCACAAGGGAGAAATGTCTCACCTGAGGTGTGCCAAGACAATTAAAATAGTAGGGATCAAGAAATAGTATCTAGAATCAACCTATCACACAAAAGTTTCATTGCATAAATAATTATACATCAATGATAGAAATATTTAGAAACTATTACGCAGGCAAAAGAAATACATCTACAGTAATGAATATTGAAGAAACAACAACATGTAATATACATAAAAATTTAAATGGCTATAATCAAATCCATCATTCCAGAACATTACCATGCAACACTTCATTCCATTAATATAACAAGGCCATTACACTAAAGGTATACATTAGAGCACAAGATATTTCGAGACCAAATAACAGAGCAAGGATCATTGTAGATAATTCCACAGTTTATACATGGCTACACAAATTATATATTTAATCCAACAACATTTCAACATAGTCTAAGAATAATTCTTTGTGTGACTTATCCTCTCTAAACCTTTTATATAATTTTCCCCTTTATCGCGCTCACTTGATCTAGTTTGGTTCTACCATTTTGATCTCGTCCATTTGATCTAGTCCACTTTGACAAAATATGGGTTTGTGGACCTTATCTTCTCGGTTTCTTCAAAATCCAACATGTGAATCCGTATTCTCCGGCTTCTGTGGATTCCAAGATAATTGTTCCTATTTTCTTCCTATTGCTTCCATTTTCTTGGTCTCTGTGTCTCACAGGTTTTTCCACTTGCATTGGCCATTTTTGCAACCTTTTTTTATCAAAAATTGTTCAAAAACAAAGGATCCAACAACCCTTGACCACTATCCATTGACTCGTCCTCGATTCAGTCTTCTAACCATACATTTGGCTCCACTTGTAGTTGTGCTACCTCTGCAAGCACTTCTTCTACCTATTTTGTTACCTCATCTGCTTTTTGCGTTTCTATGCTACCTTCACAGGAAGGATCCAACTATGGCACCTTTTGTAAGGCTTGAGCTTTAAAATCAACATATTTTGTAGCAGTGGATTTCCATGTAGTGATCAAGGTAGAAAATTCGACAGTACCTGCAGTTGTAGAATTTTGAGGATGTGTAATAAGGATTAGCTTCCATTGTGTATCAGATTCAAAGTGTAGTTTCTTTAGATGGAACAAATGTTTTTGTGTTGGAAGCTAAAGATCACGCAGTACAACTCTGGAAGTATGTGACTCTTCTTCCAGATGGTGAATTTGGGTTTCAAGAAGTTCTTGCTGTTGCTGGAGATCAGCAGTAGCGAGTGCTTGGTCAAACAATTGTTGAGTTTGTTATCGCAGCCAGTACAAAGGTTGGTTCTTCTTTATAATAACTCGAGGCAAATATTGCACTTGTTGAAATATTTCATGAGAATCATTCATGAGTTGCGCAAGATAATCTACTGAGTGAAATGATCAACATGATCAGGAGGTGCATTGTGCAACTCAGCAACATTATTTCATAAGTTTCTATCATTGGCGACTAGCTCTTTACAAGCAAGTTCAACAAAATCATAATATTTATCTAGCTAACAAAGAGATAAATCTTCTGGAGCGTTAGGCACAAATTCGGAAATGGTTAGATGCATCTATTGGAATTTAGCACTAATATCCTCAATTTGTTTCTCAAGTTGTGCAATTTCATCTCGTAAATGATCTCACTCCTTAATTACAACCATGAGTTCTTGCTTTTGTTGTTCATGAAGAGAGATAAAATCATTACAGCGGGCTTCCAATTGCACTGCAGAGGTTTGAATAAGTTGAAATAGTTCGGTTGAAGATCAGCTTTGAAGATCATCCGTAGATAAAGATTTAGGCGAAGGGAACCAACCCTGCAAGGGTTGACCACTAGCGATAGACTTTTTAGAGTGTCCCTAGGGTGAAGTTTCCCTCTCTTGACTATGTTCCTTTTTTAATTCATCTTGTATCCTAAAAATAATGCTTGAAGGAAAAAGAGGAATGATATCCTAAGATTGTGCAACCAAATGCAAGATTTATCAGCACTAAGTTGGGTCCTAACTAAACACAACAACCTAAGTTGTTAAAAGAACTGTAGTAAGGTTTTGTTGTACCTCGGATGAAGACTGCACAGGTGGTGGTTGAACTACTTCTTCAGGTGACTCAAATTCAACAATGGGTTGTGTTATAGTATCCTTAAATTCTAACTCAATATCCATCTCAGTAATGTCTCCACCGATGTTGTCATTTTCACGGATATCAGAAATAGTATGATATTGTGGTGTTGTATGGGGAGACAAACCTAGGGAATTTGTGGAATGGATAGGCGACAAATTATGGTGTTACTCCACTATTGTGGTTCCCTCTCCAAGGTATTTGAGCTCATCATTATTGAGATCTACAACATTAGAAAATTGGACACTGGTGTTGGTTTGGGGAAGGGTTTGAATGAAACCAAAAACATTAGAGATGGAAGGGGTAGTAATAGAAGTTGTAGGTGAAGTGACTCAATAGGACTCAAGGAAACAAAAGGTACTATTGGTGGCTTAAATGAATCGGTAACAAGCAAAGAAGCACTAGGAATACCTAAAATAGAACCATTGGAAATTACTACGAAACTAACCTCAGTTACAATGTGGCAAGCAGAAAACAAGCATTCTTGGAATTTCTTCAATACTGGTTGAAGATCTTGTTTCACATTAGTTGTTTGCTTCTTAGAAGATGATGTGACATCTGCAAAGGAATCACAACATTGCATGCAATCCAAATTATAAATAATCTCATCCCCCTTTTGTATGCATTTCACTCCGGGCCACAATAACACCTCCTTATGAAAATATTTTTCATAAACATAATAAGGAAGCTGCCTCATTTTGAATGTGTTAGGGTCGATAGTTCCAAGCCAAAGGTAAGTGTGACCATGACTCATCCAAAACCATATTTTATTTGCATATTTCTCCAAAATCAACTTCGACACCTGAGGAAATGTTTGAGTGACATGCAAAATTTTGGTATGCCAATTCTCAAATGTCTTTTCATTGAATTCTTAATTAGCGGGATCAGTCTGAGTCCTCCATAGAGAATAAGCAAGATCAATATGTCCTTCGTCTGGAATTTCAACCACCTCTCTACCTTTAGGTGAAAACCACTTCATCATTGCAATGGCAGTAACCAAGCACCATAAATGAAATATGTGGCTCACTTATAAACATCTTCAAAAGCTTCGAACAATTCATGCAATGAATAGTTACAGCAATTCAAGGACTCACCTTGAACATAAGCTTTGGCCACAGAGATGGTATCCAAGGTACATTCTCCCTTCTTATAATGCTGCACAAGTTTTCCATTGATAATATAGTAGGAAAAGGAATTCTTCCATCATTAATTTTATTAATTATTTCCCCACAACCCTTCCTTCAGTGCCATACTTCTGGTACAAATTTTCATCCCCCTTCTTCTTAATACATTTTGAAACACTCTGAAAGACAATCGAAACATCTAGACCGTACCTCAACAACCTTGTAAGCTAGTAAATTTATTATACATGAAGAGGATGCTCCTTATCGAGCCACAATGAACCACCATGCAAGGGATTGATGATAAATTTGTGCATCGTAAGACTTCACCTGTGGTATCAGACATAGACAAATCCCGTAATTTAAAAAAAATGACCTCTACAGGGGACAAAACTCAACCTTGACCCTAGGAATAATTCCATGAGATCGTGCAACATCGAAATTCATATAAACTTCAAATTTTAAAGCTGGGAACACATCAAAATCAGACAAATCATTGTCAACTACCGTATCCTTTTCGTATTTTCCCAAGGTGTTTTCTGTAGGAACAATACGATGGTTTAAATATCCAGCAAAGAATACAAGCTTAGTGTTGCGAGTCATGGTTGAGGACCTATGACTATAGACAAGTTGTATAGATGGATGATAGGGAATTGGGTTAGAAAAGAACTAGATGTGGGAGCGAGGGTAAGAAATCCTGAAAACTTGTAGACACAATGAGGAAAAATGGTGACAACACTCGACATATATAGAAAGGACTTAATAAGACAAGGGGTGATTATATCGTTAGTCATTAAACATGATAAATTTCCAAATCAAGTTAGATTTGGATAATAATTATGGCTAGGACGTAAATTCCCAGGACATGACATAAAATACTTGAAAACAGAAATATCATGATGATGGGGTAACAGGAAATGATTTGAAATTCATAAAGTAGAAAATCAAATCATAAAAATGATTATTATAGGAAATTTAGCATAATAACTAAAAATACCTTTATCAATGATTACAAGACTGACATAAATGACACATGACACGTATTTCCCCGACCATAATGAGTTGCGGTGGGTCGCAACTATAACATACTAACAGGAATGACACAACTATACTAATAAACTCGTTATCACAACTGATTGAATTGCTAATTGACTAACATAATTGAATCAATCCTAAGCCTAACTAATGCCCCCTTTTAGAGAGCGAGAATTACCATAAAACTCTATCAGCCATAGTATGGCTTCAAGCGTGCACCATTCACCCAACTGTTATGAAACCAGCTCACAAAAAGATAGAAAAGATAGATGAACATTACACAAATGACAATTCTTGGATGATACAAATGACAAGACCACCTTTCTATATATAGGAGTCTAAGGGGTCATAATAAACCAGAGCCGACATAATAATAATAATGTAAGGGCACCATACTAACAATAGTGGGCTTATATGGGGCACAATAATAACAATATGGGGACTACACAGGCACAACAATATAATAAGGGGGTTGTACTAATAACAATAAGGGGTTACACTAGTAGTATAGGGACCTAACATGCCCCTCTCCTTCAAAAAGTGTTGTCCTCAACGCTTGAGTAGTTCTTGATGCTTCTGTATAAAATTCACATCCTTCCATGTGGAATTTTCAGCGGGTAAATTCTTCCACTTGATGAGATACTCTGAATTTGATCGATTTCGTAGTTGTCGACTTCTCGGTTCTGTGAATGCTTCAGGTTCCCATATGATTTTTCCTTCCTTGTCAAGTTCTGGCAATATTGTTGGACTGGGATCTTCTGCAACTTTTGAATGAGTGACCATACTTCTTCATCCTTCTTCCATTCATCCCTTCCTTCGTTTATCCAATCTGGCTGGGTAATAGAAATAGCACAAAACAATGCTTCCACATCCTCATCCTTTCTTGAGAGTGCATCTGCAAAACCATTTTTATTCCCTTTTTTGTAGATGATTTCAAATTCATAACCAACATATTTGTGACCCATTTTTTTGTTCTTCTAAAGATATTCTTTGTTCTAAAAAGTATTTAAGACTATCATGATCCATTTTTACCTTGAAGTGTCTTACCATTAGGTAAGGTTGCCATTTCTTAAGTGCATGTAGTATTTCAAACATTTCTTTCTCATAAATAACTTGCTTGAGATGTAGCCGTAAAAATACCCAATCGCCTACATCAAAACTTCTTTCACTGCGATGTTGATCTACCTGTTGTTTTGTTCAATTCTACACCAAAGTGGCATTATCCTATAAAAGTTGGAGAACTTGTTGTTGATGCTCGATGTGATATTTCACTGCTTGAATATTTTTCTTCTTGATATGTCCTTCTATCTTGAGAGTTTGAGGAGTGGTAATTTATTCCAATGCATTACAAGATACGGTTGGATTCATTTATTGATGCTCTATGTAATCTTTCACTTCTTGAACACTTTTCTTCTTGATATGTCCTTCTATCCTGATAGTTTGAGGAGTGGTAATTCTGGCCAATAAATTACAAGATATGGTCGGATTCATTTCTTCTTTCTCGATGTGATATTTCACTTCTTGAACCTTTTTCTTCTTGATATGTCCTTCTATCTTAATAGTTTGAGGAGTGGTAATTCCTACCATTGCAGTACAAGATATGGTCACATTCATTTGTTCTTTCTCTAGGGTTGGTTCCCGATATATATCCTCTTCTTTTGATGTTTCTTGATCCTTTTCGTCATTAGGAGGCCTTTCTTATACCATCTTTGTCCCACCTTCCTTCAAACCTTCCATGTCTTTCTTCAAATATTGCATGCCTTTCTTCAAATATGCTTTCATACCATCGATATTAGCTTCATGGCATAGATACAACTATTTCTCTTTTGCTTCACTAGAATACCATTTACCCTTATATTCAATTTTTGAAAGTCCTCAATGTGTTCTACCATTGAACCCTTTTGTTTGACATTTATCGATTGGCTAAAAAAGGTGTTGCTCTTTGTATCCTCATGATGTGTTATCATTTCCTCTATGAAAATTGACCACGTAACAAGTGATTTATGAGAACAAAGCCCTTTATACCATAAAAATTGATCTGGTTTTAAATATGAAGATGCAATACATACCTTTTGTAACAGTGGTACACCATGTGGATCAAAATATTTATCCATCTGTAGCATCCAATTTACCAGATCCTTGCCATCAAACTTCCTCATCTCACTTTTTCTTGATTTTAGGAGCTCGATCTTGAAACGACTGTAAATCTGTACTTTCGGATCTTTAAGTTCTGAAATTGTGACCTACAGTAGCCCTCTGTGTCCTCTTTCTAATGCCACTAGTGTGATCGAAATGGATTCTCCAAGGAAAAGTTATGCAAAATCGCCCAAGATGGCCTGATTATATACCTTTTCAAAAGAGTGAAGTTGTATGAAGTTCCACGTGTCACTGTTTTGACCTTTGGATCTGAACAATATACACAGAAAACTACAGTCCGTCCTCTTTATGTAACTTCTTACGAAATTTCAATTTGATGCTCAGAGAGAAAGTTATGACAATTTTCCCAAGGTCACCTATTTAAAATGTAATTCGGGAGTCTACAAAAATCCCTAACTTCCTCAGATCATATATCCTAAAAAATAGTAAGACAAGATCTAAAATTTAGACCCAAGGTTCAGCGCGATTTTTTCTAAAACTTTCCTTTTAGCTTCTGAAACATCGCAGAAAAACAGTTATAGCGAAAATTCCACAATGACCTGTTTGGAGCAGCAAAACCCTAGAATCCAAAGCTCTGATACCAAATGTTATGAAACCAGCTCACAAAAAGATAGAAAAGATAGATGAATGCCTTAAAAATAAGCCTCTTCGAGGGGGCAACCTCCTTTACATTACACAAACGACAATTCTTGGATGATACAAATGATAAGACCTCCTTTCTATGTATAGGAGTATAAGGGGTCATAATAAATCAGAGCCGACATAACAATAATAATGTAAGGGAACAATAATAACAATAGTGGGCTTCTATGGACACAATAACAACAATATGGGGACTACATGGGCACAACAATATAATAAGGGGGTTATACTAATAACAATAAGGGGTTACACTAGTAGTATAGGGACCTACCACCAAACCTGAAAAAGAACTCCATCAATATGAGGAAGCTTTATAGCTCTAGAATATCTTATCTCCGCAATAAAGGAGGAACCCAACCAATACATTTGTAACTTACCAAGATGCTTCAAATATTTTTTTTCATAGAGTAATACCTAGTTTCTGATAGAGAAGGAATTTTTCTTTATATGTCTATCATGTCAAGCCTTTTGTCATTCTTTCTCAATAGTTTAATGGAAATATGTTAAGAAACACTCCTTGTCTATCTCCCACAATTCCTGCAACCGTTCTCCAGTAGATTCATCATCAGACATTTTGGTAGGTTGAGCGATAGAAATATTCAAAACAATAAACTCAGTTGGTACTACAACTTCTCGTCCATAAACAAGATGGAATGGTGTGTATTTATGCAATCATTTCATAGTGGTATGGTAAGCCCATAGAGTAGTCGGAACTCACTCATCGCAATCAGCTTTGTTCACATAATAAACTTTAGTAAGCCCCTTTTCCAAAATTTTGTTAAAATCTTCAACCATTCCATTTTCTTGCAGATGATATGAGAAAATTTTGTGATGTTGGATCATAAAGTTTTGTAGTAGTGTAGCAATCGTCTCGTTAATGAAGTGTGACCCTTCATCACTGGTAAGGCTCCTTGGAAAACCAAATCTAGTGATGATATTTTTGAATATAAATCTTGCAGTAGTGTTAGTAGTACAATTTTTGACAAGGGCTGCTTCATCCCAATGTGTTAAATATTCAGTTGCGGTAATAATGTATCAGGCATGAGAGTGTCACGCAAGAGGGTTGATGGGCCCCACAAAATCATTAACCCACTTTTCAAAGACTTTCAAATACCGAACATGATGAAGTGGGAGTTCATCATGATGCAATGGTCACTCAAATCATAGGAAAACATCACATTTCTTGGCATATCCTTTTACATATCTAAACAGAGTAGGCCACCAAAGTCTTACTTGCAACACTTTTCTTGCAGTTGTTTTTCCTCCAACATGCCCTCCCTCAATCCTACAGTGACATTCCCACAAAACACTTTCTTTTCATGATCCAAAACACATCTGTGCAAAAAGTGATCATCTGAATTTTGTACAACTAACCTGCAATAAATTGATAATCTGCGACACGTACCACCATATGCTTCTTTTGAGTTTTTTTATAACTATCGAGGCATTTCCAGTAGATAGAAATAATTCTTTACCTTCCAAATAGTTTGGTATTACTTCAATCCAAAACAAGTCTGCAGCAAGAAATTGGTCATCCACTAATCTTCCTGCTTCACCATATTCTAAGTTAGAAAGGTGATCTGGGCCCACATTAGATCGACCTGGTTTGACAATAACTTTAAATGAAAAGTCCCAAAATAACAAAATCCATTGACATATTCTTCCTTCTAAAATATGTTTATTAACCATGTACTTTAGAGTAGAGTCATCAGTAAAAAATTTAAAAAGACCTCCTAAAATATAATGTCTTTATCTCTAAAGAGAATAGACTATGACAAGAGCTTCTTGTTTTGTGATCATGTAATTCTTCTTAGCAGTGGAGAGCTTCCTACTAGCAAAGTAAATGGGATGATCCAAATTACATTCTCATAGTTGTGTTAATTAGATAGCACCCAAGGTGATACTAGATGTGTCTATATGAACATGAAATTCCTTGTTCCAATTTGGATAAACCATAATTGGAGCACTCGCAATTTTCTCTTTCAGTGTGTCAAATGGAGTGCCACATTCATTAGTCCATATAAAACACTCTACTTTCTTCAAAAATTTCTTTAATGATGCAATAATCAAACCATAGTTGCGATAAAACGATGATAATAACATGTATGTCCCAGGGTGGATTACAACTCCTTAATGATTGTTGGTGGAAACATATTTAGAATTATCGACACTTTGACATGATCAACAAAAACACCATCTTTAAAAACAATATGTCCAACCAAAGTACCAAAGGGAACAACACAAATGCATTTCTTCAAATTTAATGAGATCTACAATTGTCGACACTAATCAAACATCACCTGTAATAAACTAGAATGCTTCTTTAAGAGGTTGCATACTGTCCAATCATACATTTTTATATACTTCCAGGAATCTATGAATATAATGTCTAAAAGTAGCAATAAAAATTCTAGAGAATATAACTAGAGCATTTTTTAGACCAAATGGCATGAAGTGGTAAGCATAAGAACCCCATTTAGTTGTAAAATTAGTCTTCCTTTTCTCTTCTTCTGCAATGAAAACCTAATGGTACCTAGAAGAGCCATCGAGGAAGGAATAAGCTTCATTGCATGCAAAATTCTATATTACCTCATCACCTAAGGAGTAAGAAACAGATCATGGATACAACCATTATTAAGGCTTTTGTAATCTGCAAAAACTCTGATATCATCTTAATCCTTTTTGTCTTAAATAATAATAGGGCCAATCCATTATGCTTCATTAATTGGGAATATGACACCAACAACCAATATCTTGTCAATTTCTTTCTTTAATTTTTCTTTAACCCATGAATTCAATCAATAAGACCGATGTTTAACTAGTCTTGCACCAAGATTTAAAATAACCTTCCTTTCTCCCGGATCTCCTTTGATTCCCTTCAGCTTTGAGATTGATGTTGGAAACAAATCTTCATATTCTTTTAATAGATAAAACATTTCTTTTGTAGCTTGCTCGTCTCAATAATCACCAATGGAAGATAATTTAGGATTTTCTTCAGTTCTAATATTATGTTTCCACAACTTCAAAGGCTTCAAATGCAAAGCATCTTTTATAGGATCATCATTTGGATTTTTCTCTCCTTCGAACTCCTTGAAAGGCAAATGCCTCAAATATTCTAAATCATCTTCATTCAAGTCTTAATTAACTTTGCCACAAGCGACGACCTCATGAAACCTAGACTCATACAAGTGTTCAAAATTCCTATGAATACTAAATCTGTTAACAAGCTTCCCTATCATAAACAATACTCTTTTTATTTCTTTTAAGGCCTATGCTATTTTGGCATCCTCATACGAAAAATAAAAATCACTACATAACAGGGCTTTCAATGACTCCGAGTTAGTTATTTGTCTCTTCATCTCTCCCTTCAAGTACAAATATTTTGGAAGTGTCCCCAGTGTGTGGATAAATTGATTGCACCCACATATCTACATGAAGTATCGCTTCAGTCCACATGGCATTGCAAGTCTAAATATGCTTATGTCAACTAGTATATATTTTGTATATGGATATTTTAACCGAATGTTTCTTTGGAGAAACAAACTAACATAAAAAAAACAAACTTAACTAACTCCTAGTCTTGAAGATGAGTATAATGAGTTCCCCACCATCTCGTTGGTGTTACTTGGGGGGGAACATCCATTAAAGGAATATTTTGTGTTTCTTCAATCTTCAAATCAATTTCATTAAGAAAATTAACAACTGAGCCTATACCCTTAAAAGTTGGAAAATAGCATACCTTCGTACTAATCCAACGAACATAGCAAACAATTACACAATGATTTGAATGCAACTCATGATCTCGCTATTGCTAATCATCCAACAGAACATCTGAACCAACTGCTATGTTTTGAATGCTTCTCCAACTAATGGAACCATCTGCTATAGTATTTATATAGTCATCTCATTTTCCCACAATGAGCTTGTATAATTGATCCAAAAGATTAGGTTCTTCTTTGTGTTCTACAAGTTATGTAAACCTTGGACATTGATAAGGATCTAGTGGTTGTATAACTTGAACTCCATCTATTTCAAAGGTCATTGTCTCCCACTTAAGTTTAAAAACAACATAGTCCTCGAATGCCTAATATATTCCTAACAGAGCTAGATATAGATCTTTATCGCCCATGATATCTATAACTTTGAAATATGCATATGTTTTTACCCCTACAATATCAACTTCAACATCCTCAAGATGTCTAATGGGAAGGATACAATATTGATTTCCCATTTGTAATTGAATCAAGGAAAACAATAACTTTGGTTTTCCTAATGCCTCCCAAGTCTTTCTTGGTAAAATATTAACATTAGACCCTAGATCCAGCATGGAATATTTAATCTAAAATCTTGTAATTTGAGCATCAACACAAAATTAGCTCCCCATTCTTTTTTTATTCTTGCATAAACATCTTGAGTGTTGTTCAAGAAGGTTTGTAGAAATTGGCCTGTCTGAAAAATTCCGATCTTTAACAATTGCCTTGAGCTTCTTGTGCAATTGTCTAGATAACTGCTCATCATTCATAATCTGCAAAACTAATTCAAACCATTCCATAACAACCTTAAATGTTTCCTGGGAAAATCTGGCACTCCTGATTTACATTTCCTCTTGTCGTTCTGCAAGAGGACTATAGCAAGAAACCAATTGTTTAAAAATTTTAGTTGCATCCCTATAACATCCTTTTTGTTGATTAGGATCATAAGACCTCTTAGGTGATGTAACTTTTTTTGGCTATTTATTCAGAGATTTTTGTGTTTTCTCTATTCCTTTTCCCTCCTCTAGTAATTATATTGATGTTAGGAATTTAGGTTGGTTCAGGCCCTCAAGGTTTTGCATTGAAATTTTTTCCTCTTTGTCGGTTATGCTCTTCCCAACGATCGATCAATTCGAGAAAATCTACAATTCTGTGTGGATTTACTCTACGCTGGGAGCACCACGAACTCCTAGACAATGGATAATCAAGGGAAACATGTCCCTCTTAATCACAATTATAGCAATGGACCATACCTCTTTCTCTATTTCTTCCTTCCCTTGGATTTCCTCCTCCTTGTCCTCAAGGAGCTTCATTAACACTAAATGTAGTGTGATCAAGGCAATCGGCCAAAGCATCCAAATATTTTCACTAATCTATATGATGCATCAAGGAACCACATAATTCACAAAGCATATTATCTTTGCGACATTTGAGTATTTCTACAAAATGGGACAAAGATGAGGTGGATGGACATAACTACGAAAAATCCCACAATAGTCATTTACATATGTACCTTGTTGGTTGGGGAACACATGAAATTGATTATGTCCTTGATATAGACCATTTGTAGCATCCTGTGCAACTCCAATAGTAGGTAAAGGTGGCGTTGATGCCATAGGTATAGTAGACAACCCTAGACCCCTCAATCGTTGACACTCTGTGGCGTGATGACCTTCAACATGGCAATTAGTACACCAAACTTGAAGTCACATTGGTTGTGCCTCATGCATATCCTTTTCCTGCTATGTCAAATAATCAATCTAATGCTATAGTCCCACGATGGTAGGATCACTAGAAGCGACACCTCCCCTGTGTTTATGAGGGTACCCCACCATAGCTTCAATCTTCATAGCTTGTTCAAGTGAATCTTGCAACATATCAATCTTTTATTTCGTTAAGGGGATTTGAGTTAACAACAACAAAGCTTTAATGAAACTGTCTCTTTGGTGATTGAGATCAATCAAGTAACTTAATTTACCAATTGCATCTTTAAATCGCTGCATGCATTCTCATGCAGTTTCTCCCTCCCATTGTTTAATATTCCACAATTCAGATAACCCTTGTTGATTCATTTGATGGAGTTTAAATTCTTGGATAAATTATTGTTTAACTTCATCTAAAGTTGGATTCAGGTGTAATGTAGACCACTTGATAAACCATATGGGTGCCCTATCTCTCAAAGTAGTTTGGAACTCAATGAACTCAGTAGCATCTAACATATGTCTAGCCCTCCATATGGCTTCACACATATACCAATGTTGTTTAACATCGTCATTACCTCATCCATAGAATTCAATATATCGAGTGAATAAAAGTGCTACGTTGCCAACCATTATAAAATCACTAGGCGAAATCAATATAAATCCTTGTGAACAAGTTGTAAATATCCTGAGGAACTTAATTGGGAACCACCATCAAAACCACTAGAAGTATCGGTTGTATACGCATTATAAACTTTATGAAATTTTAAGGTCTTAACTAGCTTTGAAATAAAATAAGCAAGATTCTTATAAAGTACTAGGGAGAGGTTAGGGAAGGTACTACCTATGTTGTTAGCCAATAAATTGTTACTTGAGGGAGATACATCATCTTCATAAAATAGTATGTGCATCACAAAATGCATCTCATAGCTGTGAGGAGTGTTATGGTTTAAGAATTCAACTGATGGTCTTGATACCTATGACGTCTTCACTCCCTCTAATTCATGGTGGAATCCATTGCTTCCCTCCATCTTTCTGACAACACTACTTCCAACACCTACTATTTGTCTAGAATTCATTCCACTACCAACTTTTGAACTCCTCAACTCTGAACTACTTGGTCCCTCTATCCGCAGCTTCATACTATTCAACACCTCTCCTATTCGATGTAAGTCTCTCTATCATCTCTGAATTTCATGTAACTTTTGTCCTCGCCACTCATAATCTATTTGTGTTCTTATACTCGCTCTTAAGTCTCAAGCCCTCCATGAATCATCTGCGTCGATCACAGCAAGTATTCATTTTCTGCAACTAGGTAGCATCTCTCCCCTTAACCCTACCCCCAATACTTAGGGTTTTAAGTTGTCATATTATTTTCTTGAAAGGGATGAAGGTTTTCTTCTACCATCATAATTTTAATCCATGGAGGGATTCCTTTCAATAGTCTTCCCTGCAACCTGTACTTGAACATGGCATCGGCTTTGGAAAAAGATTGGTGATATTATGCAACATATTCAATGATATAACTTTCTAGAGTTTCTTGCACCTAGAAGTCAATAGCCCCGATCAGCTAAGGTTCCAACCTATGCAACTCAGCTAGATCAGTAGTATTCCAATTTCGATGAAGTCTAAGACAGTTTCCAAATCCCACTTTTATCTGCAATTGATGCAACTAGTTATGAAGCTCTTGAAGAAACTTGCACCAAAATATTTTTTACTGATCACAAGCTAGTTTTCCATATAAAATCTCCTCCTTGACCCACTCTAAATTCTTCTGTCGTAATTGAGCCTATTGTAAAATAAATGAGTCAATCTTCTCATATCACTAATCCTAAAGGTATCCTCTAAGAATCCTTGGCATCGTGATCTAGATCCCTTTAAAATACTTGAGGTAATGACAATAGAACTATTTTTTGGCACAAAATTGAACATTGTTGGATCCAAGGTTCCATCTCTGGTTTCCAACAAAGGAGATCTATTGTAGTCTAGTGAAACACTGACCCTTTCGTTCCTCTGTGAGGGTGAAATGTCTCACCTGAGGTGTGTCGATACAATTAAAATAGGAGGGATCAAGAAACAATTTCCAAGATCGACTTATCATGCAGAAGGTTCATTGCATAAATAATTATACATCAATGAAATAAATCTTTAGAAACTATTGTGCAAGCAAAATAAATACATCTGCAGTAATGAATATTGAAGAACCAACAACATGTAATATACAGAAAATTTTAAAAGGCCATAATCAGATCCATCATTCCATAACTCAAAAGAGAACATTATCCCCCAACAATTCATTTCAATAATACAAACAGACCATTACACTAAAGGTATAAATCAATTTTCAATGTCTTTCAAGACCAAATAACAAAGTAGGGCTCACTGCAGATAATTCCACAGTTTATACATGGTTACAGAAATTATATCTTTAATCCAACAACATTTCGGCATAGTTTGAGAAGAACATGTTTGCTTTCTTCTTGTCCTTTGATGGCATTTTTACAAGGCACCAAAATGCACATTTTGTTTGCCCTGTCAACTACCATAAATAAATTGTCATGTCCCTTCCGTGTTGTTGGTAACCATCTAGAAAATCCATAGAAACATTTTCCAAGGCCTAGTGGCTATTGCTAAGGAATGGTATAGAAATTATTTCCTATTACTTGGCTTAATTGTAAAAAAAGGTATGCATCCTCTAATATATTGTGTTATAGGTTGCTTGACATAACTTTGTAAGTTAGCAATTGTCTTCCCAATACAAAAATTTACTACAGCATTGGAGGTGCGATCTTCTTTAATAAGCTACAATATTTCACGTTTAAGGACACATAGATTATCTAGCTTATAGAGTAACCCATTCTGAAGATAATATTTAGCCACGTTATCACCTTCTTATCATGTGTGTCAAACAAATATCGTATGCCAAAGTTACGACCCCGCGAAGTTGATGTACCAATTTACCCCAGTGAGGCCCAGAGTTTTGGCGCTTCATCTCCTAGGGTTAGGATTTTGGATGTTTAGGGTTTTCCATTGTTTCTCAACAATTAATAGGCCTTTGAGCCTCATTGTAACACAATTTTTATTTATTTATCTATTTATTTATTTATTTTGCTGCATCTTTGTGTTTATGTTTATATATGTATTATGTTGCATTCCTATATAAGTCTGGATCAGTGGTATCAGAGTGGTCTACTCTTTCGAGGTCAGAGTATAAGGAGTTAGGGCTTGAACTGGTTGAAACTTTCCAATACCATCCTCTCAAACCCCGTCAACCTTCCATGGAAGAAGAAAATAAAGATGAGGGAGCAAGAGATCACTTCAAAATATTGCTCAAAGAAGACCTCAAGCGATAGAGGAATGCGATGATGGACAACTTTGCCTAGATCCTTTGGCGGATGCACACAGGTGACGCATCTTCATTCGGTAGCCACTCTAGAGGCACCACTCCCTTCAAGGTACAAGTCAACTTTGATATTCCCATATTTGAAGGCCAAATAGATGCAGACGTCATAGATAGACAGTTAAATCTATTAGAAGGGTATTTTTCAGATCATGATTATTCCAATAGGGAAAATATTACTTTTTCACTCCTCAAAGTTTCCCCCCATGTTAAGGACTGGTGGGAAACCTACTGTGAGCAGATGGATGAGAGGGAACCCTCACTATTTTTAGTTGCACCCATTTGGAACTCTTTTCGAAATGTCATAAAGGAGTTGTATTACCCTATTGGGAGTTATGAAGATAAGTACATAAAATGGACCACACTACGGCCGGGAAGGGACCAATATGTGCTAGAGTTCACAAATATTTTTCATACCCTTTACATAAAATTGGGTACTAAGGATTTTGAGCGGCATCTAGTACTCAATTACCATGGTTTTATGCACAAGTAAATCCAATATGAAATGGAGTTCCTAGAAATATCCTAGCCTGACACCGCTTACCAATATGTTGTCAATATTTAACATAAGTTTAAACAGAAGAAGCAAGACTTTGGATCTATGAATTGAAGCAAGGGAAATGTGCCCCCAAACCGCAGAACAAAGAACAAAGACAAGGTGGGGTTACCCAGGACAACCCGTAAAAAACGTAAGCAAAGTAAAACACCACGAAGACAAAGAAGGACACGGGAAAGTGGTGTGAGTTCCATAAGAGCCCCACTCACAATACAAGTGAGTGTTGAACGAAGCAGTCACTAGTGGGTGAGCCAAAGGCTTTAGAATCAAATGCATTTTCCAACTATGAGTCAGAACCTGACAAGGGGAATGAAAAATGGAAGTAGATTATTGATACGGAACCCACTGCCATTGTTGCCACCACCAAGATCTAGAAGATTGAGCCAGAATATCCATAGAAGGGGGAGTGTCTCTTCCACTCACAGATGTGGGTGAAGGGTTCACCGCTGCAATTCATTGTCGACAATGAAAGACAAAAGAATCTCACCTCAGGTGGCTTCAGCAAGGATGAGATCTCTACATTAGCCAGCAATGTCACCTTCCCTACAACATCAAGCCCTTCACATATGAGGTATTGTGTGATATTTCTCCTCTTGAAGTTTGTGATGTATTACTAGGCCAACCATACTTGTGGAAGCATCATGTTGTATATGAGTTGAGGCCTCTCACTATTATGATTTATTTGGGTAATAATTTATACAGGATATCGAAGGTAGCCCCACCTACTGCCATCTCTTTGATCTCTGTTAATAAATGTAGTAAGATCATCTCCCATACTGGGAATCTTTTTTCTTTCTGATTCACTCTCAAAGTGAGGGGGATATCTTGTCCACATCCATGAACCCCGAGAAGGGTTCCTCCATGAAACTAAAGTAGGTGGATACAGTCGTGGAAGAATATAGGGATATATTCTTCTCACCCATAGGGGTACCTTTCCACTGTTAGGTCAAGCATTCAATTGATTTCACTCTCGAAGCACCTCTACCCAACGGGCTGATATATCACCACTCCATTATGGAAAATGAAGAGATTAAATGGAAAATCTAGGAGTTTCCGCAAAAAGGCATATCTGACCAAGTTCCTCACCTTGTGGGAGCCCGATTGTACTTGTACAAAACACGGATGGTGCTTGGAGGCTCGGCATTGATTATCGGGCACTAAACAAAATCACTGTGAGGAACAGGTATCCAATCCCACGAATTGATGACCTTCTGGGCCAACTTTAGGGGGCCAAGTATTTCAACAAGATCAATCTCAAGTCTGGCTATTACCAGGTTCCAATACAGCCCACAGATGTATGGGAGACCGCCTTCAAATCCAAGGAAGGCCTTTTTAAATGGTTGGTTATGCCCTTTGGGTTCAAAAATGCCCCTGCTACTTTTATGAGGCTAATGGATGACATATGGCGGCCCTTCACCAACTCATTCATGGTTGTTTATCTAGATAACATCCTCATCTTCAACAAGAGTTGGGAAGAACACTTGCAACACATTCGACAAGTCCTTCAAACCCTGTGGCAACACAAATTATGTACCAACATGGAGAAATGCACCTTTGGCATAAGCCAGGGGCAATATCTGGGATACATCATAGATGAGCGAAGTGTGCATGTGGATACAACTAAGATCCAATTCATTCAAGATTGTCTAGCCTCGACCACTCTAACAGAGCTTCGCAACCTTCCAGGCCTTACAAATTTTTATCGGAGGTTCATGTTGAGATTCTCCCATATCACTTGGCCTTTGAGCCAAATTACCAAGGATGGAGCAAAATAAAAGTTTTCTTGGTCTGAGTCCTAAAAGTAGTCATTCATTAAGTCGAAGTATCGTCTCTACTCTGCATCAATATTCACATTTCCATACTTGCAGTAGCCATTTGAAATTGAGACGCACGCCTCCGACTATGCTATTGGTACAATCCTCACCCAACATGGGCACCCAGTCACCTATCATAGTGAGACACTTTCCGATACAATTCAGAAGTACCCCACCTATGATAAAGAGATGAATTCCATTGTCTAGGCTTGTTGACAATGGAAGTATTACATTATGGGGAAGGAGACAGTAATCCACACGGATCACCAACCGCTTCAGTTTATATAGACACTGTAAGGGAAGTTGCAGAACCATCGTCATCAAAACTGGTCTACATATCTTCAACAATTCAACTTGAACATTAAATACAAAAAGGGAAGTTCCAATCATGTTTCTGATTGCCTCAGTTGGCCCCCAGTTGTAGCACTGACTACTGTTCTCAACTCTTGTGGCCATGAGACCTCTAGATGGCAACAAATATACAAAAATGATCCAGAGTTCGCTTCCACATACGAAATGCTAGTAGATGGCAAGCAAGTTCCTGGTTTCCATCTCTAGGATGGATTATTATGCTACCTGTCTCACCTTTGGGTTCCTTCAAGCGAGCATTCCAAGATGATTTGGGAGGCGCACTACAGTTGGGTCACAAGACACTTTGGTGTGGAGAAAATTGTGGTCGTACTACAAAATTACTTTTATTGGCCAAAACTCCGACTGTAAGTTGGGAAATATATCAGATCCTGCACTTCCTGTGCCATCACCAAGCCAAGCATCAAGAACTAAGGCCTATACACTCCTCTTCCTACTCCCAACCAGCCTTGGGAATCCATCTCCATAGACTATATGTCTGGCCTCCCTTCTACCAAGCATGGTAATGACTTTGTATTTGTGGTCATGGACAAATTTTCTAAGATGGCTATATTGGTGGCCTGCAAGAAGAGTATTATAGTAGAGGACACTACCAAACTCTTCTTTGAACGATGCGGGTACATTTTTGGATCCCGCAGACCATTATATCAGATCAGGATAGTAGGTTCCTTAGCACATTTTGGGGAAGCCTCTGGACACTATTGGACACTAAGCTCACCAAGTCGACCGCATTCCATCCCAGACTGATGGCTAGACAAAGTTCATCAATAGGATGATAGTGTACATACTCCACATGTACAACTCCAAGCATCCACAAACCTGATATGAGAGTCATCAATGTGCAACATAGTCATAACATAACTTTCCCTAGCTTGACTAGTCGCAGTCGCTTTTAAGTGGGTCTAGGATTTCAGCCATTGTGTCTGATAGATGTTTCCATGCCTCATGTAATTACATAGACAAAATCCACACATGTATTATCCAAGGTTGATAAAGAAACTGTATTTATTGAATGCATCAAACACATCTACAAGTAAGTTCACGAAATCTTGGGGAAGTCCAATGCCAAGTATAAGCAATGACATGATCAACATCTGGTGCTAGACAAGTTTCAGGTGAGCAACAAATTTTGCTTGCATTTGCAGAAATAACACCTTACCATAGCCCATCAGAAGCTCAACACACTCCAATATGGGCCTTACACCATTACTAAGGTTATGGAGGCAATTCTTTTGAGCTAAGCATTCCCTCATTTCTTGCCATGCACCTAGTGTTCAATGTGGACCACCTTTGACCATACTTTCCACCATTACTGGACACGTCATACATAGCAGAACAACTCACACCAATAGATTTAAACTTGGACTACATGGAATAGGCCACAATTGATCAGATCATGGATACATAAATAAAAAACACTCACCAGCATAAGATCCAATTGTATTAGGTTATCAAAGTTGGCCAACTCCTGCCCCAAGGCAAGTAGCTCACCAGGGACCAAGTTCAACAGAAGTTTCCCCATCTCATGGAGCCACTCAACGCAAGGGGGACCATTGCTTCCTAAGGGAGGAGGACTGATCCAAGTGTATATTGGTGGTTAATCGCCTATTCCACTTGGACCCCCACCATTGTTTCTTTCAGTTTTTTAGTTTCCTTAATTGTAGCACAATTTACTATTTTAGGTAGTTTTTCGGGTCATGAACATCCAGATCCGTTTTGAGGCCCTAAATGACTTTTCTGGAAAACGAGCAAACTTGAGTTTTTGAATCATGTTTTTAGTTTCAATTTAAATTCCTCGGATATATCTTTCTAACGAGGTATCATGGGCATCAAATGGAGATCATATGCCAAAGTTACGACCCCAGGAAATTGATGTACCAATTTACCCCAACGGGACCCATAATTTTGGTGTTTCATCTCCTAGGGTTAGGTTTTTGGATGTTTAGGGTTTTCTGTAGTTACTCAACAATAAATAGGCCTTTGAGCCTCATTGTAACACGGTTTAGAGGCATGTAGCTGCAACATATCTTCTTAGAGATAAGCTACCATCACTCGAGCTAGTTTATTTACATTCTGTATGTAAGCATATTTCAGTTCTTTCATATTAATGAAATGAAGTTTTTTTCCTGCTGCATCTTTGTGTTTATGTTTATATATGTATTATGTTGCATTCTTGCATAAGTCTGGATTAATGGATAAATGGTTCCATGTGCATAAGAGTTCCCAAAACTATAATCTTGGTTGTGGGTGGCTATAAAATTCTTATTATTCCTAACTAGAATCGTATTAGTCCTTAATATGCAAAATGTAAAATATCAGGTGATATTTTTGATATATATATATATATATATATATATATATATTCTCTATGAAATTGTGCCAATTTTTAAGGCTAAATAACTTTATTTTATAAAATTTGGGTGAATCATTTTTAGAAAAAATGGAATTTAGTGATTTTTTTTTTGGGAAAAGTTATGGAAAATTAGTCTGTTAGTGAAATTTAACTCCTAAAATTTTCCATGGGATACTTATTTGAATGGTCACTGCTCTTTATTTTTCTGGGAAGTTGGAGTCTGCACTCAGAGTTGTGTTTCTTGAATTTTTAAGCAACTTTTGGTGAATTTCTATACTTGTGACAAGAATTACATTTGAAGGCAATGCAATGATAATCAAGGGCTTATAAATGACCCCGAAGCTCCATGTTAAGTTGAATTTCCTCTTAATGACCCTTTTCTAAATCCATTTCAACACAAATTCTAGTGCATAAATAGATATTACCTTTTGGTTCATCTATGTCAAAATAGTGGCCTATCTTGTCTCTAATAGATTTAAGAAAAGCTTCATCTCATAAGATGATGGGAAGGTTTGGCAACTTGACCCATACAAGTAAAACTAAAATTTCCATGTCTAAATCAAAACCAAAGGTCTAGTGGGTAAGAAACATTCATGTGGAACCTGTGATATATAGACTTGATATGAAAATCTAGTACCTTTCTTCTTTGTTGCTAATTAAAAACAAATAATAACGACTACCACAATAATAACTAGAGATATGGCTTGAAACAATATCCCAATGCTTTGAGAGCCATAAATGAGATGCTTGAAGGTTGGGCCAAACACATGTAAACTTTGCAATTAAGTGTTCCTGATGTAGCACACTTGCTTTTATTTCTACCAATGTGGAAAAAATGTCCAACATGTGGATGACTTCAACTCTTTTAACAAATCTACTCTTCATTGGGTGTTTATCATCAATCGGTTTTGAAGATCTAATTATAGAAGAAAAAGTTGCATCCTCATGATTGGAAAATGCATCCATGGTGAATCGAATTTGTGAAGAGCTTGGCTAAGGAAAAATGGAGGCTCTTGTTTAGGTGACAACAAAGCCTCAACTAACAGAACATCTCCCTCAAAAAACAACACATTGTTCTCTTCTCAGGTGGATCAACACTAGGAGAGCATGGCGGTGGCACCCACTTGCTATTAGTCTTGTGGTTAGGAACTCCTAGGTCTGGCAACCATTATGTCCTTGGGGAAAGTCCTATCCACCATAATATGAGGTTCCAATCCATTTCCTAGATGACTATGAGAGTCACATCCTTCATGGTTTAATTATTATTTATACAAAGTTGTTACGTTTAACATATAACAATATTTTAATATTAAATTGTCCACTCACTATTTTATTTTTTTGTTTTCATTAAATGTTGGAGACTAATATACTAAAACCTATGTGAGCCTAATGGTTAAGAACATTTGTTTTCTCCCTGAAGGTCACATGTTCAATTATGAAGGTGGGTAGGGTATGTACACATGAACAAGTTGTTGTTTGCAAATATATTAGTGTAGGGTTGGGAAGGTACTAGCGCCCTTATTCTTGCTCATGGACTAGAGAGAGGAATGAATTATATTTCCAAAACAGACCCCTATATTGGAAATGGTTTGTCACTAAGGAAACGAAAGTAGAGATAAAACTTCAATTTTTATAGTAGCCCTATGAAATTTTTTATGATACTTGTCCAAAAAATAAAAAATAAAATCTACAAGATATTTAGGGCCACTCTTAAACTATAAACAAATAATAATATTAATAATAAATGGGACATTGGGAAACTTAAGAAGTTTTTTTTTTCTAATGTAAAGTTTGCAATTTCTTAAATTCAAGAGAGTACATATATATCATCTAAAGTTTGTTCTGGATTGCCACTAGGGAAACAAAAGCAGAGATAAAACTTCAATTTTCATAATATCCGTATGAAATTTTTATGATAATTGTCAAAAAAAAAAAAAAAAAACTAAATTGTTCAATAATACCTTTAGGGCCACTCTTAAACTATAAACAAATAAATATATATATATATATATATATATATATATATATGTGTGTGTGTGTTTATATATACAAAAAGAAAATAGGAAAAAATAATTGTCATTTAAAATTAAAATTATCGATGTAAGAGGCTTCTACTAGAATGAGCTCCCTGTTGTTGCCAAGAGAGTATACCCAAGAGAGTAACTTGGGTATGGGGGGATGCAAATTGGACAAACAAGAATTTAACGATGAAGCATTTCTAACATTTCCTCAATACCTTGGAGGTTTAGTTCTCAAATTCGTAGCATGCATCATTAAAAACCTAGTGGTATATGAATTCAATTGGTAAGGGTTAAGAAATAGGATTTGTTGACAATATTAAAAGGTTAAATAAAAGAAAAAGGAGTAATTAGAAAGAAGATTAATAAGATATTAATGTTATTTACATTATATTTTTATAAATATTTTATTGTTTGTATAGATAAGATTTTAAATTCTAATTAAAAGTTTATCTATGGAATTAAGACTAAATATTATTAAAAAGGATATAATTTCATTTCAAATAATTTTAGTGATGAACACAAAAGATGTCAAGTTTCTTATAATTATTACAAGACTCAAATTATTTTAGTTCAAAAGTATTAAGTTTTACAACTATTTTTAGTTAAGAATTTATCTTCCTTATATTTATGCAAACAAGTTAATAGCCCAAAACAAAGAGGCACCTAGCAAGAACAAAAGTCTGCCCTCTTATAGACCACTAAAAAATTACTATAAGTGATATGAGTTTCATTAAATGACAATGATGAATTAACTTATATTTATATATAACAACCAATAATAATTAACTTTACTATGAATTGAAAATTAAATTACAATAAATTTTCAACTTCAAAAAAATATTATTTTTAATTAATTGATAAATTATTATTAAATTTCACTGGAGTTAAAAAAAAATATAATATAGCTTAACATAACATAATCTCCAAACAGTCTAAGAGGAATGGTTATTGGGCATTATCCATGTTTTTATTGGATTGTGGGCACATTGCAAATATGAACCTCACACAAGCATAGATTCTATATTATGATACATGTGATTCCAATTGTGCACTAATCGTTCTAAAAAATTATTCTATAAAAATAGATTTCTTTTACTACTTATAAAAAAATATAAATATAAATAAAATATTTTATAATAATAAATTTCTTTTAATACCTATAAAAAAATGCAACTATTTTTCTCCATTTTTTAATCTTAGTTACATTTGAGTTGCAAGTCAAATCCTTCCAATATGAATTGATCCTAATTTCCCATGAGCTCTAACTCCCTTGAGTTTTCTAAATGGCCATGAGCTCTAACTCCCTTGAGTTTTGATATCCTCAATCATTGAAACTGAAGTATTCCCAATGTCTCAGGTTCAATTGCACGTAAAGGATATATTTCCTCATATATTTTAGAATAATAATAAATAATAATAATAGTTTTACAATAACTACTTTTTATACTTAATTTTATAAATATTGAAATGTATAAATATAAAAAAATATAGCAATAATTCATATATAGACAATATTAGTTAGAATTAGATCACTATAAAGAAAGTTATTATCGTATTTAAAATTGAGTTAGTTTATATTATAGTGTCAAAAGGCCTTCTCCAGCCAAGTATAGAAGAGATGTTGTAATGTAATGTTATGTCTTATAAGTATTTTGATTCAATCAAATTACTAAAAAAAAGAAAAAACTGATATTTAAAATAAAATCGACGTAATATAGTCAAATTACTTTTCGAGCTTCCAATTTGACAATCTATAGTTTTTCCCATGGTATTTTTAACCATGATTTTTCCTATGGTATTATTCTCTAATGTAGTCTATTTAAATGCATGAAATTCCAAAAAAATCTATTTTTTCCAAAGAGAGATTTCAGGGGAACTCTGATTACTCCCAAAATGAGTTTTGTATAAATGAGACTTTGATTGCTATTTATTTCGGCTCTATCCCCACCCAAAATGGGTTATGTAAAATTTATACCAATTTTATTTGGTATTGTGTTCAAATTCTATTTGTGATTTTTCATAAAACTCCAAGCTTAGCCCATGTTGCTTAGCACCAATAATCTCAACAAATCTAAGGGTTGATTTTCGCTAAAAGCCAATAATCTCAACATATCTAAGGGTTGATTTTAGCTAAGAGCCCAACCTCCACGCCTTTGGTGGTAGCACTCATAGATTAAAAATATATCAGTTGAGTTACCAATCTAAGGGAAAATAACCAGGTGATCAAGGAGGAGTTACCAATGTAAGGACAAATAACTAGGTGATCAAGGAGGTCGGTGGTACTGAGAATTTTCAATAACAATTGTTAATTTTAATTTATAATTGTAACACCCTTTGTTGCAAAATATTTACTTTTGTTTTTATCACATTTTACGTAGAAATTAGAAACTTGTAATTTTACTTAATATAGTTGTTAAGAAATCAAGGCTGGAAAACCCAAAACATCATGATATTTTGTTTAAAGAAATTGAACAATGTTTGATTAAGTAAAACGGAATGGAAATAATTACAATGACTCCTTGAACAGTTAGAAACAGTTGCCATCTCTCTTCCCCAAAAGGAGGGAAAAGAAGCAGTAGGGGCTGCTTGGATTTTCCTTGAGCTGGGAAGGAATAACTAGTGGGAAAACAAAACTATGGCAAACAATCGAGTTGGTGTGTGACTTGACGCTGGACAATACTCTGAAGCCCAAGATAACAGAGTGTGTTAAGTCTAGTGACTTTCAGGAGCAGGAAGTGCTCGGAGGGGGACACTGGACCTAATTCCCGGGTCCTTGGCTGGGTGGAGAGACCTTCTAGAAAAAATATTATTTGCATAGTTCTAAAATAATCGTAAACAGATAAGTAACCAAACTCTATGCTTATTACTTGATAGCCGGAAAAAAATATTTAATTAGGAACAAATGTTTAAGTCTATTAGTATTCTCTAATATATTTAAGGTTACGATTTCTAAGTCTGATGAAGACAATACAGTGTGATGGACAGATGCAAGAATTATACAGAGTCTATTAATATCGATATATAGATCTGAAAGTTGTAATTAACTGTCCAAAACCAGAGAAAAATATTGTCTATAATTATAGCAGAGAAAGTCAAAAACGCGACAATGAAGTATAAATTCATTTCAGTTCTAAAACGTGAAATTTTGTTCACTATAATTATGAGATTATGGGCTTAAGTTTGATTCCTCCTATTATTTACTAGACATCTACTGTCGAAGTAGAGCATTTAAAACATAATGCATTTAAGGGAGAAAACCATCAAAGAATATAAATGGTAACAAAATTTGCATTTAACGGAGAAAACCATCAAAGAATATAAATGGTAACAAAATTTCCCCAAATGCATGAACGACCTTTAATATAAATTCACGGATTTTTCCATCTAAATCTTTCTTTTTTTTTTTTTTTTTTTTTTTTTTTTTTTTTAGTTAAGACTAACCTAAGTACCCACGGGGGATTTGAACTGGTGACTTATCGCAAGGAGTGCCTTAACAGCGCACCCATTTCACCGTCAATCCAAAACCCTGTAAGCTCTTCCATCTAAATGTTAACGCAAATAAATGAATATATATACAAAACTGAGAAAAGCGTTGAGGACTGTTTGCCGAGACTCAACGAGTTGTAACAACAATTTAGAAACAAGCCTTTGAAAATGGTAAACTTTAAATGCGAATATAGAGCATCATCAAGTCAGGCATAGTGTGTCATAAAATTCATTTATTGTCAAAAACAAGGAGTTTATACAATAAGGTGTCGCGCAGCCAAACTGCAGATTCGCTATAACAAAAAAGAAACACTATAGACAGTCTAAGCCTCATAGTAATAATCCAGTCGATAAAGATAGGAACTGTTGGTAATGCGGTGAGGGTTTGGCCGTGTTGAGAGCCAGCAATAACAGAGTATATTTGTATTGTTTTTATTTTTTGTTTGTCCATTTATATATGCGAGTTGCAACAGTGGTGTGGCTGTGAAGGCAGTGCATCTCGCGTCCCCATATATATATATAAGCGAAGTAATGTTGTATATTTTAGAATATAGAGTCTTGCGAAGAAAGGTTGTCTATATTTTAGAATATAGATTCTAACAAAGTTACTTTGTCAAGGAGTTTCATAGAGTGTTTTACTTGAAGATTTAAAGATTTTTATATTCAAGTTTTTGTGATCTATAATGACATCATTTGGTCATGATGATGAATTACACTTGTTGGTTCGAAATTCGTTGGCCAAAAAATTCTCCAAAACTTTGTTTAATTGATTTGAAGATTCTTTGTCACGGAATATCATAAATATAAATTTTAACAAGTTACTTTGTCAGAGAAGATCATAAAGTGTCTTCCTGAAGATTCTTTGTCAAAGAATGTCACAGTGTCTTACTTGAATATTCTTTGTCAGAAAGTGTTTTTTTCAAATAACTTTTTTTAAGTAAAAACTATCTTCACTTTAATAGTAAATAATAATAAAATATTTTTAATAATAATAATAATAATAACAAATGAAGATTTATATTCGAAAATGTAAAAAGTAGGGAGCACGTAGTATTTTGACAAGCTTCTTTCGCTTCTATATATATAGATTACCCTTTTTAAAACTAAATACACTCATCTAAATTTTATATTCTTTCCTTCCATTTCTCCGGGCTTGCGAGATGGGTAGCCTTCGTAGCCATGATCGTACATTACCCTCCCTTCCTTCCTTGAAAAACAAGTTTTCCTTCCTTCCTTGAAAAACAAGTTTTAATCTTCATTATCCATGAGCTTCTATTTAAAAAAATAAAAAATCTATGAATATCCTTCTTAAAAACATATAAGTATTTTTTTTCAACAAATTAAAACTTGTTATTATTTTTGAAAAAATACGGGGCATATTATTATTATATTATTAGTAGTAGTGGAGTCATATGAATGAATGAATTGATTAATATAAATAAATTTACTATAATTAAATGTTATGAATTTTTTTAATTTTATTTTTTATAATATGGTTTTTTTCATTTTTTTTTTTAGATTTTTAATTAAGTTTATAGGTTATTTTGTAATAGAGCTTTTAAAATTTTAATTTGATTATGAACAATTTGTTAGAACATTAATCATGACTATGGACAACTGCGTCACTCACTGGTGTTCTCACATCGTAAGTCATTAATGTCAGTTGGCAGGAGCCGGAGTGTTGGTGAAAAATAAATGGCAGTCTTGTTCAATCTATGTATAAATCTATGTCTGTGAATGTAATGATTAAGCTCTTCTTGAGAGTCTTCATTGTTTTCTGTCACAATTATTATGTGAATGATAGGGATTTAACCTCCATGAAACATTCTAAACATTCTTTGTAGTATTCACAAATCAAAGGTTGAGATTTATTTTCAAAGTAGTTATGTCATTTTTTCTCTTTTAATTAAATTGACTAATTCAAAAATATCATATGAACAAGCATCATATGAAATTACTTATGTTTTCTTGGGTATGTGGTATTGATAAACCACGGTATTGTAACAAAACCTATATACAGATTAAGAATTTCAATAGTAAAATGGGTTGAATCTCTTGATTAAGAATCTTGTTACCTATTTAACTTATATATTAATTATTTTTATAACTAATAATAATAATAAAATTATAATTCAGTTAATTTGTATGATTTTTTAATTACATAGATAGACATGTTTATTTTGGAATACGGCTTATAGAAATTTAGTTTAATTATCAATAATTTTTAGCTGGATGGTAGAGATTTAACCTCAACAAAATATTCTAGAATATTTTTGGTAATGTACACAAATCAAAGACTGAGATTTATCTCCAAAGTAGTTATGCTATTTTCCCCTTTTAATTAAGTTGATCAATTAAAAAAAATGTCATGAAAAAGTATCATATGAAGTGCTTTTTTATTTAGTGCAACCATATAAATTAAATGGTTGGTATAGACATCAAAACACATATATCATGATACATTTCACATTATCGAGATTAAAAAAAATACGATATGTGCATTGCACCCAACTCAAACATGTCTCTTAAAAAATATTTATGAAGGAAGCTAATAGTAGTATCCAAAGTAGTTACAATAGATATAATGTCAATATGATCCTATTAGAACTTTTGATTTAGCATATTTAACTAGGTCAATATATTTTTAAGTACATCGATGAAAAATTGCATTTGAAATATGGAGGTCAACTCATACATTCATTTATTTCACCCATAATTCCTATCTCTTAAAAAAGTGAGCATGAGCTTAATGATTCTTTTCATGACTTTGCCTCTAGAAATCCACCTAATGTATTGAATTTATAACACTTCTAACCTTATGATTTCAAATGTCTCCATTAGCTCTTTCAAATTTCCATGTCCTTTAAATTTCCTGAGCCATGAATCAAATGTGTTTGCAAAATTATCAATTGCTTGAAACTCTACAAAATAAGACGAAGCATCATTTGTTGCTAATGCTTCTCAATGAGCTATGTAATGAATATTAATAAATGAGGACCATGTCGATGAAAATTAATAGATATTCCAAAAAAACACCCCTCATGGATAAAGTTGCATTAGATTCAAATCCAACAAACTTGAACAAGGATATCTATTCTTCTAAAAATAATCTTTGTTCTAAAAAGTATTTAAGACTATCATGATCCATTTTTACTTTGAAGTGTCTTACCATTAGGTAAGGTCACCATTTCTTAAGTACATGTAGTATTTCAAACATGTCCTTCTCATAAATAGCTTGCTTGAGATGTAGCCATAAAAATACCCAAACGCCTACATCAAAACTTCTTTCACTGTGATGTTGATATGCCTGTTGTTTCATTCGATTCTGCACCAAAGTGGCGTTATCCTTTAAAAGTTGCAGAACTTGTTGTTGATGCTCAATGTGATCTTTCACTGCTTGAATATTTTTCTTCTTGATATGTCCTTCTATCTTGAGAGTTTGAGGAGTGGTATTTTCTTCCAATGCATTACAACATATGGTCGAATTCATTTCTTGATGCATGATGTAATCTTTCACTTCTTGAACACTTTTCTTCTTGATATGTCCTTCTATCCTGATAGTTTGAGGAATGGTAATTCCGGCCAATAAATTACAAGATATGGTCGGATTCATGAATGTGATCTTTCACTTCTTGAACCTTTTTCTTCTTGATATGTCCTTCTATCTTGAGAGTTTTAGGAGTGGTAATTCCTGCCATTGTAGTACAAGATATGGTCAGATTCATTTGTTCTTTCTCTAGGGTTGGTTCTCGATGTATATCCTCTTCTTTTGATGTTTCTTGATCCTTTTCGTCATTAGGAGGCCTTTCTTGTACCATCTTTGTCCCGCCTTCCTTCAAACCTTCCATGTCTTTCTTCCAATATGCTTTCATACCATCGATATTAGCTTTCATGGCATAGATACAACTATTTCTCTTTTGCTTCTCTAGAATATCATTTACCCTTATATTCAATTTTTGAAAGTCCTCAATGTGTTCTACCATTGAGCCCTTTTGTTTGACATTTATCGATTGGCTAAAAAAGGTGTTGCTCTTTGTATCCTCATGATGTGCTATCATTTCCTCTGTGAAAATTGACCACGTAACAAGTGATTTACGAAAACAAAGCCCTTTATACCACAAAAGTTGATCTGGTTCTAAATATGAAGATGCAATACATACCTTTTGTAACAGTGGTACACCATGTGGATCAAAATATTTATCCATCTGTAGTATCCAATTAACCGGATCCTTGCCATCAAACTTCCTCATCTCGCATTTTATTGATTTTAGGAGTCGGATCTTTAAGTTCTGAAATTGTGACCTGCAGTAGCCCTCTGTGTCCTCTTTCCAATGCTACCAGTATGATCGAAATTGGATTCTCCAAGGAAGAGTTATGCACAATCTCCCAAGATGGCCTGATTATATACCTTTTCAAAAGAGCAAACTTGTATGAAGTTCCACGTGTCACTGTTTTGACCTTCAGATCTGAACAATATACACAGAAAACTACAGTCCGTCCTCTTTATGAAACTTCTCACGAAATTTCAATCTGATGCTCAAAGAGAAATTCATGGCGATTTTCCCAAGGTCACCTGTTTAACGTGTAATTCGGGAGTCTGCAAAAAACCCTAACTTCCTCAGATCATATATCCTAAAATATAGTAAGACAAGATCTGAAATTCGGACCCGAGGTTCAGTGCGATTTTTTCTCAAATTGGTTTTCCTTTTAGCTTCTAAAACGTCGCAGAAAAACAGTTATAGAGAAAATGCCACAATGACCTGTTTGGAGCAGCAAAACCCTAGAATCCAAAGCTCTGATACCAAATGTTATGAAACCAACTCACAAAAAGATAGAAAAGATAGATGAACGCCTTAGAAATAAGCCTCTTTGAGGGGGCAACCTCCTTTACATTACACAAATGACAATTCTTGGATGATACAAATAACAAGACTTCCTTTCTATGTATAGGACTATAAGGGGTCATAATAAATCATAGCCGACATAACAATAATAATGTAAGGGAACAATAATAACAATAGTGGGCTTCTATGGGCACAATAATAACAATATGGGGACTACATGGGCACAAAAATATAATAAGGGGGTTGTACTAATAACAATAAGGGGTTACACTAGTAGTATAGGGACCTACCACCAACCTTGAAAAAGAACTCCATCAATCTGAGAAAGCTTTATAGCTCTAGAATCTCTTATCTCCACAATAAAGGAGGAACCCAACCAATACATTTGTAACTTACCAAGATGCTTCAAATATATTTTTTTCATAGAGTAATACCTTGTCTTTGATAGAGAAGGAATTTTTCTTTATATGTCTATCATGTCAAGCCTTTTGTCGTTCTTTCTCAATAGTTTAATGGAAATATGTTAAGAAGCACTCCTTGTCTATCTCCCACACTTCCTACAACCGTTCTCCAGTAGATTCATCATCAGACAATTTGGTAAGTTGAGCAATAGAAATATTCAAAACAATAAACTCAGTTGGTACTACAACTTCTCGTCCATAAACAATATGGAATGGTGTGTAGTTATGCAATCATTTCATAGTGGTACGGTAAGCCCATAGAGTAGTCGGAACTCACTCATCGCAATCAGCTTTGTTCACATAATAAACTTTAGTAAGCCCATTTTCCAAAATTTTGTTAAAAGCTTCAACCGTTCCATTTTCTTGCAGATGATATGGGCAAATTTTGTGATGTTGGATCATAAAGTTTCGTAGTAGTGTAGAAATCATCTCATTAATGAAGTGTGACCCTTCATCACTGGTAAGGCACCTTGGAAAACCAAATCTAGTGATGATATTTTTGAATATAAATCTTGCAGTAGTGTCGGTAGTACAATTTTTGACAAAGGCTGCTTCATCCCAATGTGTTAAGTATTCAGCTGTGGTAATAATGTATCAGGCATGAGAGTGTTGTGCAGGAGGGCTGATGGACCCCACAAAATCATTAACCCACTTTTCAAAGACTTTCAAATACCGAACATGATGAAGTGGGAGTTCATCATGATGCAATGGTCACTCAACTCATAGGAAAACATCACATTTCTTTGTATATTCTTTTACATCTCTAAACAGAGTAGGCCACCAAAGTCTTACTTGCAACACCTTTCTTGCAGTTTTTTTTCCTCCAACATGCCCTCCCTCAATCCTAAAGTGACATTCCCAAAAAACACTTTCTTTTCGTGATCCAAAACACATCTGTGCAAAAAGTGATCATCCCCATTTTGTAAAACTAACCTGCAATAAGCTGATAATTCGCGACACGTACCATCATATGCTTCTTCTGAGCTTTTGTATAACTATCGGGGCATTTTCCAGTAGATAGAAATAATTCTTTAGCTTCCAAATAGTTTGGTATTACTTCAATCCAAAACAAGTCTACAACAAGAAATTGGTCATCCACTAATCTTCCTACTTCACCATATTCTAAGTTAGAAAGGTGATCTGGGCCCAGATTAGATTAACCTGGTTTGACAATAACTTTAAATGAAAATTCCCAAAATAACAAAATCCATTGACATATTCTTCCTTCTAAAATATGTTTATTAACCAAGTACTTCAGAATAGAGTCGTTAGTAAAAAATTTGAAAAGACCTCCTAAAATATAATGCCTGAATCTCTAGAGAGAATACACTATGACAAGAGCTTCTTGTTTTGTGATCATGTAATTCTTCTCAGCAATGGAGAGCTTCCTACTACCAAAGTAAATGGGATGATCCAAATTACATTCTCATAGTTGTGTTAATTAGATAGCACCCAATGTGATACTAGATGTGTCTACATGAACATGAAATTCCTTGTTCCAATCTAGATAAACCATAATTGGAGCACTCGCAATTTTCTCTTTCAGTGTGTCAAATGTAGTGCCACATTCATTAGTCCATATAAAACACTCTACTTTCTTCAAAAATTTCTTCAATGATGCAATAATCAAACCATAGTTGCGATAAAACGATGATAATAATGTGTATGTCCCAAGGTGGATTACAACTCCTTAATGATTGTTGGTGGAAACATATTTAGAATTATCAACACTTTGACATGATCAATAGAAACACCATCTTTAAAAACAATATGTCCAACTAGAGTACCAAAGGGAACAACACAAATGCATTTCTTCAAATTTAATGAGATCTACAATTGTCGACACTAATCAAACATCACCCGTAATAAACTAGAAAATCCACTCCATTCTGGAAAATGAAGAGATTAAGTGGAAAATCCAGGAGTTTCCGCAAAAAGGGCATATCTGACCAAGTTCCTCGCCTTGTGGGAGCCTGATTATACTTGTACAAAAGACGGATGGGACTTGGAGGCTCTGCATTGATTATCAGGCACTAAACAAAATCACTGTCAGGTACAGGTATCCAATCCCACGAATTGATGACCTTCTGGGCCAACTTTAGGGGGGCAAGTATTTCAACAAGATCAATCTCAAGTCTGGTTATTACCAGGTTCCAATAGAGCCTACGGATGAATGGGAGACAACCTTCAAATCCAAGGAAGGCCTTTTTGAATGGTTGGTTATGCCCTTTGGGTTGAAAAATGCCCCTGCTAATTTTATGAGGCTATTGGATGACATATTGCGGGCCCTCACCAACTCATTCATGGTTGTTTATCTAGATAACATCCTCATCTTCAACAAGTGTTGGGAAGAACACTTGCAACACATTCGACAGGTCCTTCAAACCCTACGGCAGCACAAACTATGTACCAACATAGAGAAATGCACCTTTGGCATGAGCCAGGGCCAATATCTGGGATACATCATAGATGAGCGAAGTGTGCTTGTGGATACAACTAAGATCCAATTCATTCAAGATTGGCCAGCCCTGACCACTCTAACAGAGCTCCGCAACTTTTTATTGGAGGTTCGTGTTGAGATTCTCCCATATCACTTGGCCTTTAAGCTAGATTACCAAGGATGGAGCAAAATAAAAATTTTCTTGGTCTGAGTCACAACATAAGTCATTCATTGAGTTGAAGTATCGTCTCTACTCTGCATCAATACTCACATTTCCAGACTTGCAGTAGCCATTTAAAATTGAGACAGACGCCTCCGACTATGCTATTGGTACAATCCTCACCCAACATGGGCACCCAGTGGCCTATCATAGTGAGACACTTTCCGATACAATTCAAAATACCCCACCTATGATAAAGAGATGCATTCCATCGTCTAGGCTTGTCGACAATGGAAGTATTACATTCTGGGGAAGGAGAGAGTAATCCACACCAATCACCAACCACTTCAGTTTATATAGACACAAGGGAAGTTGCAGAACCATCATCATCAAAACCGGTCTACATATCTTCAACAATTAAACTTGAACATTAAATACAAAAAGGGAAGTTCCAATCATGTTTCTGATTGCCTCAGATGGCCCCCAGTTGCAGCACTAACTATTGTTCTCAACTCTTGTGGCCATGAGACCTCTGGATGGCAACAAATATACAAAAATGATCCAGAGTTCGCTTCCACATACCAAATGCTAGTAGATGGCAAGCAAGTTCCTGGTTTCCACCTCTAGGATGCATTATTATGCTACCTGGGCCACCTTTGTGTTCCTTCAAGCGAGCATTCCAAGATGATTTGGGAGGCGCACTACAGTTGGGTTGCAAGACACTTTGGTGTGGAGAAAACTGTGGTTGTACTACAAAATTACTTTTATTGGCCAAAACTTCGACTGGATGTTGGGAAATATATCAGATCCTGCACTTCCTGTGCCGTCGCCAAGCCAACCATCAAGAACTAAGGAGTTCGATCTTGAAATGACTGTAAATCTGTACTTTCGGATCTTTAAGTTCTGAAATTGCGATCTCCATTAGCCCTCTGTGTCCTTTTTCCAATGCCACCAGTATGATCGAAATTAGATTCTCCAAGGAAGAGTTATGCACAATCTCCCAAGATGGCCTGATTATATACCTTTTCAAAAGAGTGAACTTCTATGAAGTTCCACGTGTCACTGTTTTTACCTTCAGATCTGAACAATATACACAGAAAACTACAGTCCGTCCTCTTTATGAAACTTCTCACGAAATTTCAATCTGATGCTCAAAGAGAAAGTCATGGCGATTTTCCCAAGGTCACCTGTTTAACATGTAATTCAGGAGTCTGCAAAAAACCCTAACTTCCTCAGATCATATATCCTAAAATATAGTAAGACAAGATCTGAAATTCGGACCCGAGGTTTAGTGCGATTTTTTCTCAAATGGGTTTTCCTTTTAGCTTCTGAAACGTCGCAGAAAAACAGTTATAGCGAAAATGCCACAATGACCTGTTTGGAGCAGTGAAACCCTAGAATCCAAAGCTCTGATATCAAATGTTATGAAACCAGCTCACAAAAAGATAGAAAAGATAGATGAACGCCTTAGAAATAAGCCTCTTCTAGGGGGCAACCTCCTTTACATTACACAAATGACAATTCTTGGATGATACAAATAACAAGACCTCCTTTCTATGTATAGGACTATAAGGGGTCATAATAAATCAGAGCTGACATAACAATAATAATGTAAGGGAACAATAATAACAATAATGGGCTTCTATGGGCACAATAATAACAATATGGGGACTACATGGGCACAACAATATAATAAGGGGTTGTACTAATAACAATAAGGGGTTACACTAGTAGTATAGGGACCTACCACCAACCCTGAAAAAGAACTCCATCAATCTGAGAAAGCTTTATAGCTCTAGAATCTCTTATCTCCACAATAAAGGAGGAACCCAACCAATACATTTGTAACTTACCAAGATGCTTCAAATATATTTTTTTCATAGAGTGATACCTTGTCTCTGATAGAGAAGGAATTTTTCTTTATATGTCTATCATGTCAAGCCTTTTGTCGTTCTTTCTCAATAATTTAATGGAAATATGCTAAGAAGCACTCCTTGTCTATCTCCCACACTTCCTGCAACCGTTCTCTAGTAGATTCATCATCAGACATTTTGGTAAGTAGAGCGATAGAAATATTCAAAACAATAAACTCAGTTGGTACTACAATCTCTCATCCATAAACAAGATGGAATGGTGTGTAGTTATGCAATTATTTCATAGTGGTACAGTAAGCCTATAGAGTAGTCAGAACTCACTCATCGCAATCAACTTTGTTCACATAATAAACTTTAGTAAGCCCCTCTTTCAAAATTTTGTTAAAAGCTTCAACCGTTCCATTTTCTTGCAGATGATATGGGCAAATTTTGTGATGTTGGATCATAAAGTTTCGTAGTAGTGTAGCAATCGTATCATTAATGAAGTGTGACCCTTCATCACTGGTAAGGCACCTTGTAAAACCAAATCTAGTGATGATATTTTTGAATATAAATCTTGCAGTAGTGTCGGTAGTACAATTTTTGACAAGGGCTGCTTCATCCCAATGTGTTAAGTATTCAGTTGCGGTAATAATGTATCAGGCATGAGAGTGTTGTGTAGGAGGGCTGATGGACCCCACAAAATCATTAACCCACTTTTCAAAGACTTTCAAATACCGAACATGATGAAGTGGGAGTTCATCATGATGCAATGGTCACTCAACTCATAGGAAAACATCACATTTCTTGACATATTCTTTTACATCTCTAAACAGAGTAGGCCACCAATGTCTTACTTGCAACACTTTTCTTGCAGTTGTTTTTCCTCCAACATGCCCTCCCTCAATCCTAAAGTGACATTCCCACAAAACACTTTCTTTTCGCGATCCAAAACACATCTGTGCAAAAAGTGATCATCCCCATTTTGTACAACTAACCTACAATAAGCTGATAATCCGCGACACGTACCACCATATGCTTCTTCTGAGTTTTTGTATAACTATCGAGGCATTTTCCAGTAGATAGAAATAATTCTTTACCTTCCAAATAGTTTGGTATTACTTCAATCCAAAACAAGTCTACAACAAGAAATTGGTCATCCACTAATCTTCCTGCTTCACCATATTCTAAGTTAGAAAGGTGATCTGGGCCCACATTAGATTGACCTGGTTTGACAATAACTTTAAATGAAAATTCCCAAAATAACAAAATCCATTGACATATTCTTCCTTCTAAAATATGTTTATTAACCAGGTACTTTAGAGTAGAGTCGTCAGTAAAAAATTTGAAAAGACCTCCTAAAATATAATGCCTGAATCTCTAGAGAGAATACACTATGAGAAGGGCTTCTTGTTTTGTGATCATGTAATTCTTCTCAGCAGTGGCGAGCTTCCTACTAGCAAAGTAAATGGGATGATCCAAATTACATTCTCATAGTTGTGTTAATTAGATAGCACCCAAGGTGATACTAGATGTGTCCATATGAACATGAAATTCCTTGTTCCAATCTAGATAAACCATAATTGGAGCACTCGCAATTTTCCCTTTCAGTGTGTCAAATGCAGTGCCACATTCATTAGTCCATATAAAACACTCTACTTTCTTCAAAAATTTCTTCAATGATGCAATAATCAAACCATAGTTGCGATAAAAAGATGATAATAACATGTATGTCCCAAGGTGGATTACAACTCCTTAATGATTGTTGGTGGAAACATATTTAGAATTATCGACACTTTGACATGATCAACAGAAACACCATCTTTAAAAACAATATGTCCAACTAGAGTACCAAAGGGAACAACACAAATGCATTTCTTCAAATTTAATGAGATCTACAATTGTCGACACTAATCAAACATCACTTGTAATAAACTAGAAAATCCACTCCATTCTGGAAAATGAAGAGATTAAGTGGAAAATCCAGGAGTTTTTGCAAAAAGGGCATATCTGAGAAAGTTCCTCGCCTTGTGGGAGCCTGATTATACTTGTACAAAAGACGGATGGGACTTGGAGGCTCTGCATTGATTATAGGGCACTAAACAAAATCACTGTCAGGTACAGGTATCCAATCCCACGAATTAATGACCTTCTGGGCCAACTTTAGGGGGGCAAGTATTTCAACAAGATCAATCTCAAGTCTGGTTATTACTAAGTTCCAATAGAGCCTACAGATGAATGGGAGACCGCCTTCAAATCCAAGGAAGGCCTTTTTGAATGGTTGGTTATGCCCTTTGGGTTGAAAAATGCCCCTACTAATTTTGTGAGGCTAATGGATGACATATTGTGGCCCTTCACCAACTCATTCATGGTTGTTTATCTAGATAACATCCTCATCTTCAACAAGAGTTGGGAAGAACACTTGCAACACATTCGGCTGGTCCTTAAAACCCTGCGGCAGCACAAACTATGTACCAACATGGAGAAATGTACCTTTGGCATGAGCCAGGGCCAATATCTGGGATACATCATAGATGAGCGAAGTGTGCTTGTGAATACAACTAAGATCCAATTCATTCAAGATTGGCCAGCCCTGACCACTCTAACAGAGCTCTGCAACTTTCTAGGCCTTGCAAATTTTTATTGGAGGCTCGTGTTGAGATTCTCCCATATCACTTGGCCTTTGAGCCAGATTACCAAGGATGGAGCAAAATAAATTTTTTCTTGGTCTGAGTCGCAGCATAAGTCATTCATTGATTTGAAGTATCGTCTCTACTCTGCATCAATACTCACATTTCCAGACTTGCAGTAGCCATTTGAAATTGAGACAGACGCCTCCGACTATGTTATTGGTACAATCCTCACCCAACATGGGCACCCAGTGGCCTATCATAGTGAGACACTTTTCGATACAATTCAGAAGTACCCCACCTATGATAAAGAGATGCATCCCATCGTCTAGGCTTGTCGACAATGGAAGTATTACATTCTGGGGAAGGAGAGAGTAATCCACACCAATCACCAACCACTTCAGTTTATATAGACACAATGGAAGTTGCAGAACCATCGCCATCAAAACCGGTCTACATATCTTCAACAATTCAAATTGAACATTAAATACAAAAAGGGAAGTTCCAATCATGTTTCTGATTGCCTCAGATGGCCCCCAGTTGCAGCACTAACTATTGTTCTCAACTCTTGTGGCCATGAGACCTCTGGATGGCAACAAATATACAAAAATGATCCAGAGTTCGCTTCCACATACCAAAGGCTAGTAGATGGCAAGCAAGTTCCTGGTTTCCACCTCTAGGATGCATTATTATGCTACCTCGGCCACCTTTGTGTTCCTTCAAGCGAGCATTCCAAGATGATTTGGGAGGCGCACTACAGTTGGGTCGCAAGACACTTTGGTGTGGAGAAAACTGTGGTTGTACTACAAAATTACTTTTATTGGCCAAAACTTCGACTGGATGTTGGGAAATATATCAGATCCTGCACTTCCTGTGCCATCGCCAAGCCAACCATCAAGAACTAAGGCCTATGCACTGCTCTTCCTACTCCCATCCAACCTTGGGAATCCATCTCCATAGACTATATGTCCGGCCTCCCTTCTACCAAGCATGGTAATGACTTTGTATTTGTGGTCATGGACAAATTTTCTAAGATGGCCATATTGGTGGCCTGCAAGAAGAGTATTATAGTAGAGGACACTACCAAAGTCTTCTTTGAACGAGTGTGGGTACATTTTTGGATCCCGCAGACCATTATATCAGATCAGGATAGCAGGTTCCTTAGCACATTTTGGGGAAACCTCTGGACACTATTGGACACCAAGCTCACCAAGTCGACTGCATTCCATCCCAGACTGATGGCTAGACAAAGTTCGTCAATAGGATGATAGTGCACATACCCCACATGTACAACTCCAAGCATCCACAAACCCGGTATGAGAGTCTTCCCTATGTGCAACATAGTTATAACATAACTCTCCATAGCTTGACTAGTCGCAGTCCCTTTTAAGTGGGTCTAGGATTTTAACCATTGCGTCTGATAGATGTTTCCATGCCTCATGCAATTACATAGACAAAATCCACACATGTATTATCCAAGGTTGATAAAGAAACTATATTTATTGAACGCATCAAGCACATCTGCAAGTAAGTTCATGAAATCTTGGAGAAGTCCAATGCCAAGTACAAGCAATGACATGATCAACATCAGGTGCTAGACAAGTTTCAGGTGGGCAGCAAAGTTTTCTTGCATTTGCAGAAATAACACCTTACCGTAGCCCATTGGAAGCTCAACCCACTCCAATATGGGCCTTACACCATTACGAAGGTTATGGGAGGCAATTCTTTTGAGCTCAGCATTCCCTCATTCCTTGCCCTGCACCTAGTGTTTAATGTGGACCACCTTTGACCATACTTTCCACCATTAGTGGACACGTCATACATGGCAGAACGACTCACACCAATAGATTTAAACTCAGACTGCATGGAATAGGCCACAACTGATCAGATCATGGATACATAAATAGAAAACACTCACCAGCAGAAGATCCAACTGTCTTGGGTTATCAAAGTTGGCCAACTCCTACCCGAAGGCAAGTAGCTCACCAGGGACCAAGTTCAACAGAGGTTTCCTCATCTCATGGAGCCACTCAATGCAATGGGGACAATTGCTTCCTGAGGGAGGAGGACTGATCCAAGTGTATATCGGTCGTCACTCGCCTATTCCACTTGGACCCCCACCATTGTTTCTTTCAGTTTTTTTAGTTTCCTTAATTGTAGCACAATTTACTATTTTTGGTAGTTTTTCGGGTCGTGAACATCTGGATCCGTTTTGAGGCCCTAAACGATGTTTTTTTGGAAAACGGGCAAACCTGAGTGTTTGAATTATGTTTTTAGTTTCAATTTAAATTCCTCGGATATATCTTTCTAACGAGGTATCGTGGGCGTCAAATGGAGATCATATGCCAAAGTTACGACCCCGGGAAGCTGATGTACCAATTTACCCCAACGGGACCCATAATTTTGGCACTTCATCTCCTAGTATTAGGTTTTTGGATGTTTAGGGTTTTCCGTTGTTGCTCAACATTAAATAGGCCTTTGAGCCTCATTGTAACACGGTTCAGAGGCATGTAGCCGCAACATATCTTCTCAGAGATAAGCTACCATCACTCGAGCTAGTTTATTTACATTTTGTATGTAAGCATATTTCAGTTCTTTCATATTAATGAAATGAAGTTTTCTTCTTGCTGCATCTTTGTGTTTATGTTTATATATTTATTATGTTGCATTCTTGCATAAGTTTGGATTAATGGATAAATGGTTCCATGTGCATAAGAGTTCCCAAAACTATAATCTTGGTTGTGGGTGGCTATAGAATTCTTATTATTCCTAACTAGAATCGTATTAGTCCTTAATATGCAAAATGTAAAATATCAGGTGATATATATATATATATATATGTATGTATGTATTAGGATTGTAAATATTCTCTATGAAATTGTGCCAATTTTTAAGGTTAAATAACTTTATTTTATAAAATTTGGGTGAATCATTTTTAGAAAAAATGAAATTTAGCGATTTTTTTTTGGGCAAAGGTGTGGAAAATTAGTTTGTTAGTGAAATTTAACCCCTAAAATTTTCCATGGGATACTTATTGAATGGTTCATGCTCTTTATTTTTCTAGGAAGTTGGAGTCTGCATTCAGAGTTGTGTTTCTTGAATTTTTAAGCAACTTTTAGTGAATTTCTATACTTGTGACAAGAATTACACTTGAAGGCAATGCAATGATAATCAAGGGCTTATAAATGACCCCAAAGCTCCATGCTAAGTTGAATTTCCTCTGAATGACCCTTTTCTAAATCCATTTCAACACAAATTCTAGTGTTTAAATAGATATTCCCTTTTGTTTCATCTGTGTCGAAATAGTGGCCTATCTTATCTCTAATAGATTTAAGAAAAGCTTCATCCCATAAGATGATGGGAAGGTTTGGCAACTTGACCCATACAAGTAAAACTAAAATTTCCATGTCTAAATCAAAACCAAAGGTCTAGTGGGTAAGAAACATTCATGTGGAACCCGTGATATGTAGACTTGATATGAAAATCTAGTACTTTTCTTCTTTGTTGCTAATTAAAAACAAATAATAACCGCTACCACAATAATAACTAGAGATATGGCTTGAAAGAATATCCCAATGCTTTGAGAGCCATATATGAGATGCTTGAAGGTTGGGCCAAACACATGTAAACTTTGCAATTAAGAGTTCCTGATGTAGCACACTTGCTTTTATTTCTACCAATGTGGAAAAAATGTCCAACATGTGGATGACTTCAACTCTTTTAACAAATCTAATCTTCATTGGGTGTTTATCATCAATCGGTTTTGAAGATCTAATTATAGAAGAAAAAACTTCATCCTCATGATTGGAAAATGCATCCATGGTGAATCGAATTTGTGAAGAGCTTGGCTAAGGAAAAATGGAGGCTCTTGTTTAGGTGACAACAAAGCCTCAACTAATGGAACATCTCCCTCAAAAAATAACACATTTTTCTCTTCTCAGGTGGATCAACACTAGGAGAGCATGCCGGTGGCACCCACTTGCTATTTGTCTTGTGGTTAGGAACTCCTAGGTGTAGCAACCATTATGTCATTGGGGAAAGTCCTAGCCACCATAATATGAGGTTCCAATCCATTTCCTAAATGACTATGAGAGTCATATCCTTCATGGTTTAATTATTATTTATACAAAGGTGTTACATTTAACATATAACAATATTTTAATATTAAATTGTCTACTCACTATTTTATCAATTATAAAGGTGGGTAGGGTATCTACACGTGAACACATTTTGGTGTTGGATCATTTTGGTGTTTGGTCATGAAGAAGAATACGACATTTTGTTTTGTTGTGGGATCAGTGGGAAAACCGTCCCTTCTTAACTATATAACCCGAATCGTCATGAATTTAAAAATATGCATCAAATCTCGTTGCAAACTAGTTTGCAAGTCATTAAGAATACGACATTTTATATGCATCAAGTCTCGTTGCAAACTAGTTTGCAGTGCATTAAGAATACGACATTTTATATGCATCAAGTCTCGTTGCAAACTAGTTTGCAGTGCATTAAGAATACGACATTTTATATGCATCAAGTCTCGTTGCAGTGCATTAAGAATACGACATTTTATATCCATCAAGTCTCGTTGCAAACTAGTTTGCAGTGCATTAAGAATACGACATTTTATATCCATCAAATCTCGTTGCAAACTAGTTTGCAGTGCATTAAGAATACGACATTTTGTTTTGTTGTGGGATCAGTGGAAAAGCCGTCCCTTGTTAACTATATAACCCGAATCGTCATGAATTTCAAGATATCCATCAAATCTCGTTGAAAGTTTGCAGGTGCATTAAGCCATCCAAAAGTAAGTCCTTGTTCGCAGTTGAGAAATGGACGCAGCAGGTTTGAGAGAAGCCATTAAGAAGATGGGGGGTGTGTTGATGAAGCAGATCACGAAAGCTGCCATCAGGAAGATATTGCAGCTGCTACCACCTACTGGTTTCAGATGGTGGACTCGGCTGCTGGTTTCAGGCGTTTTGAGTTTAGGAGCCCTAGCTGTATTTTTTATCACAGACGGAAGCAGCGCCTTCTGGGATTTATTTTGCAGATTGGGAGATACAATGATAGAAATTGCAATTAAGTTCGCAGTTGGCTAATTCAAATTTTTAATATTTTATACTTTATTTATAAAATGTAATTTGGTTGGGGTTAAAGCCATATGCTTTTATGACGTTAAAATTTTGAAAAATATTTATGGAATTTAAAATTTTGCAAAGTATTTATGGAATTGATTAGTGAGCTATATTTCTATTTGTTTGACTTGGGTGATTTATTTATCAATTGTTAAAATTATGCTCTCCTGAGGTTAAAATTCTTAAATCTGAATTTTTATCTGTAAAGCTTTCCGCTATTTTGCTATTTTTTTTTAAAAGCAAAATCAAATATATTTTAATGTTTTTGGTTTATTTATTATTACTATTATTATTATTTTAATTTTTGTTTATTTTTTGTTGTTATTATTTTAGATTTAAAAAATTGAAATTTTCTAATGTTTTTGGTTTATTTATTATTATTGTTATTTTAATTTGTGTTTATTTTTTATTGTTATTATTTTAATTTTAGACTACCCGTATTTTTAATGCGTTAGAAATGTATGTGTTAAAAATGTTTTGATGTGATCTAGAAGATCTCTCTTTTGATATGTTTACAAGAATGTTTATATTGGACTATGATATATTATGGATGCCTTTTAGTTTAATAAAATTCATAATATGATTTATAATTTATACTAAGTTTGTATTACAATAATTTTATATCATGATTGATGATCTATACATCTATTTTATTGATGATGAATGCTGGTGTATGATGTATTATCATTTATATCCATAGCTACATCCGTTTCTGTTTGGCTGTTCCTTCGTGCCTCCTTTCAATGAAGACCTCAGCAGATAAGCAGGAGATGATTACTTGTTTTGTTCAAATGTTGGAGAATCCACAGACAGGGCAGAGCAGTTTCTGCAGGCGAGCAACTGGCAGCTAGAGGAAGCAATCCAGTTATCCAAGGCATGCTTTCTGTTCTCAATTTGTTGTTCTTGAATATGTTCTTATGTACATGTGAGTTTCATTTGAGGATCTACAAAAATTATAGGTCTCGGAACAGTCTGTGTCATTCTTATGTACATGTGAGTTTCATTTGGATACTGCCCTTGTATTGGAACTCATTTAATAGATGGCCAATAATTGCAATAAATTTTCACATTCGTGAAAAGGAAAGCGAATTGCCAAATAAAATTTCACATTCGTGAAAAGGAAAGTGAATTCCCAATTATGGGAGGCTACAAGTTGCAGGTGACTTGAGGTGTTCATATACGTACTTTGAAATGAATAGAATGAGGAGTCTTTGATAGTAAAGTCATTTATTTATATTTAAATATATATATGAAAGATAGAAATTACAAACTATAGTTGAATGTACGAAATGTCGGGTTATATATGATCAAACAAATTGCAAGAGAAGTTGCAGGTGACTTGAGGTGTTCATATACGTACTTTGAAATGATGAATAGAATGAGGAGTCTTTGAGAGTAAAGTCATTTATTTATATCTTTTTCAGTAAGAAAGTCATTTATATATATATATATATAAACTATAGGTGAATGTACGAAATGTAGGGTTATATATGATCAAACAAATTGCAAAAGAAGTTATAGCAATGTTGATCGCTGTATAGATAAAGGTTATATGTTTTTATTGTCAGTTTTTGGCCACAATTTCTTGGACTTGTTATATGTTTTTATTGTTATAAATTTTGGATGCAGTGATGATAGACCTTTGAAGTATATAGATAATTTTTCAAGAGTCTAGCAACGTGATAAATCCAAGTGCTCCAATTACTTGAGTTGGCTGAAACTTTCTGCAAGTTTCTTTAGACTGTGACAAAAGGTCAGCCTTAGCAACAACTCAAACCCATCGGGCAGTTTTTTTAAAGAGGTCGAATGTAATATGATTGAATCCAACTTCAACTGCGCAATGCTTTCAGGAATACTACTGAGTTTATCACAACATAATATATTAAGTTCAACAAGCGATGTTAACTTTCCTAAGCCACAAGGGAGATCTTTTATTATTGTTCTGTGGGTTGAGTTCAATAATCTCAATGATGAAAGTTCCTCATGACTGCTAGGAAGAGCTTCTAAACTTCTACAACCCTACGAGTGGAGTTTTTGCAATGATGTAAGCCTTTAGACTTTTACAGCAGGACAAATAGAGTATTTGCAATTAGGGATGGAATTTGACGGTGGGTGATTTCCCTATTAAAAATAATTCAAAATTTAGCAAAGTCGTCTAGATCTTTACTTGATATTAAGAAAGGGGTTGGGAAAATGTGAAAACTGTCAAATTTGACCATGACTCTGTTTTGAAATTCCAAACTCTGTTCACACTGATGTAAGATTTTCAAAACTGCTAAAAAGCGCTTCTAGACCTCCCTTACAAGTAGAATTCTTGAAAATAATTCAATGATCCCAAGTCTTTTGGCAGCGGCGTCAAACTAGAACTGTGATGCATCCTCAACACTCTAAAAATCCAAGCCTTTAAATTGATGCCGGTAAAATATTGACAATTTGAGAGCATTTACAAATTACATATGAAAAATCATGTAACCATTCAAACTAATAAAACTGCTCATGATATGGGTGTGTTAGATATTCCACAAAACTAGGAAGAGAAATAGCTGTGACCAACCACATATTTTAAATTTAATATTTATAAAAGAAGTAAATTTTTTATTGATGATAAATTATTTTACCAGAGTAATTTATATTTGATTTAATAATAATAGTATACATTTAGATTTCAATATTTTAACGATATAAAAAATAAATCAAAGTAATGTTTTTCCTAGCAAAATTATTTTTGTTAATATCCCAGTTTGAACTCTATATATAATTCACATAACTTATTTTATATATTTTATTTAATAAACAAAATAAAATAAAAAAACACTAAAAATATTATTGGCTTATTTCATGATGTTTAATATTTAATTTTTTAGTTTAATATTTAATTTTTTATGTCTAGATTTTTTATATATATCATATAAATAAAGTGTATTTCATTATACAACAAGTTACCAATTACTCGGTAAATTCGATTGTTTGTGCAATTTTAGTGTTTATTTTGGTCATTTTAACAAAAAAATGTTTATGGTTTGTACAACTTTAGTGTTCATTTGGATTATTTTAACAAAAAAATGTTGATAAGCAGTTATATATTTCATTTAGCTTGTCCTAAATATAGGACATGAAAAGTTATTATTGTAAATAGCTAACAAAGGAGCAGCAGGCATCATGTCAAAGAAAATTGAACCTAGATAGAAAAGTTATCATTGAACCCTCCCAACCACCTAGACTACACTATTTTAAACAATCAGACCTGGTGATAGTGATAGTCATCTATTTTAATTAGATTTTGAATATAAATTGTATTAAGGTTGATTTAAAGTTAGATGAAAATTAATTAAAAAAACAGAAAATTAAAGAAGAAGTGAGTTTTCAATATCGTGTGGGGAGTCCTTTGACCATCAACCTGTAATTCGTGCTATCCCTTCTTCGGCTCCGATCTGAAACTACAAGATCTTTCTTCGACTTTAACACTGAGTGTCTACCTTCCTCCAGCTTATAAGTGTGTGCACATCAGAATCATTGGATTTGTTGGATTTTGCAACAATGTGGGAAGACAGGAAAGATGGTTCCACTTTCCAAATCTACATAGTGGTCCTCCTCTCACATTTACAGGCTATAATTAGTCATCGGCTAATTTCACTAATTGTTAAGTGAATTTTATGATAAACTTTTAGCTATGTTCAAATTTCAGGAGTAAGAGTAGGCGAGTGACTTAAGTTGTAATAACAAAAACATAGCAAAGCAAAAAGGTAAGGTTGAGTTGAATAAAAAACTCTACGAGCAAAAAGGTAAAGGTTGAATTGAATAAAAAACTCTACAAGGGAACAGAAGAGTGTGAGCTCGAGTTCTAAAAGAACAAATCAGCTGTTATATACCTTGAATCCAATCAGAAATAGATGAACATTAAGATGAGTTAGGTATTGAGACATCTTGTATCAGCTCAAGAGAATGTTCAGCTATACTCGGGAATTTATTTATATGGAAAAACACACATCTCAAATTTATAAAAAAAAAATGCCCCAAATTACTTATGCCATGGTTAGAATTTCAAACCAAGTTCACGCGTCAAATTTTGCGGGTCTTCACATTTGCTTACCCATTTTCACAATTTCAACAAAGAATATTGATATAGGCAAATCACTCATGACTGACAATTTTCCCATCAAATTCCATCCCTTATCCACTACCCATTCTCATAATTTCTCACACAAGAGGGACACATACCAACAAATAAGATTATTTTGTGACTCACACTAATCTCCAAACTGCCTAGGCAATATAGATCAACAAAAACTTGTATTATGGTAGTAGACTATGTTAAAAAAAAAGTATTGTATTTTTTTACAACCATTATTTTTTTAATTTTAACAAAACAACTATTTTTTTATTAATTTTGATTAAATCTGTCGGGATTTTTTTTCACAATATTAAGTTTCAGTAATGTAATCTATTTAAATCTGACATTTTAAATGAATTACATTCACAGTCATATAAATAATTATATTGCTCAATTCCAATTAAAAAAACAAAAATATTAATATTTGAAAAAAAATCTTCTCAAATAAAAACTAATACAAATACTTAACACATAAAACATAGTAGTGTTCATATTAAACATAATATGGGTCGTATTACAAAAAAAATAGGTTATTTGTTAGAATTTTGGGAGGGTTTTTTGACTTTAGTTAAAATTGTCTAGAATTTAACCAGAATTTGCTTTGCTAAAATCAGAAGTTTGAAATTCTCCATAATTCAAATTTCTCGAAGTTTTTCAAATTTGAATTCAAAACACAGTTAAAAAACTATTTTTAAACAACAAAATTAAAACTTTAACAAAAAAAAAACTAAAATTTGTAAAAATATCTAATAATTAGACAACCCAAAAAGCTTATATAAATAAAGAACATTACATAAATTGTGTCCTCATCCCTTTTTCCCAAATTTACCTACATCATAAACAATAACAGAAAAATATCTAATTATAATAAAATATCAAATCATAAATAGAATTATAACTCTACACTTTTCTAAATTTAATTTAAAGACATTGGAATGTGTTTAAAGTCACTAATAAAAATTTCTAATAAATAGATCCCAAAAGTCCAACTCCAACTCGCATAAATATGAGCCACTTCACATAATTATGAACTTTTTTTTTCTTAATTTTATAAAATGATGGATGAAAACTTTACTAATAAAATTTCAGTTCTAATCATTTTTTTAAAATTAAATAATTAAAAAAAAATTAACAAATCCAAAAAAATAAATTCATTAATTACTGAAAAAGAATTTCGATAAATAGATCACACAAGTAAAATTCATAGATCACTTCACCAAATTTTGAATGAATAAATTTTAAAAATATATTTTAAAAATGTGAATAAAATTATTTATCATTATATTCGGAGAAAAAAAAAAAATTTGTTACCTTGACAACAACCCAATTCTATTTTATAAATAAAATTATTAAAATTTGAATTTATTATTCAAATTATAACGTAGTGCACACAAATTATATTTTATAAATAAAATTATTAAAAAATTGAATCATCATCCTGCAAATCAAATTATAAAGTAGTCCACACAAATTATTTGTATATTTGTCAATATTTCCAGTAGTCAAGTTTCCACAAGAACAGCGCGTTCCTCACGTACATGTATAAATATCAATAACAGCGTTCTGCAAGCTGGGACACACATATATATATATATAATCAATATAAAATAATGCTCTAATTAATTTTAGATTTTTAAAAAAATTTAAATATTTATAATATTTTTGATAGTATTAATCTATTTCCACCATAACAATATATTATTCAAACACTTGCATTTAAATTTAGAAAAAAAAAACTACACAAATTACACCCAATAAACAACAAAATCTTACATATATGGACCCTTTTCTTTTATAAACCAAAATAAATAATCTAACTTTTATCTACTCTTTTCATTTAATTTCATTTCATTTCTCCGGGCTTGCCAGATGCGTAACCTTCGTATCCCTGATCGTACATTAGTCTTCTTTATTAAAAATAAATAAAAATTATTTCTATAATTTTGTACCATATATTATCTTTCTAATTTTTTTCCATGTATATTGAAAATTGTTTATTATTATGTTTTTATTAAGGCAATGTTTAAGGTGATTTTATTTATTGGTTTTTTTCAAGAAATTTGATCATAAGAATGTTTAAATCATTTTTTTAGTGAAAATGGATTCAACACCATTAACCACACGTGGGTACTTAAAATTTTGACTCTTGATAGTTGTAACCTGGATATCCAAAAAATTCTACCCAGTTTCATCAAAATGATGCCATATTTTTCATTATTTTCCCAGCAAAAACTTAGCCTCTTTAGACTAATATATTTATTAATATTATTATTATTAGTCTAGTCATATACATTAATTAGTTGATTAACATCAATAGGTCGACTAAGATAAAAATTTATCCTCCTACAATTAAGTGAACTTTCTTTAACCTTAATTTTTTATAACAATGGTTCTTTCCTCTTTTCTTTTTTTTTCTTTTCTTTGTGTGCACCTTTTTCTTTTTTAATCCCACTTTAATTCTAGTTCTTAATAGGGACTTGGAATAAAGTTTCCATAATTTTAATTTAATTATCAACAATTATTAAGTGGATGGTAAGGATCTAACCTCAAAAAAATATTCTAGAATATTCTTAATTGTATTAAAAAATGAAAGATTGGAATTTATTTTCAAAATAGTTATTCCAATTTTTCCCTTTTAATTAAATTGATTAATTAAAAATGCCATATGAACAAATCGCATATGAAATCATTTTTCTGGCATGTGGTATTGATAAGTCATGGTATTGTGACAACTCATGTTTACTGATCAAGAATCTCTATATTAAATGGGGATGAAACTCATGGTTAAAAATATTCTTACATGCTTTTTAAAATGTATATATGTTGACTTGTATATTAATTTCTTTTGTAACTACTACTACTACTAATAAAGTTTTTGAAGAAGCTTGCGGATAAATTAAATAAGAATTATTATGGATCACGAAAGTCTAGATCAAATAATAATAAAGTTATAATTTACTTAATTTTTATGATTATTTTTTAAATACACAGATATCCATGTCTATTTTAGAATAGGGTTTCCAAAATTTTAATTTAATAGTGGATAGAAGGTAAGATTTAATCTAGATGAATTACTCTAGAATATTTCAAGTAGTATACACAAATCAAAAGTTGAAATTTACCTCCAAAATAATCATGCTCTTTTTTCCCTTTTAATTAAATTGATTAGTTAAATAAATGTCATATGAACAAGTGTCATATGACATTATAACCAAATATAATTTACAGATTAAGAATCTTCATGGTAAAGTGAAGACACATCTCTATATTTAAGAATCTTGTTCCATAATTTTTCTAATCTATATATACTTATCTTATAATAATAATTATTATTTAAAATAAAATTATAATTTAATTAGCTATAAAATTATAAATTAATTAACAATATTATTATTATGATAATACTACTAACTTTCTTATTATTAATAATACAATCAGATTCAAAGCTATTGTCCTGATTCTTGTTAATAAAGTTATTAAGATTAAGAGGACAAGAGAAACCCAAAGAGGGGACATCAAATATAAAATGGGAGTGCATGGCAAGCAGGCCTGGTATTTGATGTCCTACACGACGTATTTTGCGTTCCATGACGTATTCGACTACTGGTGAAATTTTTTACACATCACTTTTGACAGGTCTTCTGCATCTACAGCTCTTCATTTTGACGTCTGATTTCAAAGCAAAACCATCAAAATCTATTATACCTCTATTTCATGGGAGGCGGGACTAGCGACCGGTAAACACAGTTCAAACTTAAGTTGATTTAAATGCTCAAGCTTTCGATTGCCTAATACCTACTAGGCTCCAACGTCCTCCCTGCCACATTGCATTCATTGCGATTCTTGAAGACAAAGTACATAAATGTTAATAAATGCTACAGTTAATATAGTCTCGCCAACATTGGTTTTGTAATTGTGAGGTCCTGTAAACTCTCTGCAAGCATTGTTTTTCAATTTTGACGCACTGTATTTATTTACTTCCCAAGAGTATCGACAAGCATTGTTTTTTAATTTTGATGCACTGTATTTATTTACTCCCCAAGAGTCAGAGTATGATTGTAGCACACTAGCTTGCATTAATGCTGGATGGAAGCAAGATAATAGTGAGAGGCTATAGGATATAATGTCTTTTAAGTTTTCTTCAAGAGTTATTGTAAAACAATATAGATGGCGAATATATAGTGTTTTTGTATTAATACAATTCAAGTGCATGAGAAATATATCAATTAGCAAAGGCAAGGTTATAACTAGCGTTTCAAATCTCTTAAATCATTCTGACTAAAGGAGAAAAGGTACCCACTCGTTGGTATCTCAAAACATATAACTCTAAACTATTTCTAATTATTTCTTGTATGATTTATCTGATCAAGAAAGTTAGAAAGTATGGATGAACATAATGCCTATTACATATACCAATTTGGATATTTTCATTTTATTCTTCAATTGAATCTGGTAATGGAGAAGTTTTGGGGCAATTAGACTTTGTCCGTTTGCAATGGCATGGCAGCTGACGCATCTCCATGGGTTGTTTGACAGATTGGAATGAGAAGAAAGTCTTAAGTATGTTTGTTGGGAGTTAGCTTCTGAGAAACCACAATAAGTAACTGACGTGCATTTATAAATAAGCGTGATATGAGCTTGAAAGTGCTCTCTATGTTGTCATCAAAAGATGGATGTTTGCGTATTTCCACATGGCCCTGCGAGGAGGGACTCTTGCCTTCATCTACAGTGTTCATTATGTTGGGTTTTCTGGTTTCCCATTATAAAGGTTGGTTTCTACTTTGTGGGATGAAATTTATATTTTTTTTCATTGCTTCCACTTTTAAAAAATGCAAGGCGTGAGTGAAGTTCAAAATTTCCTAAACCCCTTATCCCCACCTATGTCTTACTACGGATTGGGTTTTCAAACTAGTGGTAGTCCTGCCTAAAACTTATTGATGTCCTTCCCCGCACTTTAGTAACAAAATGTTTGCAATAATATTCATTTTATAAGTTGTATATGATAATAGGTTAAGTATATTCAGAAGTACAATGTTAATGTAAGTATCTTTCTTCAATGTTGTGAACAATGGGTTTTGGTTTGATTCGTAAGATAAGTGGCGGGGTTGGTGATGTTTTCCCATCGAGGATGGAATCTCCCTAACACATATTTTACCCTCATAGATTTCATCACTATGGTAATGGGTCCTCTTAAGATTTTGCAGACACAAGCATAAATCCTCGGTAACTTTAGAAGAATTGATCCCCTCATTCAGGGCTCACTATTTAGCAGTCACCAATGCTGGTCATGATTTAGTTGTCGAAAGAAGAGGGGAAACAATGTCTAATTTGATAGATGATGATGTCTTTACATCGACGTGGGTCGCACTGTTCTTCACATGTGTTGTTGGTTTTGTTCAGACTTATTTACCAATTTCACATTCACACTATTGTATTAGAATTTCTTAACATATAAACAAATAGTATGAATTTATAAGGGCATTTTGATGGTGAAAGGAAATTCCAGATTTCTGCAGTAGGTTTTTAGCGTGATATTTTCCTCTTCCCCATGGTTTGAATCCCTTAGGGACATATTTCACCACTTCTGGGCTATTTAGTTGTCCCGTCTGTGATAGAGGCCATCTCAAAACATTGGGGGATAGGTGCAGGCCTTGGTTACTTTGGCAGAGTACATAGCTCCATCCATGCGTGAAATTTGGTGGGTACCCTAGTTTTACTTGGTCAAATACAAGAGTGATGTGTTCACAGTTTTACATGGTGTTCTCATCATGTCACTTATTTTACTGTGTCACATTTCCTTCTTTGCCCTAGGCCAATTTTAAGGATAGTGGTTAGTATTAACTTAATGCTACATTATTATTTATAGGTGAATATTTAGTATAATATGTTGGTGGTTATTGAAATTTCAAGCTCTAGGTGATTAATGTCGTTATGATCTCAATCAAACACATATGTTAAGTTAGGAAAAAACAAGAGAGAAAAAGATTTATGAAAATTGAGATAAGAGTAGTTGAAAAAATTTACACATTAAAAAAGAGTTAAAGAATATTGACACTTACAAATTTGATTTGGGTAAAAAGTATAATAAAAACATAAAAAATTCAAAAACTTCATCAATTTTTCATTTGACGTGCTGAGGGAATTTGAAATTCCGGGCCTGATGGCAAGGTTCAAATTAGCAGCGGTTCTTTCTCCACCTAAAGGTTGTTGTAATCCGATGAAGGTAATGATGAGGAAAGAGGGGACTGGTCAACGAAGAATGGGGATGGAAAAGGTTAAAGGAGGACGGAGGGTGAATGATGCAACAGCGAGGAGAATTAACTACCAGAACGGTTCGCTGACGGGGAGGCCACGTTGGGGAGAAGTGGGAAGAGCGGATAAGGAATGGTCTTAGAAGGCGAGCAAGAATTACAGGGATAGGCACAACCATGCTCTTCGTTGTGAACCAAAATCTGTAAAAAGCTCGGGCGAGAAGAATCAACAGCAACGCTAGGTAAATTCAGATGCTCCGGAAGGACTGAGGCGATAGGAAGAACATGCAGCGGCACCTCAGAATTCGCTAAGATTCTGGAATCCTCAATGGAGTCAACCTCTGAACGATCTTGCTAAAGTGATTGATAGTGAAACCTTCAAACATCATTCTCGCTCGCTGGAGACCCACTTCTAAATTCTGGAAAAGCCAAGTCGTTAATCCATAAGCGCAGAGAGGAGATTTGGTTATTATGCTATTGGAAGAAATGGAACAACTTCTCTGAGCCTAGGATATTCAGTGAGCTTTAGAAATTTCAGAGATTGTTTATTTAATTTGATTTAGTCAAAAGATTAAACATTACATTACAACATCTCTATAATATTGGAGAGTGCGCACAATTATTGAATCTCCAACCAGTATGGTACAAATATTGTAATGTCTAACATTTTGACTCAGTCAAAATAAAATAAATAATAACTTAGTCAAATTACATAAAATTAAAAAAAAAAAGGAAATAAAATGAATTTAATAATTATAATTATCAATTAAACCATATCCATTTAACTTCCGAATTAAGATGTATCTAGGCTTGTTATTATTATAATTCGGTTACATAAGTTATATGAGTAGTGTTTAAAAAATTATATTTATTTAAGAATTTTTTGTCTTATTTTTCTAAAATGAATTATATTTTGGGATTTTTTTATATGTGAACTGTCAGGAATATTTTCGTGGAATAGTTTATCACCATGGATCTTATAATATTCTAAAATCTTATATCTATGCAAGTTATTTCTTTAGATTCCATATCATTTTTTTATTACTTTTGCTTGAATTTTTATGAAAGCACTAAAACAATAGGCACAAAATACACACCACCCACATAAATGAAAACACGATTTATCCTAAGAAACCCAATATGGGAGAAAACTCAAATAGTATTAGAAAAATAAGAGAGAGCAGAGAGTGATTTTTCACAACACAAATCTCACACTGTATATTATTCATTTCAACAATTACATATATAGGAAATTATACACTGACTTCGACACCTCACTCCAACCCATTACATAAGAATCAACAACTTCTAGAATGATGCCTAGGGGCTCAGAATGACAACTACACATTACATGGAAGCATTACTTCCAACACCCTCCCTTAATGCTTACATGGAAAACATATTACAACAAATAAATCTTTGTCTAACTGGTCTTCATCAATGCCCACATCCACTCTGGAATCTTGCAAACTCCTCTCTTTCACCACCACTCTTCGAGTTGTTACTCGAACTCCATTTAAAATGTAATCACCTCTGACCATCATTGATGAACTTTGCAGGATCAACAATATTGACAAATCAGCTCGTTGGTGCTTCTGCGATAAGATCCGTCAAGTAATGAACCATCCTATGGACCAACCACCATCTGTTGGATATTTCGCTTTTGACTATTCGTTAGTTGATAGGATGGAGGTTTGGATACTAAATGTGCTCAAGAGCTGATCAAACAACTTGACCTTACACAAGAGTTGATGTTTTGGACACCGGAGCTTCCAGTTTAAGAACCGCCAACCCTTTTTATAACCAAAATTACTAACACAGAAGAATTGACGTTTCAGACACTGGGGCTTCCAGTTTAAGAAACACCAATCCTGAATTTGCATACAACTATATATTAAACCCACACCATGGAATAAAAGACACGTTTCAACACACAAACAAACGTTAAAAAATTGACCCACGAAATCAATCATTGCCACAATAGACATTTTAATTCAACCGGCCTACATAAAGCTGAACATTGACCTTGTTTCTATCAGCTCAAACAAAATTGAATTTTTGGCTTACTAGCCCAAGGCATTGGAACACAATTGATGTAGATGTACTTCGAGGCTTAGTGCTGAGAGAAACAGTTTCAAACCATTGTAGCCAACAAAGATTTTAATGCCAGCTTGGTTCCCAACATCGACACAACCCAACAAGAAAAGAAAATCCATAAGCAAGTTAATTAAAGGAGTTTGTTCAACGTTTCCCTTTTGTTCCTTTTCTTCACTCACGACGTACACCATAATAGCTAAATGTTGAGTCCCAACATTGTTTCCCAATTAAATGACACAGATCACAACACCAAACAAATTTGTTACATGAAGAACACGTTGTCTTGTCAACCACTTACTATATTAAGCTTGGACGTGCTTGACCTGAGCGAGAGCATCAGGGCACATTTCTGATTTGTGTTGAACACGAATGCCAGATCCAACATTGATCCACAATCCTTCTCTTTACAGTAGCAGGAGGCACATAATGGACATTGATCCCCTCCAACTGCAGATCAACACTAGGTCAACGCTTTGAATTATTGTCTTTTGTCGCCGCATCTCCTGATCCCAAATTCTCATCTAGATCTTGTCCATACCATATTAAAAAAAAATTACAAGTAAAAACACCATTCCCATGCTTGGTGAAATTGCGTTGTTGTAGAGATCGATGACAACCATGCTTGCTAGGACACAGACGCTGCCAATGTTTTCTCATTGGTTCATTGGCTCATCTCATAAACTTTAAGCCTCAAATTATTGGATGGTGTGCACAAACAACCCTTTACTCCTTTGTAAACAACAACTGCATCATTGTTGCTCTTGGTTCTGGAAACATATGTGTACTTGCAATTCTATGCAAGCTACACGAAAGTGACCTTCGTCTCCACCTCCCATCAATAGAATTTTCACAATGGCTCAGGATTTGATTCAAGGCTTGCAGGTAGAGAGAGAAATGCTAGATTTTTATTGGATACAGATCTACAAAACCACACTCACACACAGATCTAAATAGGGAGAAATAAATATCAGAACAGAAATCAATTATCACACACTTATATTAATCTATGTATGTACAAAACAATAACACTCAAGAATCTCTCACATCTTCCTGGCCTTCCCGTAAGCGAATCAAGCCAGATCTACCTTTGATACCATATTAGAAAAATATAAGAGAGAGTAGAGAGTGGTTTTTCACAACACAAATCTCACATTGTATATTATTCATTTCAACAATTACATATATAGGAAATTACACACTGACTTCGACACCTCACTCTAACTCATTACATAAGAATCAACAGCTTCTAGAATGACACCTAGGGACTCACAATGACAAATACACATTACATGGAAGCATTACTTCCAACAAATAGAAGATAAGGCATGTCATCTTCTATGTTTTCTTTAGTTATAAAACTGCATATAGAAAGGAACACGAGCTCCTATGGAGTTACCTTTTAACAATGTGACCTGAAAAATTGTTACACAATCCTCCTCCTCCTCCATTATGCTATGAAAATACCAGTCCCAAATGTTTTTCTTAGCTATGAAACAAGTAGAATGTAAAAGAGTAGAAAACCTTCTCCTTCTAGTGGCATGATATTTAACATAGTTTCAGAGCCATATAGGGTTATGGGTTTGACTTCCTCAACCCTCAATGTGATAAGGTTTTGGTCCTTCTAGAAACTACTTGAAAATCCTCATGTTATTAGTCCCACATGTTTGAGTAGCAAGGGAGAATATGCCATCCACTTATACCATGTTGGTTAATTTGGTAGGTCAACTTGCAAGATGCATAATTTACATAAACAAGCTTTGACTAAAGTGATATTTGGAATGTTCAAAAAGTATCAAACTGTAGATCAATTTAAAGGGAATATACATAAGTTCTATACCATGCTACCATGAAAATCATCATTTGATGACTCAAAATGGCTTTGGAAGGTTCCATACCAAAATTTTCAAACTAGGACCTGCCACTAAAATGGGCCCTACAAGCCAACTTTTCTACCAAAAAAGTACTGAGATATATAGCAAATTATATGATGATCCAATTAATATCATACATCCCCATTTGGAGAGCATTTTGACTGCCACAAAATTTGTTAAATAAGGAAAATAAAATTTTCCTTTACTTTCTCCTTGGAGTAGAATTTTGCTTTTCCCAGAGGTCATCCTTTCTATTCAATCTCCCAAACGTCATACTATACCTATCTTATTGTTATGGGATTATTTTTTAAAACTGTCTTCTAACAACTCTACTTGAGTATCTAGGGTTAAGTCTTCTATCATAGGTAGAAACTATTCCTCCTTTTGATCGAACATGGAAGACTCATAGAGTTTCAAATTTTCAACATTCGTCATTGAGTAAATGTGATTGTATAGCAGTTAGATTAAGCTTGTAGGCACTATCTCCCATATTTTCCAATACTTCAAAATGACCAAACTATAGAGCCTCCTTCTCAGTCTTCCTTATTTGATTTTAATCAAACTCATCTCCAATTTTGAATGATTTCTTTGTTATGCGCTAGCCATGTTGAGCCTTGTACTTTTCTTTATCATCTCATATACTTGCTAATGGATCTACCTAATCTTTTCAACAAACTTATTTACTTTTAATGCTTCTCTTATGATATTTCCCATCACTCCTCATTGTTGTCCATATACAACATCCAAAGTTGAAGGTGGCATGTTAGCACAAAATTGAATGTGCTGGACCCAGGTTTCAATCTCAGTTCCCAAAAAAGGAGCTCCACTATAGTCTAGCACAACATCGACCCTTTCATTCCTCCACAAGGGAGAAACGTCTCACCTGAGGCGTTCTAAGACAATTAAAATAATAGGGATCAAGAAATAGTATCTAGGATCAACCTATCACACAAAAGTTTCATTGCATAAATAATTATACATCAATGATAGAAATATTTAGAAACTATTACGCAGGCAAAAGAAATACATCTATAGTAATGAATATTGAAGAAACAACAACATGTAATATACATAAAAATTTAAATGGCTATAATCAAATCCATCATTCCATAACTCAAAAGAGAACATTATCATGCAACACTTCATTCCATTAATATAACCAAGCCATTACACTAAAGGTATACATTAGAGCACAAGATATTTCGAGACCAAATAACAGAGCAAGGATCATTGTAGATAATTCCATAGTTTATACATGGCTACACAAATTATATATTTAATCCAACAACATTTAAACATAGTCTGAGAATAATTCTTTGTGTGACTTATCCTCTCTAAACCTTTTATAGAATTTTCCCCTTTATCGCGCTCACTTGATCTAGTTTGGTTCTACCATTTTGATCTCGTCCATTTGATCTACTCCACTTTGACAAAATATGGGTTTGTGGTCCTTATATTCTCGGTTTCTTCAAAATCCAATATGTGAATCCTTATTCTCCGGCTTCTGTGGATTCCAAGATAATTGTTCCTATTTTCTTCCTATTGCTTCCATTTTCTTGGTCTCTGTGTCTCACAGATTTTTCCACTTGCGTTGGCCATTTTTGCAACCTTTTTTTATCAAAATTTGTTCAAAAACAAAGGATCCAAAAAACCCTTGACCACTATCCATTGAATCATCCTCGAGTCAATCTTCTAACCATACGTTTGGCTCCACTTGTAGTTGTGCTACCTCTGCAAGCACTTCTTCTACCTGTTTTGTTACCTCACTTGCCTTTTGTGTTTCTATAGTACCTTCACAGAAAGGACCCAACTATGGCACCTTTTGTAAGGCTTGAGCTTTAAAATCAACATATTTTGTAGCAGTGGATTTCCATGTAGTGATCAAGGTAGAAAATTCGACAGTACCTGCAGTTGTAGAATTTTGAGGATGCATAATAAGGATTAACTTCCATTGTGTATAAGATTCAAAGTGTAGTTTCTTTAGATGGAACAAATGTTTTTGTGTTGGAAGCTGAAGATCACGCAGTACAACTTTGGAAGTATGTGGCTCTTCTTCCAGATGGTGAATTTGGGTTTCAAGACCTTTAATCTGATTAAGAAGATCTTGTTGTTGCTAGAGATCAACAGTAGCGAGTGCTTGGTCAAACAATTGTTGAGGTTGGTTCTTCTTTACAATAGCTCCAGGAAAATATTGCACTTGTTGAAATATTTCATGAGAATCAGTCATGAGTTGCGCAAGATAATCTACTGAGTGAAATGATCAACATGATTGGGAGGTGCATTGTGAAACTCAACAACTTTATTTCATAAGTTTCTATCATTGGCGACTAGCTCTTTACAAGCAAGTTCAACAAAATCATAATATTTATCTAGCTAACAAAGAGATAAATCTTCTGGAGCATTAGGCACAAATTCAGAAATGGTCAGACACATCTACTGGAATTTAGCACTAATATCTTCAATTTGTTTCTCAAGTTGTTCAATTTCATCTCCTAAATGATCTCACTCCTTAATTACAACCATGAGTTATTGCTTTTGTTGTTCATGAAGAGAGACAAACTCATTACAGCGGGATTCCAATTGCACTGCAAAGGTTTAAATAAGTTGAAATAGTTGGGTTGAAGATCAGCTTTGAAGATCATCCGTAGATAAAGAATTAGGCAAAGGGAACCAACCCTACAAGGGCTGACCACTAGCGATAGACTTTTTAGAGTGTCCCTAGGGTGAAGTTTCCTGCTCTTGACTATGTTCCTTTTTTAATTCATCTTGTATCCTGAAAATAATGCTTGAAGGAAAAAGAGGAATTATATCCTAAGATTGTGCAACCAAATGCAAGATTTATCAGCACTAAGTTGGGTCCTAACTAAACACAACAACCTAAGTTGTTAAAAGAACTGAAGTAAGGTTTTGTTGTACCTCGGATGAAGACTGCACAGGTGGTGGTTGAACTACTTCTTCAGGTGACTCAAATTCAACAATGGGTTGTGTTATAGTATCCTTAAATTCTAACTCAATATCCATCTCAATAATGTCTCCATCGATGTTGTCATTTTCACAGATATCAGAAATAGTATGATATTGTGGTGTTGTATGGGGAGACAAACCTAGGGAATTTGTGGAATGGATAGGCGACAAATTATGGTGTTACTCCACTATTGTGGTTCCCTCTCCAAGGTATTTCAGCTCATCGTTATTGAGATCTACAACATTAGAAAATTGGACACTGGTGTTGGTTTGGGGAAGGGTGTTGGTTTGGGGAAGGGTTTGAATGAAACCAAAAACATTAGAGATGGAAGGGGTAGTAATAGAAGTTGTAGGTGAAGTGACTCAATAGGACTCAGGGAAACAAAAGGTACTATTGGTGACTTAAATGAATCGTTAACAAGCAGAGAAGCACTAGGAATACCTAAAATAGAACCATTGGAAATTACTACGGAGCTAACCTCAGTTACAATGTGGCAAGCAGAAAACAAACATTCTTGGAATTTCTTCAATACTGGTTGAAGATCTTGTTTCACATTAGTTGTTCGCTTCTTAGAAGATGACGTAAAATCTGCAAAGGAATCACAACATTGCACGCAATCCAAATTATAAATAATCTCATCCTCCTTTTGTATGCATTTCACTCCGGGCCAGGATAACACCTCCTTATGAAAATATTTTTCATAAACATAATAAGGAAGCTGCCTCATTTTGAATGTGTCAGGGTCGATAGTTCCAAGCCAAAGGTAAGTGTGACCATGACTCATCCCAAACCATATTTGATTTGCATATTTCTCCAAAATCAACTTCGACACCTGAGGAAATATTTGAGTGACATGCAAAATTTTGGTATGCCAATTCTCAGATGTCTTTTCATTGAATTCTCAATTAGCGAGATCAGTTTGAGTCCTCCATAGAGAATAAGCAAGATCAATATGTCCTCCGTCTGGAATTTCAACCACCTCTCTACCTTTAGGTGAAAACCACTTCATCATTGCAATGACAATAACCAAGTACCCATAAATGAAATATGTGGCTCACTTATAATCATCTTCAAAAGCTTCGAACAATTCATGCAACGAATAGTTACAACAATTCAAGGACTCACCTTGAACATAAGCTTTGGCCACAGAGATGGTATCCAAGGTACATTCTCCCTTCTTATAATGTTGCACAAGTTTTCCATTGATAATATAGCAGGAAAAGGAATTCTTCCATCATTAATTTTATTAATGATTTCCCCACAACCCTTCCTTCAGTGCCATACTTTTGGTACAAATTTTCATCCCCCTTCTTCTTAATACATTTTGAAACACTCTAAAAGACAGTTGAAACATCTAGACCATACCTCGACAACCTTCTAAGCTAGTAAATTTATTATACATGCAGAGGATACTCCTTATCGAGCCACAATGAACCACCATGCAAGGGATTGATGATAAATTTGTGCACCGTAAGACTTCAACTGTGGTATCAGACATAGACAAATCCCGTAATTAAAAAAAATGACCTCTATAGGGGAAAAAACTCAACCTTGACCCTAGGAATAATTCCATGAGATCGTGCAACATTGAAATTCATATAAACTTCAAATTTTAAAGCTGGGAACACATCAAAATCAGACAAATCATTGTCAACTAGCATATCCTTTTCGTATTTTCCCAAGGTGTTTTCTGTAGGAACAATACGATGGTTTAAATATTCAACAAAGAATACAAGCTTAGTTTTGCGAGTCATGGTTGAGGACCTATGACTATAGACAAGTTGTATAGATGGATGATAGGGAATTGGGTCAGAAAAGAACTAGATGTGGGAGCGAGGGTAAGAAATCTTGAAAACTTGTAGACACAATGAGGAAATATGGTGACAACACTTGACATATATAGAAAGGACTTAATAAGACACGAGGTGATTATATCGTTAGTCATTAAACATGATAAATTTCCAAATCAAGTTAAATTTGGATAATAATTATGGCTAGGATGTAAATTCCCAGGATATGACATAAAATACTTGAAAACAGAAATATCATGATGATGGGGTAACAGGAAATGATTTGAAATTCATAAAGTAGAAAATCAAATCATAAAAATGATTATTATAGGAAATTTAGCATAATAACTAAAAATACCTTTATCAATTATTACAAGACTGACATAAATGACACATGACACATATTTCCCCGACCATAATGAGTTGCGGTGGGTCGCAACTATAACATACTAATAGGAATGACACAGCTATACTAATAAACTCGTTATCACAATTGATTGAATTGATAATTGACTAACATAATTGAATCAATCCTAAGCCTAACTGATGCCCCCTTTTAGAGAGCAAGAATTACCATAAAACTCTATCAGCCATAGTAGGGCTTCAAGCGTGCACCATTCACCCAACTGTTATGAAACCAGCTCACAAAAATATAGAAAAGATAGATGAACATTACACAAATGACAATTCTTGGATGATAAAAATGACAAGACCTCCTTTCTATATATAGGAGTCTAAGGGGTCATAATAAACTAGAGCTGACATAATAATAATAATGTAAGGGCACCATAATAACAATAGTGGGCTTCTATGGGGCACAATAATAACAATATGGGCACTATATGGGCACAACAATATAATAAGGGGGTTGTACTAATAACAATAAGGGGTTACACTAGTAGTATAGGGACCTAACATGCCCCTCTCCTTCAAAAAGTGTTGTCCTCAATGCTTGAGTAGTTCTTGATGCTTCTGTATAAAATTCACATCCTTCCATCTAGAATGTTTAGCAGGTAAATTCTTCCACTTGATGAGATACTCTGAAATTGATCGATTTCATAGTTGTCGACTTCTCGGTTCTATGAATGCTTCAGGTTCCCATATGATTTTTCCTTCCTTGTCAAGTTCTGGCAATATTGTTGGACTCAGATCTTCCGCAACTTTTGAATGAGTGGCCACACTTCTTCATCCTTCTTCCATTCATCCCTTCCTTCGTTTATCCAATCTGGCTGGGTAATAGAAATAGCACAAAACAATGCTTCCACATCCTCATCCTTTCTTGAGAGTGCATCTGCAAAAACATTTTTCTTCCCCTTTTTGTAGATGATTTCAAATTCATAACCAACATATTTGTGACCCATTTTTTTGTTCTTCTAAAGATAATCTTTGTTCTAAAAAGTATTTAAGACTATCATGATCCATTTTTACCTTGAAGTATCTTACCATTAGGTAATGTTGCCATTTCTTAAGTGCATGTAGTATTTCAAACATTTCCCTTTCATAAATAGCTTGCTTGAGATGTAGCCGTAAAAATACCCAATTGCCTACATCAAAACTTCTTTCATGGTGATGTTGATCTACCTGTTGTTTTGTTCGATTCTACACCAAAGTGGCATTATCCTATACAAGTTGGAGAACTTGTTGTTGATGCTCGATGTGATCTTTCACTGCTTGAATATTTTTCTTCTTGATATGTCCTTCTATCTTGAGAGTTTGAGGAGTGCTAATTTCTTCCAATGCATTACAAGATATGGTTGGATTCATTTCTTGATGCTCGATGTAATCTTTCACTTCTTGAACACTTTTCTTCTTGATATGTCCTTCTATCCTGATAGTTTGAGGAGTGGTAATTCTGGCCAATGAATTACAAGATATGGTCGGATTCATTTCTTCTTTCTCGATGTGATATTTCACTTCTTGAACCTTTTTCTTCTTGATATGTCCTTCTATCTTGAGAGTTTGAGGAGTGGTAATTCCTACCATTGCAATACAAGATATGGTCACATTCATTTGTTCTTTCTCTAGGGTTGGTTCCCGATATATATCCTATTCTTTTGATGTTTCTTGATCCTTTTCGTCATTAGGAGGCCTTTCTTGTACCATCTTTGTCCCACCTTCCTTCAAACCTTCCATGTCTTTCTTCAAATATTGCATGCCTTTCTTCAAATATGCTTTCATACTATCGATATTAGCTTTCATGGCATAGATACAACTATTTCTCTTTTGCTTCACTAGAATATCAGTTACCCTTATATTCAATTTTTGAAAGTCCTCAATGTGTTCTACCATTGAACCCTTTTGTTTGACATTTATCGATTGGCTAAAAAAGGTGTTGCTCTTTGTATCCTCATGATGTGCTGTCGTTTCCTCTGTGAAAATTGACCACGTAACAAGTGATTTACAAGAATAAAGCACTTTATACCATAAAAATTGATCTAGTTCTAAATATGAAGATGCAATACATACCTTTTGTAACAGTGGTACACCATGTGGATCAAAATATTTATCCATCTGTAGTATCCAATTTACCGAATCCTTGCCATCAAACTTCCTCATCTCGCTTTTTCTTGATTTTAGGAGGTCGATCTTGAAACCACTGTAAATCTGTACTTTCGGATCTTTAAGTTCTCAAATTGCGACCTGCAGTAGCCCTCTGTGTCCTCTTTCTAATGCCACCATTATGATCGAAATGGATTCTCCAAGGAAGAGTTATGCACAATGTCCCAAGATGGCCTGATTATATACCTTTTCAAAAGAACGAACTTGTATGAAGTTCCACGTGTCACTGTTTTTACCTTTGGATCTGAAAAATATACACAGAAAACTAAAGTCTATTCTCTTTATGTAACTTCTTACGAAATTTCAATCTGATGCTCAGAGAGAAAGTTATGACAATTTTCCCAAGGTCACCTGTTTAAAATGTAATTCGGGAGTCTGCAAAAAACCCTAAATTCCTCAGATCATATATCCTAAAAAATAGTAAGACAAGATCTGAAATTCGGACTCGAGGTTCAGCGCGATTTTTTCTCAAATGGGTTTTCCTTTTAGCTTCTGAAACATCACATAAAAACAGTTATACCGAAAATTCCACAATGACCTGTTTGGAGTACCGAAACCCTATAATCCAAATCTCTGATACCAAATGTTATGAAACCAACTCACAAAAAGATAGAAAAGATAGATGAATGCCTTAGAAATAAGCCTCTTCTAGGGGGCAACCTCCTTTACATTACATAAACGACAATTCTTGGATGATACAAATGATAAGACCTCCTTTCTATGTATAGGAGTATAAGGGGTCATAATAAATCAGGGCCGACATAACAATAATAATGTAAGGGAACAATAATAACATTAGTGGGCTTCTATGGGCACAATAATAACAATATGGTGACTACATGGGCACAACAATATAATAAGGGGGTTGTACTAATAACAATAAGGGGTTACACTAGTAGTATAATTGATCCAAAAGATTAGGTTCTTCTCTGTCTTCTACAAGTTATGTAAACCTTGGACATTGATAAGGATCTAGTGTTTGTATAACTTGAACTTCATCTATTTCAAAGTTCATTGTCTCCCACTTAAGTTTAAAAACAACATAGTCCTCGAATGCCTAATATATTCCTAACAGAGCTAGATATAGATCTTTATCGCCCATGATATCTATAACTTTGAAATATGCATATGTTTTTACCCCTGCAATATCAACTTCAACATCCTCAATATGTCTAATGGGAAGGATAGAATACTAATTTCCCATTTGTAATTGAATCGAGGAAAACACTAACTTTGGTTTTCCAATGCCTCCCAAGTCTTTCTTGGTAAAATATTAACATTAGGCCCCAGATCCAGCATGGAATATTTAATCTAAAATCTTGTAATTTGAGCATCAACACAAAATTATCTCCCCATTATTCTTTTATTCTTGCAGAAACATCTTGAGTGTTGTTCAAGAAGGTTTGTAGAAATTGGCCTGTCTGAAAAATTTTGATCTTTAACAATTGCCTTGAGCTTCTTGTGCAATTGTCTAGATAACTGCTCATCATTCATAATCTGCAAAACTAATTCAAACCATTCCATAACAACCTTAAATGTTTCCTGGGAAGATCTGGCACTCCTTGTTTACATCTGCTCTTATCGCTCTGTAAGAGGACTATAGGAAGAAACCAATTGTTTAAAAATTGTAGTTGCATCCCTATAACATCCTTTTTGTTGATTATGATCATAAGACCTCTTAGGTGATGTAAATTTTTTTGGCTATTTATTCAGAGATTTCTATGTTTTCTCTAGTCCTTTTCCCTCCTCTAGTAATTATATTGATGTTAGGAATTTAGGTTGGTTCAGGCCCTCAAGCTTTTGCATTGAAATTTTTTCCTCTTTGTCATTTATGCTCTTCCTAACGATCGATCAATTTGAGGAAATCTTCAATTGTGTGTGGATTTACTCTACGTTGGGAGCACCACGAACTCCTAGACAATGGATAATCAAGGGAAACATGTCCCTCTTAATCACAGTTATAGCAAAGGACCATACCTCTTTCTCTATTTCTTCCTTCCCTTGGATTTCCTCCTCCTTGTCCTCAAGGAGCTTCATTAACACTAAATGTAGTGTGATCAAGGCGATCGACCAAAGCATCCAAATATTTTCACTAATCTATATGATGCATCGGGGAACCACATAATTCACAAAGCATATTATCTTTGCGAAATTTGAGTATTTCTACGAAATGGGACAAAGACAAGGTGGATGGACATAACTACGAAAAATCCCACAATAGTCATTTACATATGTACCTTGTTGGTTGGGGAACACATGAAATTGATTATATCCTTGATATAGACCATTTGTAGCATCCTGTGCAACTCCAATAGTAGGTAAAGGTGGCATTGATCCCATAGGTATAGTAGACAACCCCAGACCCCTCAATCGTTGACACTCTGTGGCGTGATGACCTTCGATGTGGCAATTAGTACACCAAACCTGAAGTTGCATTGGTTGTGCATCATGCATATCCTTTTCCTGCTATGTCAAATAATCAATCTGATGTTATAGTCCCACGATGGTAGGATCACTAGAAGCGACACCTCCCCTATGTTCATGAGGGTACTCCACCATAGCTTCAATCTTCATAGCTTGTTCAAGTGAAACTTGCAACATATCAATCTTTTATTTTGTTAAGGGGATTTGAGTTAACGACAACAAAGATTTAATGACACTGTCTCTTTGGTGATTGAGATCAATCAAGTAACTTAATTTATCAATTGCATCTTTAAATCGCTGCATGCATTCTCATGCAGTTTTTCCCTCCCATTGTTTAATATTCCACAATTCAGATAACCCTTGTTGATTCATTTGATGGAGTTTAAATTCTTGGATAAATTATTGTTTAACTTCATCTAAAGTTGGATTCAGGTGTAATATAGACCACTTGATAAACCATATGAGTGCCCTATCTCTCAAAGTAGTTTGGAACTCAATGAGCTCAGTAGCATCTAACATATGTATAGCCCTCCATATGGCTTCACACATATACCAATGTTGTTTAACATCGTCATTACCTCATCCAAAGAATTCAATATATCGAGTGAATAAAATTGCTACGTTGCCAACCATTATAAAATCACTAGGCGAAATCAATATAAATCGTTGTGAACAAGTTGTAAATATCCCGAGGAACTTAATTGGGAACCACCACCAAAACCACTAGAAGTATCGGTTGTATATGCATTATAAACTTTATGAAATTTTAAGGTCTTAACTAGCTTTGAAATAAAATAAGCAAGATTCTTATAACGTACTAGGGAGAGGTTAGGGAAGGTACTACCTATGTTGTTAGCCAGTAAATTGTTACTTGAGGGAGATACATCATCTTCATAAAATAGTATGTGCATCACAAAATGCATCTCATCGCTGTGAGGAGTGTTATGGTTTTAGAATTCAACTGATGGTCTTGATACCTATGACATCTTCACTCCCTCTAATTCATGGTGGAATCCATTGCTTCCCTCCATCTTTCTGACAACACTACTTCCAACACCTACTATTTGTCTAAAATTCATTCCACTACCAAATTTTGAACTCCTCAACTCTGAACTACTTGGTCCTTCTATCCGCAACTTTAGACTATTCAACACCTCTCCTATTCGATGTAACTCTCTCTATCATCTCTGAATTTCATGTAACTTTTGTCCTCGCCACTCATAATCTATTTGTGTTCTTATACTCGCTCTTAAGTCTCAAGCCCTCCATGAATCATCTGCATCGATCACAACAAGTTTTCATTTTCTGCAACTAGGTAGCATCTCTCCCCTTAACCCTACCCCCAATACTTAGGGTTTTAAGTTGTCATATTATTTTCTTGAAAGGGATGAAGGTTCTCTTCTACCATCATAATTTTAATCCATGGAGGGATTCCTTTCAATAGTCTTCCCTGCAACCTGTACTTGAATATTGCTTCGGCTTTGGAAAAAGATTGGTGATATTATGCAACATATTCAATGATATAACTTTCTAGAGTTTCTTGCACCTAGAAGTCAATAGCCCCGATCAACTAAGGTGCCAACCTATGCAACTCATCTAGATTAGTAGTAGTCCAATTTCGATGAATTCTAAGACAGTTTCCAAATCCCACTTTTATCTACAATTGATGCAACTAGTTATGAAGCTCTTCAAGAAACTTGCACCAAAATATTTTTTACTAATCACAAGCTAGTTTTCCATATAAAAGCTCCTCCTTGACCCACTCTAAATTCTTCTGTCATAATTGAGCTTGTTGTAAAAAAAATGAGTCATTCTTCTCATATCACTAATCCTAAAGGTATCCTCTAAGAATCCTTGGCACCATGATCTAGATCCTTTTAAAATACTTGAGGTAACAACAATAAAACTATTTTTTGGCACGAAATTGAACATTGTTGGATCCAAGGTTCCATCTCTGGTTTCCAAAAAAGGAGATATATTGTAGTCTAGTGAAACACTGACCCTTTCGTTCCTCTGCGAGGGTGAAACGTCTCACCTGAGGCATGTCGATACAATTAAAATAGTAGGGATCAAGAAACAATTTCCAAGATCAACTTATCATGCAGAAGGTTCATTGCATAAATAATTATACATCATTGAAATAAATCTTTAGAAACTATTGTGCTAGCAAAATAAATACATCTGCAGCAATGGATATTGAAGAACCAACAACATGTAATATACAGAAAATTTTAAAAGGCCATAATCAGATGCATCATTCCATAACTCAAAAGTGAACATTATCCCGCAACAATTCATTTCAATGATACAACAGACCATTACACTAAAGGTATAAATCAGTGTTCAATATATTTCAATACCAAATAACAAAGCAGGGCTCACTGCAGATAATTCCACAGTTTATACATGGTTACAGAAATTATATCTTTAATCCAACAACATTTCAGCATAGTTTTAGAAGAACATGTTTGCTTTCTTCTTGTCCTTTGATGGCATTTTTACAAGGAACCAAAATGCACATTTTGTTTGCCCTGTCAACTACCATAAATAAATTGTCATGTCCTTTCTGTGTTGTTGGTAATCATCTAGAAAATCCATAGAAACATTTTCCAAGGCCTAGTGGCTATTGCTAAGGAATGGTATAGAAATTATTTCCTATTACTTGGCTTAATTGTAAAAATAAGTATGCATCCTCTAATATGTTGTGTTATATCCTCTTGTGTTATAGGTTGCTTGACATACCTTTGTAAGTTAGCAATTGTCTTCCCAATACAAAAATTTACTACAACATTGGAGGTGTGATCTTCTTTAATAAGCTACAATATTTCACGTTTAAGGACACATAGATTATCTAGCTTATAGAGTAACCCATTCTGAAGATAATATTTAGCCACGTTATCACCTTATTATCGTGTGTGTCAAACAAAGATCGTATGCCAAAGTTACGACCCCGTGAAGTTGATGTACCAATTTACCCCAGTGAGGCCCAGAGTTTTTGCGCTTCATCTCCTAGGGTTAGGATTTTGGATGTTTAGGGTTTTCCATTGTTTCTCAACAATTAATAGGCCTTTGAGCCTCATTGTAACACAATTTTTATTTATTTATTTTTTTTAGCTGCATCTTTGTGTTTATGTTTATATATGTATTATGTTGCATTCCTGTATAAGTCTGGATCAGTGGTATTAGAGTGGTCTACTCTTTCTATGTTTTTCTTTACATGTCCCCAACGAGGTCAAAGTATAAGGAGTTAGGGCTTGAACTGGTTGAAACTTTCCAATACCATCCTTTCAAACCCCGTTGACCTTCCATGGCAGAAGAAAATAAAGATGAGGGAGAAAGAGATCACTTCAAAATATTGCTCAAAGAAGACCTCAAGCGACAGAGGAACGTGATGATGGACAACTTTGCCCAGATCCTTCAGCGGATGCACACAGGTGACGCATATTCATTCGGTAGCCACTCCGGAGGCACCACTCCCTTCAAGGTACAAGTCAACTTTGATATTCCCATATTTGAAGGCCAGATAGATAGCCCCACCTACTGCCATCTCTTTGATCTCTGTTAATAAATGTAGTAAGATCATCTCCCATACTGGGAATCTTTTTTCTTTCTGATTCACTCTCAAAGTGAGGGGGATATCTTGTCCACATCCATGAACCCCGAGAAGGGTTCCTCCATGAAACTAAAGTAGGTGGATACAGTCGTGGAAGAATATAGGGATATATTCTCCTCACCCATAGGGGTACCTTTGCACTGTCAGGTCAAGCATTCAATTGATTTGACTCTCGAAGCACCTCTACCCAACAGGCTGATATATCACCACTCCATTCTAGAAAATGAAGAGATTAAATGGAAAATCTAGGAGTTTCCTCAAAAAGGCATATCTGACCAAGTTCCTCACCTTGTGGGAGCCCAATTGTACTTGTACAAAAGAAGGATGGGGCTTGGAGGCTCTGCATTGATTATCAGGCACTAAACAAAATCACTGTGAGGAACATGTATCCAATCCCACGAATTGATGACCTTCTGGGCCAACTTCGGGGGGCCAAGTATTTCAACAAGATCAATCTCAAGTCTGGATATTACCAGGTTCCAATAGAGCCCACAAATGTATGGAAGACTGCCTTCAAATCCAAGGAAGGCCTTTTTAAATGGTTGGTTATGCCCTTTGGGTTGAAAAATGCCCCTGCTACTTTTATGAGGCTAATGGATGACATATTGCGGCCCTTCACCAACTCGTTCATGGTTGTTTATCTAGATAACATCCTCATCTTCAAAAATATTTGGGAAGAACACTTGCAACACATTCAATAGGTCCTTCAAACCCTGCGGCAGCACAAACTATGTACCAACATGGAGAAATGCACCTTTGGCATGAGCCAGGGCCAATATCTGGGATACATCATAGATGAGCAAAGTGTGCATGTGGATACAACTAAGATCCAATTCATTCAAGATTGGCTAGCCTTGACCACTCTAACAAGCTTCGCAACCTTCTAGGCCTTGCAACTTTTTATCGTAGTTTCGTGTTGAGATTCTCCCATATCACTTGGCCTTTGAGCCAAATTACCAAGGATGGAGCAAAATAAAAATTTTCTTGGTCTGAGTCCCAACAGAAGTCATTCATTGTGTCAAAGTATCATCTCTACTCTGCATCAATATTCACATTTCCAGACTTGCAGTAGCCATTTGAAATTGAGACGGACGACTCCGACTATACTATTGGTACAATCCTCACCCAACATGGGCACCCAGTGGCCTATCATAGTGAGACACATTTTGATACAATTCAGAAGTACCCCACCTATGATAAAGAGATGCATTCCATTTTCTAGGCTTGTCGACAATGAAAGTATTACATTCTAGGGAAGGAGACAGTAATCCACACTGATCACCAACCGCTTCAGTTTATATAGACACTGTAAGGGAAGTTGCAGAACCATCATCGTCAAAACTGGTCTACATATCTTCAACAATTCAACTTGAACATTAAATACAAAAAGTGAAGTTCCAATCATGTTTCTGATTGCCTCAGCTGGCCCCTAGTTGCAACACTGACTACTGTTCTCAACTCTTGTGGCCATGAGACCTCTGGATGGCAACAAATATACAAAAATGATGCAGAGTTCGCTTCCACATACCAAATGCTAGTAGATTGCAAGAAAACACTTTGGTGTGGAGAAAACTGTGGTCGTACTACAAAATTACTTTTATTGGCCAAAACTCCGACTGGAAGTTGGGAAATATATTAGATCCTGCACTTCCTGTGCCATCAGCAAGCCAACCATCAAGAAATAAGGCCTATACACTCCTCTTCCTACTCCCATCCAGCCTTGGAAATCCATCTCCATAGACTATATGTCTAGCCTCCCTTCTACCAAGGATGGTAATGACTTTGTATTTGTTGTCATGGAAAAATTTTCTAAGATGGCTATATTGGTGGCCTGCAAGAAGAGTATTATAGTAGAGGAAACTACCAAACTCTTCTTTGAACGAGTGTGGGTACATTTTTGGATCCCGCAGACCATTATATCAGATCAAGATAGCAGGTTCCTTAGCACATTTTGGGGAAGCCTCTGGACACTATTGGACACTAAGCTCACCAAGTCGACTGCATTCTATCCCAGATGATGGCTAGACAAAGTTCGTCAATAGGATGATAGTGCACATACTCCACATGTGCAACTCCAAGCATCCACAAACCCGATATGAGAGTCTTCCGTATGTGCAACATAGTCATAACATAACTTTCCATAGCTTGTCTAGTCGCAGTCCCTTTTAAGTGGGTCTAGGATTTCAACCATTGTGTCTGATAGATGTTTCCATGCCTCATGCAATTACATAGACAAAATCCACACATTTATTATCCAAGGTTGATAAAGAAACTAGATTTATTGAACACATCAAACACATCTGCAAGTAAGTTCACGAAATCTTGGAGAAGTCCAATTCCAAGTACAAGCAATGACATGATCAACATCGGGTGCTAAACAAGTTTCAGGTGAGCAACAAAGTTTGCTTGCATTTGCAGAAATAACACCTTACCATAGCCTATCGGAAGCTCAACCCACTCCAATATGGGCCTTACACCATTACCAAGGTTATGGAGGCAATTCTTTTGAGCTAAGCATTCCCTCATTCCTTTCCATTCACCTAGTGTTCAATGTGGACCACCTTTGACCATACTTTCCACCATTACTGGACATGCCATACATAGCAGAACAACTCAAACCAATAGATTTAAACTCGGACTGCATGGAATAGGCCACAACTGATCAGATCATGGATACATAAATAAAAAACACTCACTAGCAGAAGATCCAACTGTATCAGGTTATCAAAGTTGTCCAACTCCTGCCCCAAGGCAAGTAGCTCACCATGGACCAAGTTCAACAGAAGTTTCCCCATCTCATGGAGCCACTCAACGCAAGGGGGACCATTGCTTCCTAAGGGAGGAGGACTGATCCAAGTGTATATTGGTGGTTACTCGCCTATTCCACTTGGACCCCCACCATTGTTTCTTTCAGTTTTTTAGTTTCCTTAATTGTAGCACAATTTACTATTTTTGGTAGTTTTTCGGGTCATGAACATCCAGATCCGTTTTGAGGCCCTAAACGACGTTTTTTTGGAAAACGGGCAAATCTGAGTTTTTGAATCATGTTTTTAGTTTCAATTTAAATTCCTCGGATATATCTTTCTAACGAGGTATTGTGGGCATCAAACGGAGATCATATGCCAAAGTTACGACCCCAGGAAGTTGATGTACCAATTTACCCCAACGGGACCCATAATTTTGGCGTTTCATCTCCTAGGGTTAGGTTTTTGGATGTTTAGGGTTTTCCATAGTTGCTCAAAAATAAATAGGCCTTTGAGCCTCATTGTAACACAATTCAGAGGCATGTATCCGCAACATATCTTCTTAGAGATAAGCTACCATCACTCGAGCTAGTTTATTTACATTCTGTATGTAAGCATATTTCAATTCTTTCATATTAATGAAATGAAGTTTTTTTCCTGCTGCATCTTTGTGTTTATGTTTATATATGTATTATGTTGCATCCTTGCATAAGTCTGGATTAATGGATAAATGGTTCCATGTGCATAAGAGTTCCCAAAACTATAATCTTGGTTGTGGGTGGCTATAGAATTCTTATTATTCCTAACTAGAATCGTATTAGTCCTTAATATGCAAAATGTAAAATATCAGGTGAAATTTTTGAAATATATATATATATATATATATATATATATATATATATATATATATATATATATATATATATATATATATTAGGATTGTAAATATTCTCTATGAAATTGTGCCAATTTTTAAGGTTAAATAACTTTATTTTATAAAATTTGGGTGAATCATTTTTAGAAAAAATGGAATTTAGCGATTTTTTTTTTTGGGAAAATTTATGGAAAGTTAGTCTGTTAGTGAAATTTAACCCCTAAAATTTTCCATGGGATACTTATTTGAATGGTCACTGCTCTTTATTTTTCTAGGAAGTTGGAGTATGCACTCAGAGTTGTTTTTCTTGAATTTTTAAGCAACTTTTAGTGAATTTCTATACTTATGACAAGAATTACACTTGAAGGCAATGCAATGATGATTAAGGGCTTATAGATGACCCCAAAGCTCCATGCTAAGTTGAATTTCCTCTAAATGAACCTTTTCTAAATCCATTTCAACACAAATTCTAGTGCATAAATAGATATTCCCTTTTGGTTCATCTATGTCAAAATAGTGGCCTATCTTGTCTCTAATAGATTTAAGAAAAGCTTCATCCCATAAGATGATGGGAAGGTTTGGCAACTTGACCCATACAAGTAAAACTAAAATTTCCATGTCTAAATCAAAACCAAAGGTCTAGTGGGTAAGAAACATTCATGTGGAACCTGTGATATATAGACTTGATATGAAAATCTAGTACCTTTCTTATTTGTTGCTAATTAAAAACAAATAATAACCACTACCACAATAATAACTAGAGATGTGGCTTGAAACAATATCCCAATGCTTTGAGAGCCATATATGAGATGCTTGAAGGTTGGGCCAAACACATGTAAACTTTGCAATTAAGAGTTCCTGATGTAGCACACTTGCTTTTATTTCTACCAATGTGGAAAAAATGTCCAACATGTGGATGACTTCAACTCTTTTAACAAATCTACTCTTCATTGGGTGTTTATCATCAATCGGTTTTGAAGATCTAATTATAGAAGAAAAAGCTTCATCCTCATGATTGGAAAATGCATCCATGGTGAATCGAATTTGTGAAGAGCTTTGCTAAGGAAAAATGGAGGCTCTTGTTTAGGTGAAAACAAAGCCTCAACCAACAGAACATCTCCCTCAAAAAATAACACATTGTTCTCTTCTTAGGTGGATCAACACTAGGAGAGCATGGCGGTGGCACCCACTTGCTATTAGTCTTGTGGTTAGGAACTCCAGGGTCTAGCAACCATTATGTCCTTGGGGAAAGTCCTAGCCACCATAATATGAGGTTCCAATCCATTTCCTAGATGACTATGAGAGTCACATCCTTCATAGTTTAATTATTATTTATACAAAGTTGTTACATTTAACATATAACAATATTTTAATATTAAATTGTCCACTCACTATTTTTTTTTTTTCATTAAATTTTGGAGACTAATATAGTAAAACCTATGTGAGCCTAATGGTTAAGAACATGGTTTTTCTCCCCGAAGGTCACATGTTCAATTATGAAGGTGGGTAGGGTATGTACACATGAACAAGTTGTTGTTTGCAAATATATTAGTGTAGGGTTGGGAAGGTACTAGCGCCCTTATTCTTGCTCATGGACTAGAGAGAGGAATGAATTATATTTACCAAACAGACCCCTATATTGGAAATGTTTTGCCACCAAGGAAACCAAAGTAGAGATAAAACTTCAATTTTTATAGTAGCCCTATGAAATTTTTTATGATACTTGTCCAAAAAAAAAATAAAAAAATCTACAAGATATTTAGGGCCACTCTTAAACTATAAACAAATAATAATATTAATAATAAATGGGACATTGGGAAACTTAAGAAGTTATTTTTTTCTAATGTAAAGTTTGCTATTTCTTAAATTCAAGTGAGTACATACATATCATCTAAAGTTTGTTCTGGATTGCCACTAGGGAAACAAAAGCAGAGATAAGACTTCAATTTTCATAATATCCCTATGAAATTTTTATGATAATTGTCAAAAAGAAAAACTAAATTGTTCAATAATACCTTTAGGGCCACTCTTAAACTATATATATATATATATATATATATATATATATATATATATATATATATATATATATATATATATATAGATAGATATAGATATAGATAAAGAAAATAGGAAAAAATAATTGTCATTTAAAATTAAAATTATCGATGTGAGAGGCTTCTACTAAAATGAGCTCCCTGTTGTTGCCAAGAGAGTATACCCAAGAGAGTAACTTGGGTATAGGGGGATGCAAATTGGACAAACAAGAATTTAACGATGAAACATTTCTAACATTTCCTCAATACCTTTGAGGTTTCGTACTCAAATTCGTAACATGCATCATTAAAAAACCTAATGGTAAATGAATTCAATCGGTAAAGGTTAAGAAATAGGATTTGTTGACAATATTAAAAAGTTAAATAAAAGAAAAAGGAGTAATTAGAAAGAAGATTAATAAGATATTAATGTTATTTACATTATATTTTTATAAATATTTTATTGTTTGTATAGATAAGATTTTAAATTCTAATTAAAACTTTATCTATGGAATTAAGACTAAATGTTATTAAAAAGCATATAATTTCATTTCAAATAATTTTAGTGATGAACACAAAAGAGGTCAAGTTTCTTATAAATATTACAAGACTCAAATTATTTTAGTTCAAAAGTATTAAGTTTTACAACTATTTTTAGTTAAGAATTTATCTTCCTTATATTTATGCAAACAAGTTAATAGCCCAAAACAAAGAGGCACCTAGCAAGAACAAAAGTCTGCCCTCTTATAGACCACTAAAAAATTACTATAAGTGATATGAGTTTCATTAAATGGCAATGATGAATTAACTTATATTTATATATAACAACCAATAATAATTAACTTTACTATGAATTGAAAATTAAATTACAATAAATTTTCAACTTCAAAAAAATATTATTTTTAATTAATTGATAAATTATTATTAAATTTCACTGAGTTAAAAAAAATATAGCTTAACATAACATAATCTCCAAACAGTCTAACAGGAATGGTTATTGGGCATTATCCATGTTTTTATTGGATTGTGGGCACATTGCAAATATGAACCTCACACAAGCATAGATTCTATATTATGATACATGTGATTACATAAAAGGATGAACGTAGTTAGATAATGAATTATAACGAGTAGCAATGTATGTTCCACCTATATTTAAAAAAATTCTCAATTTATAAATTCAATGATTCCAATTGTACACTAATCGTTCTAAAAAAATATTATTCTATAAAAATAGATTTCTTTTACTACTTATAAAAAAATATAAATATAAATAAAATATTTTATAATAATAAATTTCTTTTAATACCTATAAAAAATGCAACTATTTTTCTCCATTTTTTAATCTTAATTACATTTGAGTTGCAAGTCAAATCCTTCCCATATGAATTGATCCTAATTGCCCATGAGCTCTAACTCCTTTGAGTTTTCTAAATGGCCATGAGCTCTAACTCCCTTGAGTTTTGATATCCTCAATCATTGAAACTGAAGTATTCCCAATGTCTTAGGTTCAATCGCACGTAAAGGATATATTTCCTCATATATTTTAAAGAATATAATAATAATAATAATAATAATAATAATAATAATAATAATAATAATAATAATAATGATGATGATGATGATGGTTTTACAATAAATACTTTTTATACTTCATTTTATAAATATTGAAATGTATAAATATAAAAAATATAGCAATAATTCATATATAGACAATATTATTTAGAATTGGATCACTATAAAGAAAGTTATTAAGGTATCTACACTTAAGTTAATTTATGTATAACTATAAAGAAAGTTATTATTGTATTTAAAATTGAGTTAGTTTATATTATAGTGTCAAAAGGCCTTCTCTAGTCAAGTATAGAAGAGATGTTGTAATGTAATGTTATGTCTTGTAAGTATTTTGAATCAATCAAATTACTTAAAAACAAAAAACAAAAAAAAAACTAATAATTAAAATAAAATCGATGTAATATAGTCAAATTACTTTTCAGGCTTCCAATTTTGACAATCTATAGTTTTTCCCATGGTATTTTTAACCATGATTTTTCCTATGGTATTATTCTCTAATGTAATCTATTTAAATGCATGAAATTCCAAAAAAATCTATTTTTTCCAAAGAGAAAGATTTCAGGGGGACTTTGATTACTATTTATTTCAGCTCTATCCCCATCCAAAATGAGTTTTGTATAAATGAGACTTTGATTGCTATTTATTTCGGCTCTATCCCCACCCAAAATGAGTTATGTAAAATTTATACCAATTTTATTTGGTATTGTGTTCAAATTCTATTTATGATTCTTTCATAAAACTCCAAGCTTAGCCCATGTTGCTTAGCACCAATAATCTCAACAAATCTAAGGGTTGATTTTCGCTAAAAGCCAATAATCTCAACATATCTAAGGGTTGATTTTAGCTAAAAGCTCAACCTCCACGCCTTTGGTGGTAGCACTCATAGATTAGAAAAATATCAGTTGAGTTACCAATCTAAGGGAAAATAACCAGGTGATCAAGGAGAAGTTACCAATCTAAGGACAAATAACCAGGTGATCAAGGAGGTCGGTGGCACTGAGAATTTTCAATAACAATTGTTAATTTTAATTTATAATTGTAACTCCCTTTGTTGCAAAATATTTACTTTTGTTTTTACCACATTTTACGCAGAAATTAGAAACTTTTAATTTTACTTAACATAGTTGTTAAGAAATGAAGGCTGGAAAGGCCAGAACATCATGATATTTTGTTTAAAGAAATTGAACAATGTTTGATTAAGTAAAACCGAATGGAAATAATTACAATGACTCCTTGAACAGTTAGAAACAGTTGCCATCTCTCTTCCCCAAAAGGAGGGAAAAGAAGCAGCAGGGGCTGCTTGGATTTTCCTTGAGCTGGGCAGGAATAACTAGTGGGAAAACAAAACTATGGCAAACAGTCGAGTTGGTGTGTGACTTGAGGTTGGACAATAGTCTGAAGCCCAAAATACCAGAGTTTGTTAAGTCTAGTGACTTTCAGGAGCAGGAAGTGCTCGAAGGGGGACACTGGACGTAATTGCCAGGTCCATGGCTGGGTGGTGAGACCTTCCAGAAAGAATATTATTTGCATAGTTCTAAAATAATCGTAAATAGATAAGTAACCAAACTCTGTGCTTATTACTTGACAGTTGGAAAAAAATATTTAATTAGGAACAAATGTTTAAGTCTATTAGTATTCTCTACTGTATTTAAGATAGATAATTACTGTTATGATTAATCTTTCCGTATATTTTGTTATATCTATTATAGAAAGGTTTTAGTACATTCTTCTTTCTTAGCATTATATTATGGGTAAAGCAATACAGGGTTACGATTTCTAAGTCTGATGAAGACAATACATTGTCATTGACAGATGTAGGAATTATACAGACTCTGTTAATATCGATATATAGATCTGAAAGCTGTAATTAACTGTCCACAAAAGTACAGAACTAGAGAAAAATATTGTCTATAATTATAGCAGAGAAAGTCAAAAACCCGACAATGAAGTATAAATTCATTTCAGTTCTAAAACGTGAAATTTTGTTCGCTATAATTATGAGATTATGGGCTTAAGTTTGACTCCTCCTATTATTTACAATACATCTGCTATCGAAGTAGAGCATTTAAAACATAATGCATTTAACGGAGAAAACCATCAAAGAATATAAATGGTAACAAAATTTCCCCAAATGCATGAACGACCTTCAATATGAACTCACAGATTCTTCCATCTAAATGTTAACGCAAATAAATGAATATATATACAAAACTGAGGAAAGTGGTAAGGACTGTTCTAATCTCTGCCTATTCCGTAGAAAAGGGCCGAGACTTAATGAGTTGAAACAACAATTTAGAAACAAGCCATTGAAAATGGTAAACTTTAAATGCGAAAATAGAGCATCATCAAGTCAAGCATAGTGTGTCATAAAATTCATTTACTGTCAAAAACAAGGAGTTTGTACAATAAGGTATCGCGCAGCCAAACTACAGATTCGCTATAACAAAAAAGAAACACTATAGACAGTCTAAGCCTCATAGTATTAATCCAGTCGATAAAGGTAGGAACTGTTGGTAATGCGGTGAGGGTTTGGCTGTGTTGAGAGCTAGCGATCCTTCCCACGACAAATTGTACAAACCCTTAATTAATTTAGCCATTATACATAAGCTAAGTATGAATATTGAGATCAATGTCATCGGGGTTCTTAACAGACCAAACTGGAGGCATAGCAGAAGGCACGCTCTTAGGTTACTTGTGTTTCGTTATGTTCCAAGAGTGATTCTGCTCCAATAGTAAGGACAGAGGGTTACTTGCGAGACCATCTAGAGGGTTAGAGTTCTAGATTCATAACCTTTCACAACTATATAAATAAAAATCATTAACTCTAACTTACCTGAGGAGAATCGTTCCAGTTGAGGAAGGTCTGGGGACCTAATAACACAAATGGAAGCATTAAACCAATATCAAAAAATACCTCAAATAGTTAATCCACAGTAACAGTGCAAACTTGAAGTTCTCCCACAGAAGACTGTCCTCATACTGACATATTGACCAAGGGAGAAAATAAGACAACCTCTGCGGAGCATACCTGCAACATCCTTACCATCAACGGATGCCATTCGTGATAAAGGTGGAAACAAGAAAAGTAGCTAAGGATTAAATGATAACCTTACCTTATCACCAGAATCTTGCCTGAAGACGACCGGTTTCAAAGCTCTGAGCCAACGGTTTGCCCTTGTTGGCAGAATGGATTCGCTGATAAAACCTTAGCATCCATTACTATTCACAACAAGTTGCAGAGTTTGGAAACCAGTAAATGTCGTGGGCAAAAAGAAAATAACAACCAATTGAAACGTAATGAAATGTTAGGGTTAACAAAGGGAAAAGTCTGGAGCCGTTGGATCCACCTACCATGGATTCGACGGTGAATAGGTCCTGTATTCAATGGCCGAACTCTCTGGCAGCAAGTCAGACCTCGGCATTAATCTAAACCCCATGTGATAGGCGGGAGAACTATCACAACTCTCGAGGAGGTGCCAGGTGGAGTCAAGCCAATACAACACGTAATCAACCATATAATCTAGATCCGAGTTAATCATCTTCCAAACTCATTGATATTCCCAATCACATATCTGTGTTCACATTATAGCTTAAACATATAAGATTTAACACTAAAGTTATAGAATTGAGTAATAATTGTTTATACATATATATCTAAAGATTTTTTTTATAGTAAGATGTGTTACAAAAAGTATTAGAGCCAAGTTTCGCACACTGAGGTTTCTGGGTTAAATATTGCACAGAAAATTAAGTGCTAGAATACTTATAATTATGCAATAAACAACTAAGCTGGTAAATGTGAACACAGAGACATAAGTTAGCACCAACACACATACATGTAGAGGAGCCCGAGGATATCAAATCCGTCGGAGGTGCCTTATGTAGAGGCCAATCTGAATATATGGATACAGCTGAGGGAGGAGTCTCGGAAAGCTAATGTTGTCCTGCTAGAAATAGTACAACAACTACGTACATAAATGATAAATTTAAGGCCAGATAATGAACACATGTGGCAAGAGAAAGAAAAGATTCTCAAGAGTCTGTTCGACTGACATAATCAGCGAGGGCCAGACCCCAGTACGAAGGACAGAGAAAGAACACCAACAACCCATCAGGGTGAGGAAAAAATGCAGAATCAACAGAGGGACATAAGGAGGATGAAGAAGGGCGTTCAGATAATGTTTCAGACCAAAGAAAAACCAAAAAACAGAAGATGGAATTACAGGGTGAGTTTAAAAATTTAAAACCGTCACTGTTCGAAGGAGAATCTGAGGAGGCAGTCGAAGCATGGTTGATTGACATGGATAAATATTTCTAGATTTATGAATATACTGACAAACTCAAAGCACAATTGGCAGTTTACTAGTTACGGGGAAAGGCCACTCTCTAGTGGGAAGAAATCAAAACAATGAGAAATATTGATGAAGAACAAGTGACGTGGCAAGAATTCCAGAAACATTTTAAGGATAAATACTTGACTGAGCGTTATTATGACGAAAAAGAAAAGGAGTTCCATGAGCTAAGGTTGGGAACCTTGATTATGGACGAATATGTGAAGCGATTCACCTCCTTGTTACGATATGTCCCATACATGTAGGAGGAAAAAGAAAATATTCAACGGTTTATTAGCAGGTTGCCCAATTTTATGAAGGAAAAGCTAGAATTTGACTATCCTAGATCGATGGATGATGTGGTGTGAAAAGCTCGTATCTGTTACCAGCGAATGAAATAGAAAAGTGAAGCACCCAATGGAGCTTCAAGCAGAAGAATGAGGAATTTACCCCCAAACAAACCACAAAAAGTAGGAAATGGTCGGAATAATCAGTAAAGAACCTTTGGGAAATTTACCGAGAATCTGCGCAAGTTTCCAGCATACCCTGAAAGCAAACAAACAAAGGGAATTAATAAACTTGCAACTTATCAATCACCAAAACCACCTTTGCAACGTTGGGGATGTGGTGAACCCCATTATTATAAGAATTTCCCGCACAAAGCTTGAACATAACAACTTTCCAATGTGCAAGAAGCCTCCATAGGTTGAGATATAGTAAGGAGTATGCCCAAATTAATGCCGCTTTGGACGACCATCAAGTAGAATACTAGCCCACCATGATTGAGTGCGAAGTTACAATTGTTGATCAACCTGTTTCTGTTTCATTTGATCTCGGTGCTAGTCTAAGTTATAGTAGTCCCAAGGTGGTAGAAAACTGTCAGTTGCCAAGCATCAAATTTAAGAAATCTTGGCTAGTTCTACTAGCCACCGGAGCTAAGAGAAAGGTTTCTACTGAAACAGAAAATTGCTCACTCGCAGTTTCAGGGTAGCTCATTCATGTTAATCTAAATATGTTGCCCTTAGTTTCCTACGATGTGTTAACGGGAATGGATTGGTTAGAAGGAAGTTGGTCCTCAGTGGATTGTAAAGAGAAATTATGAACTACCTTACAGAGTCAGGGCAAAGGAAGGAAATTGAAGGAATCAAGAAAAGCATGAAGTTACGCCCCATTACTGCTAAGCAGCTTGGGAAATTCATTTGAAAAGGCTGCCATATTTATGTTGTCTAAGGAGGATACTCTAATGACAAAAACAAAATGACTTCATTAGAAAATATTCCTGTAATTCAGGATTTTGTGGATGTGTTTCCTGAAACTATTCCTGGGTTGCCACCTAGACGTGATATCGATTTTACCATCGAAATCATACCTTGAGCAGCTCCTATTTCAAAATCTCCTTACCGCATGAGCGTCCCTGAGTTAACAGAACTCAAAATTTAGCTTCATGAACTTTTAGACAAAGGGTACATTCACCCTAGTGTATCGCCATGGGGAGCCCCTATGTTGTTTGTTTGAAAAAAGGATGGGACTTTAAGATTATGCATTGACTATCATCAACTAAACAAACTTACCGTCAAAAATAGATATCCTTTACCTCGTATTGACAACTTATTTGATCAAGTACAGGGGGGCAATGTATTCTCTAAGATTGATCTAAGATCTGGTTACCACTAGATTTGAATAAAGGATGAGGACATTTGTAAAACTGCCTTTCGAACTCGTTACGGTCATTATGAGTTCGTAGTACTGCCTTTCAGTCTTACCAATGCCCTAGCCACATTCATGAGCCTAATTCACAACATATTTTAGCCTTTCCTAGATAAATTTGTGTTGATTTTTATTGACGATATATTAATGTATTCAAAAAATTAGGAAGAGCACAAAAAGCACTTAAGAATAGTTTTGTAGATTTTGCATGACAATCAGATGTATGCTAAGTATAGCAAGTGCGAATTTTACAAGGACAAGATTCAGTACTTGGGCCATGTTATATCAACTGAGGGTATAACATTAGATCCAGAAAATATCAAAACTATAATGGAATGGACAGCCCCGAAAAATGTTGCAGATATTAGATCTTTTTTGGGCATGGCAGGATATTACCGTCGATTCATTAAAAAAATTTCAAAGATAGCCTTTCCTATGACCTCGCTACAGAAAAAGGGGTGTGCCTTTCGTTGGACAGCAAAATGCCAGCAAAGTTTTGAGCAGCTGAAGTAATTGCTTACCATTACACTAGTATTAAAGGTAGAATATCCAGAAAAAACATTTGTAGTATGCACAGATGCAAGTAAAGAAGGGGTTGGTGGTGTATTAACTCAAGAAGGAAAGGTCATAGCATATGAATCACATAAATTGAAATATTATGAGCATCGGTACTATGCTTATGATCTAGAGTTAACCCTAGTAGTGCACACACTTAAGAAATTTATGTTGTTAACCAACAGTTTAATAATTTTTTTAATCAGTCAAGTTTAAATGCTTGGTAGGGTAGGTGGACCACATTTCTGAGCGAATTTGACTTCAAGTGAAGCACCTTAAAGGAAAAGAAAATCAAGTGGCCGACACATTAACCAGGAAAATGAATTGCATCTATGAAATACAACTCAGTCAAATGCAATCTAACCTTCTTGAAATTATTAGGAAAGCATCCCTCAAGGACCCTGAATACACTTTTCTTTCGCAGCAAGCAGCAAAGGATCGGAAAAAGGGAAAATAGTCTGACTATGATATAACTTCTGACGAATTGTTAACATTCAGAAATAGGATTTATATTCCCAGCCAAAACTCTGTCAAGCAATTATTACTAGATGAATTTCACAGGAAGCCTTATGCCGCTCACCCAGTATACCAAAAACTTTTGACAACTATCCGGAGAATTTATTTATGGATAGGTTTAAGAAATGATGTTGTGAAATACTTATCAAAGTGTCTGGAGTGTCAGTTGGTGAAGGCAAATCATCAACATCCCATTGGTCTATTGCAATCGTTACCCATTCCTGAATGGAAATGGGAGACGATCACTCTAGATTTTATTATAGGATTACTCTGCACTAAAAAGAATCAAGAAGCAATTATGGTGGTAGTGGACAAGCTAAGCAAAACAACCCATTTTGTACCTGTGAAATCCACCTACAAGACTATAGAAATCGCAGACATATTCATGAGGGAAATCTTCCGATTACATGGAATACCCTGGGTAGTAATTTCCGACAGGGATGTAAAATTTACATCCGCATTTTGGAAAACCCTCTTCGCTGGATTGGGTACCCAGATTCAATTCAATACCGCCTACCATCCACAAACAGATGGCCAAACAGAATGAGTGAATCAAGTCCTGGAAGACATGCTAAGGTTGTTCGTTATGTAGCAACCACACAAGTGGGAGGACTACCTCCATTTAGTGGAGTTCGCGTATAACAATGGCCATCACGAATCTTTGGGCATGAGCCCTTTTGAGGTATTGTATGGAAGGAAGTGTTGGGTACCCACAGACTGGAATAACCTAGTTAATAAGTTAGCATTGGGTCCTGATATGTTAGCTGAAATGGAGGCCACAGTGAAAAAGGTTTGCCAGAACTTAAAGGCCGCTTAGGATAGGCAAAAGGTTTATGTTGATAAAAAGAGGACTCATAAAGAATTCCAGTTAGGGGATCATGTATACTTAAAAGTTAAACCCCAAAAAAGCACCTTACAGTGGAATGGTTGCGCCAAGCTAGCACCCCGGTATTGTGGACCGTTCCAAATGCTAGAACAAATTGGACCAGTGGCATACAAATTAGCACTCCCCTACCACATCTGGGTTCACAATGTTTTCTATGTATCCTTGCTAAAAAAAATGTATACAACCCTCAACATATAATTAACTGGGAAAATATACATGTAATAAAAAAAATGAATATGTGACATTAAATTGTTGTTTGGTGCAATTCTAATAGCCAATTGTAAATTGTGCAAGTCAAGCACGAGGGCGAGTTCCTAGTAGAGCCTGTTCGTATTCTAGATAGGAGTGAAACCACCTTATAATCGCGAACTATCCCCCAGGTTAAAGTGTAATGGAAGCACTTTGGCCGGGAGGAGGCCACTTGGGAAGAAGAGGAAATCATGCTGCAGGCCTATCCGACATTATTTTCTTAGAAGAACATCGGGGATGGTGTTCCTCATAAGGGGGGAGAGATGTAACACCCTTTCTTGCACAATATTTACTTTTGTTTTTACCAAGTTTTATGCAGAATTATTTAACATAGTTGTTAAAAAATTAAGGCTGGAAAAGCGAGAACATCATGATTATAACTAATTTTTTATATAAAAAAATAGATTATTATTATTATCGAATTTGGTGATTTAATTGCTAAATTTATTAAGACATACATATTCTATATTTTTTATTTTAAACCTATAACTTTTTAAGAGAAAATATATGCCATACCCAAGATGAAGGCTCACAGGAAGACAGCGCACTACCACTCCTCCACTCCATCCCGCCCCTCTCACTAATGGCACATGAGGACACAGGGATGTGCACTTGAGGAGAGGGCTAGGCTATAAGGGGCTAGTCTCATTTATTTTCCGCGGGACTCAGGCCAAATCATCCTTCGAAGTGCTAGATACCCTGACCTGTACAGTTTAACACATGATGTTAGGTTGCCAAGGGCGATTTCAGCCTTGCCTCAAGAAGTTTACCACAAGTGGTTATCAGTGATGTGGGGAGCTAACCACATGAGGACTCATGTGGGACAGAGGGAGACTAACATGACACTCAACCTCACGGCTGTCCAAACGTGTTATACTGTCAAGGACTGGACATAGCGAGACTCGAACCTTGCGACCCTAAAAGGCTCTAACAGCTGAGCTATATGCCCCGGGCTCGAGCTCTTGAGTTTCTTACTCCTCAATTTTATACTCTAAAGAGTGCACAGGATTGGGTATGGATTTTTTCTTCTAAATAAATATTTTTATAAAATTAATAAAAAAATTATTTATCTATACATCGTATAGAATCCAAAAAATTATTTATCTATACAATATATAGAAAAGAGTCACCTAGTCATGGAACGAATACACGTAAAGATTATTTTAGTCATTGAACGAATACACGTAAAAGATTACTTTAAACGGATCATTTATTACTTTAATGGAAATATAAAATCTAATTGTTTTTTCTATTTAGAAGCAATATTGAATCCAAATTGTCCTTTTAAAAGATAATATCCAGGGAGCAAAATAGACTAACCTGAATGGCTAGAGAGAGAATGGATATTAGACAGACTGTCGTCGAATGGTTTATTACTCTTTGAGAACAAAAATCCATGTTTGTTCCCGACTTATCTAAGCCCAGGATTATCTAAGTTCCTGACTTCTATTATTTCCACTCTGGATATTGAAGCAATCATCTAAAATCAAGATTAGAAAACTCCAAAATCATGGCCCAATTCAAACACAAATTTCATAGATTACCTCAAGAAATTTTTTTAGTGAAGGGGATGAGTCCTGCTCCAAATCGTGTCAATAACCTCCCCAAATACAGGAATGAAGCACCTTGAAATAATATAGAACCAAAAGGATTCATCAAATGCATTAACGTCATAGCAATTGTTTTCCTTACTTCTTATAATAATAAAAATAAACAACTAAAGAAGAGAGAGACTTTGTTTTTTCCTTACTTCTTATATTTTATCAAGGGTATTGATAGAGGCCATATCCAAAGAATTTCACTATGATGGTAGATAAACAATTTTTTTTTAAAGCAAGTCATGCAAAAATTCAAAGAAGTGTCTACCTTTGAAAGGAAATTTCAGAAACACAGAATAAGATAAAGAAAGAGTAGATGGGGAGAAACAATATATCCCAAATACAAATATGTTATATTCAGTAACTTTAATGTTGGAATATGTAATTACTACTTGTCTCAGTTATGTCTCTATGTAAAGGAATTTGTTCCTATTCTTTAGGGTTGTTATATCTAGATGTTCCTAGATTGGTGTGTGGTTGAGATATTCTCTCAACCAGGTCATTGTGTGTCCAAGATAGTTTACCTATATTGAGACAACACTAAATGTATTTATATGTATCTGTTACACAGTAATTTGTCACCATTGGTCACCGTCCCTGTTACCCCTTTCCCGTACTTTGGAGGACTCATTCCGGGACCTGTGAGCAGTGACATAACTTAAAAACACTTGCATTATGTTCCCCTCAGTATGGACTTCATGTGCCCTGAAGACACCTCCTGCAAAATATCCCTAAAAAGTGCCCTTTTTCCATTAGCGCGGGTCCACAATGTACTACCTGCGCCAATGAAAGAGATCCTCAAAAGAAGGTGCGACCATTGGCGCTCTGTCATAGAGTAACACTCGCGCCAACCAAGTTTGGAAAAGATTTTTGACAAACGCGCGCCCAGATGTTTTTTCCCTTCATTGTCATGCAGTCTTTTGGGGATAAAGCTGACCTTCTAGATGTCGAGACTCATCATCTATCCTTTACATCTATCCACAGCGGCTTTTTAGAGATAATGCCAATCCATAATGAGTGTCTGGATGCATTGTATCTTCTTCCCTTCTCCATCTATAAAAGTCCATCCTCATGCATTTGACAAGCTAGTTCTTAAGTATTGGTGATAGTGCTAGTAGTGATAATACTTGTCTTGAGTGAGGTTATGCTGCCGGAAGTCTGAGCTGTGTGTCCATAAGCAAAGAGAGAGAAAGGTCTATTGCAAGGCATATGTAGCTGCTCGCCCAGCCAGAGGAGAGATTCAACGTCAGAACATTGGTTGTACTTTTCTCTGCTTGTTCATTAATAAACGACTATTATTATGGTTCCGATCTTATTGTTCATGATGATAATGTTTGATCTATATCTTTTTTGACTGATATATAGTTGTATTTAGTGGATTTTATGTTGGTATTCGCTTCGTTCTTTGCATGTGCAGGTGTCCATTCGCGGGGATCGCAAAGATCGTGACCTGCTAGAGCTAGGGAACGGGAGTATCAACTCATCTATGACATTAGCGTTGGACTCCAGGTTGGTTTCCATAATCCACTTTCAATTTGCAACTAGGAACTTGCATGATAGCGTGATTGATTGTTGCTAGACCCATTTTGGGCTAGTGGGATCGCCTCTGTCCGCATAGGGGATTTACCTCTCCAACAATTTGGCGACTCCGCTGGGGAAGTTATTTGTTGTTTGATTCATAAACCTTGGACGGAGCCTAAAGTACGGCCAGGCAGCCTTCGAAACGCTATTGCTTTGCATTAGCGAAGTAGATCAACGCCACTTCAGTCAATCTCCGGTTTGGTTTACGAACCGAACAACTTGGAGTTTGTCTTGCATTTTGATTTTCTCTTGCTTGCTTGTACAAATGAACTTTCTGGGTTGGTTTTAAAGTTGTTTATTGCTGCTTGATTTGTTTGAATACTGTCAACCGGACCCTAGACTGCTTGATTTATTTTTTAAACCAGCAAACTTTGTTAGCGCGTTTTTCTTCTTGACAGTCGCGCCAGTTGGCGCAGGTTGCACGAAATCGACTCGCGCTAATTCCTGAATAGCGCGAGTTACAGGCTGACAGTCACGCCAGTCCTGTGAACTTTGCCAGTTTGTTTGTTGGAAGCTTTTTAAACTCAGATTTCGGTCTTTTTGTATCTTTTTCGGCTACTGGAATGTGTCAGAACTTTCTGTGACTGGTTTTTTACCTTTATCCTTCGGTTGTTTTCCCTTTTCCATCGATTTTATATCCCAGCCCTAGAACATCTAGTGGCTTGGTACTTCGAGCCTTCCATGGGAGTTTTGGTTCTTTGATTGTCCAGTCAATTTTTTGGTTGTTTTCTGCACTTTTCTAGTGGTTGACAAAACCTTTTGTTGTGTGCTTCGAGCAATCCACTTGTTTGATTCTTTGGATTTCACTTGACTTTGTCTTGGGCTTAGATCACATAGTTCATTCAAGTCTTTGTGAGATTTTTTGACAGATTGTCTTGGTGTTTCGGACTTGGTTCTACTTGCATTGAGTGAATTTGTTTGTTTACTTGTGTGATCATCTCTTGAACTTGTTTATATGCATTATGCCATTTTAAAAAGAAAAAAAAACAAATGATCTTTTTTCTTTGCATTAGTTAGCATTTTTCATTGTTATTGGCAATTAGTCACTTTTAAGAAAAGAAAAGAAAAAAGTTTCATTTCTTGCTATTAGTTGCATTATGATCTTTGTTGATTGCTTAGTGATCATTTTGTTTGTGTGAATATCTCAACTCTCCTGTAGATAGCATTCATTGAACGAAATGATGTATTTTGGCATATAGTTTGCATTTAGGAAATTCTGAGAGATCACATACGGTAGGACCTAAAAACTGAAACCTAATTGAAGATAAACTGTAAAACGAACTCAATGAATCTAACAACGCATTGGAACTTAATGCAAACATTCTAGAGGTCTAGGTTAGAGACGTGTTCTGGCGTCGTTAAACCTAGCCACTATTGTTTCACATTACGGTTGGGTGATTCCTCCTTTTGTGACTCGGTAGTGGTCTAGCACGGATTTGTGCTCCCACGTACCGTCGAGTATATGTGGAGACCCCACTAGGTTATCATCCTTTATCCACAGGAAGCCGTGTTTGCCGCCTTACAAGCCGTAATGCACTGAACACAGCATTCGGGAAGATTGACTGTCGTACGGGAAGTCCTTGGTTTTCATCTGATTGCCAAGGTGTATAAGCAGTTTTACGGATTGTTTGGTAAACCTCTTGCCTAGTTCTCCAGAGTAGTCACTTTTGATCCTTTTCGGACTCCTTAAAAGAAAAGGTGCCAGTGAGCGTCTTGTCACTTCGTGCTCATTAAACATTCGAAGGAGACTAGAGTCATATTTTTGTCCTTTTCTCGACTCTTAAAACATGAAAAGGTCAAGTTCAGTTCATGTGTCTTAAAATTTATTTGGCTACGATACATATTACCCGGTTAGATTTTGTTTGCGTTAGTCTGAGTAGGGTCTTGTCTCGTTAGATTCCATAGGATTTTGTGAAGTCCCATCCTGGCGGAATTACCAATTTCGTCTTCCGAGATACCGGTTGTGAGTGAAACTCTTTCTATTGTTCCAAGTATACAACCGCTCAATTCTCGTGCTCCAGGCGACGAGACTTACCAGTTTCATTGGAACCCTGTTTGGGAACCTTCTGAAAACGGTATCCCTTTTTTGGAATACACTTCTCCTCGTGTTCCATCGCCACCATTTCCTTCCGACATGGAGGACACATCCCCTACTACGACTGACGAATCCGTTGCGACGAGCGGTGAAATTCCCATCGCAACGGAATCTACACTTGTTAGTAGCACTCCTACTACTAGGAGACTACCTCCTGGCTATAGAGAAATAAGCAATGTTATGTCGTCTCCCTTCACGAGTTCTATCTGGTCACAACTCACTTTTTCTAACACAGAGCCTTTGACTCCACAAAGTCGCAGTACATATGTTACCTCAGTCACAACCGCTCCAACGGTATCTGTGGCTTCTTCGACTCCTATTTTTAGTCGACCTTCGGCCTCTTTATTCGGAGTCTTTGATCCTACATCGAATGTCCCACCTGAAGGCCAATACAATCAGTATGCACCACCTCTTGGGACTTGGACGGGTCAACCGGCCATAGAGATCTCAGTTCCGCTGTCAATTGATTGGGGTTCCACCTTTTATCATGGTGGCCAAGCATTGTCTGCGCAATCCCAAAGACCACCTCAGCAAGACTTACAAGGACAATCCTTTCAAGGAAACCCTTTTTCCTCTGGTGGCCCATTTTCACCTCTCATACTCAACCTACTGGTAACCCAAGTCAATCTTCTGTTCAACAAGCCCAACCTGGTATCCAGCAAGGTTTTCCTACTGGACAAACTGGTCAATTATTTGTTAACCCAAATCAACCCAATGTCCAGTATACTCAACCTTCTGGACAAGCTGCTCAACCACTTGGTTAGTCCAATGTCCAGTATACTCAACCTTTTGGGCAAGCCAGTCAGCCTCAAACACAATTAGGCCAACCAACTGCCCAGCCCACTCAGCCATCTGGTCTGTTAGGACAACCTTCAGCTGTGCAACAACAACTCCACTCCCAGCAGGTACAACCTTCCGGGCAGGTAGGCCAACCTCAGTATCAGCAAGGTTATCCTTCTGGCCAGATAGCCCAACCTACAAGACATCCTTCTAGCGCTGCTCAGTCCGGTCCTTGGCCCCAGGCTGGAGCCCAAACCCCATCTGGTCTTCAAATGCAAGCTGGAGTTCAATCCCAACAATTTTATCAAACTCAGCCTGGTTCTCAAACTCAGTTTGGAGTCTCGCCACCGTATGGTTACCAGCAACCTCAAGGGCAACCTTTGTTTGCCCCATATCAGAATTACCAACAACTGCAGGCAAATCCTTTGCAGAATTATCAACAACCATATGGCGCTTCTGCAGGATCGTTTGGTAATCCATGGAACGCTGGGGGGCAGAACACAAATCCCTACGGACAAAACCTTATGGGGCCAAATCCGTCCGGACAAAGCCCATGGGGGCAACCGCCACCTGGTTGGAACCCTGGTGCTTCATCCTATCAGCAGCCCCAGATGTCTTTCAATCCTCAGTTACTGTTCTTAGCGACTTTAGAATTACCGGATGTGTCCAAACTGACCAATGATCCTATTCTTCATAATCCTTATTGGCCTCCGGTTCCAACCAAAATTCCTGGTGACTGTCCAAAATTCGATGGTAAAGCTAATGAAGATCCACAAGCTCATGTCATGACTTATCACCTGTGGTGTTCATCCAATTCATGGCTTGATGATTCAATTCGGCTTCGCCTTTTTCAAAGGACTCTCACTGGCTCTGCCGCTAAGTGGTATATTGAGCTCAATCGCGGATCTTTTCAGGATTTCAACTCGTTGGATATGGCATTCCTCACTCATTTTTAGTTGCCCATTCGATATGAAACGGGTACACACCTCCTCACATCCTTAAGACAGACAACAGCTACGCATATCTCTGATCACATCCATGAATGGAGACGGCGTAGACGTATGATCAAATTTTGGATTCCCGACCAACTTCTTACGGATTGGTTTACGACTTCGTTCGTTCCTCCAATAGCTCGGGACATTGCTATGGGGGCTTGTGTCACTGAAGAGCAAGCTATCGCGCGCGCTCAGTACCTTGACTTAGCTTATTCTCAGTCAGGTACATTGTATGATTATCTGCCTAATGCCCCGAGACCAGGAACATCCAAAGCCCCGCCAACACCAACTGTTGACGGCATTATTGGGTCTGTTAATTCATCCTCTAAGAAAAATTTCGCGAACCCTGGGAAGAAAAAATCAAATGCATCAATTGAAACCACTTCTCAGGTAACATCTACATCGAATATTACTTCCAAGGTCAATGCCGTCCAGTCCACCCCGGCAGACAAAGCCTCGAAAGCAAAAAAGAAAGGGAAAGTTAAGAATAAGCCAGATCAACCTAAACAGGATCCCCCTAAACCTCCACCCGAGGAAGGTGCCAAGCGCAAACCCAAGTATCCTTGTCTTATCTGTGATGAAGATCACTACACCAAAGACTGCCCTTGGCGGTCCGAAGTTAGTCGTTTGTTGAAAGGCGCTCCCGGGATTCCTGCGGTGCTTAAAGAACCCTTTTCCTCACAGCAAACTCAAATGGTGGCTGACCCCTCTCAACCTCCCTCTTCCTTTGGTTCCCAAGTATTTATGGCTGGAACGATACCTGTCAATATCAGTACTCGAACAAAATATTATCCATCATCTGCCGAGAAAGAGCCTGAGGTTCCCCCCAGTGCTCCTCCGTTCAGTCCAGGCCCACTCCACATTGAGAGACCTAGTACTGAGACGCCTGTTCGACCCCCTCCAAAAGGAGTACTCCGGAAATCTTCTTACAACCCAAATGCCCATGCTACACAGCACTACAATATCGTTGAGGACTTAGCCCAGACTCCATCGGCTATGTCCACTTTAGAAGTTCTCCAGAGTTGCCCTTCCAGAGGAAGTCCTTGCTATCCGCTATCGGTGGCATAGACCCGGCTGACTCAGATTTAATTACTTTTGACTTAGAACGCCATACGTAGAGACTGCCTCCCCAAATCGCATTCCTCATACAGGTGATTATTGATAAGAAAACCATCCATTGTACAGTCATTGATGAAGGTGCTTCAACTTGCATCATGTCTGTTGCCTGTTGGAAAGCTATTGGGTATCCAACGCTGAGCCAATCTCCCACCACCTTGGAAGCTTTTGATGGAAGAGCATCCCGTCCTTATGGTATACTCCAACATTTGCCCATCTCTTTGGAAGGGAAGACAGTCGAAATGGAAGTCGAAGTTGTTGATGCTACTCTGACCTACAACCTCCTTCTCGGCCGTAGCTAGATATACGCGATGCAAGCCGTAGCTTCATCTTTCTTTCGTATCATTCGTTTCCCTCATCAAGGGAAGATCGTTACTGTAGACCAGTTGTCGTTCTTTGCTTCCTCTTCTGAAGGCAACATCCCTTTTGTGGAGCATACCTCCAAATCAACTGAGAGTCTGGGTCACGGGCTTTTCAAAGATCCTGCCCTCATGGGTGTTTTTCCGCTCCCACCTCCTAACGTCTCTTCCGTCAATATGATTACTACTTGTTCCGATCCGTGGATCCTCCCTCCCACCGATCAAGTAGATTCTTGGGGTGACCAGATGCCGTTGAGTCCTGCCGAGCTCAACTATGTCGAAATTATTGCTGCATCGGCTCCCTTTTCTGAACTTTCTCCTTCGAGCAAGGTTCTCCACTCGTTCGCTCCATCCTTAGGGCTTGTAGATGAGACTTCTTCGGATCCTTTGAAAGAAACATTTTAATCCGACGAAGCCATTATTGAGACTATGTCTCTCGAGGAACCTCCTTGGCATGATACTCACCATCGTTCCTCGTTTTGACCTGCCCATCAGGATATGCTTACTTGTGTTGAGCGGTTTGCTCCTTGTTTCCCATCTCCAATCCTTCAACCACCTATCCAAGTTTATCAAGTGTCCTCTGAAGGAAATATGGTGAACATTACGCAAACCCAGCCCATCGACATCTCTGTGAAACCAGGGATTGTCGAACACCTTCACATCGGAGTCACTTGTACTCCGGAGGAGATTCAACTTTATTCCAATCCTTTTCGCGAATTTCGTGATGTCTTTGCATGGTCCTATGAAGAAATGCCTGGCATTGATCCTAGCATAGTGGTGCATGAGATAATCACGTACCCAGGTGCTAAGCCTGTTCGTCAACGTTTACGCCTTATACACCCCCGAAAGGCTGCAGCGATTAAGGCCGAGGTAGAAAAGCTTCTTAAAGCCGGTTTTATTTATCCTATCCCGCTCACAGATTGGGTTTCTAATATCGTACCTGTGACTAAAAAATAGCGTACAATCTGTGTTTGTGTCGATTATCGTGATATTAATCGGGCCTGTCCTAAAGATAATTTCCCCACACCATTCATTGATCAAATTATTGACGAGTGTGCGGGAAGCGAAATGTACTCTTTTATGGACGGTTTTTCCGGATATAACCAGATCAATATTGCTCCCGCTGATCAACACAAGACCGCCTTCATCTGTCCATGGGGTACTTTTGCCTATAAGAAGCTCCCTTTCGGTCTCAAAAATGCTGGTGCTACCTTGCAACGTGCAATGTCCTATGCTTTTCATGACATTCGACACATTGTACAGCCATACCTGGATGATCTTCCAGCTCATTCAGCTAAGCGTCAGGACCACCCTACTCACCTTCGCGAGATCTTTCTTCGTTGTCGACACTACCGAATCAGACTTAATCCTCACAAGTGTGTCTTCTGCGTTGAATCCGGCCGACTTCTCGGGTTTGTCGTCTCCCGGGAGGGCATCCGATTGGATCCCCTCAAAGTCGAGGCTATTGTGAATCTTCCTCCCCCTGCTACTTTACACCAATTGCAAAGTTTGCAGGGTAAAGCAAATTTTCTACGATGTTTCGTTCCAAACTATGCCGAGGTGGCTAAAGGTTTCACACAACTACTAAAGCGAGATGTCCCTTTTCATTGGGATACCATGGCTCAGGAATCTTTTGAGCGTCTCAAGGGTCTCCTTGTTTCTTCTCCATTGCTTCGGCCTCCGAATTACCATCGTGACTATACCTTATATTTAGCTGCCGCCGACACCACTATCGGCATGGTTCTTGTTCAAACTGACGATGATGACACTGAGCATGTTATCTATTATCTCAGCCGCAATCTTTTAGATACGGAAAATCGATATGCTTATGTCGAGAAGTTGGCTTTGGCCGTCGTTTGTGCTGTCCAACATTTCCGTCACTATATTCTGCTGCGCACTACTACCGTGATTTCTGATTGCAACCCCATGACGTATATCTTATCACACCAGTTGCTGGGGGGCAAGTACTCAAAGTGGATTGTCATCCTCCAAGAGTTCGACTTGGAATTTACTACTGCCAAGTCCAAGAAATCCCGTGTCTTTGCTGAGTTAATTTTCTCTTTGCCATCTTCTTCCCTGCCCTCTCACACAGAGGATCAAATTCCGGATGAGACTTTGTTTCTCATCAGCACCCTCGACCCCTGGTACGGTGACATCATTATATATCTGCAAACATCCTCCTTTCACCCTGGCATGTCCAAAGATGCTCGGCGAAGAATTCGTCATCAGTCTCAACCATACCATATCATTGGGGATACATTGTATCGCCTCGGCGCTGACTCTGTTCTCCGCCGTTGTCTTACTCTCGAGGAAGCTGAGCGTGTCTTGAATGACTGCCACTCTGGTGCTTGTGGTGGTCACATGTCCGGATATGCAACTGCCCAAAAAATCCTCCGTGCTGGCTACTTTTGGCCCTCTATCTTTAAGGATTGCATTCTTGCCGTCCGTTCCTGTCATGAGTGCCAGATATTCCAGCGGAAGATGCGAGCGCCTCCTGCTCCATTGCACCCTGTTGTCACCATCGGCCCTTTTGTGAAATGGGGCATTGATTATATGACCTGTAACCCTCGCTCGGCCGGGGGGCATGGGTTTATTATCGTTGCCATCGATTACTTTACTAAATGGGCCGAGGCGATGCCTACATTGACTGAAGATGGTCACACAGCGGCGCAATTTTTATTTAACCATGTTATCTCGCATTTCGGTGTCCCTCAAGCCATCGTCACGGATCACGGGAAACATTTCCATAATCATATGATGACAGAACTAACAACCCAGCTAGGCTTACAGCATGATAGTTCGACTCCATACTACCCTCAGTCCAATGGCCAAGTTGAAGCGATCAATAAGATTTTGGTTACAATGCTTCAGCGTACCGTTGGCATGCATAAGTCTAACTGGCATTTGATGTTGTTCCCTGCCTTGTGGGCCTACCGAACCTCCGTGAAGGATGCCACTGGTTTCACTCCATTTCAACTAGTCTATGGACTAGAGGCTACCCTTCCAATCGAGTGTGAAATCCCTTCGTTAAAATTGGCTGTCGAGCTACTTCCCAACACTACCCCATTGGAAGAACACCTTCTTTATCTGGAACGGATAGATGAGACCCGTCGCCTAGCCTCTTTGGCCATCGAAACACAGAAGAAGCGAGTCAAGACTCACTTCGACCAGACTGTACATCCACGTTCTTTTGTTGAGGGAGATCTAGTTCTGCTATACGATCAGGCAAATGATAAGCTGGGAGCAGGAAAGCTCGAGCCTATGTGGCTAGGCCCTTACATTGTCAAGAAAGTTTTGCAAAAAGGAGCCTATGAGCTAATTGATTATGAAGGGAACCCTCTCGGACAGCCCCGAAACGGGCTGTATCTGAAAAAGTACTATGCATGATGCTGGTACACTTTATTTTGTATATACATGTACTCTAGCAAGTGTGTTGTGTGTATGTGTGTCAGTTTTATAGGCGTGACTGCCGCTTATTTTGTCTTTCGCTTCTTGTGCAGATGTCTGATACACCTTATATTGGTTTCGCTGATGGTGCCTGCCGCAGTACTCGCAACTTGTCCTCTGCGGCGCGGGTGATCTATGATCCTCATGGCGAGCTGATAGATCTTCAAGCTGTGTGTTTGGGTCGTACCACTAACAATGTCGCCGAATATTGTGCTGTAATCGAGCTACTTGCTGAAGCAATTAATCTCGGCATTCGGGCGTTGGTAGTAAACCTGGACTCTCAACTTGTCGTCCACCAGCTCAATGGGCGTTATTCCGTCAGAGACCATCGTATTCTAAGGTTGTATTTACGTGTGAGATTGTTAGAAAGGAATTTTGATTTCATCACATATCAGCATATCCCACGGCAATTAAACACAATATCTGATGCATTGGCTAATCATGTATTAGATAGACATTTGCGTAATTTGTAAATAAAACATTATACAAGCAAGCACATGAAAACACAATAATAAACCATAGGCATATGTATATATATACGTGTGTGTCATAATGTTTGCGCCGCATGCATTACATAATCCAAAAAACAATACATGTCTGAATCTCATATGGCCGCAGACAACATGTCTCTCAAAAATATGCAAAAATGAAACCTAGGCGTCTAATCACGGTGATGCTCATGATAGCATGTCACCGCTCGCACCAAACGTCTCAGTAGACGGTGGACACGAGTCAGTACTCCCACTGTGTGCCTCTGGTACTCGAAAGGCACGTCCGCCAGCCTAGCATAGTCCGGAATCCCTTGGGTAAGACCCTCGAGATTCTGCACCAACAGCTCCTCCCCTCTGGCCCCCCTTGCCTGCTGTTGAGGGTTGGCTGCGGGTTGTACCCTCCATGCTATGTGAGACAGACCAGCTGGTCGCTCTGCACCAACATCTGCACACATATATATAGCTGTTGTCAGAGACATGCATGTATTACAAAAAAATTATATACATAAAAAACATTAAAAACACAAAGAGTTCTTACCAAGCTCCTCATCCCAGTCTTCTCCCACAGGCAATGGGAGATCGGGGTCTCTAGTAAAATCGGTGCCCGCATAGGGCCAATCCTCTATAACGATCATCTGGAGACGAAGCCATATGAAGAACTCGGGCCTCCAGGCCATCTGCTGGCCCCCTCCTCCTCTGGGCATGAGTGCTGCCCATCGAGCAAACCTCGGTTCCCGTAGCACTGGATCTGCCACTATACCTCCCTGAATCCGGAAAATCGGCAGTCGCTCCAAGAAGAAGGATACCACAATCGATCCATACCCGAACTGTTTGTTGCCTCCACGCTTCCACTTCGTAAGCTGTCTCTTGATGTTAAGGGTCACAGTTGTGGCCCAATCAAACAAAGTAGGGTGGAGACACTCGGTTGCCAGCAGTAAATGATTCTTGCTGGCCTCATGGGGCGCCTGTACCCCAGCCGTCCGTGTAATAGTGAATAATATCACCCGTAGCACTAGGTCTGGAACTGTGACGATATCCACTTTGGCACTGTTCGATCCAAACTGTGCCCCCACACAAACCCGTTCCATCACCTCCCCCATCTTTTCTCCGGAAGTCCTACTTCCAGTCAAAATGGGTCGTGCACCCCTCCGCGATAACCCAGTGATAAAATAGACATCAGAAACATCTAGCTCCAATGTCTGATCTTTCAAGCGGAATACCTGATCCTCTATGTCCCAAGCATCCACGATAAATCGTAGTAGCTCAGGTTGTGCACGCAAGTAGGAGGTGAGGAAAAACTTCTTTAAGCCGCAGTCCCTCAAAGCATCCATGCAGGCTTCATCCTCTAGTGCCATAGCATCTATAGCATCATGCTCTCTTTCTCTCCATTCTACAACCATTTTGACGAATCCCTGCAACCATAAAGTCGAAAATATCATCATTAGATCACTGGTGAAACCAAAATTAAAAGAAAATTGCAAAATCAACGGTTAAATCCAGGTGAAAAATTGGATCGCGCGGTTGGCGCGACTGTTTTCAGAACAGTCGCGCCAATGTCGCGCCCCCTTTGGGAAAATAATCCGATTGGCGCGATCCCGTACGGGAAACTCGCGCCAATGGGCGCAGCCCTAGATTTTGCAATCCCCCTTGCAGAGGATCAATCTGAGGATGGAAAATCGAAAAAATGGAATGAAAATGAAGCTAAGGACAAGACCTCTTACCTGCTCCGGACGGCGGCTCGATTGGCTTCCTGGATTAATCGCAATCAACAGTTGAAGTTTGCACCCAAAACCCTCCAATGGTAAACTCACAAGGTGAAAAGTGAAAAGTGAATTAGTTTTTTACTATTTCACTATTTTATAGCATTTTTTGACCTAAATTGCATTAAAAATATTGTTTTTTGGGTTAAAATAATGTATTTTAAGTGTGTTTTTGAATATATTTATATCAAAATGGGTTTTACGTTGTTTTTGATATGATAACAGGTGTTGGTGCAACTCAAGCAACGAAACGAGCTCCTTTTTCCTACTTTTTCAAGCTCGGTAAAACATGTGAAAAGGTTACTTTGAGGTCCGCTTTTAGCTCTTTTCTGACCGTTTAAAGACGAAAAGATTGCCGAGTTATTCCTCTTGACTCGTTAAATGTTAATAAGGGGCGGTCGTTTTAAGTTCTTTTTGTCGACTGTTAAAACATAAAAAGATTACCGGGTTTTTGTCGTTTCAAACTCGTTAATGGTTACAAAATGACGTGGTTTTGATCGCTTTTTTACTTTTTCAGGTCAAAATCACTACTTATGAAAAGTACTCCTCGGTCGTAATGATCGAGCGGTTCTTTCGAGCATTGTTTTATACTTTTTCGGGCTCGAGAGACACAACTTTACGAAAAAGGACACCCCTGCAGTTTCCTTTTCTGTTGTCTTTTCAAACTCTCTAAACATGAAAAGACGCCGAGTTCTTCCTTTGTTAGACTCGTTAAAACCTGATGACATCGGATTCTGTCGAAATGACGCATTGCAAGCACATGCTATCCCCATCAAGCTTGTTAAAAATAATTGGGGTACTCGCCAGAAATGGCGGGAGAAATTTTTTTTTGGAACCATAACTATTGTCGTGTCGACAGTATGTCGCTCTTGAACATGGCACTTGTCTGCTTTCATGTCTGGGTGGGGATATCTCATCTCATTTTTCACTTGCAATCCGTGGATTCGGGTAATCCTATTTGACCTCTCATCTGCTCATTGCCTCGTCTCCATGACCTCTGATCCATTGATGTCAAATACTGCCAATTCCACTGTCGTGCCGCCGATATGTTCAAGAGAAGTTGACCTCTGCAGAAAAACAACCTCCCTCTGATAGCTCATATAATCCTGATTCACAACATTATCTCTCTGTCTCGTGTTGATGATGTGGGAAACATTATGGCCCACCTTCGATCAAGGTCACTTCCTGTCGACTTCAACTCATTATCCAGGAAGTTGATCTAGAGACTCCCTTCTGGTGCCTTGGAGCCTGCATGCCTTAATGGCAGGTTCTTCGTGTTCGACGCGAGGTTTTCATCGTTGGCCTCCGATCAAATGATTCTACGGGTGTTCGACATCAGGTCACTAATTCGCACGCCGTAGATTGTACCTATAGTACCTTGAGGGCCATTGTCATTATTGGTGGTACCTCTCGCATCTATTAACAGTTTCCATTATTGACTGGTAATCAGACGATGTTCATGCATGTTCGACTTCAGCTCATATATTCGCATGCTTGAACTTGTACTTTTGTTTGGGTCGAGATGGAGCGCAAGACCCTGGATTTTGTCTGTTGTAATCCAGGCGTGATTCTTGTTACATGACTCATTCATTGGATGGCTGTGACCATACCTGAGTCTATTCATTGATCCTAACCAAATGGCTGCGCCCATACTATGGATCTAGATTATCATGTAATCTCTTATGGATGGCTGCGACCATACCACATACATCATGTATTTGAGCTATCAGTTGTATCTCTCGATGCAGGTTCTCTGTGGCGGCTACATATGTTCTTGTAAAGCATTTCACCCCTCTCTCTCTCTTGGGCCTCATGCTTTAGGGGGCATCTGTTACACAGTAATTTGTCACCATTGGTCACCGTCCCTGTTACCCCTTTCCCGTACTTTGGAGGACTCATTCCGGGACCTGTGAGCAGTGACATAACTTAAAAACACTTGCATTATGTTCCCCTCAGTATGGACTTCATGTGCCCTGAAGACACCTCCTGCAAAATATCCCTAAAAAGTGCCCTTTTTCCATTAGTGCGGGTCCACAATGTACTACCCGCGCCAATGAAAGAGATCCTCAAAAGAAGGTGCGACCATTGGCGCTCTCTCATATAGTAATACTCGCGCCAACCAAGTTTGGAAAAGATTTTTGACAAACGCGCGCCCGGATGTTTTTTCCCTTCATTATCATGCAGTCTTTTGGGGATAAAGTTGACCTTCTAGATGTCGAGACTCATCATCTATCCTTTACATCTATCCACAGCGGCTTTTTGGAGATAATGCCAATCCATAATGAGTGTGTGGATGCATTGTATCTTCTTCCCTTCTCCATCTATAAAAGTCCATCCTCATGCATTTGACAAGCTAGTTCTTAAGTATTGGTGATAGTGCTAGTAGTGATAATACTTGTCTTGAGTGAGGTTATGCTGCCGGAAGTCTGAGCTGTGTGTCCATAAGCAAAGAGAGAGAAAGGTCTATTGCAAGGCATATGTAGCTGCTCGCCCAGCCAGAGGAGAGATTCAACGTCAGAACATTGGTTGTACTTTTCTCTGCTTGTTCATTAATAAACGACTATTATTATGGTTCCGATCTTATTGTTCATGATGATAATGTTTGATCTATATCATTTTTGACTGATATATAGTTGTATTTAGTGGATTTTATGTTGGTATTCGCTTCGTTCTTTGCATGTGCAGGTGTCCATTCGCGGGGATCGCAAGGATCGTGACCTGTCGGAGCTAGGGAACGGGAGTATCAACTCATCTACGACATTAGCGTTGGACTCCAGGTTGGTTTCCATAATCCACTTTTAATTTGCAACTAGGAACTTGCATGATAGCGTGATTGATTGTTGCTAGACCCATTTTGGGCTAGTGGGATCGCCTCTGTCCGCATAGGGGATTTACCTCTCCAACAGTAACCTCATTTGATATGAATAATAAGATAATTTGCACTATCAAATTTTATCATGGTACCAGAGCCCTGAGGGCCTGGCCCGTCCTCAGATGAAGAAATAACAGAGTATATTTGTATTGTTTTTATTTTTTGTTTGTCCATCTATATATGTGAGTTGCAATGGTGGTGTGGCTGTTGGAATCTGAAATCAAGTAGAGGCCTCTTGGAAGCTATTTGGAAGCATTGTAAGATCAAATGGAAATGCTCTTGGAAGAGTTGTTGGAGCTACCAATTCTGATTGCTTCTAGGCTAAGCACTGGCAAGGAGGCTGACTTTCGTTGGAGACTGTGAGAGATTTTCCAGAACCCATTGAAGAGCTAGTACAGTCCAGTTCCGCTAACACATGGACTGTATCAGATCTAACTCAAGGTGTAGGCACTGTTCTTTAATTCCTGACGCATCATGGTGATAGTGCATCGTGGTTCCGCTGTTGGACGTGCTACCTTCACATAGGTGGTTGAGGTCGAGTTGTTGTGTTGCAGAGTAAGTACTCATCAGCGAAATCGCTAAATCTATAGTGGCAGCGCTCGTTACTGTAGATCGACCCTAGAATTGACAGATCTGGCAATATGGTAATATGTGGTATTGCAGATCTGGTGTGGATGCTAGTTGTTGCCTTCTTCATGTCTAGTGGCCTGCCTGCTAGGTTGCGTGACCTGTGGAGGGCAGAACCGGATCATGGTGAACCCAAAGTGAAAGTACAATCGATTTCTACCATTGATTTGGTTGTGTTGCCGTTGTACAAAAGAAGTAGTCATTAGGTGTAAAAGGTTCGTGGAAAGAGGACCTCTGTAGACGAAATCCATTAATCATGCAGAGGCCACCGAGAGGCACTACTTGAGGAGGCACGTGACTAATTGGCGAGACCCTGCTGCAAAATGCGTCGGGTCAGGGAAGGCCGGTGATGCGAAAGTAGTTGTGTATCAGGTGTCGTGGTGGAATGGAACCCGCAACGTCGATTCCAAGGCCTGCGACGGAAACTTGAAGGGGACAGAGCAGGAGAGCGAGCAGGAGCAAGGCTCACCGAAGGCGAGTTTGGACAGAGAAAGAACCCTGGATCTGAATTTACTGGAGGGTTAAAACTTAATACCCCTGTTTTTCCAATATGTTTTTGGAAATTTCTACTTTTCAATTTTTTGCATCGGAATATGTCAGTCTTCTCACAGTCAAATAAATAAAGAAAACACTAATAATTTCGACTATGGTGTGGCTTGATTTCTTTCAATTTTATATTTTTTGGGGTTCCTGGGTTTGAAATCAGTGAAGAATGAGTGGGGAACCGAATTCGATAAGTTTCTTTCTCGACTGTCTCGCACCAGTTTCACTACTCTGTGAAAGAAAAACCCATATCATAATACAGAATACAATTGTTTTGCCGAGTCCTTTTTGAGTTGGGTACTTTCCAGGCTAGTGGCTATAAGGAGCTTCAGCAGCAGAGAGAAGAAAAATTGAAGCGAAAGTCCCAGCTAAAATCAGATTATGAGCTGCCCTGATCGCCCCAACAAAGTGTTTTGAGCTTTAGGAAGCCATGGAAATAATGGAAGAAATGATAGAAATTTCCCACTTCAATGACAACATCGGCCTGAACATTCTGTGGCTTCATGGAAGCCATCAGTTTGAAATGTGGGCTGGTCAGCTTGGTGATGGACGAGCCATAACACTTGGATCGTAGTTGGATTCGAGTCTCTTCGGTAATATTCTGCCATGGTAAAATGTGGTATTTATAAATGTTTTGGAATTAGGAGCATTGAGCCTAGCTAATTCAATGCAGTGTTTTTTGTGTTAGAATTAGCTACTCTAACAAATTGCGCAGGTGAATCCAAGACAATTAAACCAGAAAAAGAAAGAAGAGACCAAAGACCCTCGGTGGTCAAGGTTGAAATGCAAAAAATATTGATTTTGTGCAACAACGACACTGAAAATTAAGTGATGATGGACAATTAAGTTAAAGTTTGTGTGTGAGTTTGTGGAATAGACTCACTAGCATGATGTATTATGAGTCACACATATTAATTGTAAGCAAGTCTAGGATGTTTTGTAGTGGTCTTTGTAATGTATGTACCTGGTAACTCCAAAAGTTGGAGTTGTGTTGTAAGCCTTGTAAGGCATGAGTACCCCCATACAGTTCGTGTAATCTAAAAACCACTTTGTATTTGCAATGTTGGTTTGTGCTAAGCCAGAAACCACATGTAAGATGAAGTGGGATAGAGATTCCTGTTGGCATGGTTTAGGGTTAGCCGAGAAAACCCTCTACCTGGTTGAGTCTAGTCTTTGGTGAGCCCGTGTGGCTATAGAGCCTTCATGGCTACAGTGCCCCAGTGGCAACATAGGAGCCTCAGTGCTCACAGTTTCAGAGTCTAGGTGGTCGGGAGTGACATATCTTGCTCACAAGAGAAATTTATTTTCTCACATGTTTCAACGCATGCATCTCCAGCCAAGCATAAGGCATGGTTGAGGGTGATCTGATAAAACCTAGAGCATGGTTACGAGTAATTCGATAAAACCCATGATGATATTGGAGGGGGATTTGCAGGTATAGGTACATGTATGCAGTTATAATGGTTGACAGAACCATGTATGCAAAGAACATCCTACAAGAATGGCAGTTGCATCGGTTAGCACCCATGCATTTCGGCGGATGGTTGTTCCTTTATATGGACATCAACATATTCTTTTGTTATGTTTGACCACAACTAGACTTTGTAGATTGATATCAAGACAAGTACTCATTAATGGGGTGTGTTGGAATATCTAATTCCTACTTGTCTCAGTTGTGTCTCTCTATGTAAAGGAGTCTGTTCGTATTCTTTAGGGTTGTTATATCTAGATGTTCCTAGATTGGTGTGTGGTTGAGATAGTGTTGCGGGGAGCCCCCCGATCCCACTCCCAATCCGTGCTCTGGGCGAGAGCGACTCTGGAGTGGGTCGGGAGTGCGCTCCCAATTTTTTTTTTTTCGCTCCCTGCCTTTTCAGGAGCGTTTTGCCTTTTTTGCAATTTTATTTTTGTAGTAATGTTTGAAATGCAATTTTTTTTTGAAAGAAACAAATAATTTTTGAGTGGGGCAGTTTAATGATCAAGTCTAGGCCCTAGTATTGATATGCTATTTATGGTAATGTTAAATTCTTAATGTAAAAGTGACATTCTCCTTAATATTCATTTTCATCCTTTTACTTAAATTTTTAACATTACCATGAAATGGCTCAGGATGTTTGAGAGTGGCTCCGGCCTCATTGGATTTCATATGGAGAAAGTAGAATTTTAGATTTCATTCAAAATCCAGCAGACTTATCAGTTTTTCAGGATTCCAGGATTGGGGGATTGCAATGTTTCCATTGAATTTTGTCATGTATTAGGGTATGGAACTCGTATTTAATCAAGAGCACCAATCCCTCTATGTACCTTGATGTTATTGACATTGGTTTTCGAACTCCTCTATCATGACCCTCCTAAAAATGTACGCATCACTCAAACAAAATCTTGACTTGACATGCTATGCTTTTTCTATCTTATGTTAATGCTTAGAGGGTGATATTAATGACAAAGATCCCTATACAGATACAGAGGTAATGACAAATATACCTCTGGATATTAATGCTTAGAGGGTGATATTAATGACAAAGATCCTGATTTTCCAACAAGACTAAAAAAATTAGACATTTCTCGTGGTGGCATGAGGCCCAAGCATAAGAAATAGATAATATATTTACTTCTCTTTTCTAGTTTCTAGTAGATTTTATAACTATTGACTCTTTCATATTTATTATGATATTTTTTTAAACAATATATGATAATTTAAGTTTGAAGTTGGCAATTATAACTCATTAGTAATGAATTATGAATATGATGCTTCATAAAAGTTGAAAGTTGTTTCATTTCATTTCATTTTATAACATTTCATTTCATGTTAGATATTATTTGTTGTAATGGTTACACTTAGCTTACAAGTACAACTTTGGTGATCAATGATGATAAATGTTATATATTGAATCTTGAAAGCTTGAAACTTTAAGATTGATGAATCATGAGACTCAATATGTTGTATGTTACTAACTTGTGGACATGGTTGATAAAGATTATAACTTCTAGATGATTGTTATAATATGGTTCAATCTATGTTTTTTTTTTTTTTTTTTTTTTTTTTTTTTTATATCTAATTCATTATTCTACATGTTTTTGTTGACATATGTGTATCAAAATATAAAATATATATATATATATATATATATATATATATATATATATATATATATATATATATATAAAAAGCACTCTGGGATTCTCTCCCAAATCGAGCGCTTCTGAAAATGTCGCTCCCGCTCCCGTTTTCACTCCCACTCCCAAGTAACACAGGGTTGAGATATTCTCTCAACCAGGTGATTGTGTGTCCAAGATAGTTTACCTATGTTGAGACAACACTAAATGTATTTATATGTAACCTAATTTAATACTAATACTAAGATAATTTGCACTATCAAATTTTATCATTTAAGAAAAGACAAAATAGATGTTGCCTTACCAAGAGTAAACCAGAGGCACAAATAGCGAAGAGAGCAACATAACAGAAGTGAAGACAAAATATTTACAAAACTCGAAACAAGTTTGAGAAGTTAAAAAATATTCATTTATTACATATGGCCAAAAGCTTCCCAATGTCAATTTATGAAGAAATGATAGTGTGTCTGCCAACAGAGTAGAATCTTACAGAAAATTAAAGAAGATGCGAGTTTTTAATATGGTGTCAGGAGGCCTTTGACTATAAGCGTGTAATTCGTGCCATCCCTTCTTTGGCTCCGACTTGTAACTACACGATCATTCTTCGGCTTTAACACTGAGTGTCTACCTTCCTCCAGCTTATAAGTGTGTGCACATCAGAATCGTAGGATTTGTTGGATTTTGCAACGATGTGGGAACACAGGGAAGATGGTTCCACTTTCCAAATCTACACAATGGTTTTCCTCTAACATTTAGAGGCTATAATACAACAGCATCCTCCTTAGTCATTGGCGAATTTCACTAATTGTTAATTGACTTTTATGATAAACTTTTAGCTATGTTCAAATTTTAGGAATAAGATTAGGCGAACCGAGTGACTTAAGGTTGTAATATTGGAAGCAGATTTTACTAACAAAAACTTCGCAAAGAAAAAGGGTAAGGTTGAGTTGAATAAAAATCTCTACAAGGGAATAGAAGAGTGTTAGCTCGAGTTCTAAAGGAACAAATCTGCTGTTATATACTTTGAATCCAATCAGAAATAGATGAACATTAAGATGAGTTAGTCATTGAGACAATGTATCAGCAAAAGAGAATGTTCAGCTATACCCGAAATGATGTTAGGGTGTTTACCTGTATGACAAAAGCACACATCCCAAACCCATAAAAAATGCCCTTAATTACTTATGTAATATGCACTATCCATTCTCATAATTTCTCACAGAATAGGGACACATACCAACAAATAAGATTATTTTGTGACTTACACCAATCTCCAAACTGGCTAGGCAATATAGATCAACAAAAACTTGTATTTTGATCGTAGCTGATGCCAAAAAAGCACATTGTAAAGATTAATTTTGACTAAATCTATCAGGATTTTCTTCACAATGTTAAGTTTCAGTGATGTAATTAGCTTAAATATGATATTTTAAAAGACTTACATTCACAATGATGCCAAAAATTATATTGTTCAATTCTAATAGAAAAGACAAAAACATTTTTGGGCAAAGTTTTTGCCCAAAAACATCATGGAGTGACTTTGCCCAAAAACTGTTCATGATAGAGTCACTATGTATATGCCACCAGTTTTTAGGCAAAGTCGAGGTAGGCATATATGGCCAAAAACTGGTTATGACAGAGTCACTATGTATATGCCATCAGTTTTTCGCTGTATATGCCCACTGTTCGATTTTGCTAAAGCCGAAATCAAACGATGGACATATTAAAAATGTTATCTTTCTTTGATACTAATTTTATTTTTATTTCCGATAGCTACGTGATTCTCATTCACAATGATGCCAGAAATTATATTGCTCAATTCTAATAGAAAAGACAAAAACATTTAATATTCGAAAAGAGAATCTTCTCGAATAAAAACTAATACAAATGCGTACTCGGTATTTATAAAACTCAAAGAAGTAGTCAACAATAAATACTTTATAAAGTAAACATGGTTCCCGTTTATACATATATTGGTTTTTGCAGTATAATTAATAGCTAAATCAATATATACAAATATATAATTAATATCTGATGCTTTTTTAGCATCAACTACGATCAAAATACAAATTTTTATTGATCTATATTGCCTAGCCAGTTTGAAGATTGGTGTAAGTCACAAAAAAATCTTATTTGTTCGTATATGTCCCTGTTGTGTGAGAAATTATGAGAATGGGTAGTGCATATTACATAAGTAATTAAGGGAATTTTTTATGGGTTTGGGATGTGTGCTTTTTCCATATAGGTAAACACCCTAACATCGTTTCGGGTATAGCTGAACATTCTCTTCTGCTGATACATTGTCTCAATGACTAACTCATCTTAATGTTCATCTATTTCTGATTGGATTCAAAGTATATAACAACAGATTTGTTCCTTTAGAACTCGAGCTCACACTCTTTTGTTCCCTTGTAGAGCTTTTTGTTCAACTCAACCTTACACTTTTGCTTTGCTAAGTTTTTGTTAGTAAAATCTGCTTCCAATATTACAACCTTAAGTCACTCGGTTCGCCTAATCTTATTCCTGAAATTTTAACATAGCTGAAATTTTATCATAAAAGTCACTTAACAATTAGTGAAATTCACCAATGACTAAGGAGGCCACTGCTATATTATAGCCTCTAAATGTTAGAGGAATACCATTGTGTAGATTTGGAAAGTGGAACCATCTTTCATGTCTTCCCACATCGTTGCAAAATCCAACAAATCCGACGATTCTAATGTGCACACACTTATAAGCTAGAGGAAGGTAGACACTTAGTGTTAAAGTCGAAGAATGATTGTGTAGTTACAGGTTGGAGCCGAAGAAGGGATGGCACGAATTACACGCTCATGGTCAGAGGCCTCCCAACACCATATTAAAAACTCACATCTTCTTTAATTTTCTGTAAGATTCTACTCTGTTGGCAAGCACTATCATTTCTTCATAAACCGACATTGGGAAGCTTTTGGCTTTTAACAGTCCATGTGTCAGCGGAACTGGAGTGTACTAGCTCTTCAATAGGTTCTGGAAAATCTCTCACAGTCTCCAACGAAAGTCAACCTCCTTGCCAGTGCTTAGCCTAGAAGCAATCAGAACTGGTAGCTCCAACAACTCTTCCAAGAGCGTTTCCACTTGATCTTACAATGCTTCCAAATAGCTTCCAAGCGGCCTCTACTTGATTTCAGATCCCAGTAGCCACACCACCGTTGCAACTCGCATATATAGATGGACAAAAAAAATAAAAATAATACAAATATACTCTGTTATTTCCTCATCCGAGGACGGGCCAGGTCCTCAGGGCTCTGATACCATGATAAAATTTGATAGTGCAAATTATCTTAGTATTCATATCAAATGAGGTTACATATAAATACATTTAGTGTTGTCTCAATATAGGTAAGCTATCTTGGACACACAATCACCTGGTTGAGAGAATATCTCAACCACACACCAATCTAGGAACATCTAGATATAACAACCCTAAAGAATAGGAACAAATTCCTTTAAATAGAGAGACATAACTAAGACAAGTAGTAATTACATATTCCAACATTAAAGTCACTGAATATAACATATTTGTATTTGGGATATATTGTTTCTCCGCATCTACTCTTTCTATATCTTATTCTGGGTTTCTGAAATTTCCTTCCAAAGGTAGACACTTCTTTGAATTTTTGCATGACTTGCTTTAAATTTTTTTTGTTTATCTACCATCATAGTGAAATTCTTTGGATATGGCCTCTATCAATACACTTGATAAAATATAAGAAGTAAGGAGGGTTTGTTGGCTCTCAGCACGGCCAAACCCTCATCGCATTACCAACAGTTCCTATCTTTATCGATTGGATTAATATGATGAGGCCTGAACTTTCTATAATGTTTCTTTTTGGTTATAGTGGATCCGCAGTTTGGCTGTGCGATACCTTACTGTATAAACTCCTTGTTTTTTACAGTAAAGGAATTTTATGACATACTATACTTGACTTGATGATGCTTTGTTTTCGCATTTAAAGTTTACCATTTCCGAAGGCTTGTTTCTAAATTGTTGTTATGACTTGTTGAGTCTCGGCCCTTTTTTTCGGAATAGGCAGAGATTAGAAACGTTCCTTACCAATTTCCTTAGTTTTGTATATATACTCATTTATTTGCGTTAACATTTAGATGGAAGAATCCGTGAGTTCATACTGAAGGTCATTCATGTGTTTGGGGAAATTTTGTTGGTATTGATATTCTTTGATGGTTTTCTCCATTAAATGCATTATGTTTTAAATGATCTACTTCGATAGTAGATATCTGGTAAATAATAGGAGGAGTCAGACTTAAGCCCATAATCTCAGAATTATAGTGAACATAATTTCACGTTTTAGAACTGAAATGAATTTATACTTCATTGTCGGGTTTTTGACTTTCTCTGCTATAATTATAGACATTATTGTTCTCTAGTTCTGTACTTTTGTGGGCAATTAATTACAACTTTCAGATCTATATATCAATATTAACAGAGTTTGTATTATTCCTGCATCTATCAATGACACTGTATTGTCTTCATTAGACTTAGAAATCGTAACCCTGTATTGCTTTACCCATAATATAATGCTAGGAAAGAAGAATGTACTAAAACCTTTCTATAATAGATTTAGCAGAATATACAAAAATATTAATCATAATAGTAATTATCTATCTTAAATATAATAGAGAATACTGATAGACTTAAACATTTGTTCCTAATTAAATATGTTTTTCCAGCTGTCAAGTAATAAGAACAGAGTTTGGTTACTTATCTGTTTATGATTATTTTAGAACTATGCAAATAATATTCTTTCTGGAAGGTCTCACCACCCAGCCATGGACCTGGCAATTACGTCCAGTGTCCCCCTTCGAGCACTTAGTCACTAGACTTAACACAGTCTGGTATCTTGGGCCTTAGGACTATTGTCCAACCTCAAGTCACACACCAATTCGACTATTTTCCATAGTTTTGTTTTCCCCTCCTTTTTGGGGAAGAGAGATGGCAAATGTTTCTAACTGTTCAAGGAGTTATTGCAACTATTTCCATCAGTTTTACTTAATCAAACACTATTCAGTTTCTTTAAACAAATATCATGATGTTCTAGCTTTTCCAGCCTTAAGTTTTTAACAACTATGTTAAATAATTTTTCGTAAAACTTGGTAAAAACAAAAGTAAATATTGTGCAACAAAGGGTGTTACATCTCTCCCCCCTTATGAGGAACACTGTCCCCGATGTTCTTCTAAGAAAATAATGTCAGATAGGCCTGCAACATGATCTCCTCTTCTTCCCAAGTGGCCTCCTCTAGGCCAAAGTGCTTCCATTGCACTTTAACCTGGGGGATGGTTCACTTTCGTAAGGTGGTTTCTCTCCGATCTAGAATACGAAGAGGCTCTACTAGGAACTCTCCCTCATGCTTGACCTGCACAATTTACAATTGGCTATTAGAATTGCACCAAACAACAATTTAATGTCACATATTCATTTGTTTTATTACCTGTATATTTTCCCAGTTAATTATATGTTGAGGGTTGTATACATATTTTTTTAGCAAGGATACATAGAAAACATTGTGAACCCAGATGTGGTCGGGGAGTGCTAATTTGTATGCCACTGGTCCAATTTGTTCCAGCATTTGGAACGGTCCACAATACCGGGGTGCTAGCTTGGCGCAACCATTCCACTGTAAGGTGCTTTTTCGGGGTTTAACTTTTAAGTATACATGATCCCCTAACTGGAATTCTTTATGAGTCCTCTTTTTATCAACATAAACCTTTTGCCTATCCTAAGCGGCCTTTAAGTTCTGGTGAACCTTTTTCACTGTGACCTCCATTTCACCTAACATATCAGGACCTAATGCTAACTTATTAACCAGGTTATTCCAGTTCGTGGGTACCCAACACTTCCTTCCATACAATACCTCAAAAGGGCTCATGCCCAAAGATTAGTGATGGCCATTTTGATACACAAACTCCACTAAATGGAGGTAGTCCTCCCACTTGTGTGGTTGCTGCATAACGAACATCCTTAACATGTCTTCCAAGAATTGATTCACTAGTTTTGTTTGGCCATCTGTTTGTGGATGGTAGGCAGTATTGAATTGAATCTGGGTAACCAATCTAGTGAAGAGGGTTTTCCAAAATGCGGATGTAAATTTTACATCCTTGCTGGAAATTACTACCCGGGGTATTCCATGTAATCCAAAGATTTCCCTCATGAATATGTCTGCGATTTCTATAGTCTTGTAGGTGGATTTCATAGGTAGAAAATGGGTTGTTTTGCATAGCTTGTCTACTACCACCATAATTGATTCATGATTCTTTTTAGTGCAGGGTAGTCCTATAATAAAATCTAGAGTGATCGTCTCCCATTTCCATTCAGGAATGGGTAACGATTACAATATACCAATGGGATGCTCATGATTTTCGTTCACCAACTGACACTCTAGACACTTTGATAATTATTTCGCAACATCCTTTCTTAAACTTGGCCATAAATAGCTTCTCCGGATAGTTGTCAAAAGTTTTTGGTATACTGGGTGAGCGGCATAAGGCTTCCTGTGAAATTTATCTAGTAATAATTGCTTGACAGAATTTTGGTTGGGAATATAAATCCTGTTTCTGAATGTTAACAATTCGTCAAAAGTTATATCATAGTCAGACTGTTTTCCCTTTGTTTGATCCTCTGCTGCTTGCTGCGAAAGAAAAGTGTATTCAGGGTCCTTGAGGGATGCTTCCCTGATAATTTCAAGAAGGTTAGATTGTATTTGACTGAGTTGTATTTCATATACGCAATTCATTTTCCTGGTTAATGTGTCGGCCACTCAATTTTATTTTCCTTTAAGGTGCTTCATTTTGAAGTCGAATTCACTCAGAAATGTGGTCCACATGGTCTGCCGAGCATTTACACTTGATTGATTAAAAAAATTGCTAAACTGCTATGATCGGTTAACAGCATAAATTTCTTTCCTAGAAGGTAGTGCCGCCACATTTTAAGTGCGTGCACTACTGTGATTAACTCTATATCATAAGCATAGTACCGATGCTCATAGTATTTCAATTTATGTGATTCATACGCTATGAACTTTCCTTCTTGAGTTAATACACCACCAACCCCTTCTTTACTTGCATCTGTGCATACTACGAATGATTTTTCTAGATATGATACCTTTAATACTGGTGTAATGGTAAGCAATTACTTCAGCTGCTCAAAACTTTGCTGGCATTCTGTTGTCCAATGAAAGGCACACCCCTTTTTTTGTAGCGAGGTCATAGGAAAGGCTATCTTTGAAATTTTTTTAACGAATCGATGATAATATCCTGCCACGCCCCAAAAAGATCTAATATCTGCAACATTTTTCGGGGTTGTCCATTCCATTATAGTTTTGATATTTTCTGGATCTAATGCTATACCCTCAGCTAATATAACATGGCTGAAGTACTGAATCTTGTCCTTGTAAAAATCACACTTGCTATACTTAGCATACATCTGATTGTCTCGCAAAATCTGCAAAACTATTCTTAAGTGCTTTTCGTGCTCTTCATAATTTTTTGAATAAATTAATATACTGTCAATAAAAATCAACACAAATTTATCTAGGAAAGGCTGAAATATGTTGTGCATCAGGCTCATGAATGTGGCTGGGGCATTGGTAAGATCGAAAGGTAGTACTACGAACTCGTAATGACCGTAATGAGTTCGAAAGGCATTTTTACAAATGTCCTCATCCTTTATTCGAATCTAGTGGTAACTGGATCTTAGATCAATCTTAGAGAATACGCTGCCCCCCTGCACTTGATCAAATAAGTCATCAATATGAGGTAAAGGATATCTATTTTTGATGGTAAGTTTGTTTAGCTGATGATAGTCAATGCATAATCTTAAAGTCCCATCCTTTTTTCAAACAAACAACATAGGGGATCCCCATGGCGATACACTAGGGCGAATGTACCCTTTGTCTAAAAGTTCATGAAGCTACATTTTGAGTTCTATTAACTCAGGGACGCTCATGCGGTAAGGAGATTTTGAAACAGGAGCTGCTCAAGGTATGATTTTGATGGTAAAATCGATATCACGTCTAGGTGGCAACCCAGGAATAGTTTCAGGAAACACATCCACAAAATCCTGAATTACAGGAATATTTTCTAATGAAGTCATTTTGTTTTTGTCATTAGAGTATCCTACTTAGACAACGTAAATCTAGCAGCCTTTTCTAATGAATTTCCCAAGCTGCTTAGCAGTAATGGGCCGTAACTTCATGCTTTTCTTGATGCCTTCAATTTCCTTCCTTTGCCCTGACTCTGTAAGGTAGTTCACATATTTCTCTTTACAATCCACTGAGGACCAACGTCCTTCTAACCAATCCATTCCCATTAATACATCGTAGGAAACTAAGGGCAATATATTTAGATTAACATGAATGAGCTGCCCTGAAACTGCGAGTGAACAATTTTCTATTTCAGTAGAAACCTTTCTCTTAGCTCTGGTGTCTAGTAGAACTAGCCAAGATTTCTTAAATTTGTTGCTTGGCAGCTGACATTTTTCTACCACCTTGGGACTAATATAACTTAGACTATCACCTGGATAAAATAAAACAGAAACAGGTTGATCAACAATAGTAACTTCGCACTCGATCATGGTGGGCTGGTATTCTGCTTGATGGTCGTCCAAAGCGACATTAATTCTGGGCATACTCTTTACTATATCTCAACCTGTGGAGGCTTCTTGCACATTGGAAAGTTGTTATGTTCAAGTTTTGTGCGGGAAATTCTTATAATAATGGGGTTCCCCACATCCCCAGCATTGCAAAGGTGGTTTTGGCGATTGATAAGTTACAGGTTTATTAATTCCCTCTGTCTGTTTGCTTTCGGGGTATGCTAGAAACTTGGGCAGATTCTTGGTAAATTTCCCAAAGGTTCTTTGCTGATTATTCCGACCATTTCCTACTTTCTGTGGACTATTCGGGAGTAAATTCCTCATTCTTCTGCTTAAAGCTCCTTTGGATGCTTCACTTTTTTGTTTCATCTGTTGGTAACAGATACGAGCTTTTCACACCACATCATCCATTGATATAGGAAAGTCAAATTCTAGCTTTTCCTTCATAAAATTGGGCAAACTGCTAATAAACTTTTGAATATTTTCCTTTCCCTCCTACATGTATGGGACATATCGTAACAAGGAGGTGAATCACTTCACATATTCGTCCATAGTCAAGGTTTCCAACCTTAGCTCATGGAACTCCTTTTCTTTTTTGTCATAATAACGCTCAGTCAAGTATTTATCCTTAAAATGTTTCTGGAATTCTTGCCATGTCACTTGTTCTTCATCAATATTTCTCACTGTTTTGATTTCTTCCCACCAGAGAGTGGCCTTTCCTTGTAACTGGTAAACTGCCAATCGTGCTTTGAGTTTGTCAGTATATTCATAAATCTAGAAATATTTATCCATGTCAATCAACCATGCTTCGGCTACCTCCTCAGATTCTTCTTCGAATAGTGACGGTTTTAAATTTTTAAACTCACCCTGTAATTCCATCTTCTGTTTTTTGGTTTTTCTTTGTTCTGAAACGTTATCCGAACGCCCTTCTTCATCCTCCTTATGTCCCTCTGTTGATTTTGCATTTTCCTCACCATGATGGGTTGTTTGTGTTCTTTCTCTGTCCTTTGTATTGGGGTCTGGTCCTCGCTGATTATGTCGGTCGGATAGACTCTTGAGAATCTTTTCTTTCTCCTGCCACATGCGTACATTATCTGGCCTTAAATTTATCATTTCTGTACGTAGTTGTTGTTCTGTTTCTAGCAGGATAACATTAGCTTGTCGAGACTCCTCCCTCAGCTGTATCCATATATTCAGATTGGCCTCTACGTAAGGCACCTCCGGCGGATTTGATATCCTCAGGCTCCTCTGCATGTATATGTGTTGGTGCTGACTTATGTCTCTGTGTTCACATTTACCAGCTAGTTGTTTATTACATAATTATAAGTATTCTAGCTCTTAATTTTCTATGTAATATTTAACCCAAAAGCCTCAATGTGCGAAACTTGGATCTGATACCATTTGTAACACATCTTACAATAAAAAAATTTCTTTAGATATATATGTATAAACAATTATTATTCAATTCTATAACTTTAGTGTTAAATCTTATATGTTTAAGCTATAATGTGAACATAGATATGTGATTGGGAATACCGATGAGTTTGGAAGATGATTAACACAAATCTAGATTATACGGTTGATTACGTGTTGTATTGGCTTGATTCCACCTGGCACCTCCTCGAGAGATGTGATAGTTCTCCCGCCTATCACATGTGGTTCAGATTAATGCTGAGTTCTGACTTACTGCCAGAGAGTTTGACCATTGAATACATGACCTATTCAATGTCGGATCCATGGTAGGTGGATCCAACGGCTCTAGACTTTTCCCTTTTTTAACCCTAACATTTCATTGTGTTTCAGCTGGTTGTTATTTTCATTTTGCCTACGACGTTTACTGGTTTCAAAACCTTGCAACTCGTTGTGAACAGTAATGGATGCTAAGGTTTTATCAGTGAATCCATTCTGCCAACAAGAGCAAATCATCGGCTCAGAGCTTTGCAACCAGTCGTCTTCAGGCAAGCTTCTGGTGATAAGGTAAGGTTATCAGTTAATCCTTAGCTGCTTTTCTTGTTTCCACCTTTACCATGAATGGCATCCGTTGATGGTAAGGATGTTGTAGGTATGCTCTACGGAGGTTGTCTTGTTTTCTCCTTCAATCAAGGTGTCAATATGAGGACGGTCTTCTGTGGGAGAACTTCAAGTTTGCCCTGTTACTGTGGATTAACTATTTGAGGTATTTTTTGATATTGGTTTAATGCTTCCATTTGTGTTATTAGGTCCCCAAACCTTCCTCAACCGGAACGATTCTCCTCAGGTAAGTTAGAGTTAATGATTTTTATTTATATAGTTGTGAAAGGTTATGAATCTAGAGCTCTAACCGTCTAGATGGTCTCGCAGGTAGCCCTTTGTCCTTACTATTGGAGCAAAATCCATCTTGGAACATAATGGAACACAAGTAACCTAAGAGCTGCCTTTTGCTATGCCTCCAGTTTGGTCTGTTAAGAACCCCGATGACATTGATCTCAATATTCATACTTAGCTGCTGTATAATGGCTAGATTAATTAAGGGTTTGTACAGTTTGTGGTGGGAGGGTTTGCTAGCTCTCAACACGGCCAAACCCTCACCGCATTACCAACAGTGCCTATCTTTATCGATTGGATTAATACTATGAGGCTTAGACTGTCTATAATGTTTCTTTTTTGTTATAGCAGATCTGCAGTTTCGCTGCGCGATACCTTATTGTATAAACTCCTTTTTTTCTACAATAAATGAATTTTATGACACACTATGCCTGACTTGATAATGCCTTGTTTTCGCATTTAAAGTTTACCATTTTCAAAGGCATGTTTCTAAATTGTTGTTACAACTCGTTGAGTCTCGACCCTTTTCTTCAGAATAGACAAGATTAGAATCAGCCCTTACCGCTTTCCTCAGTTTTGTATATATATTCATTTATTTGCATTAACATTTAGATGGAATAATCTGTGAGTTCATATTGAAGGTCGTTCATGCGTTTGGGGAAATTTTGTTACCATTTATATTCTTTGATGGTTTTCTCCGTTAAATGCATTATATTTTAAATGCTCTACTTTGATAGCAGATGTCTGGTAAATAATAGGAGGAGTCAGACTTAAGCCCATAATCTCATAATTATAGCGAAAAAAATTTCACGTTTTAGAACTGAAATGAATTTATACTTCATTGTTGGGTTTTTGACTTTCTCTGCTATAATTATAGACAATATTTTTCTCTAGTTTTGTACTTTTTTGGACAATTAATTACAACTTTTAGATCTATATATCGATATTAACAGAGTCTGTATAATTCCTGCATCTGTCAATGACACTGTATTGTCGTCATCAGACTTAGAAATCGTAACCCTGTATTGCTTTACCCATAATGTTATTCTAAAAAAGAAGAATGTACTAAAACCTTTCTATAATAGATATAACAAAATATACGGAAAGATTAATCATAACAATAATTATCTTTTTTAAATACAGTAGAGAATATTGATAGACTTAAACATCTGTTCCTAATTAAATATTTTTTTCCAGCGGTCAAGTAATAATCACAGAGTTTGGTTACTTATCTGTTTATGATTATTTTAGAACGGTGTAAATAATATTCTTTCTGGAAGGTCTCACCGCCCAGCCATGGACCTGGAAATTACGTCTAGTGTCCCCCTCCGAGCACTTCTTACTCCTGAAAGTCACTAGACTTAACAAAATCTAGTATCTTGGGCTTCAGACTATTGTCTAGCCTCAAGTCACACACCAATTCGACTGTTTGCCATAGTTTTGTTTTCCCACTAGTTATTCCTGCCCAGCTCAAGGAAAATCCAAGCAACCCCTCCTGCTTCTTTTCCCTCCTTTTGGGGAAGAGAGATGGCAACTGTTTCTAACTGTTCAAGAAGTCATTGTAACTGTTTCCATTCAGTTTTACTTAATCAAACACTGTTCAATTTCTTTAAACAAAATATCATGATGTTCTGGCTTTTCTAGCCTTCATTTCTTAACAACTATGTTAAGTAAAATTAAAAGTTTCTAATTTCTGCGTAAAACATGGTAAAAACAAGAGTAAATATTTTGCAACAAAGGGTGTTACAATTATAAATTAAAGTTAACAATTTTTATTGAAAATTCTTAGTGCCACCGACCTCCTTGATCACCTGGTTATTTGTCCTTAGATTGGTAACTCCTCCTTGATCACTTGGTTATTTGCCCTTAGATTGGTAACTCAACTGATATTTTTTTAATCTATGAGTGCTACCACCAAAGGTGTGGAGGTTGGGCTTTTAGCTAAAGTCAACCCTTAGATATGTTGAGATTTTAGCTAAAATCAACCCTTAGATATGTTGAGATTATTGGCTTTTAGCGAAAATCAACCCTTAGATTTGTTGAGATTATTGGTGCTACCACCAAAGGTGTGGAGGTTGGGCTTTTAGCTAAAGTCAACCCTTAGATATGTTGAGATTTTAGCTAAAATCAACCCTTAGATATGTTGAGATTATTGGCTTTTAGCGAAAATCAACCCTTAGATTTGTTGAGATTATTGGTGCTAAGCAACATGGGCTAAGCTTGGAGTTTTATGAAAAAATCACAAATAGAATTTGAACACAATACCAAATAAACTTGGTATAAATTTTACATAACTCATTTTGGGTGGGGATAGAGCCGAAATAAATAGCAATCAAAGTCTCATTTATACAAAACTCATTTTGGGTGGGGATATTGCTGAAATAAATAGTAATCAAAGTCCCCCTGAAATAGAGAATAATACCATAGGAAAAATCATGGTTAAAATTACCATGGGAAAAACCATAAATTGTCAAAATTGGAAGCCTGAAAAGTAACTTGACTATACTACGTCGATTTTATTTTAATTATTAGATTATTTTAATTTAATTTAATTTTTATTTCTATTTTTATGTAATTTGATTGAGTCAAAATACTTACAAGACATAACATTACATTACAACATCTCTTCTATACTTGACTAGAGAAGGCCTTTTGACACTATAATATAAACTAACTCAATTTTAAATACAATAATAATTTTCTCTATAGTTATAGATAAATTAACTTAACTTAAGTGTAGATACCTTAATAACTTTCTTTATAGTGATCCAATTCTAAATAATATTTTCTATATGAATTATTGCTATATTTTTTATATTTATACATTTCCATATTTATAAAATTAAGTATAAAAATTATTTATTGTAAAACTATTATTATTATTATTCTATTCTTTAAAATATATGAGGAAATATATCCTTTACGTGCAATTGAACCTAAGACATTGGGAATACTTCAGTTTCAATGATTGAGGATATCAAAACTCAAGGGAGTTAGAGCTCATGGCCATTTAGAAAACTCAAGGGAGTTAGAGCTCATGGGCAATTAGGATCAATTCATATTGGAAGGATTTGACTTGCAACTCAAATGTAATTAAGATTAAAAATGGAGAAAAATAGTTGCATTTTTCATAGGTATAAAAAGAAATTTATTATTATAAAATATTTTTTTTATAAGTAGTAAAAGAAATTTATTTTTATAAAATAATTTTTTTAGAACGAGTAGTGCACAATTTGAATCCTTTTGAATTTATAAATTGGGAATTTTATAAATATAGGCGGAACATACATTGCTACTCATTATAGTTCATTATCCAACTATGTTCATCCTTTTCTGTAATCACATGTATCATAATATAGAATCTATGCTTGTGTGAGGTTCATATTTGCAATGTGCCCACAATCCAATAAAAACATGGATAATGCCCAATAACCATTCCTGTTACACTGTTTGGAGATTATGTTATGTTAAGCTATATATATATATATATATATATATATATATATATATATATATATATAACTCCAGTGAAATTTAATAATAATTTATCAATTAATTAAAAATAATATTTTTTTGAAGTTGAAAATTTATTGTAATTTAATTTTCAATTCATAGTAAAGACAATTATTATTGGTTGTTATATATAAATATAAGTTAATTTATCATTGTCATTTAATGAAACTCATATCACTTATAGTAATTTTTTAGTGGCCTGTAAGAGGGCAGACTTTTGTTCGTGCCTCTTTGTTTTGGGCTATTAACTTGTTTGCATAAATATAAGGAAGATAAATTATTAACTAAAAATAGTTGCAAAACTTAATACTTTTGAACTAAAATAATTTGAGTCTTGTAATATTTATAAGAAACTTGACATCTTTTGTGTTCATCACTAAAATTATTTGAAATGAAATTATATGCTTTTTAATAACATTTAGTCTTAATTCCATAGATAAACTTTTAATTAGAATTTAAAATCTTATCTAAACCTCCAAGGTATTGAGGGAATGTTAGAAATGCTTCATTGTTAAATTCTTGTTTGTCTAATTTGCATCCCCCTATACCCAAGTTACTCTCTTGGCAACAATAGGGAGCTCATTCTAGTAGAAGCCTCTCACATTGATAATTTTAGTTTTAAATGACAATTATTTTTTCCTATTTTCTTTATATGTGTGTGTGTGTGTGTGTAGGTTTTTTTGTTTATAGTTTAAGAGTGGCCCTAAAGGTATTATTGAACAATTTAGTTTTTTTTGTTTTTTTGACAATTATCATAAAAATTTCATAGGGATACTATGAAAATTGAAGTTTTATCTCTGCTTTTGTTTCCCTAGTGGCAATCCAGAACAAACTTTAGATGATATGTATGCACTCTCTTGAATTTAAGAAATAGCAAACTTTACAATACAAAAAAATAACTACTTAAGTTTCTCAATGTCCCATTTATTATTATTATTATTATTATTTGTTTATAGTTTAAGAGTGGCCCTAAAGATCTTGTAGATTTTTTTTTTTTTTTTTTTTTGGACAAGTATCATAATTTGTTTTATAGGGCTACTATAAAAATTGAAGTTTTATCTCTACTTTGGTTTCCTTAGTGGCAAACCATTTCCAATATAGGGATCTGTTTGGGAAATATAATTCATTCCTCTCTCTAGTCCATGAGAAAGAATAAGGGCGCTAGTATCTTCCCAACCCTACACTAATATATTTGCAAACAACAACTTGTTCACATGTACATACCCTACCCACCTTCATAATTGAACACGTGACCTTCGGGGAGAAAACCCATGTTCTTAACCATTAGGCTCACATAGGTTTTACTATATTAGTCTCCAACATGTAATGAAAACAAAAAAATTAAAATAGTGAGTGGACAATATAATATTAAAATATTTCTATATGTTAAATGTAACAACTTTGTATAAATAATAATTAAACCATGAAGGATATGACTCTCATAGTCATCTAGGAAATGGATTGGAACCTCATATTATGGTGGCTAGGACTTTCTCCAAGGACATAATGGTTGCTAGACCTAGGAGTTCCTAACCACAAGACTAATAGCAAGTGGGTGCCACTGCCATGCTCTCCTAGTGTTGATCCACCTGAGAAGAGAACAATGTGTTATTTTTTGAGGGAGATGTTCCGTTAGTTGAGGCTTTGTTGTCACCTAAACAAGAGCCTCCATTTTTCATTAGCCAAGCTCTTCACAAATTCGATTCACCATGGATGCATTTTCCAATCATGAGGATGAAGCTTTGTCTTCTATAATTAGATCTTCAAAACCGATTGATGATAAACACGCAATGAAGAGTAGATTTGTTAAAAGAGTTGAAGTCATCCACATGTTGGACATTTTTTCCACATTGGTAGAAATAAAAGCAAGTGTGCTACATCAGGAACTCTTAATTGCAAAGTTTACATGTGTTTTGCCCAACCTTCAAGCATCTCATATATGGCTCTCAAAGCATTGGGATATTGTTTCAAGCCATGTCTCTAGTTATTATTGTGGTAGTGGTTATTATTTGTTTTTAATTAGCAACAAAGAAGAAAGGTACTAGATTTTCATATTAAGTCTATATATCACGGGTTCCACATGAATGTTTCTTACCCACTAGACCTTTGGTTTTGATTTAGACATGTAAATTTTAGTTTTACTTGTATGGGTCAAGTTGCCAAACCTTCCCATCATCTTATGGGATGAAGCTTTTCTTAAATCTATTAGAGACAAGATAGGCCACTATTTTGACATAGATGAACCAAAAGGGAATATCTATTTATGCACTAGAATTTGTGTTGAAATGGATTTAGAAAAGGGTCATTCAGAGGAAATTCAACTTAGCATGGAGCTTTGGGGTCATTTATAAGCCCTTGATTATCATTGCATTGCCTTCAAGTGTAATTCTTGTCACAAAGTATAGAAATTCACTAAAAGTTGCTTAAAAATTCAAGAAACACAACTCTGAATGTAGACTCCAACTTCCTAGAAAAATAAAGAGCAGGAACCCTTCAAATAAGTATCCCATGGAAAATTTTTGGGGTTAAATTTCGTTAACAGACTAATTTTCCATACCTTTTCCCAAAAAAAAATCGCTAAATTCCATTTTTTCTAAAAATGATTCACCCAAATTTTATAAAATAAAGTTATTTAACCTTAAAAATTGGCAAAATTTCATAGAGAATATTTACAATCCTATATATATATATATATATATATATATATATATATATATATATATATATATATATATATTCAAAAATATCACTTGATATTTTACATTTTGCATGTATTAAGGACTAATAGATTCTAGTTAGGAATAATAAGAATTCTATAGCCACCCACAACCAAGATTATAGTTTTGGGAACTCTTATGCACATGGAACCATTTATCCATTAATCCAGACTTATGAAAGAATGCAACATAATACATATATAAACATAAACACAAAGATGCAGTAGGAAGAAAACTTCATTTCATTAATATGAAAGAACTGAAATATGCTTACATACAAAATGTAAATAAACTAGCTCGAGTGATGGTAGCTTATCTCTGAGAAGATATGTTGCGGCTGCATGCCTTTGAACCATGTTACAATGAGGCTCAAAGGCCTATTTATGGTTGAGCAACAACGGAAAACCCTAAACATAAAAAAACCTAACCCTAGGAGATGAAGCGCCAAAATTATGGGTCCCGTTGGGGTAAATTGGTACATCAACTTCCCGGGGTCATAACTTTGGCATATGATCTCCGTTTGACACCCATGATACCTCGTTAGAAAGATATATCCGAGGAATTTAAATTGAAACTAAAAACATGATTCAAAAACTTAGGTTTGCCCGTTTTCCAAAAAAATGTCGTTTAGGGCCTCAAAACGGATTCGGATGTTCATGACCCGAAAAACTACCAAAAATAGTAAATTGTGCTACAATTAAGGAAACTAAAAAGCTGAAAGAAACAATGGTGGGGGTCCAAGTGAAATAGTCGAGTGACCACTAATATACACTTGGATCAGTCCTCCTCCCTTAGGAAGCAATGGTTCCCATTGCGGTGTGTCGCTCCATGAGATGGGGAAACTTCTGTTGAACTTGGTCCCTGGTGAGCTACTTGCCTTGGGGCAGGAGTTGGCCAAATTTGATAACCTGATACAGTTGGATCTTCTGCTGGTGAGTGTTTTTTATTTATGTATCCATGATCTAATCAGTTGTGGCATATTCCATACAGTCCGAGTTGAAATCTATTGGTGTGAGTTGTTCTGTTATGTATGACGTGTCCAGTAATGGTGGAAAGTATGGTCAAAGGTGGTCCACATTGAACACTAGGTGCAAGGCAAGGAATGAGGGAATGCTTAGCTCAAAAGCATTGCCTCCCATAACCTTGGTAATGGTGTAAGACCCATATTGGAGTGGGTTGAGCTTCCGATGGGCTATGGTAAGGTGTTATTTCTACAAATGCAAGCAAAATTTGTTGCCCACCTAAAACTTGTCTAGCACCCGATGTTGATCATGTCATTGCTTGTACTTGGCATTGGACTTCTCCAAGATTTCGTGAACTTACTTGCAGATGTGTTATCTAGTTTCTTTATCAACCTTGGATAATACATGTGTTGATTTTTTCTATGTAATTGCATGAGGCATGGAAACATCTATCAGACACAATGGTTGAAATCCTAGACCCACTTAAAAGGGACTGCGACTAGTCAAGCTATGGAGAGTTATCTTATAACTACGTTGCACATAGGGAAGACTCGCATACCGGGTTTGTGGATGCTCGGAGTTGTACATGTGGAGTATGTACACTATCATCCTATTGACGAACTTTGTCTAGCCATCAGTCTAGGATGGAATGCAGTCGACTTGGTGAGCTTGGTGTCCAATAGTGTCCAGAGGCTTCCCCAAATTGTGCTAAGGAACCTGCTATCCTGATCTAATATAATGGTCTACGGGATCCAAAAATGTACCCACACTTGTTCAAAGAAGAGTTTGGTAGTGTCCTTTACTATAATACTCTTCTTGCAGGCCACCAATATAGCCATCTTAGAAACTTTGTCCATGACCACAAATACAAAGTCATTACCACGCTTGGTAGAAGGGAGGCCAGACATATAGTCTATGGAGATGGATTCCCAAGGCTGGATGGGAGTAGGAAGAGGAGTGTATAGGGCTTAGTTCTTGATGGTTGGTTTGGCGATGGCACACGAAGTGCAGGATCTGATATATTTCCCAACATCCAGTTGAAGTTTTGGCCAATAAAAGTAATTTTGTAGAACAACCACAGTTTTCTCCACACCAAAGTGTCTTGTGACCCAACTATAGTGCGCCTCCCAAATCATCTTGGAATGCTCGCTTGAAGGAACACAAAGGTGGTCCAGGTAGCATAATAATGCATCCTAGAGGTGGAAACCAGGAACTTGCTTGCCATCTACTAGCATTTGGTATGTGGAAGTGAAATCTAGATCATTTTTGTATATTTGTTACCATCTAGAGGTCTCATGGCCACAAGAGTTGAGAACAATAGTTAGTGCTGCAACTGGGGGCCAGCTAAGGCAATCAGAAACATGATTGGAACTTCCCTTTTTGTATTTAATGTTCAAGTTGAATTGTTGAAGCTATGTAGACTAGTTTTGATGACGATGGTTCTGCAACTTCCCTTGTGTCTATATAAACTGAAGCCGTTGGTGATTAGTGTGGATTACTGTCTCCTTCCCCAGAATGTAATAATTCCATTGTCGACAAGCCTAGACGATGGAATGCATCTCTTTATCATAGGTGGGGTACTTCTGAATTGTATCGAAAAGTGTCTCACTATGATAGGCCATTGGGTGTCCATGTTGGGTGAGGATTGTACCAATAGCATAGTCGGAGGCGTCTGTCTCAGTTTCAAATGGCTATTGCAAGTCTGGAAATGTGAGTATTGATGCAGAGTAGAGACGATACTTCAAATCAATGAATGACTTCTGTTGGGACTCAGACCAAGAAAATTTTATTTTTCTCCATCCTTAGTAATCTGGCTCAAAGGCCAAGTGATATGGGAGAATATCAACATGAACCTCCAATAAAAATTTGCAAGGCCTAGAAAGTTGTGAAGCTCTGTTAGAGTGGTCGGGGCTGGCAAATATTGAATGAATTGGATCTTAGTTGTATCCACATGCACACTTCGCTCATCTATGATGTATCCCAAATATTGGCCTTGGCTCATGCCAAAGGTGCATTTCTCCATGTTGGTACATATTTTGTGCTACCCTAGGGTTTGAAGGACCTGTCGAATGTGTTGCAAGTGTTCTTCCCAATTCTTGTTGAAGATGAGGATGTTATCTAGATAAAAATCCATGAATAAGTTGGTGAAGGGACGCAATATGTCATCCATTAGCCTCATAAAAGTAGCAGGGGCATTTTTCAACCCAAAGGGCATAACCAACCATTCAAAAAGGCCTTCCTTGGATTTGAAGGCAGTCTCCCATACATCTGTGGGCTCTATTGGAACCTGGTAATAGCCAGACTTGAGATTGATCTTGTTGAAATACTTGGCCCCTTGAAGTTGGCTTGGAAGGTCATCAATTCGTGGGATTGGATACCTATTCCAAACAGTGATTTTGTTTAGTGCCCGATAATCAATGCAGAGCCTCCAAGTCCCATCCGTCTTTTGTACAAGTACAATCAGCTCCCACAAGGCAAGGAAGTTGGTCAGATATACCTTTTTGTGGAAACTCCTGGATTTTCCGCTTAATCTCTTCATTTTCTAGAATGGAGTGGCGATATATCAACCCATTGGGTAGAGGTGCTCCGAGAGTCAAATCGATCGAATGCTTGACCTGACAGTGGAAAGGTACCCCTGTGGGTGAGGAGAATATATCCCTATATTTTTCCACAAATATATCCACCTACTTCGGTTTCATGGAGGAACCCTTCTTGGGGTTCATGGATGTGGACAAGATATTCCCCTCACTTTGAGGGTGAATCAGAAAGAAAAAAAGTTCTAGTATGGTAGATGATCTTATTACATTTCTTAGCAGAGATCAAAGAGATGGCAGTAGGTGGGGCTACCTTCGATATCCTGTATAAATTATTACCCAAAGAAATCATAATAGTGAGAGGCCTCGACTCATATACAACATGACGCTTCCACAAGTATGGTTGGCCTAGTAATACATCACAAACTTCAAGAGGAGAAATATCACACAATACCTCATCTGTGAATGGCTTGATGTTGTAGGGAAGGCGACATTGCTGGCTAATGCAGAGATCTCATCCTTGCTGAAGCCACCTGATGGTGTACAACTGTGGGTGTGGTGTGGTTGTTAGGCCCAACTGCTTCACGAACTTTCCTGAGGTGAGATTCTTTTGTCTCCCATTGTCAACAATGAATTGCAGCGGTGAACCCCTCACCCACATCTGTGAGTGGAAGAGACACTCCCCCTCCTATGGATATTCGGGCTCAATATTATAGATCTTGGTGGTGGCAATAGTGGCGTTGGGTTCCGTATCAATAATCTTCTTCCCTTTTGCATTCCCCTTGTCAGGTTCTGACTTATAGTTGGAAAATGCATTTTATTCTGAAGCCTTTGGCTTGCCCACTAGTGACTGCTTGGCTCAACACTCACTTGTATTGTGAGTGGGGCTCTTATGGAACTCACACCACTTTCCTATGTCCTTCTTTGTCTTCGTGGTGTTGTACTTTGCTTACATTTTTTACGGTTTGTCCTGGGTAACCCCGCCTTGGCTTTGTTCTTTGTTCTGCGGTTTGGGGGCACATTTCCCTTGCTTCGATTCATAAATCCAAAGTCTCACTTCTTCTGTTTAAACTTATGTTAAATATTGACAACGTATTGGTAGGCAATGTCAGGCTAGGATATTTCTAGGAACTCCATCTCATATTGGATTTACTTGTGCATAAAACCATGGTACTTGAGTACCAGATGCCACTCAAAATCCTTAATACCCAACTTTGTGTGAAGGGTATGAAAAATATTTGTGAACTCCAACACATATTGATCCCTTCCCTACCGTAGTGTGGTCCATTTTATGTACTTATCTTCATAACTCCCAATAGGGTAATACTGATCCTTTATGACGTTTCAGAAAGAGTTCCAAGTGGATGCGACTAAAAATAGTGAGGGTTCCCTCTGATCCTTCTACTCATAGTAGGTTTCCCACCAGTCCTTAACATTGGGGGGGGGGGGGGGGGGGGTGGAATTTGAGGAGTGCAAAAGTAATATTTTCCCTATTGGAAAAATCATAAGCTGAAAAGTACCCTTCTAATAGATTTAACTATCTATCTATGACATTTGCATCTATCTGGCCTTCAAATATGGGAATATCAAAGTTGACTTGTACCATGAAGGGAGTGGTGCCTCCAGAGTGGCTACCGAATGAAGATGCGTCAACTGTGTGCATCCGCCGAAGGATCTGGGCAAAGTTGTCCATCATCGCATTCCTCCGTCGCTTGAGGTCTTCTTTGAGCAATATTTTGAAGTGATCTCTTGCTCCCTCCTCTTTATTTTCTTCTGCCTTGGAATGTCATCAGGGTTTGAGAGGATGGTATTGGAAAGTTTCAACCAGTTCAAGCCCTAACTCCTTATACTCTGACCTCGTTGGGGACATGTAAAGAAACACATAGAAAGAGTACACCACTCTGATACCACTAATCCAGACTTATACATGAATGCAACATAATACATATATAAACATAAACACAAAGATGCAGCAAAAATAAATAAATAAAAATTGTGTTACAATGAGGCTCAAAGGCCTATTAATTGTTGAGAAACAATGGAAAACCCTAAACATCCAAAATCCTAACCCTAGGAGATGATGTGCCAAAACTCTGGGCCCGGCTGGGGTAAATTGGTACATCAACTTCGCGGGGTCGTAACTTTGGCATACGATCTTTGTTTGACACACACGATACCTTGTTAGAAATATCTATTCGAGGATTATAAATTTCGACTGAAAATGAGATTAAAGAACTCATGTTTTCTTGTTTTCAAAAAACAACATCTTTTAGGGCCTCAAAATAGCTCTAGAAGTTCACCACCCAAAAAAATTCCAAAAGTAGTAAATTGTGCTACAATTAAGGAAACTGAGAAACTAAAAGAAACAATGGTGGGGGTCCAAGTCAAATAGGCGGGTCTCCACCAATATCCACCTAGATCACCCATGATGCATACTAAGAGACACACCTAGAAGACGAGGACTTCAAGGAGGTGTGTTAGTAGCTATAAGGCCAAATTCATGTATAAGAAGGTGATAACATGGCTAAATATTATCTTCAGAATGGGTTACTCTATAAGATAGATAATCTATGTGTCCTTAAACATGAAATATTGTAGCTTATTAAAGAAGATCGCACCTCCAATGTTGTAGTAAATTTTTGTATTGGGAAGACAATTGCTAACTTACAAAGGTATGTCAAGCAACCTATAACACAAGAAGATATAATACAATATATTAGAGGATGCATACTTTTTTTACAAGTAAGCCAAGTAATAGGAAATAATTTCTATACCATTCCTTAGCAATAGCGACTAGGCCTTGGAAAACATTTCTATGGATTTTCTAGATGGTTACCAACAACACAGAAGGGACATGACAATTTATTTATGGTAGTTGACAGGGCAAACAAAATGTGCATTTTGATGCCTTGTAAAAATTCCATCAAAGGACAAGAAGAAAGCAAACATGCTTTTCTCAAACTATGCCAAAATGTTGTTGGATTAAAGATATAATTTCCGTAACCATGTATAAACTATGGAATTATCTGTAGTGAGCCCTGCTTTGTTATTTGGTATTGAAATATATTGAACTCTGATGTATACCTTTAGTGTAATGGTCTGTTTATATTATTGAAATGAATTGTTGCGGGATAATGTTCTCTTTTGAGTTATGGAATGATGGATCTGATTATGGCCTTTTAAAATTTTTTGTATATTACACGTTGTTGGTTCTTCAGTATTCATTACTGCAGATGTATTTATTTTTCTTGCACAATAGTTTCTAAAGATTTATTTCATTGATGTATAATTATTTATGCAATGAACCTTCTGCATGATAAGTTGACCTTGGAAACTATTTCTTGATCCCTACTATTTTAATTGTATCGACACACCTAAGGTGAGACGTTTCACCCTCGCAAAGGAATGAAAGGGTCAGTGTTTCACTAGACTATAATAGATATCCTTTGTTGGAAACCAGTGATGGAATCTTGGATCCAAAAATGTTCAATTTTGTGTCAAAAAATAGTTCTATTGTCGATACCTCAAGTATTTTAAAGGGATCTAGATCACGGTGCCAAGGATTCTTAGAGGATACCTTTAGGATTAGTGATATGAGAATATTGACTCATTTATTTTACAACAGGCTCAATTATGACAAAAGAATTTGGAGTGGGTCAAGGAGGAGATTTTATATGGAAAACTAGCTTGTGATCAGTAAAAAATATTTTGGTGCAAGTTTCCTGAAGAGCTTCATAACTAGTTGCATCAATTGCAGGTAAAAGTGGGATTTGGAAACTATCTTAGACTTCATCGAACTTGGACTACTACTGATCTAGCTGAGTTGCATAGGTTGGAACCTTGTTTGATCAGGGCTATTGAATTCTAGGCACAAGAAACTCTAGAAAGTTATATCATTGAATATGTTGTGTAATATCACCAATCTTTTTCCAAAGCCGAAGCAATGTTCAAGTACAAGTTGCAGGGAAGACTATTGAAAGGAATCCCTCCGTGGATTAAAATTATGATGGTAGAAGAAAACCTTCTTCCCTTTCAAGAAAATAATATGACAACTTAAAACCCTAAGTATTGGGGGTAGGGTTAAGGGGAGAGATGCTCCCTGGTTGTAGAAGATGAATACTTGTTGTGATTGATGTAGATGATTCATGGAGGGCTTGAGACTTAAGATCGAGTAGAAGAACAAAAATAGATTATGAGTGACAAGGACAAAAGTTACATGAAATTCAGAGATGATAGAGAGAGTTACATCGAATAGGAGAGGTGTTGAATAGTTTGAAGCTGCGGATAGAGGGACCAAGTAGTTCAGAGTTGAGGAGTTCAAAATTTGGTAGTGGAATGAATTCTAGACAAATAGTAGGTGTTGGAAGTAGTGTTGTCAGAAAGACGGAGGGAAGCAATGGATTCCACCATGAATTAGAGGGAGTGAAGACGTCTTAGGTATCAAGACCATCAGTTGAATTCTTAAACCATAACACTCCTCACGACAATGAGATGCATTTTGTGATGCACATACTATTTTATGAAGATGATGTATCTCCCGCAAGTAACAATTTATTGGTTAAAAACATAGGTAGCACCTTCCCTAACCTCTCCCTAGTACTTTATAAGAATCCTGCTTATTTTATTTCAAAGCTAGTTAAGACCTTAAAATTTCATAAAGTTTATAATGCGTATACAACTGATACTTCTAGTGGTTTTGGTGGTGGTTCCCAATTAAGTTCCTCAAGATATTTACAACTTGTTCACAAGGATTTATATTAATTTCACCTAGTGATTTTATAATGGTTGGGAATGTAGCACGTTTATTGACTCAATGTGTTGAATTCTTTGGATGAGGTAATGACAATGTTAAACAACATTGGTATATGTGTGAAGCTATATGGAGGGCTAGACATATGTTAGATGCTACTGAGCTCATTTAGTTCCAAACTACTTTAAGAGATAGGGCACTCATATGGTTTATCAAGTGGTCTACATTACACAAGAATCCAACATTAGATGAAGTTAAACAATAATTTATCCAAGAATTTAAACTCCATCAAATGAATCAACAAGGGTTATTTGAATTGTGGAATATTAAACAATGGGAGGGAGAAACTGCATGAGAATGCATGCAACGATTTAAAGATGCAATTGGTAAATTAAGTTACTTGATTGATCTCAATCACCAAAGAGACAGTTTCATTAAAGCTTTGTTGTCTTTAACTCAAATCCCCTTAATGAAATAAAAGATTGATATGTTGCAAGATTCACTTGAACAAGCTATGAAGATTGAAGCTATGGTGGGGTACCCTCATGAACACAGGGGAGGTGTCACTTCTAGTGATCCTAACATCATGGGACTATAACATCAGATTGATTATTTGACATAGTGGGTAAAGGATATGATTGATGCACAACCAATGCGACTTCAGGTTTGGTGTACTAATTGCCATGTTGAAGGTCATCACACCACAAAGTGTCAACGATTGAGGGGTCTGGGGTTGTCTACTATACCTATGGGATCAACGCCACCTCTACCTACTATTGGAGTTGCGCAGGACGCTACAAATGATCTATATCAAGTACATACTCAATTTCATGTGTTCCAACCATCAAGGTACATATGTAAATGACTATTGTGGGATTTTTCATAGTTATGTCCATCAACCTCATCTTTGTCCCATTTCGTAGAAATACTCAAATGTCGCAAAGATAATATGCTTTGTGAATTATGTGGTTCCCAAATGCATCATATAGATTAGTGAAAATATTTGGACGCTTTGGCCGATCGCCTTGATCACACTACATTTAGTGTTAATGAAGCTCCTTGAGGACAAGGAGGAGGAAATCCAAGGGAAGGAAGAAATAGAGAAAGAGGTATGGTCCATTGCTATAACTGTGATTAAGAGGGACATGTTTCCCATGATTATCCATTGTCTAGGAGTTCGTGGTGTTCCCAGCGTAGAGTAAATCCACACACAATTGAAGATTTCCTCAAATTGATCGATCGTTGGGAAGAGCATAACCGACAAAGAGGAAAAAATTTCAATGCAAAACTTTGAGGGCCTGAACCAACCTAAATTCCTAACATCAATATAATTACTAGAGGAGGGAAAAGGACTAGAGAAAACACAGAAATCTCTGAATAACTAGCCAAAAATACTTACATCACCTAAGAGGTCTTATGATCCTAATCAACAAAAAGGATGTTATTGGGATGCAACTAAATTTTTTAGAAAATTGGTTTCTTCCTATAGTCCTCTTGCAAAACGACAAGAGCAGATGTAAATCAGGAGTGCAAGATTTTCCTAGGAAACATTTAAGGCTGTTATGGAATCGTTTGAATTAGTTTTGCAGATTATGAATGATGAGCAGTTATCTAGACAATTGCACAAGAAGCTCAAGGCAATTGTTAAAGATCAGAAATTTTCAGACAGGCTGATTTCTACAAACCTTCCTAAACAACACTCAAGATGCTTCCGCAAGAATAACAAAAGAATGGGGAGATAATTTTGTGTTGATGCTCAAATTACAAGATTTTAGATTAAATATTCTGTGCTGGATCTGGGGCCTAATGTTAATATTTTACCAAGAAAGACTTGGGAGGCATTAGGAAAACCAAAGTTAGTGTTTTCCTCGATTCAATCACAAATGGGAAATCAGTATTGTATCCTTCCCATTAGACATCTTGAGGATGTTGAAGTTGATATTGCAAGGGTAAAAACATATGCATATTTCAAAGTTATAGATATCATGGGCGACAAAGATCTATATCTAGCTCTGTTAGGAATATATTAGGCATTCAAGGACTATGTTGTTTTTAAACTTAAGTGGGAGACAATGACCTTTGAAATAGATGGAGTTCAAGTTATACAACCACTAGATCCTTATCAATGTCCAAGGTTTACATAACTTGTAGATGATAGAGAAGAACCTAATCTTTTGGATCAATTATATAAGCTCACTGTGGGAAAATGAGATGACTATATAAATACTATAGCAGATGGTTCCATTAGTTGGAGAAGCATTCAAAACATAGAAGTTGATTTAGATGTTCCATTGGATGATTGGCAATAGGGAGATCATGAGTTGCATTCAAATCATTGTGTACTTGTTTGCTATGTTTGTTGGATTAGTACCAAGGTGTGTTATTTTCTAACTTTTAAGGGTATAGGCTCAATTGTTAATTTTATGAATGAAATTGATTTGAAGATTGAAGAAACACAAAATATTCCTTTAATGGATTTCCCCCCCAAGTAACACTAGCGAGATAGTGGGGAACTCATTATACTCATCTTCAAGACTAGGAGTTAGTTAAGTTTGTTTTTTTTTATGTTAGTTTGTTTCCCCAAAGAAACATTCGGTTAAAATACCTATATACAAAATATATACTAGTTGACATAAGCATATTCAGACTTGCAATGTCATGTCGACTGAAGATACTTCATGTAAATATGTGGTTGCATCAATTTATCCACACATTGGGGACACTTCCACAAGATTTCTACTTGAAGGAAGAGATGAAGAGACAAACAACTAACCCGGAGTCATTGATAGCCCAGTTATGCAGTGATTTTTATTTTTCGTATGAGGATTCCAAAATAGCATAGGCCTTAAAAGAATTAAAAAGAGTATTGTTTCCTATAGGGAAGCTTGTTAACGGATTTAGTATTCATAGGAATTTTGAATACTTGTATGAGTCTGGGTTTCATGAGGTCGTCACTTGTGGCAAAGTTAGTTAAGACTCGAATGAAGATGATTGATAAGATTTGAGACATTTGTCTTTCAAGGAGTTCGAAGCAGAGAAAAATCTAAATGATGATCCTATAAAAGATGCTTTGCATTTTAAGCCTTTGAAGTTGTGGAAAGATAATATTAGAACTAAAGAAAATCCTAAGCTATCTTCCATTGGTGATTATTGAGACGAGCAAGCTATAAAAGAAATTTTTGATCTATTAAAAGAATATGAAGATTTGTTTCCAACATCAATCTCAAAGATTAAGGGAATCAAAGGAGATCCGAGAAAAATGAATATTATTTTAAAGCCTAGTGCAAGACCAGTTAAACATCGGCCTTATTGATTTAATTCATGGGTTAAAGAAAAATTAAAGAAAGAAATTGACAAGATATTAGTTGCTGGTCTCATATTCCCAATTCATGAAGTAGAATGGATTGGCCCTATTAAAAAGGATTCAGATGATATCAGAGTTTTTGCAGATTACAAAAGCCTTAATAATGCTTGTATCCATGATCTGTTTCCTATCCCTTAGGTGACGAGGTAATATAGAATGTTGCATGCAATGAAGTTTATTCCTTCCTCGATGGCTCTTTTGGGTACCATTAGGTTTGCATTGCAGAAGAAGAGAAAAGGAAGACTAATTTTACAACTAAATGGGGTTCTTATGCTTACCACTTCATGCCATTTGGTCTAAAAAATTCTTTAGTTATATTCTCTAGAATTGTTATTGCTACTTTTAGACATTATATTCATAAATTCCTAGAAGTATATAAAAATGTATGATTGGACAGTATGCAACCTCTTGAAGAAGCATTCTAGTTTATTACAGGTGATGTTTGATTAGTGTCGACAATTGTAGATCTCATTAAATTTGAAGAAATGCATTTGTGTTGTTCCCTTTGGTACTCAGGTTGGACATATTGTTTTTAAAGATGGTGTTTCCGTTGATGATGTCAAAGTGTTGATAATTCTAAATACATGTTATTATCATCATTTTATCACAACTATGGTTTGATTATTGCATCATTGAAGAAATTCTTGAAGAAAGTAGAGTGTTTTATATGGACTAATGAATGTGGCACTGCATTTAACACACTGAAAGAGAAAATTGCGAGTGCTCCAATTATGGTTTATCCAGATTGGAACAAGGAATTTCATGTTCATATAGACACATCTAGTATCACCTTGGGTGCTATCTAATTAACATAACTATGAGAATGTAATTTAGATCATCCCGTTTACTTTGCTAGTAGGAAGCTCTCCACTACTGAGAAGAATTACATGATCACAAAACAAGAAGCCCTTGTCATAGTGTATTCTCTCTAGAGATTCAGGCATTATATTTTAGGAGGTCTTTTTAAATTTTTTACTGACGACTCTACTCTAAAGTACTTGGTTAATAAACATATTTTAGAAGGAAGAATACGTCAATGGATTTTTTTATTTTTGGAATTTTCATTTAAAGTTATTGTCAAACCAGGTCGATCTAATGTGGGCCCAGATCACCTTTCTAATCTAGAATATGGTGAAGCAGTAAGATTAGTGGATGACTAATTTCTTGCTACAGACTTGTTTTGGATTGAAGTAATACCAAACTATTTGGAAGGTAAAGAATTATTTCTATCTACTGGAAAATGCCCCTTAGTTATACAAAAACTCAGAAGAAGCATATGGTGGTACGTGTCGCGGATTATCAACTTATTGCAGGTTAGTTGTACAAAATGGGGATGATCACTTTTTGCACAGATGTGTTTTGGATCACGAAAAGAAAGTGTTTTGTGGGAATGCCACTTTAGGATTAAGGGAGGGCATGTTGGAGGAAAAACAATTGCAAGAAAAGTGTTGCAAGTAAGACTTTGGTGGCCTACTCTGTTTAGAGATGTAAAAGAATATGCCAAGAAATGTGATGTTTTCCTATGAGTTGAGTGACCATTGCATCATGATGAACTCCCACTTCATCATGTTCGGTATTTAAAAGTCTTTGAAAAGTTGGTTAATGATTTTGTGGGGCCCATCAACCCTCCTGCATGACACTCTCATGCCTGATACATTATTACCGCAACTGAATACTTAACACATTAGGATGAAGCAACCCTTGTCAAAAATTGTACTACCGACACTACTGCAAGATTTATATTCAAAAATATCATCACTAGATTTTTTTTTCCAAGGAGCCTTACCAGTGATGAAGGGTCACACTTCATTAATGAAGTGATTGCTACACTACTACGAAACTTTATGCTCCAACATTGCAAAATTTGCCCATATCATCTGCAAGAAAATGGAACGGTTGAAGCTTTTAACAAAATTTTGGAAAAGGGGCTTACTAAGGGTTATTATGTGAACAAATCTGATTGCGATGAGTGAGTTCCAACTACTCTATGGGATTACCATACCACTATGAAATGATTGCATAAATACACACCATTCCATCTTGTTTATGGACGAGAAGTTGTAGTACCAACTGAGTTTATTGTTTTGAATATTTCTATCGCTCAACCTACCAAAATGTCTCATGATGAATCTATTGGAGAATGGTTGTAGGAATTGTGGGAGATAGACAAGGAGTGTCTCTTAACATATTTCCATTAAACTATTGAGAAAGAACGACAAAAGGCTTGACATGATAGACATATAAAGAAAAATTCCTTCTCTATCAGAGACTAGGTATTACTCTATGAAAAAAATATTTGAAGCATCTTGGTAAGTTACAAATGTATTGGTTGGGTTCCTCCTTTATTGCAAAGATAAGAGATTCTAGAGCGATAAAGCTTCCTCATATTGATGGAGTTCTTTTTCAGGGTTGGTGGTAGGTCTCTATACTACTAGTGTAAGCCCTTATTGTTATTAGTACAACCCCCTTATTATATTGTTGTGCCCATGTAGTCCCCATATTGTTATTGTTGTACCCATAGAAGCCCACTATTGTTATTATTGTTCCCTTACATTATTATTGTTATGTCGGCTTTGATTTATTATGACCCCTTATACTCCTATACATAGAAAGGAGGTCTTGTCATTTGTATCATCCAAGAATTTTCATTTGTGTAATGTAAATGAGGTTTCCCCCTTGAAGAGGCTTACTTCTAAGGGGTTAATCTATCTTTTCTATCTTTTTGTGAGCTGGTTTCATAACATTTGGTATTAGAGCTTTGGATTTTAAGGTTTCATTCCTCCAAACAGGGCATTGTGGAATTTTCGCTATAGTTGTTTTTCTATGACGTTTTAGAAGCTAAAAGGCAAACTCATTTGAGAAAAAATCGTGTTGAACCTCGTGTCCGAATTTCAGATCTTGTATTACTATATTTTAGGATATATGATTTGCGGAAGTTAGGGTTTTTTGCAAACTCCCGAATTACATTTTAAATAGGTGACCTTGGGAAAATTTTCATAACTTTCTCTCTGAGCATCAGATTGAAATTCCGTAAGAAGTTAAATAAAGAGGACGGACTGTAGTTTTCTATGTATATTGTTCAGATCTGAAGGTCAAAAAAATGACACGTGGAACTTCATACAAGTTCGCTCTTTTGAAAAGGTATATAATCAGGTCATCTTGGGAGATTGTGCATAAGTCTTCCTTGGAGAATCTGATTTCGATCATACTGGTGGCATTGGAAAGAAGACATAGAGGGCTACTATAGGTCGCAATTTCAAAACTTAAAGATCCAAAAGTACAGATTTACAGTCGTTTCAAGATCGAGCTCCTAAAATCAAGAAAAAGCGAGATGAGGAAATTTGATGGCAAGGATCCGGTAAATTGGATACTACATATGGATAAATATTTTGATCCACATGGTGTACCACTGTTACAAAAGTTATGTATTGCATCTTCATATTTAGAACCAGATCAATTTTTATTGTATAAAGGGTTTTGTTCGCATAAATCACTTGTTACGTGGTCAATTTTCATAGAGGAAATGATAGCACATCATGATGATACACAAAGCAACACCTTTTTCAGCTAATCGATAAATGTCAAACAAAAGGGTTCAATGGTAGAACACATTGAGGACTTTCAAAAATTTAATATAAGAGTAAATGATATTCTAGAAAAGCAAAAGAGAAATAGTTGTATCTATGCCATGAAAGCTAATATCGATGGTATGAAAGCATATTGGAAGAAAGGCATGGAATATTTGAAGAAATACATGGAAGGTTTGAAGGAAGGCGGGACAAAGATGGTACAAGAAAGGCCTCCTAACGAAAAAAAGGATCAAGAAACATCAAAAGAAGAGGATATACATCAGGAACCAACCCTAGAGAAAGAACAAATGAATCTGACCATATCTTGTACTGAAATGGCAGGAATTACCACTTCTCAAACTCTCAAGATAGAAGGACATATCAAGAAGAAAAAGGTTCAAGAAGTGAAATATCACATCGAGAAAGAAGAAATGAATCCTACCATATCTTGTAATTCATTGGCCAAAATTACCACTCCTCAAACTATCAGGATAGAAGAACATATCAAGAAGAAAAGTGTTCAAGAAGTGAAAGATTACATCGAGCATCAAGAAATGAATCCGACCATATCTTGTAACGCATTGGAAGAAATTACCACTCCTCAAACTCTCAAGATAGAAGGAAATATCAAGAAGAAAAATATTCAAGCAGTGAAAGATCACATCGAGCATCAACAACAAGTTTTCCAACTTTTAAAGGATAACGCCACTTTGGTGCAGAATCGAATGAAACAACAGGCAGATCAATATTGCAGTGAAAGAAGTTTTGATGTAGGTGATTGGGTATTTTTACAGCTACATCTCAAGCAAGCTATTTATGAGAAGGAAATGTATGAAATACTACATGCACTTAAGAAATGGCGACCTTACCTAATGGTAAGACACTTCAAGGTAAAAATGGATCATGATAGTCTTAAATACTTTTTAGAACAAAGATTATCTTTAGAAGAACAGAAAAATGGGTCACAAATATGTTGGGTTATGAATTTGAAATCATCTACAAAAAAAGGGAAGAAAAATGTTTTTGCAGATGCACTCTCAATAAAGGATGAGGATGTGGAACCATTGTTTTGTGCTATTTCTATTATCCAACCAGATTGGATAAATGAAGGAAGGGATGAATGGAAGAAGGAAGAAGAAGTGTGGCCACTCATTCAAAATTTGCAGAAGATCCCAGTCCAACAATATTTCCAGAACTTGACAAGGAAGGAAAAATCATATGGGAACCTAAATAATTCACAGAACCGAGATGTCAACAACTATGAAATCGATCAATTTCAAAGTATCTCATCAAGTGGAAGAATTTACCCGTTGAACATTCTACATGGAAGGATGTGAATTTTATACAGAAGCATCAAGAGCTACTCAACTATTGAGGACAACACTTTTTGAAGGAGAGGGGCATGTTAGGTCCCCATACTACTAGTGTAACCCCTCATTGCTATTAGTACAACCCCCTTATTCTATTGCCATGCCCATGTATTCCCTATATTGTTATTATTGTGCCCCATAGAAGCCCACTATTGTAATTATGGTGCCCTTACATTATTATTGTTATCATGGATTTGAGACTTCTGCGATTTGCATTCTGTGTGGTTGTATTAGTGCATCGACGTTTCGAACCAGCCTCTGTGGTTCATCATCAGGATGAGAATTATCGAAGAAGTCAGAAATGGGTGAAGGTGAATAAATAGGTGAAGATAAGGGAGAGTGAGGGTTTTAAATTAAATGGATAAGGAGAAGGGTTTATTGTAAAGGAGATGGATGTTAACCATACAAAGGGAAGCAAGGGAAAAAAGGAAGAACGGAGGACTAGGAAGTGGCAGGGGTGGTGGAGTCTTTAATAATTGCGGGAATCCAGTTATCGCTTATCTTCCAACCGTCATCACGATTTAGGTTATGTCGGCTCTGGTTTATTATGACCCCTTAGACTCCTATATATAGAAAGGATGTCTTGTCATTTGTATCATCCAAGAATTGTCATTTGTGTAATGTTCATCTATCTTTTCTATCTTTTTGTGAGATGGTTTCATAATAGTTGGGTGAATGGTGCACGCTTGAAGCCCTACTATGGTTGATAAAGTTTTATGGTGATTCTCGCTCTCTAAAAGGGGGCATCAGTTAGGCTTAGGATTGATTCAATTATGTTAGTCAATTAGCAATTCAATCGGTTGTGATAACAAGTTTATTAGTATAGTTGTGTCATTCCTGTTAGTATGTTATAGTTGCGACCCACCGCAACTCACTATGGTAGGGGAAATACATGTCATGTGTCATTTCTGTCAGTCTTGTAATCATTGATAAAGGTATTTTTAGTTATTATGCTAAAATTCCTATAATAATCATTTTTCTGATTTGATTTTCTCCTTTATGACTTTCAAATCATTTCCTGTTACCCCATCATTATGATATTTCCGTTTTCAAGTATTTTATGTCATGTGAATTTACATCCTAGCCATAATTATTATCCAAATTTAACTTGATTTGGAAATTTATCATGTTTAATGACTAACGATATAATCACTCCATGTCTTATTGAGTCTTTTCTATATATGTTGAGTGTTGTCACCTTATTTCCTCATTGTGTCTACAAGTTTTCAGGATTTCTTACCCTCGCTCCCACATCTAGTTCTTTTCTGACCCAATTCCCTATCATCTATCTATACAATTTCTCTATAGTCATAGGTCCTCAACCATGACTCGCAACACTAAGCTTGTATTCTTTGCTGGATATTTAAACCATCGTATTGTTCCTACATAAAACACCTTGGGAAAATATGAAAAGGATACACTAGTTGACAATGATTTGTCTAATTTTGATGTGTTCCTAGCTTTAAAATTTGAAGTTTATATGAATTTCGATGTTGTACCATCTCATGGAATTATTCCTAGGGTCAAGGTTGAGTTTTGTCCCCTGTAGAGGTCATTTTTTTTAAATTACAGGATTTGTCTATGTCTAATACCACAGGTGAAGTCTTACAGTGCACAAATTTATCATCAATCGCTTGCATGGTGGTTCATTGTGGCTCGATAAGGACTATCCTCTGCATGTATAATAAATTCACTAGCCTACAAGTTTGTCGAGGTACGGTCTAGATGTTTTGACTGTCTTTCAGAGTGTTTCAAAATGTATTAAGAAGAAGGGGGATGAAAATTTGTACCAGAAGTATGGCACTGAAGGAAGGGTTGTGGGGCAATCATTAATAAAATTAATGATGGAAGAATTCTTTTTTCCTGCTATATTATCAATGGAAAACTTGTGCAGCACTATAAGAAGGGAGAATGTAACTTGGATACCATCTCTGTGGCCAAAGCTTATGTTCAAGGTGAGTTCTTGAATTGCTGCAACTATTTGTTGCATGAATTGTTCGAAGCTTTTGAAGATGTTTATAAGTGAGCCACATATTTCATTTATGGGTACTTGGTTATTGACATTGTAATGATGAAGTGGTTTTCACCTAAAGGTAGAGAGGTGGTTGAAATTCCAGATGGAGGACCTATTGATCTTGCTTATTCTCTATGGAGGACTCAAACTGATCACGCTAATTGAGAATTCAATGAAAAGACATTTGAGAATTGGCATACCAAAATTTTGCATGTCACTCAAACATTTCCTCATGTTTCGAATTTGATTTTGGAGAAATATGAAAATCAAATATGGTTTTGGATGAGTCAGGGTCACACTTACCTTTGGATTGGAACTATCGACCCTGACACATTCAAAATGAGGCAGCTTCCTTATTATGTTTATGAGAAATATTTTCACAAGGAGGTGTTATCCTGGCTCGAAGTGAAATGCATACAAAAGGAGGATGAGATTATTTATAATTTGGATTGCAAGCAATGTTGTGATTCCTTTGCAGATGTTGCGTCATCTTCTAAGAAGCGAACAACTAATGTGAAACAAGATCTTCAACCAGTATTGAAGAAATTCCAAGAATGTTTGTTTTCTTCTTGCCACAGTGTATCTAAGGTTAGTTTCGTAGTAATTTCCAATGGTTCTATTTTAGGTATTCCTAGTGATTCTTTGCTTGTTACCGATTAATTTAAGCCACCAATAGTACCTTTTGTTTCCCTGAGTCCTATTGAGTCACTTCACCTACGACTTCTATTACTACCCCTTCCATCTCTAATGTTTTTGGTTTCATTCAAACCCTTCCCCAAACCAACACCAGTGTTCAATTTTCTAATGTTGTAGATCTCAATAACGATGAGCTCAAATACCTTGGAGAGGGAACCAGAATAGTGGAGTAACACCATAATTTTTCGCCTATCCATTCCAAAAATTCCCTAGGTTTGTCTCCCCATAAAACACCACAATATCATACTATTTCTGATATCCGTGAAAATGACAACATCGGTGGAGACATTACTGAGATGGATATTGAGTCAGCATTTAAGGATACTATAACACAACCCATTGTTGAATTTGAGTCACCTGAAGAAGTAGTTCAACCACCACCTGTGTAGTCTTCATCCGAGGTACAACAAAACCTTACTATAGTTCTTTTAACAACTTAGGTTGTTGTGTTTAGTTAGGACCCAACTTAGTGCTGATAAATCTTGCATTTGGTTTCACAATCTTAGGATATCATTCCTCTTTTTCCTTCAAGCATTATTTTTAGGATACAAGATGAATTAAAAAAGGAACATAGTCAAGAGTGGGAAACTTCACCCTAGGGACACTCTAAAAATTCTATCGCTAGTGGTCAGTGCTTAAAGGCTTGGTTCCCTTCGCCTAATTCTTTATCTACGGATGATCTTCAAAGCTGATCTTCAACCCAACCATTTCAACTTATTCAAACCTTTGCAGTGTAATTGGAAGCCCGCCGTAATGAGTTCGTCTCTCTTCATGAACAACAGAAGCAAGAACTCATGGTTGTAATTAAGGAGTGAGATCATTTATGAGATGAAATTGCACAAATTCAGAAACACATTAAAGATATTAGTGCTAAATTCCAGTAGATGTGTCTGACCATTTCCGAATTTGTGCCTAACACTCTAGAAGATTTATCTCTTTGTTAGCTAGCTAAATATTATGGTTTTGTTGAAATTGCTTGTAAAGACCTAGTCGCCAATGAGAGAAACTTATGAAATAATGTTGCTGAGTTGCACAATGCACCTCCTGATCATGTTGATCATTTCACTCAGTAGATTATCTTGCACAACTCACGAATGATTTTCATGAAATATTTCAACAAGTTCAATATTTTCTTGGAGTTATTGTAAAGAAGAACCAACCTTTGTACTGGTTGCGATAACAAACTCAACAAGCACTCGCTACTGTTGATCTCCAACAACAACAAGATCTTCTTAGTCAGATTAAAGGTCTTGAAACCAAAATTCACCATCTGGAAGAAGAGTCACATACTTCCAAAGTTGTACTGCATGATCTTCAGCTTCCAACACAAAAACATTTGTTCCATCTAAAGAAACTACACTCTGAATCTGATACACAATGGAAGTTAATCCTTATTGCGCATCCTCAAAATTCTACAACTGCAGGTACTGTCGAATTTTATACCCTGATCACTACATGGAAATCCACTGCTACAAAATATGTTGATTTTAAAGCTCAAGCCTTACAAAAGGTGCCATAGTTAGATCCTTCCTGTGAAGGTAGCATAGCAATGCAAAAAGCAGATGAGATAACAAAACAGGTAGAAGAAGTGCTTGCAGAGGTAGCACAACTACAAGTGGAGCCAAACATATGGTTAGAAGATTGACTCGAGGACGAGTCGATGGATAGTGGTCAGGGGTTGTTGGGTCCTTTGTTTTTGAACAAATTTTGATAAAAAAAGGTTGCAAAAATGGCCAACACAAGTGGAAAAACCTGTGAGACACAGAGACCAAAAAAATGGATGCAATAGGAAGAAAATAGAAACAATTATTTTGGAATCCATGGAAGCCAGAGAATAAGGATTCACGTGTTGGATTTTGAAGAAACCGAGAAGATAAGGACCACAAACCTATATTTTTTCAAAGTGGACTAGATCAAATGGACGAGATGAAAATGGTAGAAGCAAACTAGATCAAGTGAGAATGATAAAGGGGAAAATTCTATAAAAGGTTTAGAGAGGATAAGTCACACAAAGAATTATTCTTAGACTATGTTGAAATGTTGTTGGATTAAATATATAATGTGTGTAGCCATGTATAAACTGTGGAATTATCTACAATGATCCTTGCTCTGTTATTTGGTCTCGAAATATCTTGTGCTCTAATGTATCCCTTTAGTGTAATGGCTTGGTAATATTAATGGAATGAAGTGTTGCATGATAATGTTCTCTTTTGAGTTATGGAATGATGGATTTGATTATAGCCTTTTAATTTTTTTATGTATATTGCATGTTGTTGGTTCTTCAATATTCATTACTGTAGATGTATTTCGTTTGCCTACGTAATAGTTTCTAAATATTTCTATCATTGATGTATAATTATTTATGCAATGAACCTTTTGCGTGATAAGTTGATCCTAGATACTATTTCTTGATCCCTACTATTTTAATTGTCTTGGCACACCTCAGGTGAGATGTTTCTCCCTTGTGGAGGAATGAAAGGGTCGATGTTGTGCTAGACTATAGTGGAGCTCCTTTTTTGGCAATCAAGATTGAAACCTGGGTCCAACACATTCAATTTTGTGCTAACATGCCACCTTCAAATTTGGATGTTGTATATGAACAACAATGAGGAGTGATGGGAGACATCATAAGAGAAGCATTAAAAGTAAATAAGTTTGTTGAAAAGATTAGGTAGATCCATTAGCATGTATATGAGATGCTAAAGAAAGGTACAAGGCTCAACATGGCTAGCACATAACAAAGAAGTCATTCAAAATTAGAGATGTGTTTGGTTAAAATCAAATAAGGAAGACTGAGAAGGAGGCTCTATAGTTTGTTCATTTTGAAGTATTGGAAAATATGGGAGATAGTGCCTACAAGCTTAATCTAACTGCTATACAATGACATTTATTCAATGACGAATGTTGAAAATTTGAAACTCTATGAGTCTTCCATGTTTGATCAAGAGGAGGAATAGGTTCTACCTATAATAGAAGACTTAGCCCCAGATACTCAACTAGAGTTGGTAGAAGATATTTTGACAAACTAAGCCCATAACAATAATATAGGTATAGTATGACCTTTTGGAGATTGAATTGAAAGGATGACCTCTCGACAAAGCAAAATTCTACTCCAAGGAGAAAGTAGAGGTAAATTTTATTTTCCTTATTTAACAATTTTTTTGGCAATCAAAATGCTCTCCAAATGGGGATGTATGATATTAATTTGATCATCATATAATTTGATATATATCTCAGTACTTTTTTGGTAGAAAAGTTGGCTTGTAGGGCCCATTTTAGTGGCAGGTCCTAGTGTGAAAATTTTGGTACGGAACCGTCCAAAGCCATTTTGAGTCACCAAATGATGTTTTTCATGGTAGCATGGTATAGAACTTATGTATACACCCTTTAAATTGATCTACAATCTGATACCTTTTGAACATTCCAAATATCACTTTAGTCAAAGCTTGTTTATGTAAAATATGTCTCTTGCAAGTTGACCTACCTAATTAACCAACATGGTATAAGTGGATGGCATATTCTCCCCTGCTACTCAAACATATGGGACTAATAACATGAGGATTTCAAGTAGTTTCTAGAAGGACCAAAACCTTATCACATTGAGGGTTGAGGAAATCAAACCCATAACCCTATATGGCTCTGAAACTATGTTAAATATCAAGCCGCTAGGAGGAGAAGAGTTTCCACTTTTTACATTCTACTTGTTTCATAGCTAAGAAAAACATTTTGGACTAGTATTTTCATAGCATAATAGAGGAGGAAGAGGATTGTGTAACAATTTTTCAAGTCACATTGTTAAAAGGTAACTCCATAGGAGCTCGTGTTCCTTTCTATATGCAGTTTTATAACTAAAGAAAAGATAGAAGATGACATGCCTTATCTTCTATTTGTTGGAAGTAATTCTTCCATATAATGTGTATTTGTCATTGTGAGTCCCTAGATGTCATTCCAGAAGCTGTTGATTCTTATGTAATGAGTTAGAGTGAGGTGTCGAAGTCAGTGTGTAATTTCCTATATATGTAATTGTTGAGATGAATAATATACAGTGTGAGATTTGTGTTGTGAAAAATCACTCTCTACTCTCTCTTATATTTTTCTAATATGGTATCAGAGGTAGAATTGGCTTGATTCGCTTACGGGAAGGCCAGGAAGATGTGAGAGATTCTTGAGTGTTATTGTTTTGTACATACATAGATTAATATAAGTGTGTGATAGTTGATTTCTGTTGCGATATTTATTTCTCCCTATTTAGATCTGTGTGAGTGTGGTTTTGTAGATATATATCCAATAAAAATCCAGCATTTCTCTCTCTACCTGCAAGCCTTGAATCAAATCCTAAGACATTGTGCAAATTCTATTGATTAGAGGTGGAGACGAAGGTCAATTTCGTGGAGCTTGCATACAATTGCAAGTACACATATGTTTCCAGAACCAAGATCAACAATGATATAGTTGTTGCTTACGAAGGAGTAAAGGGTTGTTTATGCACACCATCCAATAATTTGAGGCTTAAAGTTTATGAGATAAGCCAATGAGCCAATGAGAAAACATTGGCAACGGTCTGTGTCCTAGCAAGCATGGCTATTGTCGATCTCTACAACAACGCAATTTCACCAAGCATGGGAGTGGTATTTTTACTTGTATTTTTTTTTTTAATATGGTATGGACGAGATCTATATGAGAATTTGGGATGAGGAGATGTGGCGACAAAAGAAAATAATTCAAAGCGTTGACCTAGTGTTGATCTGCAGTTGGAGGGGATCAATGTCCATTACGTGCCTCGTGCTACTATAAAGAGAAGGATTGTGGATCAATGTTGGATCTGGCATTCATGTTCAACAAAAATCAGAAATGTGCCCTGATGCTCTCACTCAGGTCATGCACATCCAAGCTTAATATAGTAAGTGGCTGACAGGACAACGTGTTCTTCATGTAACAAATTTTTTTGGCGTTGCGATCTGTGTCATTTAATTGGGAAACAATGTTGGGACTCAACGTTTAGCTATTATGGTGTATGTCGTGAGCAAAGAAAAGGAACAAAAGGGAAACATTGAACAAACTCCTTTAATTAACTTGCTGATGGATTTTATTTTCCTGTCGGGTTGTGTCAATGTTGGGAACCAAGCTGGCATTAAAATCTTTGTTGGCTACAATGGTTTGAAACTATTTCTCTCAACACTAAGCCTCAAAGTACATCTACATCAATTGTGTTCCAATGCCTTGGGCTAGTAAGCCAAAAATTCAATTTTTTTTGAGTTGATAGAAACAAGGTCAATGTTCAGCGTTATGCAGGCCGATTGAACTAAAATGTCTATTGTGGCAATGATTGTTTTTGTGGGTCACTTTTTTAGCGTTTGTTTGTGTGTCGAAACGTGTCTTTTATTCCATGGTGTGGGTTTAATATATAGTTGTATGCAAATTCAGGATTGGTGTTTCTTAAACTGGAAGCCCCGTGTCTGAAACATCAATTCTTCTGTGTTAGTAATTTTGGTTATAAAAAGGGTTGGTGGTTCTTAAACTAGAAGCCCAGGTGTCCGAAACATCAACTCTTGTGTAAGGTCAAGTTTTTAGATCAACGTTTGAGCACATTCAGTATCCAAACCTCCATCCTATCAACTGAAAGATAGCCGAAAGTGGAATATCCAACAGATGGTGGTTGGTCCATAGGATGGTTCATTACTTGACAGATCTTATCGCGGAAGCATCGACGAGTTGATTTGTCAATATTTTTTACCCTGCAAAGTTCATCAATGATGGTCAGAGGTGATTACATGTTAAATGGAGTTCAAGTAACAACTCGAAGATGTGGTGGTGCAAGAGTGGAGTTTGCAAGATTCGAGAGTGGATGTGGGTGTTTATGAAGACCAGTTAGACAAAGATTTATTTGTTGTAATATGTTTTCCATGTAAGCATTAAGGGAGGGTGTTGGAAGTAATGCTTCCATGTAATGTGTAGTTGTCATTGTGAGCCCCTAGGCATCATTCTAGAAGTTGTTGATTCTTATGTAATGAGTTGGAGTGAGGTGTCGAAGTCAGTGTATAATTTCCTATATATGTAATTGTTGAAATGAATAATATACAATGTGAGATTTGTGTTGTGAAAAATCACTCTTTGCTCTCTCTCTTATTTTTCTAATACTATTTGAGTTTTCTCCCATATTGGGTTTCTTAGGATAAATCGTGTTTTCATTTATGTGGGTGGTGTGTATTTTGTGCCTATTGTTTTAGTGCTTTCATAAAAATTCAAGCAAAAGTAATAAAAAAATGATATGGAATCTAAAGAAATAACTTGCATAGATATAAGATTTTAGAATATTTTTTTTTTGTGCTAAGCAAGAGTAGGACCTTCTATTTCATTCATAATATACATAAATTACAACAATCCATCCGTAGTTGTGGATCAAGGGAGGGACCTGAAAACCCAATCGAAAATGGGCAAAACACCCAACTTCTAAATTCAAAAAAGCTATACAAGACTGAACAAAAAGGAAACCGAAAGCGGAACCCATACTAAGAACTAAACTGAAATCGAACGTGAGAGTCCCAACAAATTGCGGGAAAATAAAGCTGGCTTTGACTTTTCCCACCCACCGAGCAACCTGATCCTTAGATCTTCACCGTTGATCCAACATACCCAATCCAACGGTAGAGGATTATTTCACAATGGTGACAAGCGCGACCCTTACCCAACCCGACCACCAACAAGCACGATCATTCCCAGCTGTCGATCCGCTGCAGATGATCTAACGGCTGACGATCATATCGCACTGACCAAAGTAACCGAACAATAGCGTGCGATAGGGGCGGTATTCAAACCGACCCCCCCACCACGTGTTGCACTCTGAATGTTTTCACTTCAAAATAGGAAAAACCGTTTTCTGCCCGTGAGGCCCGCAAATGCCAGAAAACTGTCCCCCACCCGGTATTCCGAACCTGGATGGAAAGCGCATGGTATTTCAGCCGCCGAGATTGTCTTTTGATGTGTTTTTTCTTCCGAAACTGAGGGAAGAAGAGACTCCCCCCAAACTACTCAACCTCTCAGAATCAGAGCTAGCTGATTAGCTGCAAAACGGATTGTCTAAATCACCCGGGATCCGTATCCTGGGCTCTCCTTCGAAACATGACTCTATCTTCTTCTGCCTGCTCATGACAAATCATTTTTATCGTATTCGGAGGCTGCTCTTACCAGTTCAGTATAATCCTGTTCTGTGTACTAATAACCCCTTGATTGGATAGAAGATCGTGACAGTTCACATATAAAAAAAAATCCCAAAATATAATTCATTTTAGGAAAATAAGACAAAAAATTCTTAAATAAATATAAATTTTTAAACACTACTCATATAACTTATGTAACACAATTATAATAATAACAAGCCTAGATACATCTTAATTTTGAAGTTAAATGGATATGATTTAATTGATAATTATAATTATTAAATTCATTTTATTTCTTTTTTTAATTTTATGTAATTTGAATGAGTTATTATTTATTTTATTTTGACTGAGTCAAAATGTTAGACATTACAACATTTGTACCATATTGGTTGGAGATTCAATAATTGTGCCCACTCTCCAGTTCAATATTATAGAGATGTTGTAATGTAATGTTTAACCTTTTGACTAAATCAAATTAAATAAACAATCTCTGAAATTTCTAAAGCTCACTGAAAAATCCTCGGATCAGAGAAGTTGTTCCGTTTCTTCCAATAGCATAACAACCAAATCTCCTCTCTGCGCTTATGGATTAACTAATTGGCTTCTCCAAAATTTAGAAGTGGGTCTCCAGCGAGTGAGAATGATGTTTCAGGGTTTCACTGTCAATCAATTTAGCAAGATCGTTTAGAGGTTGACTCCATTGAGGATTCCAGAATCTCAACGAATTCTGAGGTGTTGTTGCATGTTCTTCCTATCGTCTCAGTCCTTCCGGAGCATCTGAATTTACCCAGCGTTGATATTGATTCTTCTCGCCCGAGATTTTTTCAGAATTTGGTTCACAATGAAGAGCATGCCTATGCCTATCCCTGTAATTCTTGCTCGCCTTCTATGACCATTCCTTATTCGCTCTTCCTGCTTCTCCCCAACGTGGCCTCCTGTTTGGATAGTCAACCTCCCCGTCAGCGAACCGTTCTGGTAGTTAATGCTCCTCATTATTGCATGATTCACCACAAACCTTTATTCAGCCTCCATCCTCCTTTAAACTTTTCCATCCCCATTCTCCATTGACCAGACCCCTCTTTCCTCATCATTACCTTCATCATTAGATGACGACAACCTTTAGGTGGAGAAATATGGAGTATGTACCTCACGAACCGCCGCTAATTTGAACCTTGCCATCAGGCCTGGAATTTCAAATTCCCTCAGCATGTCAAATGAAAATTTGACGAGGTTTTTGAATTTTTCATGCTTTTTATTACATGTTTTACCCAAATTTATAAGTGTCAATCTTCTCTAACTTTTTTTAATGTATAAACTTTTTCAACTACTCTTATCTCAATTTTCATAAATCTTTTTCTCTCTTGTTTTTTCCTAACTTAACATATGTGTTTGATTGAGATCATAATGAAATTAATCACCTAGAGCTTGAAATTTCCGTAACACTAACAATAACCACCAACATATTATACTAAATAATCACCTATAAATAATATTAATGTAGCATTAAGTTAATATTAACCACTATCCTTAAAATTGGCCTAGGGCAAAGAAGGAAATGTGACACATTAAAATAAGTGACATGATAAGAACACCATTTAAAACTATGAACACATCACTCTTGTATTTGACCAAGTAAAACTAGGCTACCCACCAAATTTCACGCATGGATGGAGCTATGTACTTTGCCAAAGTAACCAAGGCTTGCACCTGTCCCCCAATGTTTTAAGATGGCTTCTATCACAGACGGGACAACTAAATAGCCCACAAGCGATGAAATATGTCCCTAAGTGATTCAAACCATGGGGAAGAGGAAAATATCACGCTAAAAACCTACTGCAGAAATCTTGAATTTCCTTTCACCATCAAAACGTCCTTATAAATTCATATTATTTGTTTATATGTTAATAAATTATAATACAATAGTGTGAATGTGAAATTGGTAAATAAGTCTGAACAAAACCAAAAACACATCTGAAGAATAGTGCGACCCATATCGATGTAAAGACATCATCATCTATCAAATTAGACATTGTTTCCCCTCTTCTTTCGACAACTAAATCATGACCAGCATTGGTGACTGCTAAATAGTGAGCCCTGAATGAGGGTATCAATTCTTCTAAAGTTACCGAGGATTTATGCTTGTGTCTGCAAACTCTTAAGAGGACCCATTACCATAGTGATGCAATCTACGAGGGTAAAATATGTGTTAGGGAGATTCCATCCTTGATGGGAAAACATCACCAACCCCGCCACTTATCTTACAAATCAAACCAAAACCCATTGTTCACAACATTGAAGAAACATACTTACATTAACATTGTACTTCTAAATATACTTAACCTCTTATCATATACAACAACATACAACTTATAAAATGAATATTATTGCAAATATTTTGTTACTAAAGTGCAAGGAAGGACATCAATAAGTTTTAGGCAGGACTGCCACTAGTTTGAAAACCCAATCCTTAGTAAGACATAGGTGGGGATAAGGGGTTTAGGAAATTTTGAACTTCACTTATGCCTTGCATTTTTTAAAAGTGGAAGCAATGAAAAAAAATATAAATTTCATCCCACGAAGTAGAAACCAACCTTTATAATGGGAAACAAGAAAACCCAACATAATGAAGCCTATAGATGAAGCCAAGAGTCCCTCCTCGCAGGGCCATGTGGAAATATGCAAACATCCATCTTGTGATGACAACATAGAGAGCACTTTCAAGATCATATCACGCATATTTATAAATACACGTCAGTTACTTATTGAGGTTTCTCAGAAGCTAACTCCCAACAAACATACTTAAGACTTTCTTCTCATTCCAATCTATCAAACAACCCATGGAGATGTGTCAGTTGCCATGACATTGCAAACAGACAAAGTCTAATTGCCCCAAAACTTCTCCACTACCAGATTCATTGCCATGACAAAAATTGAAGAATAAAATGAAAATATCCAAATTGGTATATGTAGTAGGTGTTCTGTTCATCCGTACTTTCTAACTTTCTTGATCAGATAAATCAAACAAGAAATAATTAGAAATAGTTTAGAGTTATATGTTTTGAGATACCAGCGAGTGGGTACCTTTGCTCCTTCAGTCAGAATGATTTAAGATATTCAAAACGCTAGTTATAACCTTACCTTTGCCAATTGATATATTTATCATGCACTTGAATTGTATTAATACAAAAACACTATATATTTGCCATCTATATTGTTTTACAATAACTCCTAAAGAAAACTTAAAAGACATTATATCCTATAGCCTCTCATTGTTCTCACTATTATCTTACTTCCATCCGGCATTAATGCAAGCTAGTGTGCTACAATCATACTCTTGGGGAGTAAATAAATACAGTGCGTCAAAATTAAAAAACAATGCTTGCCGATGCTCTTGGGGAGTAAATAAATACAGTGTGTCAAAATTAAAAAACAATGCTTGCAGAGAGTTTACAGGACCTCACAATTACAAAACCAATGTTGGCCAGACTATATTAACTGTAGCATTTATTAACATTTATGTACTTTGTCTTCAAGAATCACAATGAATGCAACGTGGAAGGGAGGGCGTTGGAGCCTGGTAGGTAGCAGGCAATCAAAGGCTTGAACATTTAAATCAACTTAAGTTTGCACTGTGTCTACCCGTCACTAGTCCCGCCTCCCATGAAATAGAGGTATAATAGATTTTGACGGTTCTGCTTTGAAATCAAACGTTAGAATGAAGAGCTGTAGATGCAGAAGACCTGTCAAAAGTGATATGTAAAAAATTTCACTGGTAGTCGAATACGTCATGGAATGCAAAATACGTCCTGTAGGACGTCAAATTCCAGGCTTGCTTGCCATGCGCTCCCTTTTTGTATGTGATGTCACCTCTTTGGGTTTCTCTTGTCCTCTTAATCTTAATAACTTTATTAACAAGAATCACGGCAATAGCTTTGAATCTAATTATATTATTAATAATAACAAAGTTAGTAGTATTATCATAATAATAATGTTGTTAATTAATTTATAATTTTATAACTAATTAAATTATAATTTTATTTTAAATAATTATTATTATTATAAGATAAGTATATATAGATTAGAAAAATTATGGAACAAGATTCTTAAATATAGAGATGTGTCTTCACTTTACCATGAAGATTCTTAATCTGTAAATATATTTGGTTATAATGTCATATGACACTTGTTCATATGACATTTATTTAATTAATCAATTTAATTAAAAGGGAAAAAAGAGCATAATTATTTTGGAGGTAAATTTCAACTTTTGATTTGTGTATACTACTTGAAATATTCTAGAATAATTCATCCAGATTAAATCTTACCTTCTATCCACTATTAAATTAAAATTTTGGAAACCCTATTCTAAAATAGACATGGATATCTGTGTATTTAAAAAATAATCATAAAAATTAAGTAAATTATATCTTTATTATTATTTGATCTAGACTTTCGTGATCCATAATAATTCTTATTTGATTTATCCGCAAGCTTCTTCAAAAACTTTATTAGTAGTAGTACAGTAGTTATAAAAGAAATTAATATACAAGTCAACATATATACATTTTAAAAAGCATGTAAGAATATTCTTAACCATGAGTTTCATCGCCATTTAATATAGAGATTCTTGATCAATAAACATGAGTTGTCACAATACCATGACTTATAAATACCACATGACAGAAAAATGATTTCATATGCGGTTTGCTCATATGGCATTTTTTAATTAATCAATTTAATTAAAAGGGAAAAATTGGCATAACTGTTTTGAAAATAAATTCCATAATACAATTAAGAATATTCTAGAATATTTTTTTGAGGTTAAATCCTTACTATCCACTTAATAATTGTTGATAATTAAATTAAAATTATGGAAACTTTATTCCAAGGCCTGATTAAAAACTAGAATTAAAGTGAGATTAAAAAAGAAAAAGGTGCACACAAAGAAAAGAAAAAAAGAAAAGAGGAAAGAACCATTGTTATAAAAAATTAAGGTTAAAAGAAGTTCACTTAATTGTAGGAGGATAAATTTTTATCTTAGTCGACCTATTGATGTTAATCAACTAATTAATGTATATGACTAGACTAATAATAATAATATTAATAAATATATTAGTCTAAAGAGGCTAAGTTTTTGCTAGGAAAATAATGAAAAATATGGCATCATTTTGATGAAAATGGGTAGAATTTTTTGGATATCTAGGTTACAACGATCAAGAGTCAAAATTTTAAGTACCCACTTGTTCTTAATGGTGTTGAATCCATTTCTACTATAAAAAATGATTTAAACATTCTCAGGATCAAATTTCTTGAAAAAAGACCGAAGTCTAAATAAAATCACCTTAAACATTGCCCTAATAAAAATATAATAATAAACAATTTTCAATATATATGGGGGAAAAAATTAGAAGGATAATATAGGGTACAAAATTATAGAATTATTTTTTTTATTTTTTTATTTTTTAAAGAAGACTAATGTATGATCACGGCTACGAAGGTTATGCCAGATTTTCAGATCTGAAAGATCTGAAATCTACTCTTAGAATAGAAGAACAGCTCAAACTGCCCCAGGTAAGAAGCAAGATTGAAGATTTGAAGAAACAGATAGAAGATGAATGCTGCTCTGAAGAACCTAATGCTTTTTGGCATAGGAAGCAGCACACAGTTGAGCTCCCTTACAAGGAAGGATATGCTGGTAAGCCTTGTAAGAGCCAAGCTATTCCTATGAACAAGGAATATAGAGATCTCTGTGAAAAGAGATTCAGCAGCTCCTTAACAGAAAATTGATTAGAGAATCAGACAGTCCTTGGAACTGTTATGGGTTCTATGTGAACAAGAGAGCTGAATAGATCAGAGGTATCCCGAGGTTAGTAATTAATTATAAGCCTCTGAATTCAGTCTTAGTAGATGATACCTATCCCATACCCCATAAAGGAGATTTAATCAGAAGGATAGTAGGAGCTAAGATTTTTTCTAAGTTTGATCTGAAAACAAGATTTTGGCAAGTTGCCATTACAGAGAAGGATAAGTTCAAAACTGCTTTCAGCATACCAGCAGGCCACTACGAGTGGAATGTGATGCCTTTTGGGCTAAAGAATGCGCCATCAAAATTCCAAAAGGTAATGGACAATATTTTTAAGCCATATTTTGACTGGCTTATTGTATATATAGATGATGTGTTGATATTCTCTAAAAACATTCAGGATCATCTCAAGCATGTAAATATATTTAAGAATTTAGTTAAGCATAATGGTCTAGTGCTTAGCAAGAAAAAGATAGAGGTTTTTCAAACCACTATCAAATTTCTGGGACACACAATCTGCAATGGGCAGATTTCACTGCAAAAACATGCATTAGAATTTGCAGATAAATTTCCGGATGTCATAACAGATAAGAATCAGTTGCAAAGGTTCTTAGGCTACCTCAATTATATCAGAAACTTATATCAAGACTGTGCAAGTGACAGGAGGACACTGGATAAAAGGTTAAAGAAGAATCCTCTAGATTGGACAGATGTCCATACAAAAGTAGTACAAAACATTAAAGCCAAGGTAAAGTATTTGCCTATTTTATATGTTGCTGATGATCTTGCATTTAAGATTGTGGAATCAGATGCAAGCAATGTTGGATGGGGAGGAATTTTAAAGCAAAAGGTTGGAAATGATGAACAAATTGTTCAATTTGCATCTGGAGTATGGAATCCAGCGGAACATAATTACTCCACAATAGAAAAAGAAGTCAAGGCAGCGTGGAACTGTATCAGTAAGTTTGAGGTATATCTCATTAATAAACCTTTTTTACTCAGAATTGATGCATCAGCTTTACAAAAAGTATTCACAAAAGACATCAAGAAAGCCGGAGAAGCAAAGTTTGCCAAGTGGCAAGCACTTTTTGCAAACTTTGATTTTCAAGTTGAACACATTAAAGGTGAAGAAAACAGTCTCCCTGATTTTCTCAGCAGGGAATATATTGAAGCACGAGAACATGTCATGATGATAGTCACTAAGTGGGATCAGAACCAAAGACAGGAGGTACTAAGGACTATCCCAGACAATCAAGATTGGGAAGAATATAAAAGAAATTGGAAACCCACTTGGCAGCTCAGAAATACGAAAGTATTGGACACCAACTTGTAGCCTCACATTGACATCCAACACTTTGTGCCAAAAAGGAAAGTGTACCCTAAAGGAAGCAAGTGGATTCATGATATGATCTATGACAAAGCACGGAGAGAGCCCGGAAAAATGAAATGAAATTAAATGAAAAGAGTAGATAAAAATTAGATTATTTATTATGAAAAGAGTAGATAAAAGTTAGTTAGAGTAGAATAGAGTTAGATAAATGTTCTTGTCGATGTGACCTTCAGTGCCACTCAATATGGAAGACTACATTCCATGACTACATAAGCATGGAAACTTGACTACTGGAAATATTGAAAAATATATATAAGGGCTGGGTGCTCTCTACTCTTACGTTGACAAATATACAAATTGCAATTGTGGCGATAATTGGGTAATTGTATTTAGAGTATTCAAATAATTTGTGTGGACTATTGTATAATTTGATTCCCAGAATGATGATTCAATTTTTTAATAATTTTATTTATAAAACATAATTTGTGTGCACTATGTTATAATTTGATTCTCAGGATAATGATTCAAATTTTTAATAATTTTATTTATAAAAGATAATTGGGTTGTTGTCAAGGTAACAAGTTCTCTTTTTCTTCACATTTTAATAATTTTATTCACATTTTTTAAAAATATTCTTAAAATTTATTCATTTAAAATTCGATGAAGTGATCTATATTTCTATGAATTTGACTTGTGTGATCTATTTATCGAAATTCTTTTTCAATAAAATTAATCAATTTAATTTTTTTCGATTTGTTAATTTTATTTTTTAATTATTTAATTTAAAAAAAATGATTAGAACTGAAATTTTATCAATAAAGTTTTCATCTATCATTTTATAAAATTAAGAAAAAAAGTTCATAATTATGTGAAGCGGCTCATATTTATGCGAGTTGGACTTTTGGGATCTATTTATTAGAAATTTTATTAGTGACGTTAAACACATTCCAATGTCTTTAAATTAAATTTAGAAAAGTATAGAGTAATAATTATAGTTATGATTTGATATTTTATTATAATTACATATTTTTCTGTTATAGTTTATGATGTACATAAATTTTGGGGAAAAAGGATGAGGATAAAATTTATAATAATGTTCTTTATTTATATAGGTTTTTTGGGTTGTCTAATTATTAGATATTTTTAGAAATTTTAGTTTTTTTTGTTAAAGTTTTAATTTTGTTGTTTAAAAATAGGTTTTTAACTGTATTTTGAATTCAAATTTTGAAAAACTTCAAGAAATTTGAATTATGGAGAATTTCAAACTTCTGATTTTAGCAGAGCAAATCCTAGTTAAATTCTAGACAATTTTAACTAAAGTCGAAAAACCCTCCAAAAATTCTAACAAATAACCTATATTTTTTTTTAATATGACCCATATTATGTTTAATATGAACAATATTATGTTTTATGTGTTAAATATTTGTATTAGTTTTTATTTGAGAAGATTCTTTTTTCAAATATTAATATTTTTGTTTTTTTAATTGGAATTGAGCAATATAATTATTTATATGATTGTGAATGTAATTCATTTAAAATGTCAGATTTAAATAGATGACATTACTGAAACATAATATTGTGAAAAAAATCCCGACAGATTTAATCAAAATTAATAAAAAAAATAGTTGTTTAGTTAAAATTAAAAAAATAATGGTTGTAAAAAAATACAATACTTTTTTTTTTAACATAGACTACTACCAGAATACAAGTTTTTGTTGATCTATATTGCCTAGCCAGTTTGGAGATTAGTGTGAGTCACAAAATAATCTTATTTGTTGGTATGTGTCCCTGTTGTGTGAGAAATTATGAGAATGGGTAGTGAATAAGGGATGGAATTTGATGGGCAAATTTCCAGTCATGAGTGATTTGCCCATATCAATATTCTTTGTTGAAATTGTGAAAACGGGTAAGCAAGTGTGAAGACCCTCAAAATTTGACATGTGAACTTGGTTTGAAATTCTAACCATGGCATAAGTAATTTGGGACATTTTTTTATAGGTTTAAGATGTGTGTTTTTCCATATAAGTAAATACCCTAACATCGTTTCAGGTATAGTTGTACATTCTCTTCCGCTGATACAAGATGTCTCAATACCTAACTCATCTTAATGTTCATCTATTTCTGATTGGATTCAAGGTATATAACAGCAGATTTGTTCTTTTAGAACTCGAGCTCACACTCTTATGTTCCCTTATAGAGTTTTTTATTCAATTCAACCTTACCTTTTTGCTTGTAGAATTTTTTATTCAACTCAACCTTACCTTTTTGCTTTGCTATGTTTTTGTTATTACAACTTAAATCATTAGCCTAATCTTATTCCTGAAATTTGAACATAGCTAAAAGTTTATCATAAAATTCACTTAACAATTAGTGAAATTAGCCAATGACTAAGGAGGCTGCTGCTGTATTATAGCTTGTAAATGTGAGAGGAGGACCACTATGTAGATTTGGAAAGTGGAACCATCTTTCCTATCTTCCCACATTGTTGCAAAATCCAACAATGAACCTGATAGTAACATATCAAGTACAACCTGCTGGTAACATATCAAGTAGAGGGCAAAGTTTAAAGCAATTCCTTAATAAGTTTAAAGCAATTTCTTGATAATGGACAGGCACTGCCCTGCTCTGGCGAACAATCCCTGTAGACCCAAACAAACATTGGAGAGTTAACAATTCAATATATGTTAAAAATAGAAACAATAACCAGGAACTTGATACAATGTATGCAGCCAAAATGAAAACTAACGAGAAGCCCGTCCGACAAAATGTAAACTATTCGGAAACGGGGATTTGCGAGTCGTCTACTTTCCACGCAGTAGCACAGAAAGTACATACCACTTACCAGGAAAATGACTTGTAGTCAATGATAACGGGGAATTCAGACGGATTTTAGCGATTTCACTAGCTCGGTATGAGGCTTATGAAAATTCATAGCATAAAAATCCTTTTCCTTTACTACCCACTTCGTAGAATTCTTGTCTGAGTTTAAAATTTGAAGGTCTACATTGGAGAATGGATTCAATGTAAAGACTCTGTTCTAGTCTCGGATCCATCAGTGTCTAATTTGACTACCAATCCACATAACACATATTTTATTAAATTTAGAAGTTTTTTATTACAAGGCCTTCAACAACATTCATTCTTTTGTAAATCGCCATATTAACTTGATTCAACATTAAAATAATTTTAGTAATCTCAAACCAATTAGAAATCGTGAATAGGTCAAACATGGGGTTGTTATGTACAATAGTATTAATACACAATAAGAGTGTGAAATCAAAAATAACTTACATTTATAAACTTATATGAATACATATAACTAAATGAAATTCAATAAATAACTTCCCATTCATGTCCAGTATCAACAGTGATTTTTTCTTAAAGTCAAATTGGATTCTAATAATGAAATTATTTAAACCACAAATAAACTATTTAAGAATTGAAAATGACAAAATGCTAATATGGATTGGAAAATCAATGCCCTATGGTGCAAAAAGTTTAAATATGACCATTTTTTACCCAACTCTTTAATGAGTCTAGATGGTCCACTTAACACATAATTTGTTAATTAATTATTCCATGTTTTATTAAGAAGAGAATTTTGTTTTACATAGAGTTTTGTTTCAAAACAATACAATATGAGATTAATACAGTCTTAATAAATTACGTGATAGACAAATAAAAGTCAATAAATGGATTCCTTATTAAATTAAATGATTGCATATACAAATAGTTGATTTAAGAATATATGAAAAAAAAATTATGGGTTAAAAATTGAATGCCCTACAATTTAACGAGTAGTATTCACTTATGAGCCATCACCCACTAGCCTAAATAGTCCACTTAATACTTACTATCAAGAAATTAAAAGACTTATTTTTTTGGAAAAAATGCATCATAATATATGGATATTATAAATCACATTTATATACTCATATTAATGGACATAACTAAGTACAAGTCAATAATATAATTCTAGCTCAAGTGATGATTTCAATTTATTTAAAATACAAATTTACAAAAAAATGACTTTAAATAATGAAATTAAATGCCGTACAATTCAAAAAGTTCAATAACATTATTCATCCTTGATTGTGTCTAATCAAACCTTGATAATCCACTTATCAATTATTATCATCATATATATGTTTTTTTAAGAAATGCAAAATTATTTAGAATACATTTTTATATCAAAAATTACATATCACATTTTTGCACTCATATTAGTGCATTTTATATGTAAACAATGAATAACTCACTTTGTACCTTGTTGATTTTAAATATGATATGATTGTAGTTACAACCATTAATTGATTCAAGCATATAAATTTATGAAAACTATAGATTGAGAAATCACATATCTTATGCTTCAAAAATATCAAATCATTTACCTATGACACATTTCTCATTAGCCTTACTAGTGAATTATGCATTGTGAATAGTGAATAATGCACATAACATTTATCAAGTAAATTATTATAATTTATTTAGTAAGAATAGCACCTTTGTTTGCAAGTATTTTATTACAAAGTCTTCAACAACATTCATTCTTTTGTAAATTTTCATATTAACTTGATTCAACATTAAAATAATTTTAGTAATTTCAAACCAATTAGAGATCATGAATAGGTCAAACATGGGGTTGTTATGTATAGTTGTATCAATACACAAAAGGAGTGTGAAATCAAACTCTTAGAATAAATAGATTTAAGCTAAATCATATTAGTATGGCAACTCTAACCCCCTTTCCCCCAACCTACGGGGGATTTGTTGATTGAATGATGGTGATGTGGAGATGGTATTGTAAATGACAATGATAAGTGTCCCTTGCATTTCTTTGAAACTAGTCTACTAAAACCTTAGTAAAATGTTATCGTGTTCAATTTCCTATAGTCCCTATGTGCCTTTATGAAGCACTAATGAGGGGGTCATCATTCATCTTAATAGCATGCAGACATCCACTATAAAAGTTATACATTGTTGATCTAGGTATTTCAAGAAGGTTAGGCACCATTAATCTATCTCCACTCAAATCTAAGTACATCAAATGTGAGTTCTTAAAAGGGTATTCAAGTCATTCCATTATGATGGACAGTGTCACAAATTGAAGTAAACAAGAAACTTTAGTGGTGACTTCTTGTAAGTAGTGGAGGCAAGGGTTTTCAAATATTAGCACAGTTGATGGTAGTGTGGATATTGATCTCTCCTTGTCAACATTGTCAAAACCAATAATAGTCTCGATGTAAATTTAGTGTCAACCAACTATATGGAAAACCATGATTGATCATTACTTTCACTAAGAAGAGAAAATGATAAGCATTGTTAATGGGGAAGAAATAAGTGTGAAACATAACTCATGTATTTTAGTTGAAATTTATATAAGTCCCCGTGTTCTTTAATTATTAAATATTTGATGTAAATACAAATAAATTATAATTAAGATATTGATTTTGAAGATTAAATGTGTATTAAAAGGCATTCATCTATGACACTTGATTTTTCATGTAGTCTGAATAAACCACTTAAAGTTTATTATCAATTAATTCTAATTAGTTTTGTATAAGATATATCTTTACTTACATTAATAGCTTTATTTCAAAAATAAATTACAATTATAAACTTATATGAATACATATAACTAAATGAAATTCAATTAATAACTTCTAAGTCTTGTTGGATTCTATGAGATTATTTTAAGTACAAATAGTTTATTTAAGAATTGAAATCTACAAAATGTTAATATTGATGGGAAAAGCATGTCATATGGTGAAAAAAATTTGAAGGCATCCATTTATGGCCCATCTCTTGAATGAGCTTAAATAGTCTACTTAATGTTCATGGTGAAGTCATTAATCCATGTTTTATTAGAAAATTCATTTCCTTTACATGGTTTTTTATTCTAGAAATAGCAATTTCACATTTATACATTCATATTAAACCACGTGATAGTTAAATAAAAATCGATTAATGGTTTCTTGACTTATTGACTTATATCATATGATTGCATATAGGAATAATTGATTTAATAATGCATAGTTAGAAAAAATTGTCAATTCAAAATAGAATAAACCAGTTAGAACTCATAAATAATTGATTTTAAATTATTAATTTTCTAAAAATATATATTTTTACTTACATTGAGATCTTTATTTCAAAAATAGATTCCATTTAAACATACATACATGCTAAATATAATTTAATACATACTCGTCTTGTTGGTTTCTATGAGATTATTTCAATTACAAATAATTTATTTAAGAATTGAAATTTACGAAATGTTAATAAAGGTTGGAAAATCAAATGCCATATGTTGCATAAAGTTTAAATACATTTATCTATGACTTGTACCTTGAAATAACTTTAACAATCTACTTAACATTCATTACCAATTAATTATTCCATGTGTTGTTAAGAAAAACATTCCATATTACATGGAGTTTTATTTTAAAAAAAGTGTCACATTTACACACTTAGATATATGGCTTTATATAGACCACTTAAAACTCATTATCAATTAATTATAATTTGTTTTGTAAAATACATATATTTACTTACATTAAGAGTTACATTTAGAAAATGCATCACATTTATGAACTTCTATCAATGCATATAGCCAAATAGAATTCTTCAACTCATATTGGATTCTATGAAATTATTTAAACCACAAATAAAATATTTAAGAAATGAAAATGAAAAAATGCTAATATGGATTAGAAAATCAATGTCTTATGGTGCAAAAAGTTTAAATACAACCATTTTTTACCCATCTCTTTAATGAGTCTAGATGGTCCACTTAACACATTGTTAATTAATTATTCCATGTTTTATTAAGAAGAGAATTTTGTTTTTCATGGAGTTTTGTTTCAAAACAATACAATATGAGATTAATACAATCTTAATAAATTCCATGATAGACAAATAAAGGTCAATAAATGGATTCCTTATTAAATTAAATGAGATGAGATGATTGCATATACAAATAGTTGATTTAAGAATATATGAAAAAAATTATGGGTTAAAAATTGAATGCCCCACAATTTAACCAGTAGTATTCACTTATGAGCCATCACCCATTAAGCCTAAATAGTCCACTTAATAGTTATTATGAAGAAATTAAATGACATATTTTTCGAAAAAATGCATCATAGTATACTCATATTGATGGACATAACTAAGTACAAGTCAATAATATAATTCTAGCTCAAGTGATATGATTTCAATTTATTTAAAATACAAATTTACAAAAAAATGACTTTAAATAATGAAATTAGATGCCTTACAGTTCAAAAAGTTCAATGACATAATTCATCCATGATGGTGTCTAATCAAACCTTGATAATCCACTTATCAATCATTATCATCATGTATATGTTTTTTTAAGAAATGAAAAAAAATTTAAAACATATTTTTTATCTCAAAAATTACACATCACATTTATGCACTTATATTAGTGCATTTAATATGTAAACAATGAATAACTGACTTTGTGCCTTGTTGATTTTCAATATGATATGATTGCAATTACAACCATTAGTTGATTTAAGCATATAAATTTATGAAAACTATTGATTGAGAAATCACATATCTTATGCTTCAAAAAGATCAAATCATTTACCTATGACACATTTATCATTAGCCTTAATAGTGAATAATGCATTGTGAATAGTGAATAATGCACATAACATTTATCAAGTAAATTATTATAATTTCTTTAGTAAGAATAGCACCTTTGTTTGCAAGGAGTTCTATTTCAAAACTTATATTTCACATTTATATATGATTATTGATACATATAAGTAAACATAAGTCATTAACAATAACATGCCTCGATGGTTCATGTAAGATAATTTGAATGGAAAACAATTCATTTAAGAACACACGTGCGTGTGCACACACATCTTAGAAAAGAAAATCGATACAACAAAGTCATTTCAAAAACAATTATAAATAATAAGAAATATACATATTAATATAATTGGCATCCCATATATTTCAAAAAATATAAAATCACACAAATTGATTCAACAAAAACTATGTCCAAAATGTATTGAAAAATTGGAATGTACTTTTCAACAAATTTATAAAGGAAATTATCTCCATCAACTACAATGAAGTACATGTTCTATTGAACATTCGAATGTACTCATGTTTTTGTTTGATATGATGAAATGTCTTAAGAAAGGGGAATAAAACTTGCAGAAGTCACATATCTTGCTCTTTTCCTGTATATGATTTTATCAAGATGTGGTTTGATCGATATCTGATGAATTGAGAAGTATGCTTTTTTGTATTTATTAGCAATACATTTGATTCTTCATAATTATCTACATATTGGGACCACACATCAATCAACTTTTTCTCATAAAATTGTCTTGTTCTCCCTGCTTCCAATTTTGTTTGCAAATGACAATGAGACCTGTCCCATGCAAATTTAAATTTCTTTATATCAATATTTGATTTTTCAAGTACTTTTCGGATGTACTTGCGAGTGACATTTAATGTCCATATTGCGACATCATAATTTCTTAAGCAATATTTTAATACTTCTAACTGAAAAGGCCTTAAAAAAATGACTTATCACCAAAATTCCAATCTGGTTCTCTTTGAATATGAAAATTTTGTTCATCTTTGGTGTATGATTGGAAGAATACTCCTTCCATTTCAAATATCAACAAAATCTTCTGACTTGTAGTAATGTTGATCTGAAAATCACTCTTGAGTGTTGTCAGTTAATTAATTAATGAATGAAGGTATTACAGACTCATGTGTGGTGTTTCTATGTTATCTTAGGCAACGGATCGATCAGATTGCAAAATACACAGACATTGGAAAATGGAAAACAGTAAGAGAAACACAGTAAGCAAATACAAGAACACAACAAATTAATAAGGAGTTCACCCAATCCTCCTGGGCTACATCTCCGGTCTAGCTTTCAGTGGTGGCCTTTTCTTATTATGTCTTTAAAGCAGAGTTTTTACAATGAGGAGCTCAATTTGAGTCTCCTGAAACAGATGATGCTTAGCAGGGTGGTTCTTGGATTCCCCAAGCCACTAGAGTGCACAGACTCTTCCTTACCAAGTCTCGACCTCAACTGGTCTTGAATGGGATGAGTCCAATTTGGTACCCAGTTCCTGACAAATATCCTCTCAGGGATTGCTCGAACCTCTCAAGCCTTCTGTCTGCTTGATGCTACCTTACTCTGCAGGTTAGCTCGACTCTCTGTTTTCTGCTTCTTTCTTATTCTCTATTCTGTCTCTCTGTCTCACTATCTACTTCTTCCTTACAGTGTCACTTGCTTTCGCTTCATGCTCTCCTTGTCTCTGTCTTTGTCTGTTCATGGCTTAAAGCCAGTTTGTCTCATGACTGTTCGCTTCCTCTTCCAACCCTTCGGATTGCCTGCTGCTGTTTGCTTGGAGTTCCCTGCCTCTGCGTCATCGCCACTGTGTAACGTCTCACAGGGAAGTGACCACTTGTCCTCTCATGAACTGCGCCAGCTCTTCCTCAAACGGTTCGGTATTTTGGTTACGCTGTGTAATGATTCATCCGCCAACTCAGCGATAAAATTAGACTTTAGACTTATATATGTTGTAGCTTAATTCTCCCTCTAGATCCGGTCATTCATCGGGCACAATCTCCACCATCAGATCTGGAGCCCCCGGATCCTACGTTGTTCACTCTTATCGCGCGGTTAACTTGCTCGATTGTTAGCCCACGATGAGAGGCGGGTTTCTCTCTCATCTGCTGGACACACGTCGTGCAATGTATGGAATCGCTCGTTCTCCTGCCAAATCCACTTACCACCCAACATGCCTCTGATATTCCGCCAGTTTTGGAGCACGGTGCCCACCTTTTGCTTTAGCACTTTCCCTACGGTTTCCCGACTTCCCATGCGACCGAGCGCTCGAGGCTTTTCCTTCTCGAGCGGTTTTTCCCAGCGATCGCGCTTTAGAAACGGCCTCTGTTTTCTGATCCGGACTTCCTAACTGCCAGTTTGCATCCTGCGCAGTCTCCATGGGCCTCAGTCAGTGCGCTTTGACCGAGGTCCTCGTTGTTCCTTTCTAGCTACAAACTACCACTATCCAGAGGTCCTTCCTGATAGCTCTTTGTTCACAAGTTTTTTGATGTATGTCCTGATTTAATACAGCCATAACACTTTGATAATTTCCATGGATCCAATTCGGATCACGGCCTTCCCACTGAAAAAGCTTTTGGACCACCAAAAGTTGGTTTTCAAGCATCGACTAAGTGAGGGTACAATTGTCTCACTTGTCCAATCTCTATCCACTTTGCACTGCACGACTTTGAACCCTTGAGCCCAACTCTGAGGTACTCAACATCTCCCCTGTGCATCGTCCTCACCTTCCTCTCCCGAACTGTGTCTTCCTGCAATTCATTAAGATATTCAGGTAATAGGTCATCAATAGAAGGTAATTGACTCTGCTCTTAGGGATCTTCAATTAGTGAAGGTTCAAACAATCTCAAGAAATCTGCATTTACGACTAAGTAGATGTGTATGTACACTGGTAGATCAAGGCGAAAAGCATTCTCACCAACCTTCTCAAGTATCTGGAAGGGTCCATACCTGATAGGCTTTAGCTTTTTACCTTCACCTTGCATCCTGTCCTTACTGATATACAGCCGGACTTGGTCACCAACTTGGAAACTATGCTCCGTTCGATGCTTGTCATGCCTTGCCTTGTATTTGGCTTGGCTCTTTTCCAATTGTTCCTGTACTGCCTGGTGGATCTCTTGGATCTGTTCAATGAACCTAGTTGCCCTGTCCACATCACTGTGTCCCTCAACTGTGGTGTCTTTACCAAAGACAAAATCCAAAGGAGACCTTAGTGTGAAACCAAAATAGGTCTCAAAAGGAGATCTCTGTGTAGAAGAATGTTTTGCCCTGTTGTAAGCATGCTGCACATAACATAAATGTTCATCCCAAAGCTTAGGATGCTTGTTGCAATATCTCTTGAGTAACTGGATCACTGTCCTGTTAACTACTTCTATCTGGCCATAAGTTTGTGGATGAAAAGTTGTGCTTTTCTTTAGTTTGGTGTCCATCAGTTCCCACAGACTTGACCAAAACTTCCCCACAAATTGGGTGTCTCGATCAGATACAATGGAAGTGGGTAATCCAAAATGAACCCATACATGTTGAAAGAACAATTTTGTAGTTTGTTCAGCTGTAATCTGTTTATTACAAGGTATCAAAATACACATTTTTCTGAACCTATCCAAAACAACATACAAATAATCATGACCTTTCCTAGATTTAGGCAATCCTCCAACAAAATCCATGGAAACACTTTCCCAAGGGTGAGAAGGAACTGGTAATGGAGTGTACAAGCCTAGTTTTCCATTGTTGGGCTTGCTTTTTGCACACATAGTACACCCTCTTACATATCTAGAAACGGTCTCGTTCATTTTTTGCCAATAACAAAATCTTTGCAGCTGTGCAACTGTTTTAGCTACCCCAAAGTGACCTGATATTAGAGAAGTGTGTGCTTCTCGAATTATCTTTACTCTTTCAGTTTGTGGGATGCATAACTTCCCACAATGGTATAAGAGTCAGTCCTTTACATGATAATCCAATTCTTCTACTCGTTTTCCTTGACTTAAAGTTACATATACATCTTTAAAGTATATATCTTGAGCATATTGTTCAATGTAACTCTCATGTAACACAGAATTATGCTTAAGTATAGTAGACGCATTTATAATGGGTCTAGATAACATATCTGCAACTTTATTGTGTATGCCCTTTTTATATATGATGACTAAATGAAACTGTTGTAGAAAACCCATCCATCTATAGTGCCTTGATTGCTGCAACTTAGTTTGGGAGTGTAAATATTGAAGTGGTTGATGATCAGTATGTATTACTGTCTCTTTGCCCATTAAGTAATGTTTCCACTTTTTCACAATCTGTACTAATGCATACAATTCTTTATCATATGTAGGATAGTTAAATACTACAAAATCAAATGTCTCAGAATGATAACATATGGATTTACCATGCTGTGTCAACACTGCTCCCATGGCATAGTCACTGGCATCCATTCGGATCTCAAATGGCCTTTGAAGATCAGGCAGTGCTAGTACGGGTGTTGTACTAATCTTTTCTTTCAAGGTGTCGAAGGCTTTCTGCTATTTGCCTCCCCACTGAAACACCTTGTTCAATCCTGTTAAAGCATGTAAGGGAGCTGCAATTAAGGAAAAGTTAGAAATGAACTTCCTCCAATATTGTGCTGCTCCTAAGAAGCTTCTAACTTCTGTAGTAGATTTGGGTTTAGGCCAGTTCATAATGACTGCCACCTTAGAGGGATCTATCTTCAATTCACCACCCCCTACTATATGACCCAAATAATTCAAAGATGTTTTGCCAAATTCACATTTTGAGAGTTTAACATAAAGTTTTTCTCTTTTCAAAACATCTAGTGTCTGCTTAACATGCTTTAAGTGTTCTTCCCATGTTTTGCTAAATATCAGAATGTCATCCAGATACACAATAACAAAATCATCAAGAAAAGGTCTAAGTACATCATTCATTAATCTCATGAAAGTAGCAGGAGCATTAGTTAAGCCAAAAGGCATAACTAGCCACTCATACAATCCCTGCTTTGTTTTGAAAGCAGTCTTCCATGCATCGTGTTCTGCAACTCTAACCTAATGGTATCCACTATGCAAGTCTAGATTGGAAAAATAAACAACTTCTTTCAATTGATATAACAGATCATCTATGCGAGGAAGGGGATAATGATTTTTGATTGTTATCTTATTCAGTGCTTGGTAATCAATGCACATTCTCCACGAGCCATCTTTCTTTCTCACCAAAACGATTAGTGACCCACATGGTGATGTGCTAGGTCTGACGAACCCTTTCTCGAGCAAATATTGCACCTGCTTCTTGATTTCTGCGTTCTCTAAAGCGGACAACCTGTACATTCCAATGTTAGGCAATGAAGCATCTTGCTGCAAAATAATATCGTGCACTATTTCCTTTCTAGGTGGCAAACCTTTAGGTTCTTGAAACAAGATATCATATTCTGAAACAACCTTTTCTAAATCAGCTTGTTGTTTAGCATTACATCCCTCAAATACATTGGTTTTATCAGGTTTCTTTTCCTTTACAACCATCAGTAAGAATTGTTTGCATGAATTTATCATTCTTTTCATCTACCCTGAGTTTATGAGAGTATAATTATTCTTGAGCTTATGAGCTCTTACAAAGTATTCGATTCCATCTTTAACAAGTAGATACGTGTTCTTAGCTTTATATAAAATAGCTTTTCTGTCATACAAGTAAGGACTTCCTAAAACAATTCCACATATATCCAAAGGAATTATGTCTAACTCAAACTCATCTACAAATGCTGACGTAAAAGAAAACTTGAGTTTGCATTTGTAGTCACTTGTAGTTGTGCTTTATCATTTAACCATCCTAATGGGTATGGCTTCTTGTGAGGTGTAGTCACTAATCCCAACTTCTTTACAATTGCTTCAGAAATTAAATTTACTTGTGAGCCACTATCAAACAAGGTATCAATCTTTTGATGTTTGAAAATAACTCGAATATGGAAAAGCTCATGTCTTTTTCTCTCATTTTCTTCATCAATAGTAGATTGTGTAGAATTACTAGTAGATGCTTCAAAATTCTTACCTCTTATACCTGTGGCTGCAATAGTTGTTTCATCTCCTGAGTTTGACCCTAAATCTTTCTGAATAGCTACAACAACCTTCTTCTTCTTGCCCTCGAACTTCTTAGATCTTAGCTCTGGATGCGAAATCCAACAGTGCTCATCATCATGCCCATCCTTTTTATAATGAGTGCATGAAGCCTTGCTTTTCTGTGTAGTGTTTTCCTTGATTTTCATTTCTGCTTTCTTTTCTCCTTATTCTTGCTTGCAGTGGGTTGGGATGATCCCCCAACTTCTGGACTTCCATTCTTTCCTCTAGCTTCTAGATGAGTAGCTTGTACAGATACCTCATCTATACTAGTGGGATTAAACATGAGGATAGTGTGCCTCATGTAGCTATGTAGACCACCAATGTACTTCAACAAAGTCTCAGGTGAGTCTAATGAGATTCTAGAATCAATGCTCTCTTTCTAAATTCTTAAGTGTATCCCTGTACACTTTTCCCTTTCAATTGTCGAAGAGTTTGCCAGCTCATCATGGCTTGCTGCATGTAGGCCAATGGATAGAACTGCTTTTTGATTGCAGAAACAAATTCACTCCAGACAGAGATATTCTTACCATGTCTCTTCAGGTCAGCTTGGGTCCTGCCTTCCCACTAAACCAAGGCAGTGCCTCCAAGGCGTAGGTTTGCTAGCTGAATCTTACTCTTGTCTGAATCGATATTTTGCACTCTGCAATAAACATCAATTTGTCTAATCCAATTGTCTAGCTTTTCTACATTCAACTCTCCATCATATATAGGTAAATCAAATTTGACATCTAGTTTAATCAAAGATTCCTTCTTTTTATGTTCAGGGCTATTAGGAGGTGTGAGAAAGCTTTCTTCTTTCCCCTTGCCTTTTGAGTGGTCATGGAAGTGAGACTCATCTTCCCCTTTATCTTGTTTGGAGCCTAATGAATCTTCATCTTTGTGTTTTCTAAAGTCCCTATACATTTCCTCTACCATGGACTTTATGGCTAGGAAACTATCTATGAATTGAGGGTTTGGCCCGATAGTACCTTCCTCTGACATTGTCTTCCGAGGATAGACTCTTCCAATTTCAGGATTAGTTTCGACCAACTCTCCTTCTTGTAATTTGAGCGTTGATCTAGTTAGCATTCAACAGCTAAATCCAACACAAGCTTGTCTAACCTTAACAACATAGAGCTCTGATACCACTTGATTTGAAAATCACTCTTGAGTGATCTCAGTTAATTAGTTAATGAATGAAGGTATTACAGACTCATGTGTGGTGTGTCTATGTTATCTTAGGCAATGGATCAATCAGATTGCAAAATACACAGACACTGGAAAATGGAAAACAGTAAGAGAAACATAGTAAGCAAATACAAGAACACAACAAATTAATAAGGAGTTCACCCAATCCTCCTGGGTCACATCTCCAATCTAGCTTTCAGTGGTGGCCTTTTCTTATTGTGTCTTTAAAGCAGAGTTTTTACAAGGAGGAGCTCAATTTGAGTCTCCTGAAATAGATGATGCTTAGCAGGGTTGTTCTTGGATTCCCAAAGCCACTAGAGTGCACAGACTCTTCCTTACCAAGTCTCGACCTCAACTGGTCTTGAATGGGATGAGTCCAATTCGGTACCCAGTTCCCAACAGATATCCTCTCAGGGATTGCTCGAACCTCTCAAGCCTTTTGTCTGCTTTATGCTACCTTACTCTATAGGTTAGCTCGGCTCTCTGTTTTCTGCTTCTTGCTTATTCTCTGTTCTCTCTCTCTCTCACTGTCTCCTTCTTCCTCATAGTGCTCACTTGCTTTCGCTTCGTGCTCTCCTTGTCTTTGTCTCTATTTGTTCATAGCTTAAATCCAATTTGTCTCATGATTGTTCGCTTCCTCTTCCGCCCCTTCGGATCACCTGCTGTTGTTCGCTTGGAGTTCCCTACCTCTGTGTCATCGCCACTGTGTAACGTCTCACAGGGAAGTGGCCACTTGTCCTCTCACGAACTATGCCAGCTCTTCCTCAAACGGTTCAGTATTTTGGTTACGCTATGTAATGATTCATCCACCAACTCAGCCGTAAAATTGGACTTCAAACTTTTATATGCCACAACTTAATTCTCCCTCTAGATCCAGTCATTCATTGGGCGCAATCTCCGCCATCAGATCTGGAGCCCCCAGATCCTACGGTGTTCACTCTTATCACGCGGTTGACTTGCTCGACTATTAGCATGCGATGAGAGGTAGTTTTCTCTCTCATCCGCTGGACACACGTCGTGTAATGTATGGAATCGCTCGTTCTCCTGCCAAATTTGCTTACCACCCAACATGCCTCCGATATTCCGCTGGTTTTAGAGTGTAGGGCCCGCATTTTTCTTTAGCGCTTTCCCTATGGTTTCCCGGCTTCCCATGCAACCAAGTGCTCGGGGATTTTCCTTCTCGAGGGGTTTTTCCCAGTGATCGCGCTTCAGAAATGGCCTCCGTTTTCTGATCCGGTCTTCCTAACTGCTAGTTTGTGTCCTCCGCGGTCTCCATGGGCCTAGTTTGTGTGCTAGCTACAAACTACCACTGTCCAGTGGTCCTTCTTGATAGCTCTTTGTTCACAAGTTTTTTGATGTCCTGATTTAATACAGCCATAACACTTTGATAATTTCCATGGATCCAATTCAAATCAAATGCCCATCTGCATCTACACTGTAACCACATGTATGATATTAACATATCTTCACTTCAACACTTCATTTCTTAAGGACATAAAAACCTATCATTTTAAAAATGATGTTAATATTTATTATGAATTATTTCCATTTGTATGCTAAGGTAATTTTACAATGATTTTAGAGTATCACAAAATACAAATACAATTGCCCCATTAAAATGAACAAACAAATAATATGTTTACTTTATACATGCAACCTAATACCTTTATTTAATTTGTATGGAATAAAAGTCTTATAAGAATGCATTGACCTACCATTTAAATCAATGATTTTAATACTTATAATGATTTATTTAATTGCAATTGAAAAAATATAATTAGAATGGTCTAGTGCAAGTAAACAAACTAATTATATATTATTTTTCACATACAATATAATACAATTTTTAAATTTCAAACCTAATTAATTATATGTTAATTTATAGAGTTCCTACCTTAGTTTCTTTGGTGCTTCTTTTAGTACAAATTGTATGTTTATTGTTGGTGCTACATACAACTTAATATAGTTTTTCAACTTATATGGAATAAAAAAGGTTATAAGAATGCAATGGGTCATCCTTCACATTACTAATTTATAAGAGGTATAACAATAACTTAAATCACATTTAAAGCAAATAATTGTAATGATCTAATTAAAACAAACAGACCAATTATCTATTAATTTTACATACAATGTAATCCATTGGATATATATATATAGCATGGGAGATTTTGATATGAAAACATTAAATGACCATTCATCTCACCAAAAATAAAGAAAATAAAAATATTTTATTTTTGGTAATGACAAACCAAATCAACAATTCTTTTATTAGTGTTGTGAAATAAAAGTAATAATTCATGGTGTCATACATATAATAGCATGAAATAAACATCGGTAATCTTAAGGTGCTTCTAAATGTAATTGAACATCCTTCAAAACAGCTCACACATCCATAGCCTTGTTGAGTTTATGCAATATTCTCCATAGCTCATTGATCAACCAATTATCCCCTTGATTTGCTCCAATGAATGGATGGGAAAGAATCACATTTTCTTTTGGATTCTCTTTCACTCTCTCAATTAAACAATCAATTATAATAGTATTGGTTGCGTCATATTGGGTATGCATTTCCCACACTTTTTTCAATGATTTAGTGTGTATAGCTTTCGTTGGATTGTCAATGACCTTATGTCCCTTTTGTGGTTTACAGTCTGAAGCAGTCCACTTAAACAAAAGTTTATCTTGTAATGTTTCTGAAACCAACTTTTTTAGAGATCTTGTTATGCTTTGTTTCAAAGTTGTCGTTCAAATTGCAATGTCAAGAGATTCATTTTTGAAACACATTTCAAAAAATGATTTTGCATGTGGATGAATCCAAAATATTTTTTTCTCTATTGTGTAATCAGCATCAGCTCCCATTTTCTCAATACGCCCTTTGTTTGTTGCTTCATCATCGATGCTATGATAAAAAATGTCCTTTAGTTCAAAAATAACTAGTTTCTTTTTAGTTATTTTGGCTGCAACACAATGGAAAATAATCTAGTCAAACCATTTTATTCATGTTACAAAAATTACTAAAAAAATTGTTGAAATGATACACTTACCTTGAGAGGTTTTCGCACTATTTATAGATGAAACAATAATTTATTTTATCATCTTGATAGCACCTGGAGTAAACATATTAAACCTTCAATCAAATACCAATACTAAGAAAAACATTAGTAATGCAACCTTTAAAAAGAAAATACAAGAATTAGAGTTTGAAGAATAATAAGATAAACAATAACACACTTTATAAGTTTGTGTTATGACATTATCTTCATATTTGTAACATTGCACCTCATCATCATCTTTGTTACCTTTAGTTGTCTCCAAATTAAACATATAAAATATTTTGAATCGTAAAAATGAATAGAATCATTAAATAATAAGGAAAACAAGTGGACAAATTATAAGTACCTGATGTTATATTTTGTTCTTGATTAAAGTTTTGTTTAACTTTCATTTGATCAATGTCTTGGTTCTCCTTGCTGGTCGCTATAATAAACATTAAAAAAATGTTATAAATTGTGACAATGAACAAAATTCATTAAACAACTATACAAAAAAAGAATCATCTATAATCATCCATAATAATATTTTAGTCTTGATTGTAGTTTTGTGGGACAGTCCCCTGGTCATTATATTCATTCTCTTTATTTCCAACTACAATCAACATATGAAATGATATGAATCACAATAATAAAAATAATAATTTAGAATAATAATAAAATAAATAAATAAAAAGATAGAGTTATGTTGATTAATACCCATTTCTATCTCCATCATTCCATGGTCATTGTCTTGATTAATTCCATTCATCTCATAATTCCCTGTAATAATCATCCAAAAATGTTATGAATATGGAAATTAAATAAATTGAAAAATTATCAAGAGAAAAAACCAAAAAAATTATGTACCTGGTATGATAACTTCTTCCTCTCCTCCTTCTCCTCCTATTTCCATCTCTATAATTTTTTCAACTTCATGAGCACTATGTTGATTATTTTTTTGCTTCCCATTTTCATCATTCTTTGTTTTAGAATCTCCATCATTAATTATTTTAGTAAACACTTTGACAATTAAGAAGTATGAACAAAATATTATCCAAAGTATTATAAGAAAAAAAAATGAATTGTAGTACCTGAATTTTCCAAGAAGTTAATGTTTCCTATATTTGATGATTGAAAAGATTTGTAATTATTTAACATGATTTTCCTTTGTGTCTCTGTTTGCACAACACATGAAATTCTTCTTCCATATGTATAACAGGCCTTGATTAAATTTGTCCCTGCATAAAGAGAAATAACCACTTTTGCATCACTACATTGTTGGTGTTTTACCAATAAATCCATCCAGAAATCATAATCTCTCTCATTTTCATCGAATGTGTCTTCAATGTGTGAGAGTATTTGATAGCCTCCAAAATTTTTAATTTTGAAGTATAGAAATGTATAGTAAGAACTATATCATAACTATAATTGTTTTGGGACTTATATTCGTAAATGCCACTAGTCATTTTATTGTTGAACTTGGAGTTCTTTATGGAAATTTCCAAAGACTGGCGTACATCATTACAAAACCAAAGTTATACTAAGAGAATTGTAGTAAAGTCATTCAACTCATTTTTTTCGATAAGAAATCGAAAAAAATCAATATAATATCCCTTGTGGAATTGTTCTTTTTTCAAAGCCAGTGTATCCAAAACAACAAGGTCAGTATGTAAAACTGGTTGCAACTGACATGGAAAAGAGTGAAGAAGTGTTTACAAAAGATCAGGGCCCCGAAAATGACAACAAAATTCAAAATTGTTGTCAACCTATTGAACACTTGTTGATCCATTTATTATTCTATCAAGGACTCCATATGCTTGTTGAGAAAGGGACTTTATCTTTGTATTACATGTTCCTTTGACATAAGTAGACCCCTCCACCATGTTGCAAAAATTGGTAAATATGATATTATTAATTTCATAATGCTCAAGAATGTTGAATGTGGTAAGAGTCATCGCATTCAAGTTTTGATCATGACTTTGACAATATGTAACCATTGTATCCAATATTGTGCTGTTGGTTTTCAATTTAGAACAATAATCTTTTAATTTTGTGGCATTTGATGGATGATTAAGTGGAATAGAAAACCAAATGGTTCCATCCAATAGCTTACCTGCTACTGAAGTAATTTCCTCCATGGTTAATCCCTGAAGGGGCCAAAGAGTAGCTATTGTCAAACTGTGTACACTATTTCTCTTGTAGTTCTCAAAATCGGGTTGGCTTGGAGAGCACTTTAATGTACCTAGTTGGTAACAATTAAAAACAGTGTCCCATTTATCCCAAATAGGTTCCTCAAGATATAAGAGAATTTTTTTATCAGAAAAATTTGTAATTGGACAGTCGAAGAATGAGCACAACATTTCATCATCAACCTGATAAAATAATAAATATAAACTAATAAGAATTCAATGTAAAAATGAAACTAAATAAGGTGTTATAAACTAATGAAAATTCATTATAAATATGAGAAAATATGACTTATATTATCAACTTTAGTCATTTATCTACAATAAAAATAGATACAATAATAAAATGTTAAATGTAAAAATAATTAGAATTACATACCTTGTCTTCAGCCGTCTTACAACATCCAATCCTCCTTTTCTTTAATTTGTCATTGGCAATTAAGAAATGCCTTGCCGAGCGCACACAATCAATAAATGGAGTTTTGAAGAATACCTTATTTGCAGAATTTAATTGACAACAAATGCAGACCACCTCAGTGGGTTCAACTGATGGATGCAAGAATCGAGCATTACGTTTTTTATATTTTTTTTTCACTTTTGTAGATAAATTATATTTAGGATTTGTTAAAATTTATTTCGCTGCTTGAATGGTGTGTTGACCATCAACTATCCAAAAATTGATATTCTTGGAATTTAGATCTGTCTCATTTATAATTTTGATAGAGTTTACCAATGGATCAGACTCATTGATGTCAAATGGAATCAGAAGAGCATCGGGTAATGAGGTTTGAAATTTTTCTAGGAATGATTTCACTAATATTTGAATATTCAAATCATCTCGTGATCTTAATTTGAACACTTTGGGGGCTTCTATACATCTTTCAACAACCACTTTTCTACTAAAGGAGTTTGAAAATAGATAGCAATGCTTGAAGGCTTCATGAATCTCATCACATTGATTTGCAAGGTTTGTTGTCTCATATTCAACTTTCCTAGTTTTTTGAAATTCTGTAGTAGGCTTGAAATCACTTTCTGTTATGTTCTCCTCCAAATCAGATAAATATACTCTTCTCAAAGCAAGTAATTGAGAATCAAGTTTATCATTTGGTATTTTATCAATAAATTTACCTTTTTGTTGTAAATGAAGAAGTACAGATGATGTTTTTTTACTTCTTACATAGCGATATCTCAGAACGATGGCGATGCGTTTTAAAAGTTTCGCGCAACTATTTAGTCCAGATTTAGATAAGCTCTCATAGTTATCCAACTTAAACATTGAATTCTTTATCATATTTATTGAATCAGTACTTGAAGCTTCAATCAAATCTAGTCTAAAATTTGTATACTCCACTTGACATGAAATTAATTTTACCTCATTTTCTTTAATCATTTCCACTTGAAAGTCAATGTCATTTTCATTGCAAGCATAGCAATTAATTATTATTCCTAATATCTCTGGTTCTTTTCCATCTATTGATCCAAATAGATACATATTAGGAAACATATTCAGGGGAACTTCTATTTGGATGTACCAATCTTGCACAAACTCATATTTATTAGATGTATTGTATTTTTTAATCATTTCAAAAGTAGAAGTAGAAGGTGTTATTTATACTGCCATTTGAGTTGAATAACTTTTATTTTTCTTAAGTGATAGTTGTAACATTTCATTTGCTCTAGGGCCAACCAATTCTGCAAATAACAACAAAAAAATATTTGCATGAATCAAAATGAAAATATAATTTCAAATATTGTCACATAATTTTCTTTTAAATATTGAAAAATCACCTAATCTAACCATTTCTCAGAGAGTATACATAAAATATAAAACCACCATACCAGTTGAAGGAGGCATCGTCTGTATATCACTTATTTTTTGTTTCTTCTTCACTACTTTACTTCGAATTTCAAGCACACCAGATTCCACAGTTTCTAGAAAAAAAAATTATGGAATACATGAAATACCAAATATTATTAAACAACCTTATAACATACGATTTCCATTTACATGCACAATAATAAATGAGTACATATTTTAATGCAAGTTTACTATATGACACCAAAAGTTATCACCTAGGTAAAATTGCTAGGAAAAGAAACCACCTAATCCAACCATTTCTTAAAAAGTACAAAAAATATAAAACCACCATACCAAATGAAGGAGGCATTATTTATATATCAATTTTTTTTATTTTTCTCTTCACTACTTTACTTTGCGAATTTCATGCACACCAGTTTCCACAGTTTCTAGAAAAAAAATATGGAAGACATGAAATACCAAATATTATTAAACAACCTTATAATACACGATTTATTTTTACACGCACAATAATAAATAAGTACATATGTTATGCAAGTTTACTATATGACACCAAAAGTTATCACCTAGCTAAAATTGCTCAGAAAAAAAAATAATAAAAATAAAAATAAAAAAAAAAATAATAATAATAATAAAATAAAAAAAAAATTACCCATGTTAGTATGGGTTGTCCTCATTAAAACACCACTCCTAAGGCTATTTCCATGGTTTTTGTTAATCAACAACCAGTTATTAACATAATGTCTACCAATTGTAACAAAGTATAAACAAATTTTAAAATTTTCATACCATTTTAAGAATCGTGTTTCTTGAACTTCCTTTTTCCTTGGATGCTTCCTTTGAATTCTCACTAGCTTCATAGTCCATGGTTTCTGAAAATAAAGTAAAAAATTATTATCACGGTTTTGAATTATTGAAGAAAATATGAATTGATAAATACTATAACTAATCGCATCATTATATGTGTAACAAAATGAACAAGAACAATAACTAGTGTAGAACTCACAATAATAGCTAATCAAGTGTAGAACATGTGTTAGATTTCCTCTTAGCGCAAACTCAAGCTCCTAGAAACATTGTAGAGTGAGAAATCTAGCAAGTGCTAGATTTATGTCTACCATAAATACAAGCACGTTTCCAACAACAACATTGTAGAGTCTATGAATTCTAGATTGTGTTAAATTTTCTTCCAACACAAACACAAGCACATTTTAATTTGAAAGAAATCTAACACATGTTATATTTCCTTCGATCATAAACACAAGAACATAACAACATTGTAGGACTAAATAAGTCTAATGTATGCTAGATTAACAACATTGCAATGTAAAATAAAATCTAACATGTGTTAGATTTCCTTTTAGCGCAAACTCAAGCACATAGAAACATTGTAGAGTGAGAAATCTAGTAAGTGCTATATTTGTGTCTACCACAAATACAAGCACATTGCCAACAACAACATTGTAGGGTATAAGAAATCTAGCTTGTGTTAATTTTTCTTCCAACACAAACACAAACACATTTAAATTTGAAAGAAATCTAACACATGTTATATTTCCTTCTAGCACAAACACAAGAACATAACAACATTGTAGGACTAAATAAGTCTAATGTGTGCTAGATTAACAACATTGCCATATAAAAGAAAATCTAACATGTGTTAGATTTCCTTTTAGCACAAAATCAAGCACATAGAAACATTGCAGAGTGAGAAATCTATCAAGTGCTAGATTTATGTCTACCACAAATATAACCACATTGCCAACAACATTGTAGAGTATAATAATTCTAGATTGTGTTAAATTCTCTTCCAACACAAAGGCAAGCACATTTGAATTTGAAAGAAATCTAACACATGTTATATTTCCTTCCAACACAAACACAAGAACATAACAACATTGTATGACGAAATAAGTCTAATGTGTGCTAGATTAACAACATTGCAATGTAAAATAAAATCTAACATGTGTTAGATTTCCTTTTAGCGCAAACATGACCACATAGAAACATTGAAGAGTGAGAAATCTAGCAAGTGCTAGAATTATGTCTACCACAAATACAAGCATGTTGCCAACAATAAAACTGTAGAGTATAAGAAATCTAGCTTGTATTAAATTTTCTTCCAACACAAACACAAGCACATTTAAATTTGAAAGAAATCTAACACGTGCTATATTTCCTTCTATCACAAACACAAGTAAATAACAACATTATAGGAATAAATAAGTCTAATGTGTGCTAGATTAACAACATTGCAATGTAAAAGAAAATCTAACATGTGTTAGATTTCATTTTAGGGCAAACTCAAGCACATAGAAATATTGTAGAATGAGAAATCTAGCAAGTGTTAGATTTATGTCTACCACAAATACAAGCATGTTGCCAACAACAACATTGTAGAGTATAAGAATTATAGATTGTGTTAAATTTTCTTCCAAAACCAACAAGCACATTTTAATTTGAAAGAAATGTAACACATGTTATATTACCTTCGAGCACAAACACGAGAACATAACAACATTGTAGGACTAAGTAAGTCTAATGTATGCTAAATTAGCAACATTGCAATGTAAAATAAAATCTAACATGTGTTAGATTTCCTTTTAGCGCAAACTTGAGCACATAAAACATTGTAGATTGTGAAATCTAGCAAGTGCTAGATTTATGTCTACCACAAATACAAGCATGTTGCCAACAACAACATTGTAGAGTATAAGAAATCTAGCTTGTGTTAAATTTTCTTCCAACACAAACACAAGCACATCTAAATTTGAAAGAAATCTAACACATGTGATATTTCCTTCTAGCACAAAAACAAGAACATAACAAAATTTTAGGACTAAATAAGTATAATGTGTGCTAGATTAATAACATTGCAATGTAAAAGAAAACCTAACATGTGTTAGATTTCCTTTTAGCGCAAACTCAAGCACATAGAAACATTGTAGAGTGAGAAATCTAGCAAGTTGTGATGGATTTCTCACACAAAACAATCTCATACTCATCTCCATATCCCTCCACTTACTCCTCCCCATCTAGAAGATGCATATACATGTTTATAAACCACATCAAGTAAATTGTCTCTCTCACTCGTGTGAAATCTTGTGTCTTTGTAAGATTTCCCAAACTCTGCAAATAGAACAAACTCTAACATTATCATCAAGAAATTAAATCCCCCTCTATGCTCACTAAATCTAGAGTTAAGATGGATCTAAACGAAAAGCATGCACCTTAGAAATTTGATCCCTTTGTAGGCTCAAGATAGTTGATAAGATTTTAATTTGAGGGCTTAGATGATTCTTATCAATAATTTAGATAAAGAGTCTTACTTTTTAGTTAACAATTATTTTTTTCCCGGAAATTTGAATCATGGTTAGACAAAAATTGTAGTATAAGAAATTTAATTCACGTTCAAGACTTTTTTAACTCCATGTAAACATAAGCAAATTCTCAATCATGATTCTAATTCTTATTCAAGAGATTATTTAACTCTAAGTAAATATAGTAAAAATTACATAGCTACACCAAATTTCATTTTAAAATATGTTGTCTATCTTAAAAACTCTTATATCTTAATAAAACATGCTTGTGGGGGAAATTCAATTAGCAGTTGTCATGTTATGAAGTATTATGTAAACTATGAGATTCAAGATTCAAAACCCCTCTGGGTCAATCCATAAACCATAAAAAAGCAACAATTTTAAGGGTTGGCATGGTCGAGATCAGGTGCAATACCTTAGTGATTTTTACAGTTTAAAGAACCATGGGTTGCAATTTCTTAGACCATACTCCAATCCCTTAAGTAATGGACATGTTAACACACACACACAATCTTATATGCTTGTGTGGTTGCTAGCATGTCATATGTGTGTGTGGTTGCTATATAATATTATATGTGTGTGTGGGGTTCCTAGCATGTCTATTACTTAAGGGATTAGTTTGTGGTCTAAGAAATTGTGACCCATGGGTATATAAACCGTCAAAAGCACTTAAGTACTGCCCCTGATCTAGATCATACCAACCCTAAACAAGGTTGATATTTTTTATGGTTTCTCCTCTCAACTACCACAAATTTCCAACCTTGACCACCTTACAAAACCAAACCCTCAAAATCTAAAACATTAAAAAAATTACTTTAAAAAAAAACTAACTTTAACCCACTTTTATACACGACCCATAAATAATAAAATATAGAAAATATTTATTTATAATAATTTTTCATTTTAAAACTATTTTTTTAATAAAACATTACTTTTCTTATACCTTTTATTAATAAATATTATATCTTTAAAATATTTTTTCTCAAGTATAACAATATTCAATTCCCCTTCATTACAACTCTAAACGTTTTTCTAATTTTAACCATTTATCTTTATTAATCTTATGGTAAAGAATTGGCCATAAAAAAAATGTAGTTTTGCATTAAAAAGATATATAATTAGGCTATTTTCAAATTTTTATTTTGGATTATTTCTCTATACTATGAATGGGAATCTTATTAGAATTTTATGAAATGATCAACCATTGAAATAGTCCTAGAAAAGTGGAAATTACTCTAGGCATAGAGCTTGGAAGGCTTGGAGTAAGAAGATAGCCACATATGTTGGTCGGACAACCCTCAATAGGTGAGTAGTGGCCGTAGTGGAAAATGATGTATGACTAGAGATACACAAGGTTGCATACGCAAGAGGTACTATGTAAGGTTGCAATATTAGGAATTACTTTTAGGCATGGGTGATCCTCGAAGCATGGGACCATGCAACTTGTCATTTGATGTTACGTGATGGACCTATACACCTAAAACTTATGGGTTGAACCTTAATAATAGTGTACTTCACATGAAATTTAACATGGTTAGTTATATGTGTGCATTTTGATCTCTCCGTGTATATGTTACGTAGAATCAAAATTTTCTATTTTATAAATATAATAAAATAAATATTATAACTTTTTAATAAAATTTGTAATTTATTTTGGTATCTAAAGAAATTAGAGAAATTGGTAACGGGTTAATCTCATACTTATGTGATACAGATAAGATCTCATATTCATGTAACATAGATAGGATTGATTTAAATTATTATCATTATAAATTCTAGTGGCATATGTATGTTTTTTTAGCACATAAAAGTAAATTAGAGAGATTTGAACACTAGACCTCATACTTGTGTGACCTAGATAGGATCGATTCCAATCGCTTTCATTATAAACTCTAGTTGTGTATGTATGTCTTTTTAGCATATAAATGTAAATTAGAGAGATTTGAACACTAGATTTCCTCACACATAATATGTCATTCACATAACCATTTCCTCTTGAATGTCTAGAGGCTTATAAGCATGGAAGTTTGAGGCTAGAGATTCTACTTGCAGTCATGCTTGAGAGCATGGAAAATTTTAGGGGCTAATGTTCGCCCAGTGGGCTAATTTTCCATGATTTTCCACAAAAAAGATTCGCCAATTTCCAATTTTTATGAAAGACAATTCGCCCAAATTTTAGAATATAAAATTATTTTACCTTAAAAATCGCCAACATGATATAGAGACTATATATAGAATCATTATAAATTTGAATAATTTTACAAATATATCAATAAACATTTTACATTTTGCATATTAGGGATTGGTGAGATTCGCCAATGTTTTAAACTTCAAGAAAATTTTCCATCCTTAAAATTTTCCTTGCTTGAGAGCCCCCTAAAGTGCCATTACCACCATTTCCATGTTGGCAAAGAGCTCGCTAATGAGTCATGGTTGTTGGAGATAGCAAGATGTCACAAAGTCTAACACAGGGATGGGAGGGAAGCTACATGAGACAGTTATGAAAAAGATAGGTCGTGATAACTTTCTAAGCAAGTTGCACCAAGGGTGAGCTCGGGGCTAAGCCTTTTCCATCAAAAAAAGTCACTAAGGGAGGGGCGGAACCAATGAAGTAGACAAAAGGAAACCCACCCAAGAAACCAGATAGGAATGTGAGTGCATGGTGGGCAAGGGAAGCAATAGGAGTAGGTGGCAAAGTATTAACTAAATCTTGAGCTAGTGGCCAAGGATGAAGAGCATATTGGAGTGAACCCAATTCATGTAGGTGAGCAAAAAAAAAAAAAATCATGCCAAAGGGCTTCAAGGCAAGGTCCCATAAATTCACTATGATGTGGTGGCATGAATAGGAGGGAGGTGGTGAGAGGGAACATCAAATCCAATAGGATCCATTTAATTCCCATTATAACACCCCATCAGGTTTCAAAATTCCTAGTTGGTGATTTCTTGGCATTCTTTAAGGGAGTGTATTTTGACCTCATAATATTTAATAAATATTGGGAGGTATAAATTTGGAAAGGGTCATCCATATTATAAATATTAAATGCATTATAATGTAATTTGAACCATTTAAATTTAAAATTCTGAAATTCCACCAGCAATTCAAGCAGTTTCTTTCTAAGCCGAGAATGAAAATGGAGCACTGCAGCTCTGGTTTTGTAGGTCCCATAGAAATCAAGGTATCAGATGAATCTTGTTTGGACAGGGGATTGTTTATTACACAGGATTGCATGGCAGGAGATCTGGTTCTATTTTGTAATCCTATTATGGACACCATGAAAGAAGGAGAGGCTCTAGACCATATCAGTTTAGGGATTCATCTATTTTATGGCCTTTCCGACATTGAACTGTAATAATTACATCATAAACTCTTCATTGAGGCTAAACAATCCCCAATTTTACAAAAATGAATATGGGCTCTTTTCTATCATTCAAGGTCGGCCCTTGATATACATCTATATAGGCCTGAGCAATACCAAGAAATGAAATCACAACAAGGTGCCACTAAATTACAGGCGGAATGGCCTAATTGGGATCTCCAGTTAGCTGATTCTATGAGATTATATGTTACAGGTGTGCAGTATCCAAACCAAAACGAACCTTCAGAGGCCAAGATTTTCTGTGGAATATACCTGCTTCCAGGGTTTATCAATCATTCATGCATTCCATCTACATTGAGATTCTACATTGGGAAATACAATAGCTTGTTTATGTTATTATTTCCACAAACCCCAAAAATCAGATTTATCCCCCTCCCAGCCCCCTAAGAAGAAGAAGAAACAAAAAACTTGAACTACCTGCTACCAACTCAAACTATTATTTGCTTCTAGTCTCCTTTATTATTAAATGTGTTTTGTATTTTAATATATTGCATAGACACAAACTTTTGAGAGCAATTACTTCTCCAGATTTCATGCTTTTCATGATCTACTAGTATCACTTTGGCAGTTGGGTGTTCATAAACGTATGTTGTGGAAATGTATTCTGATCATGTTCACTTTATAAGTTGCATTCATGGTTGTTAGCCATGTTTTACATTGTCCAGTGACTGGAGCTTCTTCGCTGGTCATCTCAATTTCGGCACTGTGATTTGATGCCAGCCTTGATCACAATTCATTGCAAGCTGCATTATGGATCTGAGTCAGCCTTTCTTATCTTGGATAATGTGTCTTTCTTATGTAAATATTTATGCTTTTCTAGATGTGCTCTGCTACCTCTTCTTACTTCATGATGTCAATTTAATATTGACTGAGCTTTTGGAGTTGCAACACTTAAAATCATTCTTAACTTCTAACTCAAACAATAGTCTTTTCATCCATTTGTAATCTATTTTTCCCATGTTTCTAAAAAGCCCCTTTGTTCGGTGACTATCGTGTATAGCTATATAATTCTTTCTGATATTTACATGTCAATCCCATTTGATTGTTTGGTCTAATATATAAATCATGAAGTCAAATCTGCATAGGTAAATGTCTGTTATAGTCATAATCACATCTAGTGTTTTAAATCACATTTATTCAGAATAAGATAGGACAAGGTGAATCAATTAACTTATCAGACATCAGCATAAACCTTTTGGACCATGCATCTCCAATATGTATATCATGATTGTAAGTACTCACTTGATCCAGAAGGTGATATGAAAGATCTCTCATTCTATCATCAATAATACCAGAATGTCCATGCACATGAATATTCAACAGCAACCCTAGAGCATTCAAGTAAACCTGAGAACCCAAAAGACAGTCGATTGCAAATGAAAACCAAGAGCAAGTAATCTTAAGAATATCTTAGACCAGGTCACTCTCCCAATTTAGCAAAAATGGAGAAAGGTTATAGTAGTCATGATGTGTGAAGGATCAACATTCTATCCTTGCAAAGAAGCCAAGATATGGAGTCATATATATGGAGCACTTTACTCAAATGTGCATGGCCTTCCAAGTAACATAACGCTAGATGCCACCAATTGTGAGTATACTTGGCACCCTAAAATATGTCAGTGCATGATCGAACCCACTTTGCAAACTACCTGCCATCTGTAATGTATGGATCACTGAACAATGATAGAAGAGGGAAAAGACTACTTCACATGAATGAACAGCAAGCATTCCATGAATCCAAACATGTTTTCATAAATTGGACTGCCTCCTTAAAGCGACATTCATGCTGAAACACATGACATATGTTATGAAACCAGCTCACAAAAAGATAGAAAAGAGAGATCCACGCCTTAGAATTCAGCCTCTTCGAGGGGGCAACCTCCTTTACATTACATAAATGAACAATTCTTGGATGATACAAATGAAAATACCTTCTTTCTATATATAGGAGTCTAAGTGGTCCCAATACAATCAAAGCCTACATAACAATAATATTGTAGGGCACAATAATAACAATAGTGGGCTTCTATGTGGCACAATAGTAACAATATGGGCACTACATGGGTACATCAATATAAATAAGGGGTATAACTACAATAGTAATGGGGTAATCACTAGTATTATAGGGACCCAACATGCCCCTCTCCTTCAAAAAGTGTTGTCCTCAACGCTTGAGTAGTTCAGGATACTTCTGCATAAAATTCTCGTCCTCCCATGTGGAATCTTCAACGGATAAGTTCTTCCACTTGATAAGGTACTCTGAAATTGATCAATTTCGTAGCTGTCGAGTTCTTGTTTCTATAACTGCTTCTGGTTCCAATATAATTTTTCCTTCTTCGTCAAGTTCTGGCAATATTGTTTGAACTGGGAGCTTGTCGCCTATAACCTTCTTTAAGCATGAAACATGGAAAACTGGGTGCAATCGAGAAGCTGCAGGAAGCTCCAATTTGTATGCCATAGTACCAATCTTTTGCAACACCTTGTACGGACCATAATACTTTGGTGATAATTTATTATCCTTCTTAGCTTGCTTGAGGGACATTTGCTTATATGGTTGTAGCCGTAGGAATACCCAATCACCTACATCAAAACTTCTTTCACTGCGATGTTGATCTGCCTGTTGTTTCATTCTATTCTGTGCCAACACAAGGTTATCCTTTAAGAGTTGGAGGACTTGTTGTTGATGTTCGATGTGATGTTCCACTGCCTGAACCTTAGAATTTTCTCTTAAATATGATGTGATGGATGGTGGTTGATACCCATAAAGTGCCATAAATGGGGTCATTTTTGTTGCTGTATGAAAGGAAGTGTTATACCACCATTCAGCCAGAGGCAACCATTTGACCCATTGTGTCTGTTTATCAGATACAAAGCAACGAAGATATCCTTCCAAACATTTGTTTACTATCTCAGTTTGCCCATCAGATTGAGGATGATAAGATGAGCTATGAGCTAACTGAGTACCAAGACAAGAAAATAATTCTGTCCAAAAATTTCCAGTGAAAATGGGATCTCTGTCACTTACAATAATCTTTGGGTTTCCATGTAGCTTTTGAATTGTTTCCATAAATGCAGTAGAAACTGTACTGGCTTTAAATGGATGTGATAATGCACAAAAGTGTGCATACTTGGTAAGTCTGTCAACTACCACCATGATGACACTCTTTCCCTCAGACTTGGGTAAACCTGTGATAAAATCCATTGAAACCTCCTCCCAACGTTGGCTTGGAATGGATAAAGGTTGTAATAGACCCGGTGTCTTAATTGTTTCAACTTTATTTTGCTGGCAAACCAAACATTCTGCCACAAACTTTTGAATATCTGATTTAAGGCCATCCCAAAAAAATTCCTTCTTAACCCTGTGGTAAGTTTTTAAAAATCCTGAGTGCCCTCCTAAGGGAGAAGTGTGCAATTCCATAAGAATCTTTTGTTTTAGCTGGGAATTCTTACAGAGGTATAAGCGATCTTTGTACCATAACGAATCATTTTTCCAGCTAAATGTATCAGACGTACTGGAATCTTGTTGTAGCTTTCGAATAAGTGCCCACACTTCTTCGTCATTCTTCCATTCCTCCCTTGCTTCATTTATCCAATCTGGTTGGATAATAGAAATAGCGCACAACAATGCTTCCACATCCTCATCCTTCCTTGAGAGTGCATCTGCCACCACATTTTGCTTCCCCTTTTTGTAGATGATTTCAAAGTCATAACCCAACATCTTTGTGACCCACTTTTGTTGCTCTTCAGAGGATAATCTTTGTTCTAAAAAGTATTTAAGGCTATCATGATCTGTTTTTACCTTGAAGTGTCTTCCCATTAGGTAGGGTCGCCATTTCTTAAGTGCATGGAGTATTGCCAACATTTCCTTCTCATAAATAGCTTTTCTTAAAAACTTTCCCTTGATTGGACGACTTTCAAAAGCAATGGGTCTTTCATCTTGCATTAGAACAACACCAATTCCATTTCCTGAAGCATCACATTCCACAATAAAGGTTTTTGTGAAGTCCGGTGTAGCTAAGACCGGTGCTTGGCACATTGCCTCTTTAAGATGTTCAAAGGCCTTTGTTGCTTCTGGAGTCCATGAAAATGCATCTTTCTTCAATAATGTTGTTAGAGGTGCTGCTATTCTCCCATAATTCTTAACAAACTTGCGATAATACCCTGTCAACCCAAGAAATCCGCGCAAATGCTTTATGGATGTGGGGATTTTCCATTCCTTAATGGCTTTAATTTTGCTAGGGTCTACCTTAACTCCTTCATGAGATACAATATGACCCAAATATTCCACCTCCTGGACTCCAAAGAAACATTTGGATCTTTTGGCATATAATTGTTTCTCTTCCAATAGTTGTAGCACCCTGTCAACATGTTCAACATGATCCTTCCAAGACTTGCTGTAGATAAGTATATCATCAAAAAATACTAACACAAATTTTCTAAGGAATGGTTTGAAAATTGAATTCATCAAACCTTGAAATGTTGAAGGTGCATTGGTAAGGCCAAAAGGCATGACCAAAAATTCATAATGACCCTCATGAGTTCTAAATGCCATTTTCGGAATGTCTTCAATCTTCATTCTGATTTGATGATATCCTGAACGAAGATCCAACTTGGTGAAGTAAATTGATCCATGCAATTCATCCAGTAATTCATCAATGACAGGAATGGGGAACTTATCTTTAATAGTGAGCTTGTTGAGCTCCCTATAATCCGGACACATGCGCCATGATCCATCCTTCTTGTGCACCAATACTACTGGAGCAGAGAAAGAACTTTGACTCGGTTGAATTATACCAGCCTCTAGCATTTCTGCAACCATACGTTCAATTTCACTTTTTTGGACATAGGGATATCTGTACGGCCTGATGTTTGGAGGAACACTTCCTGGAATCAGATGAATAGCATGATCATGATCACGCATAGGTGGGAGACCTTTGGGAGTCTCAAATACCTTGGAATGATTGTCCAGGACTTTTTGGAGATCTGGAGAAATAGATGATTCTAATGTGGAAACATCTAGCGAACATAATTGTGCAATTACACCCCTTTGCTCCTTTTTTAGAAGCTTTGTCATACCATTAGAGCTGATTATCTTTCCTGGTTTCCCTGCAATACCCCTTAATTCAACTTCCTTTCCTTCCACAGAAAATTTCATGAAAAGTTCTTGAAAATTAAAAGCTATTGTACCCAAGGATTGTAGCCATTGGACTCCTAGTACAACATCAGCACCTCCCATTGGAATGGAAAGCATTGGGCTAGTCAATACATATTCTCCCATGGATAGCTTGATATTATGGCACTTTCCAGAGCAATTTATTGTTCCTCCATTTGCAATCATCACTTGACACTCTGGTGCTGGATATAGGAAGCAATTCAATTCTTTTGCTACCCTACAATGAATAAAATTGTGGGTGCTTCCTGAATCAATCAACACTATCACCTTTTTCTTCTTGATTTGTCCTTCTATCTTGATGGTTTGAGGAGTGGTAATTCCCGCCAATGCATTACAAGATATGGTCGGATTTATTTGTTCTTCATATAGGCTTTGTTCCTGGAATATATCCTCTTCTTTTGACCTTTCTTGCTCCTTTTCTTCTTCCTCTTCACAATCTATGTAGAATAATTTCTTCTCAGCACACTTATGACCTTTTGTGTATTTGCTATCACAATTGTAACAAAGCCCTTTTGCTCTTTTTTCTTCCAATTGTTGTGGTGTCAACCTTGTAGGTTGTGGAAGACTATGGGCAACAACACTTCCATCTTTATAGTTGTGAATGGTATGCTTCCTAGTTGCCATAATTTTGCTTTCCATTTTTCTTGCTAACCTGAATGCCTTCTCTAATGAATCAGGTTCCCAAAGGCGCACATCATGTTGGATATTATCCTTTAAAGACCCTATGAACACATCAATCCTATGCTCCTCTGGAATATCTTTTATCCTTATGTTCAATTTTTGGAACTCCTCAATGTGCTCCATTATTGAACCCTTTTGTTTGAGATTATCAATTGGCTAAAAAAAGTGTTGCTTTTTGTATCCTCATAATGTGCTATCAATTCTTCCGTAAAAATTGCCCAAGTGATAAATTGTTTACGAGAACAAAGCCATTGATACCATACAAACTGATTTGGTTCCAAATATAAAGTTGCCATACGTACCTTTTGTGTGTTTTGCACATTATTGAGATCGAAGAATTGCTCCATCTGTAATATCCATGTGGCGGGATCCTTGCCATCAAACTTCCTCACATCGATTTTTGGAACATGGTGAGTCTTCGATCCAACATTAGAGTCTATGGAATCATGATTAACATTTCTTTTATTCTCATCATGAGTTTCCTTTACTACCTTTTCACCATTAGTGACCCTTTCTTGTAGCAACTTCTTCAATTCATCCATCTTATCATCCATGCCATCAAATTTAGCGTCAATCTTAGCTTCCATGCCATCCATCTTAGCTTCCATTCCCTTTATCTTATATTCCACGCCATTTACCTTAGATTCCACGCCACTTATCTTAGCTTCTGTTAGCTTTTGTGAGCGTGACATTTGTTGCACTTGTTCTTGTAATTTTGATATATCATGTAGCATTTCTTCCTCTTCTTCATGAGTCATGCTAGAGCTTTCAGGTTCCTTACTAGGTGTTTGCATTTTCTTTCCTCGGGGCATCAGTTACCGATAATAAAGTTTTACTATGCCCTTTGAATTCCGTTAAACCAAGCTTACACAAAAAAAAAATACACACCTTTTTTCACTTTATAGAAGCCTGATATTGAATCTGATGTATCTCTGTAATTTCGGATCCTCCAATTCTGAAATTGCTACCTGTAGTAGCCTTCTGCGTCCTCTTTCCAATTCCACAAGTCTGAGCCAAATTGGATTCTCCAAGGAAGAGTTATGTGAAATCTCCCACAGTGACTTGCTTTTAGACTGGTTCAGTAGAGTGAACTTGTACGACGTGCCACGAGTCACTGTTTCAACCTTTGAATCTGAAACACACACACAAGAAACTACAGTCTGTCCTCTTTCTGTACCTTTTTACGGAATTTTAATCCGATCCTCAGAGAGAGAGTTATGACGATTTTCCCCAGGTCACCTGTTTTGAATGTAATTCAGGAGTCCGCAAAAAGACCAACTTCCTCAGATCATATCTCCGAAAATATCGCGAGAAAAGCTCTGAAATTCGGACCCAAGGTTCAGCGCCAATTCTTCTCAAATGGGGTTTTTTTGCGACTTCTGAAACGTCACAGAAAAAAAGTTATAGCGAAAATGCCACGATGACCTGTTTGGAGCAGCGAAACCCTAGAATCCAAAGCTCTGATACCAAATGTTATGAAACCAGCTCACAAAAAGATAGAAAAGAGAGATCCACGCCTTAGAATTCAGCCTCTTCGAGGGGGCAACCTCCTTTACATTACATAAATGAACAATTCTTGGATGATACAAATGAAAATACCTCCTTTCTATATATAGGAGTCTAAGTGGTCCCAATACAATCAAAGCCTACATAACAATAATATTGTAGGGCACAATAATAACAATAGTGGGCTTCTATGTGGCACAATAGTAACAATATGGGCACTACATGGGTACATCAATATAAATAAGGGGTATAACTACAATAGTAATGGGGTAATCACTAGTATTATAGGGACCCAACAACATAGCTGTACCAAAAACTAATGGAGATCAAAGACATGTTGTAAAATGATTAACACAAATAAAGTAGGTGCCCCCAACCAAAACAAAATACTATTTTTCAAATGCAATGCAAAAAATAAGCCATCAATCTTGGATAAAAATTTAAAATACAACATGCTAAGTGTCTGCTGTGTTGTGGCACACACCACATGTTGAGACCATGGGTCATCACTTTTGATTGTCAAGCCTTTCCTTGAAGCCAATCCTGCATCCCCCATTCGCCCAACCTCTAATAAAGAAAATAAAAGCATTCCATATATATAGTTTTCACCTTGATTTTCTGGCAAAACCTACCTTGCTAAGTCAGAATCTGAATAGAAAATCTCAGACTCTTCTGAACATATAATTTTCAAATTGAAAGGTAGAGTGTAAGAGAAATGTCCTGACTCCTATTACAATCTAACTTCTATTGGTTGTTTATTCTTTTCTGGCATGCATAGTAGATAAAAAAAACCTAGAAGGAAATGAAAGAATATATTTATTAACTCCTCACCAAAGCAATTTTCAATTCCATAGAAAACACCGTATGAGAAAATTGAATCATCATGCATATTTTATGAGATACACCATATGTTTTTTGAAATACTATTCAATTAGATTAGTAATAAATATATTAGGTCTCTAAAACTTATATACCACATCAAGGTCTTCAGAATGCGTATTAGACATATACCTGACAGAAAGGGGAAGCAATACCTGCTATACAACCTGAAGAGAAAGATCAGGTCGGCCAATGCAAAAGCAAAGCACCTGGGCTCTTTTTAGTGAACACCAAATCCTTTGGGAAGTCCTTCAGGAGCTGCAAAGCAAAATAAGTTGTTATTTCAGAAACTGACACTCCTCACAAACAGATTAGAAAAACCTCATTTTATTCAAAATTCATACTTCTTGCTAGCTAGTTATTAATCATAAAAATATAGCAAAACTAATGAAGGAGAAAAGATGCAAGTGTGTGACAAAGTACTACATCGAATGTAGTATGGTTGTATCCAAAAAAGAATCTATCATTGCAACTATCCAAGGAACTGAAAATAACAACAGAAATATGATAGGAGTGAAACTCAAAAGATAGAAAGAAGAAAAGAACGAAACTAGTGGAGGCACCTGCACACCCAATGGGTGGATTGTACCTACAAATCAGGATTAATGGACAAAACTTCTCCAAAGGAACTTTTTGATTGTATTTTTGAAATGATAAATGTTACAAATGAAAGGGGACTCTTTATACCAAATGAGGTGGAAACCCTAAAACTTAAAAGCTCTGGTTACTAATAAAAGCGATAAGACCCTTATTACACAACAATGGCATTTTACAGATATCAAAATACGGTATTATAAAGACCTAAGACAAGAACATTATTAGAAAATTATGATATTACAGACAAAATAGCTGATTTACATTATGTAATGTCTAAAATATTATGTGGTGAGGTACACAACATGCCCTCCCTTTAAAAAGTTTATCCCTGTCTCTAATCAAATCAGTAGGGTTTTTGAGGTCCATGCAACCTACTTTGATTGACACACATAAGATGAGGGCCCACTGTCACCCAAATCCCCACTCTTTAAGCCTATATACCTCCTTGATGGCTATGAGAAGATTCCTTTAGAATACCTCACCCAGTCAATAAGATCAATGCCTTAAATTGGATCTATGGGTGAAACAAAGGAGTTAACTATTCGTTGTCCTACTGGCTGACTATGTATGAATTAAGGTGGGTAATTACTAATAGATTATGATGGTCACCTTTTTATAGGACTTATGTAAATTAATACATGTAATAAGTAGTGGATTTTTAGGTAGGCATATAAGGTGTCAAGTTTGGAAGTTGAAAGGGTAGTTTTATGAAGTTGCAATTGAATACAATATTGACATCTAAAAACATATGTAACCCTACAAGGGTGGATGAACCTTCCAAATAATAAAGTTAATATTATTATCAGTCTTGCAAAGGGAATATATTGCCAACGCTCCAAAAATAAACTTATCTGAAATATAGAGGAAGATATTGGAAATCATTGGAAAATATCAGTGCACACAAACTTGGACTGAAAGCTCAGAAAATATTGGAAACATTGGCACCCTGAAAAACTCAAGAAAAAATGGAAATATCAGAAGAATTTGTAGATTTTTTCAACACTGATTATTATCATCTCTCTTTCTCTCTGTTTTATGTGTACATTATCTAAAATTTGAAGTTTTAAGCAAATGTTCTGCATACATAATTTTGCTGATACAATGTCCAATGGAAAAAATTAGAAGGGAATCCTTTGTAGGAAACTACGAGCGTAGTTTTGTCTTGCACACAACTACTAACATTCCACACCTTATCTTCTCTTGACATAGCTGTACCAAAAACTAATGGAGATCAAAGACATGTTGTAAAATTATTAACACAAATAAAGTAGGAGCCCTCAACCAAAACAAAATACTATTTTTCAAATGCAATGCAAAAAATAAGCCATCAATCTTGGATAAAAATTTAAAATCAGCATGCTAAGTGTCTACTATGTTGTGGCACACACTGCATGTTGAGACCACGGGTCATCACTTTTGATTGTCAAGCCTTTCCTTGAAGCCAATCCTGCATCCCTAATTTGCCCAACCTCTAGTAAAGAAAATGAAAACATTCCATATATATAGTTTTCACCTTGATTTGCTGGCAAAACCTGCCTTGATAAGTCAGAATCTATGGATAGAAAATCTGAGACTCTTCTGAACATATAATTTTTAGATTGGAAGGTAGAGTGTAAGAGAAATGTCGTGACTCTTGTTACAAGCTAACTTCTATTGGTTGTTTAATTATTTTCTGGCATGCATATTAGATAAAAAACCTAGAAGGAAATGAAAGAATATCTTTCTTAACTCCTCACCAAAGCAATTTTCAATTCCATAGAAAACCCCGTATGAGAAAATTGAATCATCATGCATCTTTTATGAGATACACCATATGTTTTTTGAAGTACTATTAATTTAGATTAGTAATAAATATATTAGGTCTCTAAAACTTATATACCACATCAAGGTCTTCAGAATGCGTATTAGACATATACCTGACAGAAAGGGGAAGCAATACCTGCTATACAAGCTGAAGATAAAGATCAGGTCGGCCAATGTAAAAGCAAAGCACCTGGGCTCTTTTCAGTGACACCAAATCCTTTGGCAAGTCCTTCAGGAGCTGTAAAGCAAAATAAGTTGTTATTTCAGAAACTGACACTCCTCACAAACAGATTAGAAAAACCCCATTTTATTCAAAATTCATACTTCTTGCTAGCTAGTTATTAATCATAAAAATATAGCAAAACTAATGAAGGAGAAAAGGTGCAAGTGTGTGACAAAGTACTACATCGAATGCAGTATGGTTGTATCGAAAAAAGAATCTATCATTGCAACTACCCAAGGAACTTAAAATAACAACATAAATATGATAGGAGTGAAACTCAAAAGATAGAAAAAAGAAAAGAATGAAACTAGTGGAGGCACCTGCACACCTAATGGGTGGATTGTACCTGCAAATTAGGATTAATGGACAAAACGTTTCCAAAGGAACTTTTTGATTGTATTTCTGAAATGATAAATGTTACAAATGAAAGGGGACTCTTTATACCAAATGAGGTGGAAACCCTAAAACTTAAAAGCTCTAATTACTAATAAAAGTGATAAGACCCTTATTACACAACAATGGCATTTTACAGATATCAAAATATGGTATTATAAAGACCTAAGACAAGAATATTATTACAAAATTATGATCTTACAGACAAAATAGCTGATTTATATTATGTAATGGCTAAAAGCTTATGTGGTGAGGTACACAGCATGCCCTCCCTTTAAAAAGTTGTATCCCTGTCTCTAATCAAATCAGTTGGGTTCTTGAGGTCCATGCAACCTACTCTAAATGACACACACAAGATGAGGGCCCACTGTCACCCAAATCCCCACTCTTTAAGCCTAGCTACCTCCTTGATGGCTATGAGAAGATTCCTTTATAATACCTCACCCAGTCAATAAGATCAATGCCTTAAATTGGATCTATGGGTGAAACAGAGGAGTTAACTATTCGTTGTCCTACTGGCTTACTATGTATGAATTAAGGTGGGCAATTACTAATAGATTATGATGGTCACCTTTTTATAGGACTTATGTAAATTAATACATGTAATAAGCAGTGGCTTTTTAGGTAGGCATATAAGGTGTCAAGTTTGGAAGTTGAAAGGTTAGTTTTATGAAGTTGCAATTGAATACAATATTGACATCTAAAAACATATGTAACCCTACAAGGGTGGATGAACCTTCCAAATAATAAAGTTAATATTATTATCAGTCTTGCAAAGGGAATATATTTCCAACGCTCCAGAAATAAACTTATCTGAAATATAGATGAAGATATTGGAAATCATTGGAAAATATCAGCACGCATAAACTTGGACTGAAAGCTCAGAAAATATTGGAAACATTGGCACCCTGAAAAACTCAGGAAAAATTGGAGATATCAGAAGAATTTGTAGATTTTTTCAACACTGATTATTATCATATCTCTTTCTATCTGTTTTATGTGTACATTATCTGAAATTGAAGTTTTAAGCAAATGATCTACATACATAATTTTTCTGATACAATGTCCAATGGCAAAAGTTAGAAGGGAATCCTTTGTAGGAAACTACGAGCGTAGTTTTGTCTTGCACACAACTACTAACATTCCACACCTTATCTTCTCTTTTCATAAGTACAATAATGAACTTGTGCTAATCTGCAGGACTTACAATGTCAAGTTCCAATTATACATGATCAAGTGTTTAATGTATATCATTGATTAGACAAACTAAAGTCTCATGGACACTTAAAATGTTAATATTTTTGGTTTTGGTTGTGTATGTCAGTGATGGTCTTATGGACAAAAATATGCTTATTCTTAGTCAGTGGGTCATTTTCTAGATTAGCTATAGTTTTTGTCTAAATTTGAAATTCTTGCACATATTTAGGATGGTGTATTTTACGATTACTTCTAGCTTTGTTCTAAATTTTTAATTACCGTAATGAAAATATGAGCTATGCACAATCTGTTACTCAAGGATAAGTTGGGGTAGAGCTAGTTTAGTTTTTGGTAAATTGCGATTTTCATTCTTTACAAGTTTGTATTAAATGCTAGATATGATATTTTAATTCTCACATTAATATTGGCCATTTTTCACACAGGTTTTCATCTTCTTGACATTTTAATTTATTTCATTATGGGACATGTTTCTTCTCACTCCATGTTCAACCAATTGTGTATATTTCTTAACACCTTTTTGATTAGAAGTTGGTAAATTTTCTAGTCATTATGGCACCAAGAATGGCTCCTAGATCTTTTGGCAATATGGGCACTTACATTTACTAATAAGTTTTCTATGTTTGTGATTGCAGTGAGGGATATGAAAGCTGGTGATGAGATTACTTTTCCTTACATCTCTACAATCCACCCTTTTTAGAAAGGAAGCAAATGTTGAAAGAATGGGGCATTCATGACTGCTATTGTAGCAGATGCAAATTTGAAAACAACAATGGTACCCAAGATACCATATTCTGTGTTAATAGCTCTAAGAGATTTTGAAATATTGAAGCCTATGAAAAGGGAGTGGTATATCGCCTCGCACCAGCACAAGCTTTTGAGTGTTTCACATCCAAATGAGTACGAATCCATTCGCCAAGAACATGGGTCAATTTTTGATGTGCCAAGTTACTATGTGGACAATTGTAGGAGACTGGAGGTGTTGCAGGCAATACAAGCTACAGTGCCTAGACATCCATACTTTATTCAAATGTTGGTGAAGGAAGCAGAATTAATTTTCATTACTAACGAGTCATTGGAGAGCTTAGGGTTCATTGAAAGAATTTTGAATATGGCAAGGAACACATTCTATTCAGTTTATGGAAATCAGCTAGAAGCTGGACTAGTTTCTGGTTCTGAGCAATTTTCTATTTGTAGACATGTCTATACGTAGATGTGCTATTTTTAGTAGTTGTGCAAGTTTCCTCCTATTTTTAGGTGCAGATTCTGTTGTTAGATACTGCTCTATTTGGATACATGAGAGTGCACAGAAACGTCCTTGCCCCTGCCTCTTATTAACAGTACAAGACTGTTATCAATTTCAACCTTGCCACATATTTCTATTTATCACTGAGCAGATACCACAACTATTAAACATAGACTTCCGTTGTTCAATGAATTCGAAATGTGCAAGAATAAGAATATCAATCACTGATACAGCCAAAGCTTGATGGCCAAACCATGTCATCAAACTAGCAAAATGAGAAATAGATGCTAAAAAGTAATAAAAAACACACAAATGATCAATCATACTCTTAAGCACTAACATTATCACAAACATAGTTTGAATTCAGAATGCAACTTAACAACTTTTCATTACAGTGTCCCTCTAGAGAAGCAAAACACTACATAAAACAACTCTTACAAATACAAAATGACTGGTTCACATGAAACTTGGATACAAACCAAGGAAAGGAGTACAATGACAAGAATAATCATAATAATGTGAAAGAATGTGAAGAATGAACACTTATCACTCTTAACACCCCTTAATTCCCACCACATTGACTAAAACTCCAAGTTTCCTAACCTAAGACTATCGTATTTATCCCACAAAATCTTTGTAAGGATATCTGCAATCTGTAGAAAAATAGGACAATATGGCAGCTCAGCTTCCTTATTTGTCACCTACTCCTTGATGTAGTGAAAATGTACCTCAATGTGTACTATGTGTGGTTAATGGTACAAGCATAGGACAATGAGGTGCTCAGTGAGATATCAAAATCTAACAGACAATATAGCAAAGAACGTACAGATATACATGCACATTAGGTTGCTTCTCCTTCTGGCTAGAATCCTGATCACCACCAACCTTGTTTTCATTTCCTGAGTGACATGGGCAAGGAATTCATTGAAGACAGTGATGGCCCAAGTTCTAATTTTGCTAATATTGTTCAAATGTTAAGATTATTGCTTCCTCATGTTCAACAATCATGTGCTCACTCGCTTGAACGATGCATTTGAAACAAACATGGATTTGGCCTACTAATATGTGACTCCACTCACAAAACACATTATTCTTACTATTTAGTGCTCACTGGCTTGAATAATGCATTTGAAACAAACATGGATTTGACCTACTAATCTGTGACTCCACTCACATATTAGAACCATCATCACTCTTAAATTCAATGAATGCATAGAATTTGAAGGTGAAATTAACTTTTCAATGCATCTATACACATGCAGATTCATTGGCATGCATGATATTTTGTGCTCTTCAAGACAATATATTTATTTCACACAACTTTCTATTTTTAGAAATCACATGCATGCAAATTTGTGGGAAATATCAGTTTTATCTTCGAAGACACTGCTTTTCTAAATTTAGAAGTTCATATTTTTAGCAGGTGCAGTGTGCATGCAAGTGTACAAATTCCATTTCAGGAGGATGAAGCTGTTTTTTTGGTTCTGAGCAATTTTCTATTTGTAGACATGTCTATAGGTAGATGTGCTATTTTTAGTAGTTGTGCAAGTTTCCTCCTATTTTTAGGTGTAGATTCTGTTGTTAGATACTGCTCTATTTTGTCCGTATAAATAAAAAAATTATAGATTGTTTTTCTTCGGAAATTTAGATTAATTTAAAAGAAGAAAGATATGCTTGATGTTTGCATGCAACATGTCTATCTGAGCATAGGGTTTCATTCATGATTTAATCAATTTCTTTTTCCAAACCCCGTGTTCACATGTATAAAAGAAATTATTTTAACTTTAAATTGTTTTGGTAGTAATAAAATTAAGTTGGCATGTATTTAACGATAAATTGGAGGACATTGCTATTATTTCTTTCAATATGGAGAGAGTTCCCATATCTAATCAGCGAGGGTGTATCTATTTGACCTATTTGCCAATGATTTTCTTTTAACCAATCCACAAAGTAAAGTGGATCTAGATATATGCTCCAAGAGGATCCAACTTCCAACTTTTAATTTGACTATTTGTTAAATTAAGTTGAAACTTAAACTAGTTCCAAAAAAATCAGCAAAGTCAAAACAATCATTGAGCACCTTGTTCACATTCATTTAGTATGATTCTATTCCTACCCACAACTTTGTCAAGTTTAAATTTTATCAATCAGTAAAAGATTACAAAATAAGCTGTCAAAACTGGGCAGTTCTACAAACCATCCAAATACTAACAAAAATCCACTGGCTAAAAAGAGAGTCAAACACAAAAACCACGAGTCAAACATTAACCTGTGAGGGTCTCAGTATGCTTTTTTTAGATGAAGGGTCTCAGTGGCCTTACTCTATACGTTATTTTGTGTAGATGCATCCCTATCTATATCATAGGCCATCTTTCTGAATACTTGAAATCTTTTGGTAGATAGGCGATGGATTACACACCTCAAACAAATATGGAGATCAATTAGGAGTGTCCCAAAAGCAGGGTGATCTTCAAGTAAGCATCTAATACCCACTTGGTGGACCTTTCTTTCACTCCTATATTTTATGTCATTGTTGTCATTTATTGATCCCACAACTCAATAGATCAATTGGTAAATATCATGCTTGTAGCAGTAGCTATTCAGGGTTTGTAAGTGAGGATGAGGATGGAAACTTGGATGATTGGGAGGCTGTAGCTGATGCCATAAATCTTTTTGAGGACTCTTTCAAATTGTCATGAGAAAAAGTGAGGGAGGAAATACCCATTGTTGCTCAGTTTCAAACCAAAATTTGTTATTCAATGAAAATAGAAAACAAGGAAATTCTAAATCCACAGTACAAAATCAAGCCTGTAATGATTCCAAATCCTGTCTCATTGCCCAGTCTCTCTAAACTGCACAGCTTTCCAGCACAATCCGGGAGGCTATCTGCTTGGGTATCAACTAATAGGACTGAACAAAGCGATCAAACCAACCTATATCAACTACGTAAATTGAAAATACTTACAGCCCAGGATGGACAAATTCTGTGTAAAAACATTTTTCATTAACAGAAAAAGAGAGTATATTAAAAAGACATGGCAGAAACTCTTTAAAAAAAGTGCACAAAGTAATCAAAATTATAATCAGAAGTAGAAAAAACCTTTATTTTGCATGAACTCTCACTTCCAAAAGGGAAAAATCTGAACCAGTAAAAATCTGAACCAAAAACTTGTGCTGCTTGTAAATTTGAAGATTTGTTCTTCTGAAAATCAGACAGAATCTTGTATGTAAATATCGTGCTTGTGAATTTGTAAACTTCAGTACCTTATTGCCTTTACGGATTAGCTGGCTGCATTAATGGAAGTAAATTTACCAACTCAGAACTGCCATATTTATTAATTCATTAGAGCCAGTGCTGTCTGATGAGATCAGATGTGGAGTGGGAATCAACACTTAGTTTACTAACTACTTTCACCTACTTCAATAGCCTATATTTACTGACAAAATCATGCATATGATAGATATCGTGATTGTGAATTGGTCACAAATGAAAAAACTGAAATTTTAAAAAATCATGTATATTTTTTATATAGGGAAAAAATGGTATTTGGATTGGAATTGTAAGTAAAAGTTCAATACGCATGTAATGAAAAATCTAATTTTTTATTTTTTATTTATTTATGTTAAATAATAAATTTAGTAATTATTAAAAGAAAAGAAAAAATAGATTTTTCCTTATTTCAAATAAGGAATTAGTTCAAATACAGAATTTAGTAATTATTAAAAAATTTAAAAGTAGAGATTTTTTTTTATTCAAATAAGGAATTTAGGAATTTGTTAATTATTTTTCATCTCTATTTTTCTAGCAATATACACTTGTCTCATATAAAACCTCAAGCAATAAGTTTGGTAACACCCTTGAAATAATATTTACTTTCATTTATTAAATATTTTTATTTCCACTTTTCAACTTCAGTGACAAAGAAATAATAAATTTAGTTAACAACGAGTAAAATCCATCAAAAGTGTTGCCTAAAGTCATAGTTATTTGATCTATTACAGATGATGAAACTATTTGTGAAATTAAAGATTTCAATATGTGACATAGTAATCAAGATCATTTATAGGAATTCTTACCTATAACTATTCATGTGATACATAACTTTGGTTCCATTACAAGAGATATTGAATAATTAGGCCATGTTCATTTTAGCAATGATATAAACAATAAGATGGGATCCTAGAATTGTAAGTAAAAGTTCAATATGTATGTAGTGAAAAATCTATTTTTTTTTTATTTTTTTATTTTTTTTAAATAATAAATTTAGTAATTATTAAAAGAAAAAAAGAAGAGATTTTTCTTTATTTCAAATACAGAATTTAGTAATTATTAAAAAAATTAAAAGTAGAGATTTTTTTTTATTCAAATAAGGAATTTAGGAATTTGTTAACTATTTTTTATTTCTATTTTTCTAGCAATATATACTTGTCTCATATAAAACCTCAAGCAATAAGTTTGGTAACACACTTGAAATAATATTTACTCTCATTTATTAAATATTTTGTATTTCCACTTTTCAACTTCAATGACAAAGAAATAATAAATCTAGTTAACAATGAGTAAAATCCATCAAAAGTGTTGCCTAAAGTCATAGTTATTTGATCTATTACATATGATGAAACTATTTGTGAAATTGAAGATTTCAATATGTGACATAGTAATCAAGATCATTTGTAGGAATTCTTACCTATAACTATTCATGTGATACATAACTTTGGTTCCATTACAAGAGATATTAAATAATCAGGCCATGTTCATTTTAGCAATGATATAAACAATAAGATTGGATCCTAGTTTCTTCTTTACAAATTCTCATTTTGTATAGTCTAAGAAAAGTGTTTTATCTGACCTTTGGTATTATTTAAGTTTATATTGTAACTTCTCTCTTATACATATTTATTTGCTTCTTGTCAAGCACGTGGCAGTCCTTTGCCCACATGTCACCATTATAAAATGGCATATCAACTTCCACGATAGCTTACCTAGTCAATTAATTTGGGTATTATATCCACTATCGATCACTTGGGAAATATCACATTAGTTTAAAAATTGCTTACTCAGTCTTCACATAACCAAACAATGGGTCATCAATTAACACAGATACCTTTCCATCATCTACCTTATCCATCTGCTAGATCACTAAGAACCTATCCCCCCAGGACACTTAATGCTCTATACATACTTACTGTCTTGATACTCAACACCTAACATATAGACAAGCTTGTAGATTGAAGCCCTAATATCTCAATACTCGATATTTTGAAAGGCCAATGGTCGGGCTATCAAGCGATCAAGCCCTTGGAAGAGGCTAAAGAGTGTCATTGATACTAATTAGCTAATATATTAACATCCAACAGCCCAACATCCACGTCATTGCTATATGGTTACCACCTAAACATCACCTCGGTGCCTAGTCAACCTTCCATTGCCATGTCAACAGGCCACATCACTTCCCACATTGGTATGTCATATCATCTAGACCCACATTGGTGCCACATCATAATGAGACGTTAGCATGTCAAATCAACTGCCACACAATTGACATGTCTTATCCCCGTATCCACGTCCACTCACCACATCATTACTCTATCGATACCAAGGTTTCTTGTTGGTGACTAGTGTCCTACTTACTAATGTCTACTACCCAATATTGTGACATTTTGATAGGTTGATGTACCAACAACTAATACATTGCATTAGTGTTGGTTGACCTCGAGGTGTCCTTAATACAGTTAGCCCGACATTTGACCTCTCGGTGGACTATAGTCCCCAACCATCAAGTGAGAGTCATTAAACCCTCTATCTCCATGAGCTAATGGATAATGTAGGGTGATATGCTAATATCGAGGACAAGTTTGACATGGCATCTAGGTTAGTTGGGGATTTTTGCACAATCAGGTGATGGGGAGCACTATTTTCCATCATTATAAACCATAAGTATATAGATGGTGTATGGGTGTTAATGTGAGGATAATTTTTCCCCACAAGGATGGCTTTGTTTAGGTCCTTGGACATCATCTAAGGAGAAACACTATTATCATCCTAAGGCCTAGTACAAGTGGTTTTTAAGGCTTAGTAATAACACAGATTATGCACATGGTACAAAACCACCTCCCAATGCCTCTAAGGTGAATAGTTGGCCTAGTGGTGCTCATGGAGACCATCTAAGGGATGGTTCTTAGGCCCTTGAACATTTTTCAAGGATGAAAACTAGTCCCTGAGAGCCCAAAAGAGGTGTAAGATAATGTTCATGGTCCATGTATAAGATCCCAAGCTAGTTCAATACAACACCTACAAAGAAAATATTTTCCCCACGTATGTTGTATGGACAATTTTTATTTCCCTTTAGTGGTTAATTCCTATTGAAAAGTGTTTGAATTTTTTCATGTTATATGTTGATGCCTATTGCTACACTTTTTATCTTTCAATCTCTATTCTTCTAGCAATATATACATGTCTCATATACAACCTCAAGCAATACACTTGGTAACACCCTTGAAATAATATTTACTCATTTATTAAATATTTTGTATTTCCATTTTTCAACTTTAGTCACAAAGAAATAATAAATCTAGTTAACAATGAGTAAAATCCATCAAAAGTGTTGCCATAACAACAAATGGTTGTACAAGATTCTCCACCTCCTCCTGGGGGTAATGCGGGGAAATGGTAATATGGTCCTAATAACAATGCGTAGGTCCTCATGCTAATTCTCACATTTATTTTACCACGAGAGAAAAATCATATGACCCTCCTGAGTCAAGTTCTACTTCTAAGGACTTGACCACCCCTTTCGCTTCCACTAGATCTCTCACATCAGATAAGCCTGTGGAACTGCTATATCACCCACCTAACGTTGTAGTCCAAAAGTTAACAAACAATCTCGATGCGCGGGCTCCCCAACATTATAGTATTATTGAAGAGTTAGTGGAAGCATCATGTGTCATGTCTTCCTTAGAGGATTTTCAGTCCTACCTCATGTAGTGCAAATCCTTATTGAATACTATTGGAGGGGTAGATCCCTTGGAATATGACTAGGATCATTTTACCACATGGGATGTCACTCTGCCTATTGAACATGACTCCCTAATGACGAATTTCCTTTGGAAAAATTCATCATGGAGGTCATGGATTCACCTATTAACAATCCTCGGGAGATTATGCGTCTTGATACCTCTAGTCTCCCCAAATGGGAAAAAGTAGAGATTGGTAAACTAAATCTCGAATTAACTTAGGGGGCATTTTCTCAGCCATCCTTGGAAGTGTCACCCTTGGACCATGTAACGTTTTCAGTTTCTAATGTTGAACTTTCCAGTGAATTGTCCAACACACATCCATCATTCAATGAGTTTCTTATCACCCCTTTATGTCTTCATAGTCCTTGTCATGGAGCCACAGTAGCTCACAAGAGCACTCACTTTTTATGTCCTCTGGTTATTCCTAATAACACTATGATTCTAGTTTTTCCTTGTTATCATCAATCTTTAGGAGTCTCATAGTTAAAATTTGTATGGCATGGCCCCATCATGGCACACCATATGGTACCTCAACTCCTCCATGAGTTCATGTACATGAATCCTTTTCTTGTGTCCAAAATAGGCACACATTGACATGATTGTTACGATTGAGTTGTGATTGTACCTTGTACATAGAAGTGTGTGTGTTGTTTTGTATCCTTTTGGTTTGATGTGTGATGCAAGAACTTTTCTACTATATAATTTTTGAGAAAAAATACCAAAAAATTCTAGGGAATGAAATATTCTAGAAAAAATATATGGATGTTGGTTAGAAATGACTAATCTGATGCTTTGAACGCCAAACAATACACTAAGTATGGATGTTGGTTAGAAAAGACTAATATGACGCTCTCAAAGCCAAACAATACACTAAGAACGAATGGAGGAGGCATATTCCTAGTGTTGAACCAATGTTCGTGCTCCAACAAGCTCAAAATGAAGGTCCCAATATATGCAAAAGGGTAAAAAACATAATGATGACTACAAATAAATATAAGGAAGGAAATTGGTTGATAACACTTCATATTATTTTCTTATGCCATACATAATACACCAGGATTATATTTAAATTTTAAATTAATATTAATTATAAAATTTATTAAATTGCATAATAATTGATAAATTCAAAATTTGTCTTCTCAATTAATATATGTGATGAGTCTCCCATAAGGTTTTTCTAACCACTCCTAGGCACATAAAGGCTATATTGAACCTAATTTTGTTCACTAAATAATACTTTCCTAGCTTAGTGAGTTCTTAGGAGAGTCCAAGATATTTTTGATACTTTATGTGCCTAACATGACTATTGTGTAATATTTGATTGGATTCTACACAAATTTCAAGGAGAATCATCTAGAGATATTTGTGGGGCCTACTACCTTCTACAAAATAAACCCAACACGACTTCCTAAGGATAATAAATCCTCCTTACTATTGCTACATGGTGATCCAGGAAACAAGATCTAGGTTTTTATTGATTTTTGGAGGGAAAGCAATCCTCCACTCAAGGAGTTTTCCTCCTATCCACTTGTACAAACAATAGGCTTGAGTAGCATAATAGGATTAGAAGAAAATCATAGGAAAGCATGTGAATAATACGAGAGGTTTAGATTCTAAGCATTTTTTGTAACTTTGTCATGTACAAACAACATTTTTGCTAATCGAAGTGATATTTGATTTCAGCTCTTAGTTTAGCTTTCTTCTAAGGTTTTTAAGTTTCCTTGTGTTAAGGCCCAACCTAGGTGGTCGATATCCCTCTTGTATCATTTCTGTTCACACATTTGTTTATGTCTACAAAATATTTATGAACATTACTTTCATGCATGTTTATTTAGATAGTTTATGAGCAATTTTTTCTTGCAGATTATCTTAACATTTGTTGATGATAGTTGTAGCACTGTTACATTAGTTATATAGAATTTTTACTTTGAATTTAGTTCATTTCCATTACTATTTTTAATTTTTTGTTCATTATGTATTATTCATTGTTTCTTACACTCTACTCTATTTTGCAACTACAAGAAACACTACAACCTTGCATTTTGTTATATTAACCCTACCACAAGTTGTTTTGATGCATTGGATAGGTGCACTTTTCAATTTTCCAACTTCTCCTTTGCATCATTGCCATCCAATATCACGTTTAGCATATTCACCTTCACATTACATTGTTTCTTGTAGAAAAATAAGGACACTTGTAGTAGTTTGCAACCTGACTTCTAAGCTTGCCCAAATTTACACGAAACACATGATTTTCATTAATGCTCTATACATACTTACTATCTCGATACTCGACATCTAACATATAGACGAGCTTGTAGATTGAAGCCCTAATTTCTCAATACCTGATATCTTGAAAGGCCAATGGTCGAGCTATCAAGCCACCGAGCCCTTGGGAAGAGGCTAAAGAGTGTCATTGATACTAGTTAGTTGATATCTTAACATCCAAAAGCCCAACATCCACGTCATCACTATATGGTTACCACCTATACATCACCTCGGTGCCAAGTCAACCTTCCATTGCCATGTCAACAAGCCACATCACTTGCCACATTGGTATGCCATGTCATCTAGACCCACATTGGTGCCACATCATAATGAGACGTTAGCATGTCAAATCAACTGCCACACAATTGACATGTGGTATCCCCGGGTCCACATCCACTCACCACATCATTACTCTATCGTTATCAAGGTTTCTTGTTGGTGACTAGTGTCCTACTTACTAATGTCTACTACCCAATATTGTGACATTTTGATAGGTTGATGTACGAACAACTAATACATTGCATTAGTGTTGGTTGACCTTGAGGTGTCCTTAATACAGTTAGCCCAACATTTGACCTCTTGATGGACTATAGTCCCCAACCATCAAGTGAGAGTCCTTGAACCCTCTATCTCCATGAGCTAATGGATAATGTAGGATAATATGTTAATATCGAGGACATCTAACCTAGACTAGGTTAGTTGGGGCTTTTTGCACAATTAGGTGATGAGGAGCACTATTTGCCATCATTATAAACCATAGGTATATAAATGTTGTATGGGTGTTAATGTGAGGATTTGCCCAACAAGGATGACTTTTGTTGGGGCCTTGGACATCATCTAAGAAGAAACACCATTATCATCCTAGGGCCTACGAATGGTTTTTAAGGTTTAGCAATAATATAAACTATGCACATTGTACAAAACCACTTCCCGGTGCCTCTAAGGTGAATAGTTTATAGGATGCAAATGTGTGTTTATATAATTTATAGGATGCACAGGTTAGTTAATATTATATGGTTTGTATTAATAAAATAAATGCGCAAATTAATAGAACTGCTGGCAAATGAACATTTAAAAAATTATTATGATGAAGACTTTTCAAACATTTTTGTGATAAAATTTAAAATTTTATGGGAAAACTTAAAATTTTGTGGGAAAATTCAATTAATAGAACTGTTGGCAAATGAACCTTTAAAAAAATATTATGAAGAAGACTTTTCAAACATTTCTGTGAGAAAAATTTTGTGGGAAAATTTAAAATTTCGCTTATCTCTTTGGCTGGGCTTGGCTCGAATAGGTTGTTCTTATCTCCTTGGGTCAAAGTCCCACCGCCTGAACATTCTCTTCCAACGATTGATTAAGGTGTCGCTGTCAGGGTTCACACCCAGGAGGAAAGCTTATTTTATGAACCAGTTGGCTTATATTATTATATGATATTTGGCAAGTTGGGCTCTAAATATTTGGTATTCAACGATTTGGGAAACTTTTGAGAAGACAAATCGGTGTGCTTTGAGGAGCAATACCCAAGACAGGTTTACCAGCTTTGCATTTACTGCTATTTTTTCTGTGAGGCCGATCTTCCATAGTTTTTGCCTAAAACATGTATGTGTTTTAGCTTTCTGTTTGTTTTCTTAAAAAATAGCTCTTTGAAGATAGGGTGTAGAAACTGCAGGCAAAATTTTCATGTGTGTTTTAGCTTCTGGATCCTCTCTAGTGCCATTCCTACCTCCCTGTAGCCTCCTCTATATCCACCTTATGCACCTCTTAATTGTTCCTAGGGTAACCTCCTCAAATCGAAAATAATTTCTTTTGAATCATTTTTCGATTGTATGGATGGCGCAACAGTTGTTCCTGGGGTTTTCGATTGTATGGAGGGCACAAAAGTTGTTCCTGGGGTCACCTCTTCAACTCGAAAATAATTTCTTTTGAATCATTTTTCCATTGTATGGAGGGAACAACAATTTTCATTAGTATTAGTATTTGGAGGGAATTTCTTTGCCGAGGTTTACCATCCCACTTTCTTTGGTTATCAAATAGTTTTCCCTTATTAGTTCCTGCCCTGCAATCATCTTTGACATTGCTCGCATGCCCATCATAACTGAAAATGGGAAGATGAATTCAAAGGCACCTCCACTTCCCCTGAATTGCTTTTGCTGTTTGCACATCAAATCAAAGGTTTGAGGAGATGATTGATCAAGAGGGGGCACATGTACACCTAGTGCTGATTTTGGTGGAGATTAAGGAGGGGACCCTCCACTCTGAGTTTTTTGTAAAGTTATGATTATGCTTAGGGGATACCTTATGAATCATTAGGGGAGATGGATCCTTTGGGTAAAAAACCTTGACAAATTAGATCTCTTTTTTGGAGAGTAGAGTGAAGGTTAGCCATTTCATCTACGGACGGGGAAGATTTGCGATCGCACATATAGACATTTGAATTGCAGAGACGGAAGTAGAAGAGACAGGGACCATAGTAGAACGAGGAAAGTGGAAAAGATGCACAACAAGCGATATCATAATAGAACGAAGAAAGTAGAAGAGACAGGGACCATAGCAGCTTCCTCCCACTCCAGCAACAATCATTACATCCCGTTGTATACCCTACTGGATTCCCAGTCATTGCAGATTTCGTCATGACCTGTCATCTCAAGGTTAAAATTATATTAAAACACCTGCAACTATTGACCTTCCAAAAAATCATAGAAATTTTGTTCTTGGCACTTCTGCATTTGCTAATACAGCGATGAAAGAAAAAATACTAGTTGTGGCTGAGCAGTATACGGATATCTACATCGCAACCCAAAACTAGGTGAATCTAGCTGATCTTACATTGCAAGACCTTGATAGGGGTATACCGATTTTATCAATAGGATACATATGTTTGTATAGTTTTTTATTGTCTTAGTCATATGATGAAAACGAGAGTACAAGAATATGGGTTTCAATGCTTCTCAACTGTTAAGTTCTTGAGGCTCGGTTGCAACTTGGAGAACTAGGAATATTTTGAGAAGAGTATATATATTCTTTTCAATCCATGTCCTTGCCTTGCAGGACCTTGAGAGGGGTATATAGATTCCTCTCAATGGAAAACAGTTTTCGTTTGTGTGGTTGTTTATGATCTTGCCATTTATTCACGTATTTTTGTAATATGTGAAAAGTTGCAACCTCATTAAATGACACTTACACAACTAGAATACACTAGTGCTACCTCTAGAGAGATAAAATCAGTTGCATTCATTTGATTCCTCAGTGCTCAAGATACTGGGCCATTGTATACACATAATCGAAGGGAATATCCTTCGCTTTGACAAGTGAAATAGCCAGTAAACTCAAGGCAGCAATATCAAGATGAGTCCATATGTGCTACATTATTAGATTGACTTGGTAAACTGATATCCTATTGCCGGTTCAGATTGTTGGGGCTACCTTTAGATTCTTTCTTTTTGATTGTACAGACTTTAAACACATACCCAACCCATTTCCTTATAAGCATTACTAAGCATAGGATGATAATAGGGGGCATTTTCTTGGATCGAATTCCAGCTTAGTTATTTCCTCTGCTTTTGGGCATATGTAAAGTTAAGTGCACTTTAATGGAATGTGACTGCTTGTTTCTGTGTTAAGATATCTGCAAATTTCCTTGCTGACACTTTGACATCAATGTAAGAGAATTCCTTATAATCAAATGGGTATTTATCCCATGAGTTTATTCTTGTGCATTCTCACACTTTCAAGGCTTGCATATGTTCCATAAATAATAGACAAGTACCCAAACTTGGAAGAAAACTCAAAGTTATAACCTCTTTTGACAGCGTATAGGTCCTCCTCATAAGACAGTTGTAGAGACTTCTCCCTTCAACGCAGTTGGGCTTCAAGACTACGGCTAAGACGTGCTAGGTCTCCTTTCTTGAACAACACCTGAAACACATCCTTTAGGAATGTGTATTGAGTCTCTTTCTTATTGTGGATTAGGGGTTCATTTAGGCTCCCTTTGACTGTGTCTTAGCTGTGAATAGAAGGCTGCAGCTAGGGCTCTTTTGGAGCTTCCTTTGACAACATATGGAAGCCTCCTTGCTGTGATGAAGAGCCTTCTTTTGGGACATCAAAGGAGTCTCTCTTCACTGTGATTTAATCCCTTTAGGACATCATATAAGGCTTGCAGCTAGGGCACATTGTACAACAACTAGGGCTCCTCCAAGGCTGCGGCTATGACTCTTCCTTTAAGACTGCATTTAGGGCAGCATTAGCCCTCCCTTGATAGCAGATTAGTGCACAACTGAACAAGAACTTCAACTCCTAGTTTGGATTGTGGTTAGGGCATCATATCTCTATTAGGAAAACGTATAGAATACTTCTTGACTACGGCCAGACTATCTCATTTCCTCTTGCGTCTAGGGCTTCATCATCTAGATCTCTCTAGCCAGCAAAACCCAAAACAAGTGGAGAGAGATCAAGAGTTAAGTGTGTGTACAAAATGACTTGAAAACCTCTTCTATTTATAATAAAACGTTGAGGATAGATGGGGGTAATTTGGTTGCTAGAATTCCTTGATGAATTGTTACATAACACAAATAAATTCATATCTCCATGAATACACATTGGAATCGGATGATCTTTAGATCAATCCTACACCTCTTGACGAGACTGTCCTGTTGTGCCATTGCTGCACTATGTCATGGCTGTCCCGTTGTGCCACTGTTGCACTATGTCATGGTTGTCCCATTGTGCCACTGCTGCACAATGTCATGGTTGTCTCATTGTGCTTTGCCATACCATAACAACACCATGAATTTGCTACACTAAATACTAGTTGTCCCATGTTGTACCATTTTACCATTGCTGTCCCATTGTGCACTACATGCTATTGACCATTGTTGTCTCATTGTTGTACCATATGCTGCACCATACTGCACCAAGTTGCCTTTACTGTCCCATTGTTGTATCATTGCAGCACCATGTAGCATTATTCTCCCACTATTGCACCATACATCTTGTTGTCCATACTGCTGCACCATACATCTTGTTGTCCATTCGGCTGCACCATTGCTACACCATACATCTTGTTGTCCATACTGCTACACCATTGTTGCACCATACATCTTGCTATCATCGATAGTACTACTATGGTCCCTAACCCCATTTCCCTTCTCATTAATCAGATGAGAGGTACTTCCAATGAGTCTCAAACTACATGGGTAGTCCTCGATAGGGGAACTAATCATTTGTCCCACTGGAGAACTAATCATCCTGGCTCACAAGAGAATGAACCATCCTATCCCAAAGTCACCTTGGGGTATCATAGGGGAAGGCTAAGCTATTCACCCTGTACATAGCGCACCATTAGGGGAGGGTGAGTCACCCTATGGTCACATGTTGCTCCAATAAGTACCCTAAACCCCCCAGATCTCCTAGAGCTCAATGCATGCAAAATGCAGGACCCTTATACGAAGGTCTCTCAACGACTCCAAGTTGTTCGGGAAAGTCACAGATTTGACCTTTCCCCTGGGCTTTGACAAAATGTCTGCGACCTGTACATCAGTCTCAATGCGATGGAGCCTCCTCGCTCATCGACTTACCATATCCTAGATAAGGTAGTATCTGATGTCTATCTACTGGAGCAATCATCAAATACAGGATTCCTCAACAATCGAATCCCCCCCTGGTTGTCATAGAGGATCATAGTGGTGTTCATCATGTGTCAAACAACACACTGAAGAGCTTCCACAACCAGGCAGCTTCACATGAGATCATACTCGTGGCTATGTATTCGGTCTCGGCAGTGCTTATAGCAACTGACTTCTGCTTCTTGCTCATCCATGATATCGAAGAAGAATCCAAAGAGAACTAGCACTGAGAAGTTCTCTAGTGATCCTCCCCATTGCCTGCCCAATCAACATTCGAATAATCATGCAGCTTCATATTTTAGGTAGTGTATCTCAATCCATGAGAGATTGTGCCTCGAAGATATCTCAGAAGATTCTTGGCACAAATCCACTGAGGCTCAACCAAATATGAGCTTGCCATGCTAACTGCAAAACATATATAGGGACGAAAGCTCACCAAGAACATCAATGCAAATGAGTTTATGAAACTTAGAGGCATTTCCCAAATCTGGTCCGACATCATCATAATATAACTTCTAAAAGTTAAGATCCTCGAGGTAGTCACGGTCTTTCAGTTTACCATTCCACATCTGGAATCCAACTTCCTCTTACTTTTTCAAGTGAGAGGGTCTGCACTTATCAGAAATAGGTCGTTCTTAGAAGATGCCGGTATGAGAGGTCTATCATCCACAATCTTCAAACAATGGTTTGGATTGGCTTCACTCTTAGTGAATCTCAACTTCATCTGACAATTATCATTCCTCTCATATCAAACCCAGGGTGATTTGCTTCAAGCCATAGAGGGTTTTCTTCCACCTGCATACATGAGATTCTTGATGAATCTCAAACCCATGGGGTTGTTCCAAGCTATTGATTTGTGGTAGCACCAGATGTGCTCGAGCCACGAAATTTGGTGGAGAGTTGGAACACATGAGATCTCCAATACCCAGAAAGGGTTTGGGCAGATTCTAAACAATTCAGGAGATATTAAAGTAATTAATATTTTTAATATGGACCCTAAGTATAAACTTAGGGAAATTAAAATATTAATGTAGATTAATATGAAACTATGTTAGAATGGTCCAAAAGACAAGGATCAAGCCAAATCTGATCTTAGTCATTGATTTGAATAGGGATTTAATCTCAGTCGTTGATATGTCAACGAGAAAAGTATAAGAGGAGGCTTGAGGATCACTTGGAGAATGCACCAGATGATTAATCATTATATTCTCTAAAGTGAGGTTTGCTAAGAGAGATAGAAACAATGATTAGGAGAGTAGTTGAGGAGCATTTGAGTACAGAGAGATAGAGAGGCAGAGATAGTGTTGGGAGAGTAGCAGAGCAGCTAGAGGAAGTGATGCAGGAGTAGCCAGTGCTCACACAGGGCCACGCAGAGGCAGCCAAGTGTTGCGCAGAGCACCAGAGAGGCCAACGTATTTGACGCAGAGGCTCAGAGAGCTTACGCAGGGCCTCTTGGGGCTGACACAGGCCTAGATAGGTTGGCACAAGGCCAACGTTGGGCAAGGATAGGCTAACGCAGTCCAGATTGGGCAGACGCTGGGGTTTTAGTGCAATTTTGTGCTGAGGAGCTGCCGGAATGATTATCCGAGGTTTCAACTAGGAGATCTGTCAGAAACTGTGAGGTATTACTGCTAAGTAAATTCTCTATTGGGTAGGCCACTTTTGACATCCAGATATTACTTTGATATTGCTTAATAAAAAAACCCTCAGATAGCTGCACCAGTTTTCCCGCATTGGGTTTTTCTGGGGACATTGGTCCAAAAATAACGGTGTCATATGGTGTGTTTGTTTATGTTTCTTTTAGTTGTTGATCTGTAATATGTTGGGCATGCACTAGTGTTTATTTTTAGTATTTACATTTTAAATAACTTGTTAGGGAAAAGAACAAGTAGGTAGGAATAAATCAGATAAAGTGCATGGAGGGTTTCTAACTAAGTAAACTTAGAAACTTCAACACAAGCCTGTGAACCTGCTACATGAGGGGAATGGTCCCTTTGTAAGATTTTCCTTCTGTACATCTCAGACATGTACCTTCATGCTCCTTTTGAATTCAGGCATCCCAGTCACCATCTGACTCACATGGGGTAGAGCCCCATAATAAGTAGACCTCTGGTGCTATAGATGAGATGTGTCAACTAACATGGTCCCCAATGGACCATCCTGCAACTTGGTATAGATTGCCAACATTGAACCCATGAGTAAAAGCATCTTTGAAAATTCTATTTTCAAACACATACCTTTCCATCGATGAATGCCACCCTGAAACCTTTGACTTCCATTGCCGAAATGGACACCAGGTTCTTCTTGCAATCAGGTACATAAAAGAGATTATGTAAATGAATCAAGTTACCCTCATTCAATTGAGGGGTAACATTTCCTACACCCTTTCCGGGATAGGTGGCATCGACTCCAAGTATAATCCCACGATTGTCTTACCAAATTCGAGAGAGCACCCTTCTATCCGATGAAGTGCCTTGAAGCACTATAATCAATAAGCCAGCTTCCCACAGAATCTAAAGGAGAGGGCCAATACTAGATAATGCTTCTTTATCTTATCAGAAACAATATTTGATTCTTCATACCTTGGGTTCCTTGCTTTCCTTGAAGAGTTAGCTGTTTCCTTGATGACCTGCATTATTTGTCATTCCTTCGACCATTGAAGATGTCCCTGGAATGATTGTTATCTTCATCAATAGATGTGTCCCTGTCATTTGTACACTCCTTCACATAATGGCCAAACTTATTCTAAGCAAGCCATCTGCCTTTCCTTTCACCCTGAGATTTGGACTTCCCATTGAAGTGATATGTAGGTAGGCCATCAGAAGCTTCTGTTGCGCCATTCTGATTATATACTCTGTTTCGACTTTACCCTTGGTGAATTTGAAGAGGGATGAGGAATCCATGGATCCTTTTGTCCTTTCCCAACTGTCTTCATTGATTGCTCTTTCACTCATGACTGCATATAGGAAAAGGGATTTTCCTTTCATGACAACAAGGGCATTCCATCTGCAGAGCACTTCTTCTAGGACGATGTTTAGGTGGCATCTCCATTAGGTAGCGTAGCAACTAGGTTTAGGGCATCTCTTCTCCTTAGACCTGTGGCTAGGGTTTCTTCCTTCATTTCCATGGCTGCGTATTACTGCTTCTTCATAGGGCAGCGTTTAGGGCTTCTTCATAGGGAAACATTAGGGCTTCCTTCACCATGCTAAATCTTCCTTTCCTCCCGCATCTAGGGCTTCTTCATTAGTGTAGTGTAGAGCCTAGGGCACTCACTCTAGACTAGTGCTATAGCTAGTCACTTTTGATGATGGTGATCCTCTTGAGCCTTCATCCTCCACACTAGCAAATGCATATATTGGATTAGATATAGAGGAGGAGGATGATGGAAGAGACAACAATGGTAATACACAAATTCTAATGATTATGGCATCGAGGAAGACTACTGGGAGTCATCGGCTATGAGAATCTTCCATCTATGGTTCTAGTGTCCATGCTATTTTGTATTTTCCATTGGCATTCCAATCTATAGTAGCATTGAATCAATATCTATGTAGTGTGTTTTCTACATTCTGATTTTTATGACTTAATGAGAAGACCACAGTTTGTGGTTCTAACTTCTTCTGTTTGCCATTTGATCATCATTGATGTAGTACTAGTAAGTACTAGTTGCATGATTGAATTTGTATTATGTAAATGTTCTAGTTTCTAAATTCTAAAATAATTGAAATCCTTATTGTCATGTTTTTAGAGTTGATGTGTCTTGTCTCACATATGAGATATGAAACACTTGGTATTACCTTAGATTGGCTATTTATTTGGTATTTGCCACTATAAATGGGTTGTTGTTATTTGGTTGCTTCATGTTGTTCATGTGCTATAGGTGTAGAATTTCTTTGCTAATAAAATTCAGAGTTGATATGCCTCCCAAACAAATTATTGTTTGTGTGTGGATTTTTTTATTTGTTGATCTTATATGTCTTGCCATAATGAATTAAACTCTGTGATTTCTTGTTGGGGTTGCACATTCTCTAAGCATGCTCCTACTTGGATCGCAGGAAAATCAAGGTTATGGTCTTGAATACCAACATGATTGAGACAATAACAATATGGCATCTCATTTTCAGCTTTAAAGGTTTTAGTTAAGTTGTTGATTTCTCCATTTATCTTGGCTTACAATTTTTTGGACCAAGAACCAATAATGTATGTCTAACAATAGACTTTAGGCATCACAAAGGACACACCTCCAGTCATATGATGGTCTGATAATTGATATCAAAGAATTTTTAAACTCCAGTATCAGTTGTAGTTGCTTTAGTTTCTTAAATAGTTTATTCTCCTGTGATTGGGTGCATAGTTATACTTATCTATTGATATAATTTTGTCAAAATTTGGGTTCAAAAACTATCTTGAATTCATGTCTGGAGGGATGTAAAGATAGTGGTCACTGTAAAAGGTAAGTTATTAATGGTAGGTGTTGCCCCTATTTCAGAAATTTTGATATAAATCCTGAGAGAAGCGTTGTATCCTAAATTGAGTGGGGCTTTAGGATTGAGAGACTTGGGGATCCTAAACAAAGCATTGGGAGAAAAATTATGTTGGGATTGACTTCGGGTTAGAGATGAACTCTAGAAACAAATATGGGATATGAAATATGGCCACTCTTCTCAATTGAAAAAGTTGCAAGCAACCAAGCATCCTCTAAGATCTTCCATATGAAATTTGCCACAGGCCAACTAGACCTTAATTCAAAGTCATGTTTTTTGAGAGACCTAAAATGGTCACACTAGTGACTACATTATTCTCAAAAGATTCTTGGCAATAGATGCCACAATTGAGGGATTGTTAAACTTAAAGATTTAATAACATTTACTTCAAAGCATCAGGGTCTTACTGTAGAAGAATTTTGGAAACTGATTCAATCCCATAGGCTATGGAAGGAATGGAAAACAGTTGAATATTGGCCATCACATCCATCTTTCTCTCCCTGGCCTATTTTAGCTCATGAGCTTCAAAAATGAAAAATATCCAATGCTCAGGATGAAGACAAACTCTGGTGAGGATCTCAAGCCAAAGGGATGTTTATTCTCAAGGAATCTTACTCTCTTATAGTTGGTCATCAAGACATCCACTAGGATCCCATTTGGAAGAAAATCTAGATGAATGGTGTTTTCCCATGGTTCTCAATTCCTTTGGCTAGTTGGATGACATAAGATCCTCACATGGGATCAAATCAGGAAAAATGGATTTTAGTGCCCCTGACTGTGTACTTTATGTTGGAATGATGAATATTCTATGGAGCATATATTGAATGTATGTCCTTCCATTGAACATATTTGGATGCATATTTGACTGACTTTTGGATCCTTGTACTATAACTTCAACAGTTTTTTATACTTGTACTCCCTCATAGATCCAATATATTCAATACTCCAGTTAAAAATAGAGAGTGGATTATTTCCATTAGTTTTTTCATGTTGATGGTTTAGAAAGAAAGGAAAAACAAAATATTTAAGCAAAAGAAAGAAAGGATGAAGTCACGGTCTACATCAAAGTGCAACATGGGGGTTACATTACTCCTACTCAAACTCACAATGAAATGCTGAGGTGCCAAGTGTATTACCATGAAAGTCTACAACTCTCTTACTTTCAGTGTCTGTGAAAATAGGATTAGTTTATTGAACTGTATTTCTGTGACCTCAAAAGTGTTTTCAGGATTTAAATTATCTGCAAGGAAAGCGTGAACTTCACCATACTTTTCATATGGTTGATCTTCTTCCCCTACCTTTTCATGTTGTATATGTACTTGTATGTTTCTTTGGTAGAGATTTCTCCTCCATGAGAAAGACCGCCCCAAGAATGCCTATCTGCCCTCTTAGATAGAGCAATATCTGTGTGATAGAGATGAGATCTGTAATTTTCCCATTTGACATTGAGCTCCTTTAGAAGAGCCAAATTTTCAGCATGTGGCCAACTGGAAGAGGAGGAAATGACAGATTGTTGGTAGCCAATATCAGCAAGAGTGAATAGCTCATGCCCATGAAGAAACTGGATGATTGGGGGAGAAAGAATGTGATTCCCAGCCAATCCGATGATTGCATCAAGGATAATGCGAATTATGTCACCACGTCTAACCATCCATATTATATATCCCTGTATCCAAGGCTTAGATTTCATCAAGCTTTTGATGATGGTGATCCTCTTGAGCATTCATCCTCCACACTAGCAAATGCATATATTGGATTAGGTATAGAGGAGGAGGATGATGGATGAGACAACAATGGTAATATACAAATTCTAATGATCTGGCATCGAGGAGGACTATTGATAGTCATAGGCTATGAGAATCTTCCATCTATGGTTCTAGTGTCCATGCTATTTTGTATTTTCCATTGGCATTCCAATCTATGGTAGCATTGAATCAATATCTATGTAGTTTGTTTTCTACATTCTGATTTTTATGACTTAATGAGAAGACCACAGTTTGTGGTTCTAACTTCTTGTGTTTTCCATTTGATCATCATTGATGTAGTACTACTAAGTACTAGTTGTATGATTGAATTTGTATCATGTAAATGTTATAGTTTCTAAATTCTAAAATAATTGAAATCCTTATTGTCATGTTTTTAGAGTTGATGTGTCCTGTCTCACATATGAGAGATGAAACACTTGGTATTACCTTAGATTGGCTATTTATTTGGTATTTGCCACTGTAAATGGTTTACTGTTATTTGGTTGCTTCATGTTGTTCATGTGTTGTATGTGTAAAATTTCTTTGCTAACAAAATTCAAAGTTGATTTGCCTCCCAAACAAATTATTGTTTGTGTGTGGATTTTTTGATTTGTTGATCTTATATGTCTTTCCATAATATTACAAGTGTCCACAATGAATTAAACTCTGTGATTTCTTGTTGTGGTTTCACATTCTCTAAGCATGCTCCTATTTGGATCACAAGAAAATCAAGGTTATGGTCTTGAATACTAGCATGATTGAGACAATAACAAGATGGCATCTCATTTTCAGCTTTAAAGGTTTTAGTTAAGTTGTTGATTTCTCCATTTATCTTGGCTTACAATTTTTTGGACCAAGAACCAATAATGTATGCCTAAAAATAGACCTTAGGCATCAAAAAGGACACACCTCCAGCCATATGATGGTCTAATAATTGATGTCAAAGAATTTTTAAACTCCAGTATCCGTTGTAGTTGCTTTAGTTTCTTAAATAGTTTCTTCTCCTGTGATTGGGTGCATAGTTATACTTATCTATTGATCTAATTTTTTCAAAATTTGGGCTCAAAAACTATCTTGAATTCATGTCTGGAGGGATGTAAAGATAGTGGTCACTGTAAAAGGTAAGTTATTAATGGTAGGTGTTGCCCATATTTCAAAAATTTTGATATAAATCTCGAGGGAAGCTTTGTATCCTAAATTCAGTGGGGCTTTAGGATTGAGAGACTTGGGGATCCTAAACAAAGTATTGGGAGAGAAATTATGTTGGGATTGACTTTTGGTTAGAGATGAACTCTAGAAACAAATATGGGATATGAAATGTGGCCACTCTTCTTAATTGAAAAAGTTGCTAGCAACCAAGCATCCTCTAAGATCTTCCATATGAAATTTGCCACAGGCCAACGAGACCTTAATTCAAAGTCATGTTTTTTGAGAGACCTAGAATGGTCACACTAGTGACTACATTATTCTCAAAAGATTCTTGGCAATAGATGCCACAATTGAGGGATTGTTAATCTTAGAGATTTAATAAAATTTACTTCAAAGCATTAGGGTCTTACTGTAGAATAATTTTGGGAACTGATTCAATCCCCTAGGCTATGGAAGGAATGGAAAATAGTTGAAGATCGGCCATCACATCCATCTTTCTCTCCCTGGCCTATTTTAGCTCACGAGCTTCAAAAATGAAAAATATCCAATGCTCAAGATGAAGACAAACTCTGGTGAGGATCTCAAACCAAAGGGATGTTTACTCTCAAGAAATCCTACTCTCTTATAGTTGGTCATCAAGACATCCACTAGGGTCCCATTTGGAAGAAAATCTAGATGAATGGTGTTTTCCCATGGTCCTTAATTCCTTTGGCTAGTTGGATGACGTAAGATCCTCACATGGGATCAAATCAGGAAAAATGGATTTTAGTGCCCCTGACTTTGTACTTTATGTTGGAATTATGAATATTTTATGGAGCATCTATTGACTGTATGTCCTTCCATTGAACATATTTGGATGCATATTTGACTGCCTTTTGGATCCTTGTACTATAACTTCAACAATTTTTTATACTTGTACTCCCTCATAGATCCAATATATTCAATAGTCCAGTTAAAAATAGAGAGTGGATTATTTCCCTTAGTTTTGTCATGTCGATGCTTTGGAAAGAAAGGAAAAACCAAATATTTAAGCAAAAGAAAGAAAGGATGAAGTCACGGTCTACATCAAAGTGCAACATGGGGGTTACATTACTCCTACTCAAACTCACAATGAAATGCTAAGGTGCCAAGTGTATTACCATGAAAGTCTACAACTCCCTTACTTTCAGTGTCTGTGAAAATAGGATTAGTTTATTGAACTGTATTTCTGTGACCTCAAAAGTGTTTTCAAGATTTAAATTATTAGCAAGGAAAGCGTGATCTTCACCATACTTTTCATATGGTTGATCTTCTTCCCCTACTTTTGCATGTTGTATATGTACTTGTATGTTTCTTTGGTAGAGATTTCTCCTCCATGAGAAAGACCGCCCCAAGAATGCCTATCTGCCCTCTTAGACAGAGAAATATCTGCGTGATAGAGATGAGATCTGTAATTTTCCCATTTGACATTGAGCTCGATCAGAAGAGTCAAATTTTTAGCATGTGGCCAACTGGAAGAGGAGGAAATGACAGATTGTTGGCAGCCAATATCAGCAAGAGTGAACAGCTCATGCCCATGAAGAAACTGGATGATTGGGGGAGGAAGAATGTGATTCCCAGCCAATCCAATGATTGCATCAAGGCCAATGTGAATTATGTCGCCACATATAACCATCCATATTATATATCCCTGTATCCAAGGCTTAGATTTCATCAAGCTATTCCAAATGAAAGACACATTATTCTTAACTAGAGCCCCAACTAGGATCCAGTTTACCAGGGTAGCATGATTGAGATATTTTTTAATGATGATTTTTTGCTAAATACCAAGGCACTTGAAGGCCCTCCATAGATTTTTGATGAAAAGTACCAGATTGAAATTCTGAGTGTATTTGATGCCCCAACCTCCATCAATGGGCTTGCAAATTGAGTCTAGTTTAGATAGGTGAAGCGTATTTCTATAACTAGACCCAACCCATAAGGAATCTGCGATGGTGGAGTCGATTTTGTGAATAATTGACATTGGAAAATGAAACAAATGCATCCAGTAGAAAATGATACCTTATAGGACTACCTTTATCATGACCATCCTACTGTCTAAAGAGAGCCATCTGTTTTCCCATAACCACAGTTTATTTTCAAAATTTTGAATGAGCAAATGCAAAAACCTCTTCTCATAGTTATTGGGCTTCAGCAAAAGGCCTGACTCTAATCCAAAATAGTTCTACAAATTTTTTAGTCTCCCCATCCTCCACACAATGGAGAAATGACAGATTGTTGGTAGCCAATATCAGCAAGAGTGAATAGCTCATGCCAGTGAAGAAACTGGATGATTGGGGGAGAAAGAGTGAACAGCTCATGCTATAGGGTCCACTTGTTGTGCTTTCCCCTTTGTACATCTTTTTTTCTCAACAATTGCCTTTGGCACCTATTCTAAATGACAACAGACAAGTGATGTTTTTCATTGACAATGATCTGCCTGATTGTTGTGCACTGTTCAATTTTGTGATTATCTTTAATGCCTGCACCTGTAAACTTTAGTGAGATGACAACTAAATTGATTATATAGTTGTTTGTCTTAGTGCCTGTATCTCTGAACTTTACTCTACTGGTAACTATAGTAATGCTAGAGTTGTTGCCTTCTTGCCCATGCTTTTCAGCTTTGTTTAGACAATAGCATTACTACATTAATAGCTAGTTTGTAAACTGAGTTTGTCTTAAAGGAATTCATTATAGATGAAATCATGGTGCAGGTGCTAAAAATGCTTTGTTTGAGAATTTCTCTAATTTTTCTGCACAGGATGAGTGAAATGCTGACTGGAGAGCACGTGTGGATATTAGCCTTAGTCTAAGACTGCAAATTTTGCTTTGATTTTTCATTTACACTCTATCTAGTACTAGAGGCATGGTTTGTTGGGGTCATGTATTGAGATTGGACCCCACAACAACACAAGAGGATATATTTTTATACTTGATGCCCTTCTTTTTCCTAGTCAATCCAATTCTGGGGTGATCCAGATTAATAAAAGTCTTTTTTTTCCTGAAAGAAGGCCCTTTTGACTATTAACAACTCAAGACCCAACGATTCATCATTATTTAGGTTTTCCACATCTGTATCTATTGAGATAGGGGAAGTATCCATTTCTGTATTTTTATATAAGGGAGGAGATGAAGCCGAAGACCTCAGGTCTGGATATAGATTGGAATATTTGCCTTTGGAAATGTGTCAGTGTTGACCTGCCATATGAATGATAATATGGTCTACATTATTCTCCATTATGCTATGTTTATGTGGCACCTATTGGGAGTCCATTCCAAGGATTATCTTTCCAAGAGCCATTTGACTAGTGTCCTTTATTATGCAATTATGGATGGGAGCTTACTGGGCTTCAACAAAAGGCCTGACTCTAATCCCAAATAGTTCTACAATTTTTTTAGTCTCCCCATCCTCCACACAGTGGAGAAATGATAGATTGTTGGCAGCCAATATCAGCAAGAGTGAACAGCTCATGCTCGTGAAGAAACTGGATGATTGGTGGAGCAAGAGTGAACAACTCATGCTCTATTGCTTCATAGTATTCATTGGAGGTACCCGGATCAATGGATGGATAATGAGTTCCTTCAATGGTTTCATAAAATCATGTATTGAGCTTGGAACCCACAACAACACAAGAGGATATATTTTTATACTTGATGCCCTTCTTTTTCCTAGTCAATCCAATTCCGAGGTGATCAAGATTAATAAAAGTCTTTTTTTCCTGAAAGAAGGCCCTTTTGACTATTAGTGGCTCAAGACCCAGCGATTCATCATTATTTAGGTTTTCCTCATTTGTATCCATATTGAGATAGAGGAAGTATCCATTTCTGTATTTTTATATAAGGGAGGAGATGAAGCCGAAGACCTCAGGTCTAGATATAGATTGGAATATTTGCCTTTGGAAATGTGTCAGTGTTGACCTTTCATATGAATGATAATATAATCTACATTATTCATCATTATGCTATGTCTATGTGGCATCAATTGGGGGTCCATTCCAAGGATTATCTTTCGAAGAGCCATTTGACTAGTGTCCTTTGTTCTGCAATTATGGATGGGAGCCTCCTTAAGAACAAACATATGCAGCTCATTTGAGGGCTCCTGAGGGGTGTGTTCCATATTATATAAAGTAGGAACCTGATTGAAACCAGGAGCCATTCCATTTCTTTTGATACGATCCCCACAAAATCTAAGTGAACGTTCCGGTATTAGATGTCTGGTATTATGGCATCCCAAACATCTAATTGGAATTACCTAGTAATCCACTTGTTGTGTGATTGAGTGAGGACCATAGAAGATGTCAAGAGTTTCTAGCATACCTCCTTTGTAATCGAATTTAATAAAAAAATAGGGAACCCGTTTGTCTAGTGCTCAAGATACTGGCCCATTGTAACAGATACCTCAATGGGTTAAAACTCAATCCATGGACCATTGAAGAGTTAGATCCAGCATTCAGTATTGTAATGAGAATATATGAAATAAACCAATCTTATCTATGCATTCATAAGCAACATTTGATAAACACCTTTGGAAACTAGCCTTTAGTTTTTACTAGAGATGCATGAGAATACATGAAATACACCAACCTTATCTTATGCATTCATAAGCAACATCTGACAAACACATTTGGCATCTAGCCTTTAGTTTTTACTAGAGATGCATGAAGCATTATATAAACACAATGCAATATTTTGGGAAGTCCATTCAAATGTGGATCATTACTATGGAAGCCAAGTCAAGCATTGATTTTAGACCTTGCATGCACATTTCATGGATTGTTGTAGTAGTGATATAAAAATGGACTAGGTCAGTTATATCATATATGTCAAAGATAGTTTAACTTGAAGTATGAAACTGCCATTTAGCCTGACTAAATGGTCCAAACCTGAAACTGTGACCCTTCCTTGCAAATTGCATGTGCTACCAATTAATAATAGTTAAATGGTTTTAGATTCAATACGAGAGTAGTCTTATGGAGGAGCTATTGGGTTTGGAAATCACCATAGAACAAAGGCTAGTGGGTTAATCTCCTAAAACAAGGTGTTAACATAGTCTGCTGAGAGGTACATTTTGCATTAGGATAACCCCTAGACTGCTATCTTTTTATGAGGAAGAAAAAACATGGAAAATGTTTGGTTAGGTAGGAATACAACTTGTCAATTTGGTCTAGCTTGAGTGATTAAAAGAGAAGGTTGTTAGGCTCTCCACCATTTCATGGATTGATATAGTGATGAGACAAAAGAGGCTCTCTCTTGAGACTTAACTAGGTGATTCATAACAGTTGTGGTGTTGGTGCCTTAACTTAGCCAGAAAATGCCAAAACTCTATTGATGCACAAAATTTATTACTGAATCTACCTCAGAGTATGCCATAGTCACTGAATATGACATGCATGGTTTTACCAAGGAGGCCCTAAACTTTTGAACAATGAAACTTTACATTGGTATCCTAGTAGTAGCTGCATTGGTCTTATTAGCATTACACCACTTTTAATATGGGTCTTCACAACAGACAATCACCATTAAACTTTGTTGATTTGTGTTAAAAAGAAACATAACACGCAATAGATTTCTTTTGGGATGCAATGTTGTTGTTGGTAGTTTTCTTGTATTTGTGCCACATGTAAAGCTAACATGCATTAAATTTCTTTCACCTTGCAATATTTTTATTGGAAACGTGCTTGTGTTTAGGCTAGAAACTATGCTAGATTTTTGTTTCTTTGCAATATTTTTGTTGTCAATTGGTTGTTTATGATAAAAGGAAATCTAGCAAGTGTTAGATTTCCTTCACCTTGGCAATGTTATTGGAAATGTTGTGCTTGTGTTTGGGCTAGAAGTTGTGCTAGAGTTCTTTTGCTATGCAATATTGTTGTTTTCAATTTGATTGTTTATTATAGAAGGAAATCTAACACGTGTTAAATTTCCTTCACCTTGGTAATGTGCTTTTGTTTGTGTTAGAAGGAAATATAACATGCAGTAGATTTCTTCTGGCATGAAATGTTGTTTTTGGTAGTATGCTTGTATTTATGCTACATGTAAAGCTATCATGCATTAAATTTATTTTACCTTGCCACGTTGTTATTGGAAATGTGATTGTGTTTTTGATAGAAGTTGTTGGATTTTGTTTTCCCTATAATGTTATTGTTGGCAATATGCTTTTGTTTGTGCTAGAAGTAAATCAAGCGTATGCTATATATCTTTCACACTGCAATGTTGTTTTTGGCAATGTGATTGTGTTTGTGCTAGAATAAACTCTAGAATGTGTAAGATTTCTTTTACTTTGAAATGTTTTTGTGAGTAATATGCTTCTATTTACATTAGAAGGAAATTTAGCATGCGGTGGATTTCCTTCGCCTTAGAATATTCTTATTGACAATGTGCTTGTTTGTCCTAGAAGGAAATCTAGCATGTGCTAGATTTATTTGACCATGTAATGTTGCTTCTAGCAATATGCTTATGTTTGTAGTAGAAGGAATGATATTGATAGTTAGCTTTCATTTGAGGAAACAATGTTTCATTACATACAATATTACTACCATACTATTTTAATTTTTTCATCTATATTACTTTTTCGTAAGTTGTGTGTTTTTGTGAAAATATAAAGTCACACTTTACATGGTTCAACCTTTTAATTACAAGTTACAATTTAATTGTTGTTACAGAATTGATACAAGCTACAATGGAAAATATGATTTTGGCAAAAGGGGACTGTGTTGATCTCCTTATTAATGATCAAGTCATTGGGCTAGGAAGGGACGAATCTGCAGAGTTTGGAACTTATTGTGTTGGAGAAAGGGTTAATGCTGGTTATGTTACAATTTTGATAATTGATGTAACTCAACCACATTTGATTGATGAGGATGTTAATGAAGGGGACATACATCCATGGAAGATCATGGATTTGAGACACAACATAGGTAAATCAAAATATTGAAGCATGTGTTATATATTATTGATAACATAATAAATGTTTTTTTTAGTAAATACTAACCTTATTTACATTCGTTTATAGGTGCAAATGTTTCTTCCACATTTTCTATTGGAGCCAAGGTAGATCTTCAGCAACATGGAGTGAAGGTGGGCGAGGGCTTCATATTCAATAGAGAGCTTGGGCATAAATTGCATGGAAATATGGTAAAGAAAGGATGCATAGTGGTTAAAATCGAGAAAAACATAATGCTTCTCTACCACATCCAACAGGATTTGAGCATACACTTGGGGGTGCATTAGAATCTTATGAAATTTGGCCAGAATCAGATTTGGAGCCTCACTGTCATGATCATGCCACAAATATTCCCCAAGATAGGGTTAGATTCATATGTACAAAGGTATCTCTTACACATGAATGCATGGGAACAAGCATGTGCATTTCCAAATGAATGCTAGTTAATGTCCGTGAGGATGACATTGTTGAGGGTGAAACACTAGGTGAAATGGATTTTGGTGTTTTTCTAGAAGAGATAGATGGAAATTGTGAGATGTGTAGAATTGGGGATAAGTCTATACACTGTTTGGTTAGATGGCCAATAAATAAGTTGTTGGACAAAAAAGGTGTGATATTAAGGGTCAAGGAAAAGTTCAAGGAGCCACCCAAGGAAATGGTGATATGGGATGTTATAGAGGACACAAATCCCTTAAACATTTGGGATGGGTACTTTTGTAATGAAAAAGATAGAAACTCAATTGATATGCGTGTAACAAGGCCATATAAAAGGATTAAACGAGTTATGGCTACAAAAAAAATTGCAAAATGTCAAACAAAAATAGATAAAGAGAAAGAAATTTGTGTTTTGGCAGCGGATGTATGTTGTAGAAAAGATTGTCTTCAACATGTGGATAGGAAGGCCATTGCAGGTGCTAGAAGGGATATGAGACAAATAAATAAAAATGGTATTAGAGAATTTGTCTTGAATTCACTCATGTCAAACACAGTCATGTCAAAGGGCCATGGCCATGGCCATGACCTACCACCTATTGCTAGAAATGTAAAGGACATGAGATTTAATGGGAATATTATTTGTAAGAAAGCATGGTATAAGATACATAAAATTCTTCAAAGCACATTCTATAACTACCAACATTATTTCCAACATGGACAGATCAAAGCTATTCATGATAACACCAACACATGCAAAGAAAGAGCTCACACAGTGGCAGCCTTAGAAATATTGCACAAAATTGTAATGGATAATTCAGATTTTTCACCGAACCAAACACGTCAAGTTGAAGAAGATGGAACATCTGCTCCTTTAAGATTGCTTCCTTTGACTTACACAAAAAATTCTTTGTTAAAAGAGATCAATGAGGCTCTTCAAAAGCTCAATTACCCATCAATATCACAATCAACAATGAGCAAGATCAGGAATACTAAGTTTCGAGATGTGGAATTTTCAAAGAACACCAACTTCAGTAAATGCAGTGAATGTATTGTGTTGAAAGCACAAATGAAGTCAGCAACTACAAAAGAGTTGGAAGAAAAGGCACAAGGTAGGTTGAAGAAACATAACAAGATTGTTATGTGTGGAAGATATTGCTACTATGCCCATAGAATTATGTCAGAGCGGTTTCCAAAGGAGTATTTGAGCATTATCCATGATAAAATGAACAAAACAAAGACTTCAATCCCAAGGAACAAATTTAGGTTTGTCATTAACAGGTATGCTTACACATGGGCATAAGGCAGGAGTTTTGTTCATTTCTCCTTACTGTTTGTCCATATGGGATCACAATTTACTATTACATCCCTTGCAAAGTGCTTAAGGGACCTTGAAGACCCACAAATGGATATGTATGGTGATCTACTTTATGAAAGTGGAATTTCAAGAAACCCACTTACAAATGCATTACTTGACACCTCTATTTACTCAAAATGTCAAGGGTACAAGGATGATTTTATATCTCATGGAAGTTCAAAAAGTCAAAATGTTGATTTTAAACCTCTTCCTCCACATTTGTTGTTACAGTTGGACAATGCAACAAGTGATAATAAGAATAGCTATCTTTTCATGTTTCTATCACTTTTAACTGCAGTTGGTGTCTTCATCACTATTGAGGTTGGGTTCTTTCCTGTGGGGCACACCCATGAAGACATAGATGGAACCTATGGAAGAATGTCTTCCAACCTGAAAAGTAAAGATATTTATTCTTTACCTGAAATGATGGATACATATCGCACAACTGAAGAAAATCGAGTGTTTCCACCCACACTTATTGACAAGGTCTATGACTTCAAAATTTTCCTTAATGGATACATCAAGGAGGGAAAAAATGCACTAGTTGGACATCTTAATGTCCATTACTTCCAATTTCTTGTACTCAATGATGTTCCAGTACTAAGGTACAAAGAATCAATTAGAGATATTGAATGGTCAGAACCAATTGAGTTATGGAATATAGATGATGAAGGCCGACCTATAATTCCCATAGGGAATCCATCTTTATTAGCTTCCAAACATAATGATGTCTATTTAAAAGAACTAAAGGAAGGGATAACATCATACATAAAAATGTGGAAAGACATTATTGGGAATGAGGATTCACCAATTGTTACAGAGGAATGGAAAAATAAAGTAGTGTATTGGGAAAAAGTTCTTGATACATTAGATGGAATCTATAATGATCATAGAATAATAGATGGAAGTGATTCATCTTCTGAGGATTTCTGGCCCAGGGCAAGGCACATTGTTGATGTTGATCGTAATGCACTCCAAGTAATCTCAAGTATTATGGATGGAGATTTTGATAATGTGATAGATGAACCAATATATGTTGGACCCAAATGCAACAAGCCAAAACCAACTTTCAATCTGATGATTGATGTTGAGAAAGGAAAGATGTTGCTAGTTAGATTAGGAAATGAGGATGCAGGAGAGATGATTTGGATGGAAAAATCCATCTCAAATATCTTTAGGGATAATGAAAGTGAGAATCTTCATGTAAAGGTTGACCAGTGGAAGCCTATGTCAGGGAAATACAATGGAAAATTTTTAGACCAATATTGGGTACCAAATCCTGATGACACAGAACTTGGCTCTATTCCAATTAATACCATAGTGTGGGCATGGATTCCAAAGAAAGAACATTGCAAGAAGACCAAGATAAATAAATATGGTGTAGAAGCCATTCTTGATCTACTTGAGTGAATATCTTAAGAGTAGGTTTATATGATTCATGAATGTAATTTTTTTGAAGGATCTATTAATATACATTCAGACACACTTTTCCATATTTTTTGTATATCAAATATTCTCTTCATATTCTTTTTGGAGGAGTTTTATATTATTTAATATTTCAATGTAATCATGTGTTATACAAATTACATGACAATGCCATAAAATATTTAAGTTTTCAAAGCTTTATTTGACCAACATGACTTCTCACCATATCAAATATTCATAATCAAATTCAATAATGCACTTTAAAAGATCTTCTAAACTTGGTCTATTAAGAAAACAATGGAGTACCTAATTTGTATTCTATTTAATATAAGCCATTTAAACACTTAATGAATAAATGCTAGACACTTGATATAATGTTTGAGGTGAGTTTTCCTTAATTTTCCTTATTATAGTTGATATAAATCAAATTCACTATTTTGTTGCACTCTAATTTATAAAAAAATATTTGATCATTGAACAACACAACTAGAATTATAAAATATTTCCTCTTATAGATTTTGAAGTGGTGCCAGCATTGTTCTAGTATAATTAATTTGTACTCAACGTAGGAAAAGTAGTTAGTGTCAATTTAAAATGGTCAATAATAGTAAGAAAAACAATATTAGTATATTGTTAAATAACTTTATAAGTTTTTTTTGCAAAATCTATTATTCACAAGTCAAATTTAATGCATAAATATAAATGTTAATGATAATAGAAAATGTAAGGAATCTAAGTTTTAGATGAATGTTAATATGTTCTTTTCAATATAATATCCTTAAACACTACAAGAATAAAAACTAAACATTTGTAATAAATATCTTAGTCAATTTTCTCTCTTTCCTGTTGTATTTGAAAATAATCAAATTGTACTACTTTGTTACTATTCTAATTCATGATTGATTTTGATCATTAAAATGATTAGTAATTGAGACGAGTGGCTCATTTTACAACCCAATATGGGGGGGAAATAAAAATTATATTCTAAATAGAAAAATAAAATAAAAAATGAATATTTTGTAAAGTAATTAGAAGTATATAAAATGTGTGAATTAGATGTTTAAATCTTATACTTTTCAAAAATATTTCAGCTAGAGATACAGAGAAACTATTTGAAGATTTAAGTTAACTAATTTATGTCAATATCAACTTCATATATGTCTATATATAAGAAAAAAGTTTTTATGGTTAAAATTTTTATTTGGTTGTATATATTCTCTATTTAGCATTCAAAAATAGAGTTTCAACAATGAAAAATAACACATTGTATCTTTCACTCAAAATGTTTGCACGTGAAGAAATTTGATCCCTACATTTGCACTTAAAATGGATCTATGATGGTATATATTGGACACATTACTATTATCATTTAACATTAAATAACTTTATACTTAATATATAGCTTGCATATTAATCTATTATTCATTAAGTAAGCCTCAAGTTTCTAACATAAAAGTACAAATAATAAATAAAAATAAATTATGCTACTACTGGCATTCAACATTTAATTTGATCCTAAAAAAATATTTCTCCTCAACTCTAAAATGGTGCAAAATTCCTACAATAGTATGTAATGTGATGGTGATAATGATAATTATCATCCACTAAGACCAAATATGGTATATAAGAAGGTAAAAAGATATTACTAAATGTTATTTCCAATTTTATTGTTATGCTCAAAAAACATTAAAAGAAGTGTTTCAAGATCATCATAATTTTGTTTAGTTAAACAATCCAAAAGGTTGGTAGCGTCACAAATATTTTGAAATTTAATTCCAATATGAGTATAAACTGGATGATCTATGACAGTTTTTAAATCTTCAACCATATTACTAGTGTTGCAAAGGTGATAGCCTTTTTATTGTGCTAACACTCTTTTAGTAATAATCATAACTTAACACATACATGATATTTACTATATATCGGATTATAATTAAATGGGTTAATAATAGTAACATACACATCATTATTTTCATAAAATAACCTTAACAAACTTATCTTTTAATATAAACCATAAAAATATTAAAATAGATAATGTAAGGAATCCACATTAAGATGTGAAAGATTTGCTTTTGCAAGTTTATATAAATTTGTTTTATAAATTTTATCATGATAATTTTTACACAAAAAATGGTGAATATCTACATTAAAATTAGTGAACTAAGTGACTTTCTAATTCCTCATTTTGAAAAACTTTAATCTAGTTAAAGTTCTAAATAATGGTATACATTGGACACATTACTAAGCTCATTTGTCATTAAATAACTTTATACTTAATATATATCTTGCATATTAATCTATTATTCATTAAGCAAGCCTCAATCTGCTACTCACATTCAACATTTAATTTGATCTTCTTCTTTTTTTCTCCTCAACTCTAAAATAGTGCAAACCTCCAGCAATAGTGTGTAATTATGATGGTGATAATGATGATTATCATCCACTAAGACCAAATATGGTATATAAGAAGGTAAAAAGATATTACTAAAGTTATTTTGAATTTTATTGTTATGCTTAAAATGCATTAAAAGAAGTGTTTCAAGATCATCATAATTTTGTTTAGTTAAACAATCAAGAAGTTGGTAGCGTCACAAATATTTTGAAATTTAATTCCAAAATGAGTATAAACTAGATGATCTATGAGAGTTTTTAAATCTTCAACCATATTACTAGTGTTGCAAAGGTGATAGACTTTTAAATTGTGCTAACACTCTTTTAGTAATAATCATAACTTAACGCATACATGATATGTACTATATCATACTATAATTAAATGGGTTAATAATAGTAACATACACCATTATTTTCATAAAATAACGTTCACAAACTTATCTTTTAATATAAACCAGCCCACGGGGCTTTGGATTGATGGTGAATGGGTGCGCTGTTAAGGCACTCCTTGCGATAGGTCACCGGTTCAAATCCCCTGTGGGTACTTAGGTTAGTCTTAACTAGAAAAAAAAAATATAAACCATAAAAAATATTAAAATAGATAATGTAAGAAATCCAAATTAAGATGTGAAAGATTTGCTGTTGCAAGTTTATATAAATTTTATCATGATAATTTTACACAAAAAATGGTGAATATCTACATTAAAATTAGTGAACTAAGTGACTTTCTAATTGCTCATTTTGAAAAAACTTAATCGAGTTAAAGTTCTAAATAATGGTATATATTGGATACATCACTAAGATCATTTGTCATTAAACAACTTTATACTTAATATGTATCTTTCATATTAATCTATTATTCATTAAGCAAGCCTCAATCAACTTTTTTATTAACATAAAAGTACAAATAATAAATAAAAATAAATTATGCTACTACTCACATTCAACATTTAATTTGATACTATTTTTTTTTCTCCTCAACTCTAAAATGGTGCAAACTTCCTACAATAGTATGTAATTATGATGGTGATAATGATGATGATCATCCACTAAGACCAAAAATGGTATATAAGAAGGTAAAAAAGATATTACTAAAAGTTATTTTGAATTTTATTGTGAATATGCTCAAAAAGTATTAAAATAAGTGTTTCAAGACCATCATAATTTTGTTTAGTTAAACAATCAAGAAGGTTGGTAGCATCACAAATATTTTGAAATTTAATTCCAATATGAGTATAAATTGGATGATCTATGAGATTTTTTTAATCTTCAACCATATTACTAGTGTTGCAGAGGCCATAGACTTTTAAATTGTGCCAACACTTTCTTAGTAATAATTGTAGCTTAACACATACATGATATTTACTATATCTGATTATAATTAAATGGGTTAATTATAGTAACAAACACATCATTATTTTCATAAAATAACCTTAAAAAACTTATCTTTTAATGTAAACCATAAAAACTATTAAAATAGATAATGTAAGGAATCCAAGATTAAGATGTGAAAGATTTGTTTTAGCAAGTTTATATAAATTTTTTTATAAAGTTTATCATGTGAGAATAATTATGAATATATTTTTTTTCACTTTATAATATAATTTTTGTTATTTTTAAGAAATAAAAAAATTACACATATGTAGATACATATTTTCCATGTATTTTCTCATTATTTCCATCTTAAAAAAAAAACTGAATATTTCAACAACCTAGAAAAATCACAGAAAAGTTTCATCAACACGTCTCAAATGAAAGTGTAGCAATGACACTTAAGTTGATTGGTACAACAAAGCATGGAAATTTTGAAACAATTATAAATACAATTTTAAAAGTCATGTGATAGGCAATTTAAAAGTAAAGCCGTCATAAAAAAATTCTCTGATAGGTAAGGGCATCCCTCAAATTTAACCCCTGATTCCAACACAAAATGTATTATATGGTTGAGGCAATTCCAACACATGATATTTACCAGATATTTCCATTTTAATCAACATTTTTAAAAGATTTAGATGTGGTTTAATCAATATATTAAATATGAAATATTAATAACCATCTTTTATATAATAATAACGATTTTGAAAAAATTATAAAAGAAATTAAATTTGATTTTCTTAAATCAGCATTGAATCCTAATTAATATTCATAGATGATGGATATAATTATAAATAATAATTAATATTTATAATGATGGATATAATTATGAATAAAAAATTAAGTAGACAAAAATAGTAATTAAGTAATCAAAAAATATTTAATTTTGTTATAAATATCATATGCAGTTAGGATGGTTACAATATAATTATTTTAATTTTTAATATTAATTGATTTCATATCATTTTATCACTGAGTTTATTATAATTTTATTTGTAAATATAAATCAATTATTTAATAACTTTTGAGTTTAATTAATAGATGAAATATTTTTTCCTTAGTTTATTTTCTTCAACATCTAACAATTATTTTTTAAAATTATAAGTTTATGTTGTTAAATTTGATTAGGAGTTTAAGTTGTTTAATTGTGTTTTAAGGGCTTTTTAGGGTGTTGAATCTATTTATATAGTCCAAAGTGCATTTTAAATAATAAAAAATTACAATTTTATTAAAATTTGTATTGCCATTTTTTTATATAATTTATTATTATGTGTTTATTATATTTTTCCCTTTCACATTGGAGGATGATATATTCCCGTGGCAAAGGATCTGTGCATATGGTAATTCAGGGAGGCTCTGACCTTGGGGATGTTAACCTCTAATGCATCTGTTGGTCGTCAAGCATCTATGAGGGGAGAAAGTCAAAGCCAACAATGGAGGTGACCTATGGGATGTTGGTGACAGCTACAATGACATTTTATAGTCTCCTTGTTTTCTTTGTTTTCAAGAGGTGTACTCATTTTGGTTCCTAGTAACCCAACACAGCATGCCCTAACAAAGGATGTGTTTTCACTTGGGATCTAGTAGCAGAGGCCTCAAAGGTTGGCTGCAAGCCCAATCCCAAGCACAAAATGTAGCAACCATTTTTCACTCCTCCAAAAATCCAAGAGGAAAATCATCAACTTGAAGCCTTGACCACTAATGACTGCCAAGCCTACTCAAACTCCAAACTTCAAGTTGAAGTAGCCAATTGGGTTCTCAATCCTAGACATACCAAGAGAAGACATAGCCAATAATTGAACTCCATTACCCTCCACTGGAAAATGAAGACACTCTTGGGCAGGGTCCTGAAGGAAAAACATGAAGACTGCAACAACATTATATCCTTCCTAAATGAAATTCAACGTGTTCAAAGCGATCAATGTTCTTTTCATTACAATTTGGATGCTTGAATTGCTCGCATAGAAGACCATCTCTAATGTGGCTTGAAACCTCAAGCACCAGCAGGAACCAATGCCCAGGGTCCAACCCCAGTCACTTCATCAGATACTTGATGGTATATTTAGCCACTAGACATTTGTCTTTTACTTTTAGTAGTTCAATTTATTTTAGTTGTCATGTACTTAGCAATTATAGTTATTGATATTTTAATAGACCTAATATATTGTCCATCAACAGTATTGGTTTCTCTTGTGGCAAATTGTGACTAAAATCAAATTAACTATCTGGTTTTGTATAAAATCATTTTAAGGAAATGTGATTTTAAATTAACCAAAAAAACCCTTTCAAACATTTTATTATTAATTATTTATTATTATTATTATTTACATATTCGATTCTATAGATTTATTAAATAATTTTAAAATGTATTTTTTTATTTAAATGAAAGCATTCAAATTATTACTATTTTTTTAAAAGTACATATATCTTCACATTATATACAAGAATATTATAGCATTTTTTAATGGAAGCATGTTTATAGAGAAACCAAGACCTCCATTAGCTTAGCTTGATATCATCACATTCAACTAAATTGCTCATATATACTCATGTATTAGCTTAATTGCATCCTATAGTTGTTCATATACCTAAAAGACACAAGAAATCAAACCAAAAATCAAATCTTTAATGATGGAGAACCATCCTCTATGAGTGGTTTCATTGGCTCTCTTGTTTCCCTCAACTCATCTTGCAAGTATCTTGAAGGCTACATATCCTCATCCAAAATAATGGAATTAGATTGATCTTTCTTTGAACCATGGGAACTTTAACTCTAACTTCGACTTTCTCATTGACCTTTTGGACAATGATTTCAATTCTAATACTTTGTCATTGATTGTACTAAAAACAATGAAATCACTCAGAAAAATGTAATATTTAGGAAAACCCAAAAACCCACAAACTGATATAACTCAGATTTATTTCACCCATTAGATATAAGTAGCTCTAAAATCATTTTTTCTACCACAAATATCCTCAAATCTACATTAGACTATAAATATCAAACCCTTTTGCTACCATAAATATCCTCGAATTTGCTTTAAACTATAGATATCAAACCAACAATGAAGGTTAGTTGTGATCTCTATGTGAAATCACCAAAATATTCTCCAAATTATATATCTCCATAATGTGTTGCAAGGGGGTTTTGTCCCTACAAACCAAGAAGGACTAACTTCCTCCTCAAAATAGCAATATCAAATAGCAAAACCAACATATTAAATTAATTCGACAAATTTTATTTTATGACCCTCCCAAGAAGTTTGCCTCTCCTCATTAAGCCATGTGGGACTAAATAAAATCCCTTTCAGTCTCCCAATTAAAGGTTGCATTTCTTTTTTTTTTAATAAAACATCATTCAATTTTTAATTGGCCCTTATAGTCCCTTCATTAAAAATATTAAAATAACAATAAATTTAAATCTTTGAACTAACTTTAATTAATTTATAACTTAATATCGTTAATTTATTTAAAAACACCGAACTATACAAAATGTTGATATAGTCATCGAAACTAAACCCGCCAACTATACTAAAAATAGTAACCCTACCAACTGACCCAATCGGTGCTTGAAACTAACTTATTAAAAATAGTAAGTATTAGAAAACTATCCTAAAATCATTCTAGAAAAAAGAAATCCTTCTCATAACCTGTATGACATATCCATTGACCATCAAACACTACCAAACTATTGGATTAATTTCCTCCAATATTTCCTAACCCTAACTCAATCACATATGGAACTAATTGATAGGCTAAACATCCATCAACTCCACTAGTTAGGAAGGGAACATTACAGTCCTCCCTTCCCAAAATTGTTTGTTCTAAAGCAATCTCATCTCTAGATGTTGCAAAATTTGTTTTTTTTGCATGTGGAATCTTCTACTCTCATGTTCTTCCATTTAACTAGAAACTCTTTGATGGCCCTCTTACAAAGAGTCATATCTCTAGTATCAGTGATGGCCTTTGGAATCAATGTCAACTTCCACTCCTCATCCAATGGTGGCAACTAAGATGTGGGAACCATGTTATGACCAAATTCCTTCTCGAGTATGGATACATGAAATACATTATGAACTCTACTACTATTTGGTAGCTCATGTTCATAGCCAACCTCTCCAACCTACCAAGATACTTTGAATGGTCCATAAAACCTAGGCTTGAGTTCTCCGCTCCACTCTTCATGAGAGTGGACTGTCCATATGGATACGATCTCAAATAAACCATATCCCAACCTCAAAATTTCACTCTATCTAATGTTAATTAGCATATAACTTTTGTTGATTTTGTGGTTGTTGTAAAATTTCCTTCAATGACTTCATGATGTACTGACTCTGTTGTAGTAATTCCTTTGCCTTAGGCACTCTAATATCCCCAAATAGTAGATCCATGAATTTGGTATCCTCATAACCATATGAAGTCATGAATGGTGACATCTTGATAGACATGTGATAAGTAGTATTATAGCAATACTCACCAAGGTGTATCCATTTGGTCCAAGCAAGTCTGTTGTCTATAAACATAGTCCCTAAGATACCCCTCCACCCATTTGTTCCCTATATTCATTTAACCATCTCTCTATGGGTGGTAGCTAGTGCTAGGAGTGAGTCCAGTCCCGCTCAATATGAAAAGATCTTGCCAAAACATACTCATGAATTTGTTGTCCCCATCATAAAAATATTGGTGTACATCTTGTGCAACCTGAAAATCTCTTTGAAAAACAAATTAGCTACCGAAATTGTTGTATAAGTCATCGTAGTGTCCTATTTTTCTAGTATAGTTTTGTCACTCCTATCAAGGGTTATATATATATATATGATAGGTTGATCACTTGATTGAGGAATAATGTTTTACATACATAGTTATATTTTCTTTTATGTTTATGTATGAAAGGTTGATCACTGGATTGGGGAAGAATGTTTTATATAGTTATATTTTTCGAAAATAAATTTCCATAAATATTTTTCAAAAATTTTCAAAATTATTTATCATCGTAAACTGAGAAAAGAAAAAAAAAACATATGATTTTAACACCAATCAAATTATGTTTTATAAATAAAGTATAAAATATTAAAAATTTATATGAGCCTGAAGTACCACTGAGTATCAAATTATTCAGTAATCCACACAAATTATTTGAATACTCCAAATAAAATATAAAATAAATTGAATAATTTAAAAATATCATATATATAAAATAAATTGAATAATTTAAAAATATCATATATATATATATAATGAATTGAATAATTTAAAAATATCATATATGTAGCTTAGAGATATTAAATATAAGGCATGAAAAATACAAATACATTGTTTTTTTATATGAATCATCATACATTGATACATGAATGAACTTGAATATTGTTTAATATTATTATTTAAATTATATGATTTCATAAATATTAATATATGTAAGTAGATAGAGTGTAATATTATAAAATACTATATAAAATGTGGAATATTATAAATATATAAAAAGAATGTGCAGTGTATTTATATATATTAAATAGTGTTGACCCCGCAGAAGTAGATATTTCTTACCAACCACTACACACGTATTTAATGATTGTCCTTGAAGTTAGGGGTAATCGATGAAGATTAAACAATGTAAGAGTTACTATAGGTTGGGTCATAAAGTATTTGTAAAATTATTTTAGGTATTTCATGACAGGGAATTATTTATGTTTTTTTGGGTATGTGGTATTAATAAACCATGGTATTGTAACAAAACCTATATACAGATTAAGAATTTCAATAGTAAAATGGGTTGAATCTAGTGATTAAGAATCTTGTTATGTGTTTTTTAAAATGTATATATGTTTAACTTATATATTAATTATTTTTATAGCTAATAATAATAAATAAAATTATAATTCAGTTAATTCGTATGATTTTTTAGTTATATAGATAGACATGTTTATTTTGGAATAAGGCTGATAGAATTTTAGTTTAATTGTCAATAATTTTTAGCTGGATGGTAGGGATTTAACCTCAACAAAATATTCTAGAATATTTTGGTAATGTACACAAATCAAAGACTAAGATTTATCTCCAAAGTAGTTATGCTATTTTCCCCTTTTAATTAAGTTAACCAATTAAAAAGAAATTCATGAACAAGTGTCATATGAAGTGTTTTCTTGTGTGTTGTTTTCTTCCGGAGTTTTTGCATCCATGATTTGTTTATATTGACGTTTCGAGCCCTCCACCGCGACTCATCATCAGGATAGATCAGTGATTGTGTAGAACAGATCTCCTTGAGTTTTAATAAATAGGGATGAGAGATGCACAGAGAATGGACATATAAACTAAATGGTTGGTATAGACATCAAAACACATCATGATACATTTCACATTATCAAGATTAAAAAAAATATGATAAAACATGTCCCTTAAAAATTATTTATGAAGGAAGCTAATAGTAGTATCCAAAGTAGTTCCAATAGATATAATGTCAATATGATCCTCTTAGAACTTTTGATTTAGCATATTTAACTAGAAAAGTATATTTTAAGTACATGGATGAAAAATTGCACTTGAAATATTATGGTCAACTCATACATTCATTTATTTCTCCCATAATTCCAATCTCTTGAAAAAGTGAGCATGCGCTTAATGATTCTTTTCATGACTTTGCCTCTAGAAAGCCACCTAATGTATTGAATTTGTAACACTTCTAACCTTATGATTTGAAATGACTCCCTTAGCTCTTTCAAATCGCCATGTCTTTTAGTAAATTTCCTAAGCCATGAATCAAATATGTTTGTAAAATTATCAATTACTTGAAACTATGCAAAATACAAGGAAGCATCATTTGTTGCTAATGCTTCTCAATGAGCTATGTAATGGATATTAATAAATGAGGAACATGTCAATGAAAATTAGTAGATAGTCCTGCAAAAACACCCCTCACGGATAAAGTTGCATTAGATCCAAATCCAATAAACTTGAACAAGGATATCTAATCCATTTCTCTAAAAGAGATGTCACTGTATCACACATAGACTAAGATGTTCTATCCCTAATTTGAAGCACTGATATGAATTTTGTAACACATTGACCTCTTCATTCATTTGTCAAATGTTACACCTTAGTTTGATCAATACTTTCCTCAGCTAAAAATGTGTAAAATGGATTGTTGAAAAATCTCATTTATTAGCTTTTTCTCATATACCTTCTCAACAACTTGTAGAAACTCTTTTATAGATATTGTATTTGTATATGTTGAATATTCATCCATTAAGGCATGTTAAAAATACTTTTATACCTATTCAAGTCATAAATTTACTTAAATATTTCTAAAGGTAAATCGTGTATGGCAATAAAATACATTATTTCAATCACTAATATAATTATCCCCTTCTCAACATCTATCATTAGTTATACATGTTTAGTAATTAGAAAAGTACTATATTTTTTGTTCGCCTCTTGATGTTGTAAAACAAATTTATGAACCTTTGATTTTGCATGGATGTTTAGACCACTGACTTGAAAAGTCTTACTTTCCATTTGTGTTCCATTTAGCTTCAATAGCTCCTAGCAAAATTTGCTAGTGAAGGCGAGATCTCGATCAGGCACAAGAGAAGTAGGCATCCATGCAGCTTGAAAATATGAACAATGTAAACTTTGAAACGGGAACTATAAACTCAAAACGGGAACTCTGGCCCAAAAACCCCGAAAAACCATGAAAAACAATGCTAGAAACTAAAAGTGTGTATATTGGAATGATGGTTTTTTCTTTTAGGGTCAATTTTGAACATGTTTTAAAAATGGCAGGGAAAAAGATTTTTTTGTGGAAAAATTGTGCAAAAAACACCCTGAAAATGAAAAGTGTTGATACTAGAATGATGGCTTTTTTTAAGGTAAATTTTCAACATTTTTAGAACATGTCAGTAAAACCGAATTTAAAATTTAAAATTTCTATTTTTTTTTGTAAGTTTGTTAAAAAAATAATTTTTATTTTAAAAACAAAACAAAAAAACACTCACACTACCCTATAAAAATATAAATATAATTTTGATTCAAATTAAAAAATTAAAATTAAAATTATTATTATTATTATTATTTTATTAAATAACCCTCATAACATATTTTAATAAAAATACTTAAAAATATTAACATTATGCGTATGTCTTTTTAGATTGAATGTTTTAGTTTATATCAATGCCGATATCAATACATTATATATATATATATATATATACACACACAAACTCTTTAACTAGTTTAACATATTTTAATAAATTTAACTATAAAAAATTATATATTTTTATTAAAATATAAAACACCTAAATATATATATTAAAGTGTAGATATCTTAATATAAACATAGTATTAATTAGTCATATTTCTTAATTTTTGGTGATGGCATTTAACAATAAAGTGTTTTATTGGTTGTTTTATTTTTGTGATAAAAATTGTTTTTATTATTTTTTTAATTTAATTAAAATATATTTAAATTGAATGACACCTACTAACTACTATATAAACTTTATTATAAATTTATCTTAATTTATATATTTAAATCCAAATTATCATATATTTATTTTTATTTGAATATGTTACACTTTAAAATTATATAAAATACTTACATTCAAATCTTTAATTCAATTTTTTTTTTAATTTCATGCATGTGTAATCGAGATATTTCTATGGGTGGAATAATAAACTTTGGAGTTGTCTATAGTGCGACTTTTTGGAGATTCCGGTGACGGAATCAGGCGGAAGAAATTGAGATTAAATCTTGATTTGTTGTAGTTAAAATGGTTTTTTAACTATATATTTGGATTCAGCACCCTGGAAAACCCCGGGACGCTTTGATTGTGCAGAAACTAGCTATCAAACTTGCAATTCCATTAAATTGCTGCCGGATTTTGACCGGAAAAACCCACGGGAAAGGCTTCCAAAAAGTCGCATTATAGACAACTGCATAAACTTTCATGGAAATCGCCGTTTAATCATTGTACTAGAATCTCTATATTTAATTATTCATCGAGATTGTTGTTTAATCATTCTACTAGGATCTCTATATTTAAAGTTTTTTCGATTTTTTTTATTAGAATAACAAAACTTCATCAAAACAACCGTTTAATCATTGTATTAGGATCTCAGTATCTAAAGCCGTTTAATCAGTGTAATGTGATCTCAGTATCTAAAGGTTTTCCATTGTCAGGACATTTAATAAACATCCTTTGCAATAAACAAAATATGCCTAGATAGGACAAAGGAAGAGGAAGGCTGAAGATTTAGCTTTGTTATGTTTATCATATTTACAGCGAAGTCATTTAAGAGATAAATGATTTTTCGTCTATTCATTCACTATTAGAGTAATCACCAGAGTTATCCGAATTGTTTTCATTGGAATCATCCAAGTTGTTCTTCACTAATCGAGTAATCACCAAAGTCATCCAGATTGTTTTCATTAGAATCATCCAAGTTGTTCTTGGATGATTTCTCAAAATAATGCTCATAATAGATTCCAATATATTTGATAGATATCATATACAATAATTTGAGTTCTGATAGATATAACTTACAATAATTTCAGTTCTGACCACAACATCAATATGGATTTGTTATCATGCTATCTATGCCTTCATAATAAATTTGAAATGTTTTTAGGGAGAAAATAAATTCAAGGAACAAATAGTTTGACCGAGTAATCTCTTATCAATTACATGATATAGAAGTCCTAACTGTCTAAAAGCTGCTTCGAATCTCAGTCTAGTTGCTTTGTTATTCTAAAAGGCTTGGAGTCTTCTTTGATTTAGATTAAAAAATGATAATACTAACTCTGTGTTTTCAGATTATGACAAATCCGGATGCACCTACTCCTAGCTACCCTATCGCATGCGAGTATTTACACTAATATTTATTCATAATATTTTAAATTTAGGAATTTTAATTTGAATCTAATCCCTCTAAATTCCTAAATTTAAAATATATTGGCGTTGGGCGATGTAAACCTGCTGGCTTTTGGGGAGCAAAGATTTGACTTTGTTATGTTGCAATTATTTTTATTTTAAAATAAAACTAGTATTTATTCATAATATTTTAAAAACTTCTCAGGGAATGAGATAGTTAATAAGGCATGGATTCTAGTTCCAGGTTTTGTCATCTAGAATGTGTGGAAAGAACACAACAGTCGAATCTTCAAAAACAAAACAAACAGGCCCCAACACATAATTGAGCAAATTCTAAGGCGGCTCAAAGATACAGTAAGAAGCTTATTGAGGACCCTTCCTAAAGATCCTCCCCCTGCCCCATGAGGAGAGAATTTTACTTCACTTGGGCCTCCAGTCTATCAGTCCACTGGGAATAATGAAGGTAGTGAGCCTTATAAAAAAGTGTGCTACCATTTGGAAGCCTCCTCCTTATGGTTTCTTAAAGGTTAATATTGATGGAGAAACTAAGGGCAACCCAGGATTAGTGGGCTTTGGGGGTGCCATAAGAGATGATCAGGGAAAAATACAGATAATCTTCCATGGCCACTTGGGGAAGGCCACAAACAACATGGTTGAGCTCATGGCATTAGAGCAATGCTTGGAAATCCTGGTGAATTCAAGTTCACACAATGTTATAATTGAAGTGGATTCGGAATTAATTATTAGAGCGGCTAAGAAAATTAGCAATGGAACCTCTCCAGATAAAGTGTCGAAGCACTGGAAGCTCTTGCAGGTTTTTTATCGCATCTATTCTCACCCGCGAACCCTTAAAACTGTCAAATTTGATCATGTGAAAAGGAAGGCTGACATGTTAGCAGATCGTTTGGCAAATGAAGGAGTCACAAATAGGGACAGGGATTCTAGGTATTCTTTGGATTCGCTTCCCCCAGGTAAATTGCGGGAGGATTGTCTCTATCAGGCTACCCAGGATATGGTACTATGGACTAACAGGTTGGATCAAAGGGACCCTGAAGACCAGTGGGAGGTTGGAGAACTCCACACAGTCTAACTCGCCTTGGTTCAGTTATTTTCCAAAGTCTGGATTCCTTTTGATTGAATGATGAAAGGTTTGACTCGGTGGTGGTTGACAGAGAATCCAGGTGAACGGGACTGGCTCAAGTACTGCCCGCTGGATGGAATTAAGGGACAACACGTGGCGAAAGGACGTGTTTGTTTTTTTGCGAGTCAACCGGTCCAATACCATAAGCGGTATATCGAGCTGGGTCTAAATGGTTTCGGGATTTTCTGCGTTTGGCTCCTATTCCACTATTTGAGCGACATGTTGCGGAGCGAGGAGAGAGAAAACCGCCCTCATCGGGTAGTTAACTCTCGCGCTTCTCATCCTTCCGATATTCACTTTGACCATTGGATCTTAGTCAGTGGACCAACAGTGGCGATTATTTGTGTGTTTTGGTCAGACCCGAAAATTGTTTAGAGTGTTATGCTTTTAACTTCCATTGGGTCCGTTTGTCAATTTTCAGTTTGGCTTGTGGTGGGACCTCTTGTGGATCCATGGTGAGTCATGGACTTTCCCTCCAAGGTTTTCTTGGCTCATTTGATGCACGACAGCATTTCCAGATGACCTTGTGCTTTGTTTGGCGGTTCTCCCCGGATTTCCGGTTTAGGTTTCTCTTAGTTTTGGGTGATTGGTTTGGTTTGGCCTGCCCGGCTACTGTTGAACTCTCGGAGAGCGGGTGTGGCTCCTTGTAAATTATGTATATTTGACTAATTTTAATAGAAGGTCCTACTCTTACTTGATCCAAAAAAAAAATTAGGAATTTTAATTTGAATCTAATCCCTCTAAATTCCTAAATTTAAAATATATATGTATATTTGACTAAGTTTAATAGAAGGTCCTACTCACTCCTAATCAAAAAAAAAAAATTAGGAATTTTAATTTGAATCTAATCCCTCTAAATTCATAAATTTAAAATATATTGGCGTAAACCTGGGAGAAAAGATTTGACTTTGTTATGTTGCAATTATTTTTATTTTAAAATAAAACTAGTATTTATTTATAATATTTTAAATTTAGGAATTTTAATTTGAATTTAATCCCTCTAAATTCCCTAAATTTAAAATATATTGGGGTTGGGCAATTCCGAGAATCCCTCAAGGTAAACCTGTTGGCTTATATTTGACTTTTTTATGTTGCAATTATTTTTATTTTAAAATAAAACTGATATTTATTCATAATATTTTAAATTTAAGAATTTTAATTTGAATCTAATCCCTCTAAATTCCTAAATTTAAAATATATTGGTGTTGGGCTTTTGGGGAGAAAATATTTGACTTTATAATGTTGCAATTATTTTTATTTTAAAATAAAATTTGATATTAAAAAAATGAATATTTTATTAAAAAAATACATTTAATTTTTTCAAACAAATAATATTTATTAAAAAATAAATAAATAAAAATAAATGTTTTTCACACACAAGATATTGCATCATAAAGGACGGAGGTGTGTTAGGATTTATTTTCCTTCTTGGTACAACGATCTAAAAGAACTTTGTCCTTCCATATGATTGAATACTTTGTTCATTGAATTATTTTATTTCAAATTAAATGTGACACGCAAGATATTGGGTCATTCAGAAAGGAGAACGTGGGTTTTGCATTTGAAAATCGGACTTATGCTCGGTCATTTATATGATCTCTATTAATAGAAACCACTAAAACAATTTTCTCTAGTTATATGCATGCCGCTTGTGACATGTTGTTGTACGTGATGGCATAATTCACAACTTTGAAATTCATAAAAGATTAAACTAGCAGAGTGGATGTGATTCATATCTTAAAATGTGTGCAGAAAGTTCCCACGTATGCTGACGTAGGCCTGGAATTTCATTCTCTTTACTTGTCAAATTTTAATGAAAATTTGATGATTTTTTTTGCATTTTTTTATGCATGTCATTTTACGTTTTAATCCAATCAAATTTGTGAGCGTTTGCGTGCTTTTATTTGAAAACTTTCTTTCAACAACTCTTACAAATTTGTTTTATAATACAAAATAATTAAATTCCAAGCTAATAATAACTATTATTTATAAGCATTCATTTTAAATTTCCATCATTTACAAATATTTAATAATAATTTTTTAAAATGATTTTTTTCTTCAAAAAATCAATTTTTTTTTCTAAAAAATAAATTCTTGGATTTATTCTTTCACTGGAAAATTATGCAACTTGAGTGATATTGTAACACCGACTATCGGTTTTTGTATCTCATTTATTATTACTAGTGGTTTAATTATGGATTGAGACTAGTTGATTCTGGTTGGAAAATAATATTTTTTAAAATTAATAAATAAGTATTAATAAATAAAGTTTGTTGCTTTGTTTAAATTAATAAATAAAGTTTGTTGTTTTGTTGTTGAAAATCATAATGGGTGACACTAGAATAAATGATACTTTGTCGGAATTTAGAGGAATTAGGTTCAAATTAAAATTCCTAAATTTAAAATATATTGGTAGGGGGGTGATTCCGGGAATCACCCAACATAAACGAGAAAAGATTTGACCTTGTTATGTTGCAATTATTATAACTATAACCACCCCAAAATTATACATGTAGATTTATTTGATTCCCTATTAATTTTAAAAAAATATCATGTTATTTGATTCCCTCTTAATGTTACTGAAGTTACTATTTTATCATTTTAACTCTTGGATTTTTAAATGATAAATTAATAAGGTTGATTAAAAACTTTGGTATCACTTAAAATATAATGATAACTGTTTTTTTTTTTTAAATAAAAAATATTTTTTTTTAATAATGTTAAAAAAAAAAATTAAAACGAAATTTTAAATTTCAAATTTTTTAATATAAAATTTAAAATGTTTGTCTTTTAAATAAAAATATGTTTTTTTCCTAATATTTTTTTATTTTTTGTTTTTTTAATTTGAAAATACGTATATTTTTGTAAATTTTAAATGCTTTTTTTTTTTAATTTTTCTTTTTTTTTTTGAATTTTTTGTTTTTTATAAGTTTTTTTTGTTAATTCTCTAATTTTTTTATTAAATCTAGTCTATTTTTAATTTGTTTTTTTATTTTTAGTTTTTGTTAATGTTTTTTTTAATTTTTCTATTTTTACTTACTTAATTTTACAGTTTTTTTTAATATATATTTTTATATTTTTTATGTCAAAAAAATTGACATAAAAAAATTAACGTGTCAAAAATCGTTAAATTTAAAAAATAATTATTTACATTTCATACATTAGAAAATTAAAGTCAAAAAATAGGTCTTTTAAAAAAACTACATGATGCAGAATCATCACTTTTTTAAATAAGCATGCAAATCACTAACATTCTAAAACGTAATGTACATAAAAAAAAATTAAAGTGCCAAAAACTATGCTTTAAAAAAAATACGTGTGTTCTGCATCGCCCCTTTTCAAAATTGGGTCACTTTTTCACTATCTCTACGGAACGGGTAACAGTATCAGTTCCTGTTTCAAAGTTTACATTGTTTTTTATCCATAAAGACCCTAGCCACCAAAGTTGGAGTGAATGGGTGTGGTGGGGCACAAAAATGGGCTTATTTGAAGATGCAATCAACTACCACCACGATAACTGACTTGTTTCCTAATTTAGGGAGACTTGTAAAGAAGTCCATAGAGACATCCATCCATATAGAAGCAGGTAGTAGCAAGGGTTGAAAGGTTCTTGGTGTCTTCATTGTTTCCCCTTTGTTTCACTGGAAGACATCACATTTAGCTACAAATGTAAGAATGTCTTGTCTCATCCCCTCCAAAAAGAAGGAGCGATATGGGTGAGGAGTGCAACTCTGCTAAGATGGGGGGTTTGAGTGTGGAGTGAGGGGAGAGAACCATGTGATCCTTATATCAAAGAATATCTTCCTGCCAAGTATAACCCAATGGGGGGTTAGGATCCCCTTGTAAAATTTTGATTATTTAGGAAAGAGATGGATGAGTAAACCATTTGTCACGTGCCTCCTCAATCCAAGACAATTTGGGCAAAGATAAGGATAAGAGGGTGCCATCCTCCACAAATTGTCTAGACAAGGCACTGGCCACAACATTGTCTCAACCCTTCTTATGGACTATCTCATATTCATAGCCCAGTATTTTGGTAAGCCATTTATTTTTTATGCAGAGGATAAATGCTACTCTAATAAATACTTCAAACTATGATGGTTATTTATTATTTAGAAACATTGTTTGAGCAAGTATGGTCACCGAGTGTCTATTGCATGTAGGATGTCCATCATCTCCTTCTCATAAGTAGATTGACCCAAAATACTACCACTTAATTGTTGGCTTGTGAAGGCTAGTGGTCGACCTTCTTGTGTTAAGACTACTTTAATGTCGGTTATTGAGGCATCACATTCGACCAAAAATGGTTTGGTAAAATATGGGAGGGCCAACACAGGGGTGGAGCACATGGCTTGTTTGAGAGCCGGGAAGGCATGTTGAATTGCATATGTCTAGAGAAATGCATTTTTCTTCAGAAGGCTCATTAAGGGTTTGGTAATGCATCCATAATTTTTGACAAATTTAAGATAGTAACCCGTGAGGCCCAAAATCCCTGCAAATTCTTCAAAGTCCTAAGTGGTGGCCAATCTTGCATTTCCTTAATATTTTTAGGATCTACCCAAATGCCTTTGCAGCCCACAATGTGTCCCAACTACTCCACCTCTTGCTTTAAAAAAAAACACTTGGGCAATTTAATAAATAATCTATTATCCTTCAAAAGGTGCAATATCTTGTGAACATGTTGAAGATTTGTTTCCCATGTTTTATTATAAATGAGCATATCATCAAAAAAGGCTAGGACAAACTTTTTGAGATATGGTTTGAGAATGTGATTCATGAGACTCTTAATGGTGGACGGTGCATTACAAAGACCAAAGGGAATAACTAATAATTCATAGCAATGTTCATGGGTTTTTAAAGTTGTCTTGGGAATGTTTGGTTCCTTCATTCTAATTTGGTGATACCCTAAATGAAGATCCAACTTGGTAAAGAATTTTGTGCCATGGAGTTCATCAAGGATATCATCGACTACTAGAATGGGAAACTTATCCTTGATGGTGAGCAAATTGAGAGCCCTAAAGTTGGGACACATGTGCCACTCCCCATCTTTCTTTAAGACCATGACTACTAGTGATGAATAGGGAATTTTGTTGGGACAAATAAAACTTGCTTCTAATAGCTCCTGAATAATCTTTTCAATATCATTTTTTTATGTGAATGGATACCTATAGGGGTGAACATTTGGTGGATGGCTACTAGGAATCAAAGGAATGCTAATATCATGCTCACCATGAGAGGGGGGTAGCTCCTTGGGTTTTTCAAATATCTATTGGTGTTGACCTAACACTTATTGCAAATCTGGAGGAATGGTGGTAGGGTTGGAATCAATGGCTTGGATTGCATTGAATTTAGAAACTACTCCATCGTGACACTTTTTTAAGATATTTTCCATTAGAAGTGAGCTAATGATAGTAGGTGCACCTGCCTAGAGTCCCCTAATCATATGAGTGTGTCCATTCCACTTGAAGCTCATATATAGCTCTTGGAAGTCCCTAGTGATTGAGTCTAATTTTTGAAGCCATTCGGCTCCTAGGACGATGTCACAACATCCCATTTCAATGCCCCATATGGAGCTTTATACTATTGTAATGTCCTTCGCATTTCATGGTCCCCCCATCATCTATAAGGATCTAAAAATTGGATACTACCCACACAAAATAATGAACTACCTCAACAACCCAAATTTTATGGAAAAAATTATGCATGCTACTAGTGTCAATAAACACCACTACCAATAGATGCTTAATAAAGCATCAAATTTAAGCATTTGGGGAGATGAAATGTATGCTAATGCATAGAATGAGATAATCAAATCATCAGGTGTTATTGTAGTATTTGTTATGGTATCTTGAGGTTCTTATTTTTCCTCCCTAAGCTCTTCAACAAGCAAGGCCTCAACTGATAAGCTATTTTCAGTTGCATCAATTTGAAAGAACTTTTGTTCCTTGCATTTGTGTCCCGGTGAATATTTGTCATCATAGTAGTAACAAAATCTGTGTCTTCTCCTTCTAGCCATTTCCATTGGCGACACCTTTTGCACCTTATGGGTTTTAGTGGGGCCACTAGCAGGGGTTGGACATGCCCTTGATGGAAATGATGGACGACTATATTGGGAATTAATAGCAGCTTTTGCATATAAATATTTCCAACAACCTTCCAACCAAGTAGCAGGTTGATGCATTCAAACATGAGCCCTGATGGCTTCCTTGAGGCCACTAACAAAACATTCCATATAAAAGGCATCCCCTACACCCTCAGTCATAATTGCTAGTTGTTCAAATTCTGTAATAAAGTCTTGTACTGTACCAATTTGTTTGAGCTTAGTGAGGCGACCTAGAAAGTGAGAGTCATTGTCAAAATAGGAAAAAATGGCTTTAGAGAACATATTCCAAGTTGGCTTTTGTACGTAGCATTATCGATGGCATTTCCACCACTTCCAGTGTTCTTGGTCTAAGTAAAGAGCTCACACATGTATTTTGGTTTTGTCATCCCATATATTATTAAGTTGAAAATATTGTTCCACTTGTGCCACCCACACTGTCAGGTTAGAACCATCAAATTTGTGCATGTCAAGCTTGGGTGCCTCACTATTAGAATACTAGTGACCTCCTTGGAAATGATGATACCCTTCATATCGATGGTGGATAGCTTCGTATTCTATATGGGCATCTACATTATTCCCCTTCCCCATGGGGTCTTTAACCTTGAGGCATCAGGATTCTATGACCTTTGCAATTGTGTTTTGAACTGTGGTAATTGTGAGTATAGTGTTGAGTATTTTGTCCAATGTTGTCACTCATTTCTCAAGGTTTTCCATATTTTGAGTGAGCCCATGTACTTACCATCAATTTCTTGGGTCAAAAAAATTATCTTACTTAAGATTAATATGGTGAATGGGTGTGAGACAAGGAAGTTTTTTATGTAGGTCATTTGAAAGCACTTCTGAAAAAATCGTGACCATGTGAAAAATGGAGGCTTACTGGAGGATGGTATATTACGATTAGCTCGTTGTCATAAATCCTATGGGCTAGATCTCTTTCAAGTGGCATGTTGGGACCACCATACTATTTTTCTTTTCTTTTTCACTATGATAGGAGTATTACTCCCAGCTGATCAATATTGTGCAGCCGAAATCCCAAAATCTCAATACTGCAAAATGTGTAGGAATTTGGTGGTCCCAACTGATCAATATTGTGGTGCAAGAAACCCCAACTTCTAGATACTGCAAAATTCATAGGATTTTTGTTTTCCCAACTAATCAATATTGCAGCAGTAGAAACCCCAACTTCTAGACACTGCTAAATGTGTAGGAATCTAACAAACAACAATATGAAGTGAGGGAACTATGGAAGTAATGAGTGTCAAGTGTACAAATCATGATAAATGGTAGGGGTCCTACAGTATTACTCAGACCAATATTTCAGAGCACCAACTAATGAGTGTATAAATTATAGTGTAGATCTGAAACTGCTCATGAAATTTACTAAAACACAAGACTCAATTCTACTCTACTGCTCTATGGAATTCAATTCATGATCGAAAACACAAATCATAAACATGTAAGAAGGAACATCACACATACACAAAGATCTATCTAGGGGAAATGAATTGCTCAAAACTCCTTCCTATATGTACTGCATTAATCAAAGAATAGAGATGAAAAACATATGTTTCTCAAGCCTGAGCACAACCTACAAGTGTATAGTCTATACCTTTGCCTAACTGACTAATTTCGCCAACACTTAGCCAAATTTCAAAACCTAAAAGCCCCTATTTCCTTGAGGAATTGGGCCCCTATTAATTAGAAAATTCCTTCAATTGAATTGTGTAATTCTTTTAGGCTGATCCTCTGGCTGCATGCACCACATGTACACATTGGAATAGTCTACAACTGATAGTACAATGCCTTGGAATCTCCATCTCAACTGAGTGACTAGAATTTTATGCATGTATCAACTATTTTGGGTTGATTGATTAGTTAATTGGTTAATCACTGAGTGTGGTTGAAGTCACACTTCCACAACTTGACCTTCCACTAGTTCCTCCAACATTTAGAACTAGTTTAACTGACCATAACTCAATTTAACTGAAATGGATTGCTACAAATTAGAAATCAATCATACTGAACTAAACTCAAGCTTCCTCAACTCGAATTAACTGAGTTAACTAAGTGATAAGGGTCATGTCACCTTAGTTAACTACCTCCAAGATTTCAGTTGATGTGGAAATTTATATTTTCTCTAGTTTGACCAAGGCAAGGTCAAACTGATATTTTCTTGTTGCATTTTCAACACTCTCTCTTAGCAAGAAAGGATTATCTATTACCCAAATCATGCCTCTATGGAATGTACTCCATGCAACACCTCTCATTGTTTTTTTTGCTACTACAACTGAGAAGCAAAATCAATTTGAATCATTTTGCAACTATCTACTGGGAAAATTGTGTTGTTGTTGACTCTGCTACTGAGCCTCCTCTTCTATTGTCAACACTACTTTGTAATCCTCTAACTGAAATTGACTCTCCTACTACTGAATACTATGGGCCCCTATAGCAAGGGTAATGATCCATGAGGAGAACACCTTAATGGACCCTGACCAATTTTTTGCACTCCTGGGACTCGGGCTTCACAACACCACACCTCACACTTGGAGGTATGGTTGCATGTGCTCCCTCTAGCCACTTAACTCGAACTCTCCCCCTACTGAAGGTCTCTTCTTGAGTGGATTTCTCCACTCTACCTCTTGTCTTCTTCTCCATTTGTGATTACTCCACAACTTCCTGAGGCTTCATTTTGAGAGGTAAATCATGCTCACTCTCAACCACCATGTCTCTAACCCTTGCCTTACTCCTCAAGGATTTACATGCATCTTCTACCTCAAGTTCATACAATTTCTTGAATTGAGCACCGATCTTCTTCATTTTCCCTATGGCTATGTGTCTTGAGAATGCTTTCCCTTTGCTGAAGGTCACATCATAACCATGGTCTTCAAAAACTGCAATAGAGATGAGATTTTTCTTTAGGCCTGGAACAAACATCACATCCTTGAGTCTAAGAGGGGAGCATGAATCCCTTTGAAAGGTGAGTGTACCAATCTGATCATGTTGTACCTTCCATCATCTCCAAACTCAATGTTCATCTGGAGATATTTCTCCTCCAAGTCACTCAAAAACTCTCTATTCCTCGTCATGTGGAATGAGGCACCACTTTCCAAGTACCACACGCTCCCCCTCACTATGATTTCCACGCATGCAATGAGATTGAATTCAATATTGAATTGTGAAGAAAAATATGTAACAACCCTGGTGAAAATTCCATGTAATAAAAGTTAATAAAGGCAAAATAATAATGACAATTGATGGGACACTTATTCCAAGCTGAATTTTGGGCAAGACATCCTAGTGTGGGTGTTCATTTGGTTATTAATGGCTAAGGAAATTGGCGAAGGAAATGGATAAGGATTTGGAAAGGCAAAATGGCATTTGGCACATTTATTTATGAAAATAATGGAAATTAGGAGAAAAGGAAGGTGAAAAGTCACAGGTTGCATGTGAGGAGGAAATGGAGGAAAATAATGGAAAATGAAGAAAATATAGGCCTCATTCATAAAAAGGCTTCTAAGGATCAGTACACAAACTTTTGTTAGTTCATTTTTGGAGCTCTCTCATTATCTCTCTCTCTCTCTCTCTCTCTCTCTCTCTCTCTCTCTCTCTCTCTCTCTCATTCTTAGATACTTAGAGTTTCTTGGAGCACTCTTGGAGAGTGTGGCATACTTGGAATTTTGGAGCAAGAAGGCAAAGCAAGAGCAAGAAAGCATAAGAGTACATCAAGATCAACAGCTAAATCGCGTTTTTCATGCAGGTACCAAGTTACATGTATGTTTTCCTCACTAGTTTTGGCATGCATGGCATATGCATGTGGTTTGTTGGTCATGATTTTTCAATGGCATGGAGGATGGTCAGGATTGACAGTGGAATTTCCTAGCCTTGTCATTTCCTAGATAGCCATGGTGATTGTGGATTTATTTCCTTATTTTGTTTTGGGTTGGTTCTCATGTTTCCTTAGCTTGGTTTGAGTTACTAGTTCCTAGAGCCTTGGTTGGACAAATGATTTGGAGCCATGTATCAGCTTGGGTTGAGTTTCTAGTCTTGGAGCTTTGGTTGGACAAACACTCTGGAGCTCAGTATAAGATTTGGGTTGAGTTACTAGTCCTAGAGCCTTGGTTAGAACAAATGTTATGGATACCTAGAAGTCTTGGATAGAGACCAATCTGATGATGGTTTTGTGATGTCTGACTGTGAGGTGGAATCACTGTTTGATGGGTTTAGGTGGTTGGACTCTGGAAGCCCCGGATGGTTATGGATTGATGTGTTCTATGAGATCCCACATTCATGCTTGGAATATAGCATGAGGGTGAATGGCTGAAGATAGATTTGGCTCAGCCATTCTATGGTCGGGTGGAATGTAGAAGTCCCATCCCAAGTTTGGATTTTGCATCATCAATATGAGGTTATTTATCCTTGTATTTCTATGAGTATTATACTGGTTTATATGTGGTATATATGGCTATGATTTTCTTGGTATTTATGTTGCTATTATGTTGGTTATGTATATGTTTTATGATAGTATCTAGGTATGGCTCTCATCATGTTTTTACTTGTAAATAAATGAGCAATGTATCTATGACCTAATGGATGAAATGGCAACTAACGTGTTGAGGCATCAATGCTTCTTAGCGATTCTCAGCTAAGTATGAGACCCCTATGCTCAGATATGTTATTTACACCTATAGATTACAAATTCATGATATGTTTGAAGAAATGCATGTCATGGCTATTAGGGGTCTAGTCAAGGTCTTATTCAAGTAACTCCATTTTTACTGTCATTTCCCTATTATCTTAATGTTGTGAAGGTGTCATTCAATTCTAGGGAGTGACCTGGGCTCTAGGCATGAAAAAGTGGCCCAAATGCCATGGATGTTGGCACACCACTGAGCAAAATAGTCCCTAGATGATGGTATGCCTTGTCATGAGAGTGTCTAGTGCCTCCTGGACGCTGGCAGGCTTATAGCATGGGAGCATCTATGGGTCAAGTGGTCTAAAATCTTAGTGGGACCCAGGGGATGGTTGGAAGAAAGGTTGGGATGGTTCCTGAGGGTCCTAATGCTGATGTTGAAGGTTTGCATGGTGTGTTTCCATCGGTTCCACTTCCTTAACATAGCTTATGAGGTCAAATCATATCATATTGGCTCGCATGTTTACCCTAGTTGGCTGGTTACTTGGGTAGATGTGGGAGGAGGATGTTACATAGTGGCCTCACGTCGCATGTTTACACTGGTTGGTTGGTTACTTAGGTAGATGTGGGAGGAGGATGTTACATATTGGTATCAGAGCATGGTTCACCCCTCGGATTGGATGGGATGTGTGTGTTGTTCATGCATTCATGTCGGTTGCATGTGTGTCTCTTATGCTTGTATTCCATGTGCTTGTTACATTTTCATGGTGTTGATCATGGTTGTAGTGATGTCTCCATGTGGAAGTTAATGATGTTGTTGTGGGATGCATCACCATGAGTGTATGACTAGTTACATGTCATTATATGTTGCTTACATGTATCATTCTTGTATGCTTAGTTACATTCTTGTATGCTTCATTACATTCTTATATGCTTGGTTACATGTATAATTCTTATAGGCTTGGTTACAAGTATTGTTCATTTATGCTTGATTATATGTGTTTATGCGTGTGTGTGGTGGATTACGCATTGCTTATGCATGTTAGTGTTTGCATGTGGTCAAGTGTACAATGATGTAATGGTGGTCTTCATGCATGAGGTCGTGGTATGTGTTGTTGATAAGGTCATGCGTTGATGACTGGACCCTAGCTAGAATGATGGTTGCATGGTTATATGCTTATGTGTTATGTTCTATATTTTGTCATGATCATGTTTTTTTCCCCTTGGAAAAATCGTAATTTTCATTAGGAAAGGAAAATTACATGTTGTAGATGCGATACGCATATGCAGTATGTGAGGCTGAGTGCCTATCAAGTAAGAAAAAGACAAAAATAGCACAATGCACTCCACATAGGGAGGCTTTGCCTTCAATAGTGTTCATGATAAAGTGAAACAAAAATATCTATGCAGAGAGTATGTATGTCTATCATAATATATACATCAAATAATATATAATGTTGTGAAGGTGTCATTCAATTCTAGGGAGTGACCTGGGCTCTAGGCATGAAAAAGTGGCCCAAATGCCATGGATGTTGGCACACCACTGAGCAAAATAGTCCCTAGATGATGGCATGCCTTGTCATGAGAGTGTCTAGTGCCTCCTGGACGCTGGCAAGCTTATAGCATGGGAGCATCTATGGGTCAAGTGGTCTAAAATCTCAGTGGGACCCAGGGGATGGTTGGAAGAAAGGTTGGGATGGTTCCTGAGGGTCCTAATGCTGATGTTGAAGGTTTGCATGGTGTGTTTCCATCGGTTCCACTTCCTTAACATAGCTTATGAGGTCAAATCATATCATAGTGGCTCGCATGTTTACCCTAGTTGGTTGGTTACTTGGGTAGATGTGGGAGGAGGATGTTACATAGTGGCCTCACGTCGCATGTTTACACTGGTTGGTCGGTTACTTAGGTAGATGTGGGAGGAGGATGTTACATATTGGTATCAGAGCATGGTTCACCCCTCGGATTGGATGGGATGTGTGTGTTGTTCATGCATTCATGTCGGTTGCATGTGTGTCTCTTATGCTTGTATTCCATGTGCTTGTTACATTTTCATGGTGTTGATCATGGTTGTAGTGATGTCTCCATGTGGAAGTTAATGATGTTGTTGTGGGATGCATCACCATGAGTGTATGACTAGTTACATGTCATTATATGTTGCTTACATGTATCATTCTTGTATGCTTAGTTACATTCTTGTATGCTTCATTACATTCTTATATGCTTGGTTACATGTATAATTCTTATAGGCTTGGTTACAAGTATTGTTCATTTATGCTTGATTATATGTGTTTATGCGTGTGTGTGGTGGATTACGCATTGCTTATGCATGTTAGTGTTTGCATGTGGTCAAGTGTACAATGATATAATGGTGGTCTTCATGCATGAGGTCGTGGTATGTGTTGTTGATAAGGTCATGCATTGATGACTGGACCCTAGCTAGAATGATGGTTGCATGGTTATATGCTTATGTGTTATGTTCTATATTTTGTCATGATCATGTTTTTTTCCCCTTGGAAAATTCGTAATTTTCATTAGGAAAGGAAAATTACATGTTGTAGATGCGATACACATATGCAGTATGTGAGGCTGAGTGCCTATCAAGTAAGAAAAAGACAAAAATAGCACAATGCACTCCACATAGGGAGGCTTTGCCTTCAATAGTGTTCATGATAAAGTGAAACAAAAATATCTATGCAGAGAGTATGTATGTCTATCATAATATATACATCAAATAATATATAAAAAAAATTGTCATGATTATGTTATACATGTATCACACTGATTTCTTGAACTTGCAAAAAAGGTATCCTCCCTGAGCTATAATAAGGTATGTTGGTTTATTGTGGTTTGGTTTAGCTGACATGATCTACCTTGAAGGAAGAAATATTCAATGGCTAGAAAGTTGGTTGACTACAAAGACTCTCCCTATGAATCAGATGAGTAGTATGGTGTTGGTAATTCTTTCGATTTGGCAGATACACTGAGAAGCTCAAAGGAATAAATAAGGAGTTGTAAGGTAGATAATGATGGAATCATACAGGAATAGGAGAAGCTAGCAGAGGTAAATACAGTGATACTTCAAAGTTTGTCATATTTGTTGCGACAAGGACCACTTCAGATCAGCCATGAGAAGGAGGGAAAAACTAATGGTTCATATGGCAGCAAGTCGCATGGTGGTCATAGGTTGAATAGAGATGACACAGTGAGAGATGGAATATTGTTGGGCACTTTGGATAGGAGAGGTGATAGACACAGGTACCATTCTAGTTTTGGTTTTGACATGCATAATGATCGATATTGTTATCATACATATAGGAGGAGTGATAGGGGATACTTTCCAGATGAGTTTAAGAAAGCAAAGCCACCAACATTTGATGGAGAGATGAAGAAATTGCAGGACACAGAGGCATGGTTGCTTGGTATGAGGAAGTTCTTCAGGTTGCATGACTATTCATAAAACATGAAAGTCAGAGTAGCTACATTCAATATCAAAGCTAAATCATACATTTGGTGGGAATATGTGAAGAATGTCAGAGGTTACATGAGGAGAAATTGACTTGGAATGAGTTTGAGTGACTATTCAAGAAGAAGTACCTATCGGAGAGATACTTTAATGACAAGGCAAAGGAATTCTATGAGCTAAATATGGGATATATGACAAATGATGAGTGCACTAGAAATTTCTTGGAGGTACAGAGGTATGTACCTTATCTCAAGGAGGAGAAGGCCAAGATTCAGAGATTCACTAGTGGGTTACTAATGGCATTTAAAGACAGAATTGAGTTCGATGAGCCTAGATCATTGGAGGAGGTCATCTGAAAGCTAAAGCATTGCTACGAACAATCGAAGCGCAAGTTTGAGACTAAGCTAGAATGGAAAGGTAATGCAAAGAACAAGGGAAAATGGGATAAGAAGTGAGTAAGACCACAAGATTCAGGTAATAAAGAGAATATTGCACCATCTAATAGGTTTAATGCATCTGACAAAGGACAGAGACATCGATCTGAGTAGAAGAATAAGGATCCCATGTGGTGTTGGATCTGTGGAGGAGATCATCACAGGAGAGATTTCCCACAGTATCAGGGTGGTAGGCCTCAGATATATAGTGTGCAGGAAGCACAAACTGTTGAGGACGTTAGTCGAAGAATTCCTCACATTTATGCAGCATGGAATAACAAACATGTAGATCATCAGGCATATATCATTGAGATGGACGTTAAGCTTTGTGATCAAGTTATTTCTATTTTGATTGACCCTAGATATAATTATAGCTATGTTAGTCTTGACTTGGTGGATAAGTGTGGTTTGAGTAAGGAATTACATGCAGAATATTGGTTAGTTCAATTGGCTACAGGTACAAAGAAGCAAGTTCGTCATTAGGTAAGAGCTTGTGAATTTGATTTGAATGGTGTGCCTATTATAGCACATTTGAATGTATTACTGTTAGGATCATACAGTAAGTTGTTGTTAATGGATTGGTTGTACCTTCATAGAACCAAGGTGGATTGTTGGATAGATCATTCCTCGTATCTATGCTGCGCTAGACAATAGACAGGCAGACCATCAGGCATCTATCATTGATATGGACAGTAAGCTTTGTGATAGGTTTGTTTCTATATTGATTGACCCTAGATCTAATTATAGTTATGTTAGTCTTGACTTGGTGGATAAGTGTGGTTTGAATAAATAAGTGCATGTAGAATCTTGGTTAGTGCAGTTGGATACATGTACAAAGAAAAGAGTTCATCACTGGGTAAGAGCTTGTGCTTTTGAGTTGAATGGAATGTATACATCAGCACACTTTAACGTATTGTCGTTGGGATCATATGGTATGCTATTGGGTATGGACTAGCTATACGTTCACAGGACCAAGGTGGATTATTATGAACAAGCCATTGAGTGCTTGGATGACAATGGAGAACCAAGAGTCTTATGGGGAAAGAAGAAAGCCACATCAATTAGGATGGTAACAGTTATGTAGGCAAAGCGCAGTCACAAGAAAGGGTGTATATTATTAGCAATGTACATTTCTAGTGACAAAGGTAAGGAATTTGAGGATGTAGATGTTTTGAGCAGGTACCCAATTCTACAATAGTTTCAGGATGTATTTCCTAAGAACATTACAAAGGTTCCACCTCAAAGGGAAGTGGAATTTTCTATTGATTTGATGCCAGGGGTAGCTCCAGTATGAAAAGCAACTTACAGGATGAGCACACCTGAGTTGGTATATCTGAAGCTGTAGTTGAAGGAAATGTTGGACAAGGGATACATTAGGCCAAGTCTATCACCTTGTGGCACACCGATATTGTTTGTAAAGAAGAAAGATGGTACTCTTAGATTATGCATTGACTACAGGAAGTTGAATAAAGTAACCATCAAGAACAGGTATCCGTTATCGAGGATTGATGACTTGTTTGATCAGTTGAAGGGAGCAGCAGTGTTATTGAAGATAGATTTGAGATCCGAATATCACTAGGTATGCATCAAAGAGGAGGACATTTACAAGATAACTTTTCGAACTAGGTATGGGCATTATGAGTTTGTTGTAGTTCTATTCGATTTGACTAATGCTCCAGCTACATTTATGTGCTTGATGAATAGTGTGTTGCATCTGTACTTGGATAAGTTTATTATTGTGTTCATTGATGACATATTGGTATATTTTAAAAATGAGGAAGAGCATGTTGAGCATTTAGCAGCAGTGTTGAGGTTGCTAAGAGAGCATCAGTTGTATGCTAATCTCAACAAGTGTAGTTTCTTTCATATTGAGGTACATTAATTGGGACATATTGTCTCCAAGGAGGGAATTGCAGTAGATCCAGAAAAGATAAGGGCCATCATGGAGTGGGTAGCTCCCAGGAATGTAGATAAGGTGAGGTGTTTCATGGGGTTGGTAGGTTATTACAGGAGGTTCATTAGGAACTTCTCACAGATTTCTTATCCTATCACATCATTGTAGAGAAAAGGTAATAATTTTGAATGGACAGAGGAGTGTGAGGCTAGTTTTGAGAAACTTAAGCAGTTGGTGACATATGCACCAACGTTAAATATTGCAGATCTGGACAAAGAGTTTGTAGTATGCACAGATGCTTGCAAGAAAGGACTTGGTGCATTTCTTATGCATGATGGATAGGTGATATGCTATGAGTCACAAAAACTGAATGAGAACGAGCTGAAATACCCCACACATGATCTTGAGTTGGCAGTGACCATACATGCATTGAAGATGTGGAGACACTACCTTCTAGGTAGGATATTTATGTTGATGAGTGATCACAGTGGTTTGCAGTATCTATTTGACCAACCAAACCTGAATGGTAGGTAGGCTCGATGGTTGGCCATGATCAGTGAATTCGATTTCGAGATCAGATATATCAAAGGTAAAGAGAACAGGGTGGCAAATGCTCTTAGCAAGCAAATACAAGTAAATCACTTAAAAACTATGAGCTCCTATGGGACAAACTTACATTATAGGATCTTGCAAGTAGGTCAGCAGGATGTCAAGTACATGGGGATTATGCACAAGTTGCTACAGAGAACAGGTACATGTGGTGGTACAGGTACATGCACAGGTAGTAGTATAGGTTCAAGTTGTAGTACGTGTATAGGTATAGGTAGTAGTACAAGTACAGATACGGGTAGTGGTACATGTACATGTACAAGTACAGGTGCATGTGCACAGGATGTGGATTATGGCCTTTCAATAGACATATTGGTTAGATTTAGACACAACATATATGCGCCAAATAATAGTGAGCTCAAGAAGGTGATCTTGACAGTGTTTCATGTGAAACCATATTCAGGTCACCCAGGTTATCAGAAGACACTGACACCAATGAATAAATTTTATTATTGGCCAAATCTAAAGAAGGATGTAGCAGAGTATGTGGCTAGGTGTTTTGTTTGTCAGTGTGTAAAGGTATAATGTAAGCCTCCAGGTGGACTGATACAGCTGATTACAATTCCAAAATGGAAATGGGAGGTCATTTCCATGGACTTCATCATAGGTTTGTCGAGGACAGTGAGACAGCATGATTCCATCATGGTTGTTGTGGACATGTTGACAAAGGTTGCACACTTGATTCCAGTGAAGTTTACATTCTCAGCGAGTGATGTAGCACAGATATTCATCAGAGACATGGTTATATTGCATGGAGTCCTAAAGAATATTGTGTCAGACGGGGATACAAATTTCACTTCCAAGTTTTGGAAGGAGTTGTTTGCAGGTTTAGGAAAAGAGTTGGCCTTCAGTACATCTTATCATCCGTAGACAGATGGACAAACTGAGAGGGTCAATAGGATATTGGAAGACATGTTGAGGATGTATGTGATGCATCAACAATGAAGGTGGGAAGAATATCTTCCACTGGTATATTTCACTTACAACAATGGGTGTCTGGAATATTTGAGGATGAGTGCATTTGAGGCATTGTATGGGTGGAGTTGTAATACTATTATCAGTTGGAGTGATCCAGTTAATAGGGTGTTGATTGGACTGGACATGGTTGCAGACATGGAACAGGAAATGCAGGTAATCAAGAAGAATCTAAAGGAAGCATAGGATAGGCAGAAGAGCTATGCAGATCAAAACAGGTTGTCAAGGAGTTCCAAGTTGGGAATAGGTGTACTTGCACATGAAACCAAAGAAGATCTCCTTATGGATTGGATCATGTGCCAAGCTGGCACCATAATTTTGTGGACCCTTCAATATTCTTGAGAGGATTGGGACAGTATCCTATCGACTTTCACTGTGTCTGGTAGTGAAAGTACATGCTTTTTTCCATGTGTCATTGATTAAGAAGTATGTTAAAGATGTTGATCATGTGATTGATTGGTCTGTATAGTAGGTGGAACCAGATGGAGAATTCCAGATGGAGCCTCAATGTATATTGTAGAAAAAGGTGCTCATGATCCGGAATTGAGAAATCGAGTAGATTAAGGTGCAATGGAAGCACTTTGGGCCCAATGAAGCTACATGGGAGATGGTGGATTAGATGCAAGCTATGTATCCTTCATTATCTACTAGTTGAGGTAAAGCAATTTTGGTATGGTGTTTTGGTATATGTCATATGTTTTGGTACATGTTTTGGTGATGTTTCATATCTGTACATATGTATATGGATGTAAATACCTCCATGAGATATATTATAAATCTCTAATAAGCGGTATGGGTGCCATTTCATTATGTTGTTATGTTTTCATGTTGGTTTTCTTCTCAGTAGGTTGATCATTACAAATATTGCATCGAGCTAAGTTACAAAGATCCATTGAAAGTATATTTTCCTTACAACAGTTTTGTGGTTATAGGTGTTGTTGAAACCTGAGGATGGTGTTCCCCCAAGGGGGAGGGTTCTGTAACATCCTTGGTGAAAATTCCATGTAATAAAAGTTAATAAAGGAAAAATAATAACCACAGTTGATGGGACACTTATTCCAAGTTGAATGTTGGTAAAGACATCCTACTATGGGTGTTCATTTGGTTATTAATGGCTAAGGGAATTGGCAAAGAAAACGGCTAAGGCTTTGGAAAGGAAAAATGACATTTTGGCACATTTATTTATGAAAATAATGGAAATTACGAGAAAAGGAAGGTGAAAGGTCATAGGTTGCAAGTGAGGAAGAAATGAAGGAAAATAATGGGAAATGAAGAAAATGGAGGCCTCATTCATAAAAAGGCTTCTGAGGACCAGTACACAAGCTTTTGTTAGTTCAATTTTGGAGCTCTCTCATTATTATTTCTCTCTCTCATTCTTGGATACTTAGAGTTTCTTGGAGCACTCTTGGAGAGTGTGGCATACTTGGATTTTTGGATAAATAAGGAAAAGGAAGAGTAGGAAGGTGCAAGAGAACATTGGGATCAGCAGCTACAGTGGGTTTTTCTTGCAGGTACCGAGTTGCATGTATTTTTTCCTCTCTAGTTTTGGCATGCATGGCATATGCATGTGGTTTGTTGGTCATGATCTATCATTGGCATGGAGGATGGTCGAGATTGACTGTGGAATTGCCTAGTCTTGCCATTTCCTAGATAGCCATTGTGATTGTGGATTTATTTCCTTGCTTTTTTTGGGTTGGTTCTCATGTTTCCTTAGCTTGGGTTGAGTTACTAGTTCCTAGAGCCTTCATTAGGCAAACACTTTGGATCCCTGTATCAGCTTGGGTTAAGTTACTAGTCCAAGAGCCTTGGTTGGACAAACGCTCTAGAGCCCTTAGTGGGTTGAGTTACTAGTCCTGGAGCCTTGGTTGGACAAATGCTCTGAAGCCTGATATAAGTTGTGGGTTGAGTTACTAGTCTTGGAGCCTTGGTTGGAACAAAGACTCTGGAGCCCTAGAAGGCTTGGATATAGACCAATCTGATGATGGTTTTGTGATGTCTAGTCATGAGGTGGAATAATTATTTGATGGGTTGAGGTGGTTGGACTCTGGAAGCCCTAGATGGTTCTGGATTGATGTGTTCTATGATATCCCACATTCATGCTTGGAATATGGCACGGGGGTGAATCACTAAAGAGAGATTTGGATCAGCTATTCTATGGTCGATTGGAGCATGGAAGTCCCATCTTGGGTTTGGATTTTGCATCATCAATATGAGGTTATTTTTCCTTGTATTTCTATGAGTATTATACTAGTTTATATGTGGGTTATATGGTTGTGATTTCCTTTGTATTTATGTTGCTATTATGTTGGTAGTGTATATGTTTTGTGACAATAGCTAGGTATGGATCTCATCATGTTTTCATTTGTAAATGAATGATAAATGTATCTATGACCTAATGGATGAAATCACAGCTAATGTGTTGAGGAATCAATGCTTCTTAGTGATTCTTAGCTAAGTATGAGACCCCTATGCTTAGATCTATTATTTACACATGTAGGTTACATATTCGTGATATGTTTGATGAAATCCCTGTCATGGCTAGTAAGGGTCCAGTCAAGGTATTATTCAAGTAATTGCATTTGTCCTGTCATTTCCATATTATCTTATTGTTATGAAGGTGTCATTCAATTCTGGACAGTGACCTGGGCTCTAGGCATGACAAAGTGTCTCAAATACCGGAGGCACTCGCACAACACTAAGAACAATAGTCCCTGGATGCTGGAATGCTGTTAATTTTAGGTATGTTCTATGCTTAGAGAAATTTATTTCAATTTTACAGTTAGCTCAATATCTTTTCCAGATTAGCAATCACATAAGAATTAAAGTAGATTGCAAATAGAACATAAACATAGATCATAAAATACAAGCCAAGACAAGAGGACACAAGATGTGGTGCTAGCCAGGGACAAACCCCAATGTGGGGAAACTCTTGATCAATTCTTCTTATATGTTCTTCAATAGTTCAGCAGAGAGAGAGAGATATAGTACATATGCAACAAAAGTCAACACTTTGACTTATCTAAATAAGATCATAGATCATCTCTAAGAAGGTGATACATGATGTAGCTGAACTCAGTTGAAGACATGCCGCTTCAACTAATTCTCCAAGGTGACTCCATCGCCTTGCTGCACTTATCATTGTGTTGCTCCTCATCATCATGCTACACCTCACTGTGCTGCACTCATCATCACTATGATGCATCTCATCATGCTTCACCAATCATGATTGTACCCATCATTGTACTGCATCATGTACCATTGCTCCACCATGAACCATTGCAGCACCATGTACTTGTTGCACCAAGTATCATTGTTGCCCCAAGTACCATTGTTGCACCTTGCTGCACCATGTACTTGTTGTCCCATGTGCCATTGCTACACCATGCTTGCCACTGATGTCCCATGTGGTATTGTTGCACCATGCTTGTCACACTACTAGCACACTGTTGTCCCACTGTTAGTGGCATTTCCATTCCATGTTTTCCATACTGTTGTCCCTTTATTAGTCATTGTTGCTCCTATGATTTCTTGCTATCCCATTTGGGTTTGCAGTGCCATGCTTGCTGTTGTCCCATTGTAACCTACAAAAACCCCAGAATCATGCCCCAAAACATACCTTGAACAACCTTAATGAACTATAGCCTAGTCAAGGTAGATGGTTGACTCCTCATGTTGTTGTTGTTATGAGCATATGGCAGCCCCTAACACTTCCACGCTAGCTTGTTTTGGAGTGGCTAGGTCTGTGGCCTACCACAGACCTCTGTTGCACACTAACAACCTTTTGAAACAGTCTTACATTACCTTTTGTTGCCCTCAAACAATCCATATTTCTCCTTTCAAAACTCGACCTCCTAGCAAGTATGAATAGACCCCATTTAGAATAGCATATGGAAGTGAATGATTGTGTCTAGGGTATTCTATGACACCAGCATTAGGCCTGTGTCTAGGCCTCTCCATACAACGTTATGTTCCTCCTTTACTAAGCCTAGGAGCTTTCCCTCTCAACCCTAGAACCTTGGCCCTCCATCCATCAATTCGGTCACTCGAAGTGGCCTATGGCTAGGGCATCATGGACCTACGGCTAGGCCATCATAGTAACCCTCCTTGACTGCGGCTAGGTATCATTTTAGGACTGTGGCTAGGTATCATTTTAGGACTGCGGCTAGGTAGGCTTTTAGGACTACGGCTAGGTATCATTTTAGGACTGTGGCTAGGTAGGCTTTTAGGACTGCAGCTAGGTATCATTTTAGGACTGCGGCTAGGTAGGCTTTTAGGACTGCAGTTAGGGAAGATTGTTTAGCCTCCTCCATAGCTCTGTTGACACTCCTTCCATGACTGCGTTAATGGCAAGGACATCTTCTTTGGGTCAACATATAGGTCCCTTACATAACTACGGTTTGATCTCCATTAGGGCAGCATAGATCAGCCTCCTTCCCTCCTGCTTTTAGGGCTTCCTCTCCTAGATTTATCTTCCACTAAAACCCAAAGTGAGTGGAAATAAATCAAGAGTGAAGTGTGTGTGAAATGACTCTCAAGTCATATCCTTTTATGCTAAAACTTTGAGCACATGTGGGGGTTATTTGATTGTTGGACGACCTTGGCAAATTGTCTTATAACACAAATAAATTCATAACTCCATGAATACTTATCGGAATTGGATGATCTTTAGATGAATCCTACACCTCTTGATGAGAGGAATCCAAGAAAAATATTAGTTGCCATAAATAAGATGGCCCACATGGATTTTGGCCCCAGTTTCCAATTTTAGCACTCCCTCTCAACTAGGGAGAACTCCATTTGCTGATCCATCTGCCAGACTGTACTATCTCTGCCATCAGTGCCCTGCATTGCTCTGCTCTACTAAACCATGAAGAACAAGAATTGATCAAGAATGTATCATACAATTCTCTACTGACTGGAAGTCAGTTCCATATGAAGAGAGTGTGTCATACCATTCTTACTGACCCGAAGTCAAATTCATTGAACCCAGATCAGTATCAAAAGAGAGTGTCTCAAACCAATCATACTGATCCCAGATCAATGGCGGTCATCCTAGCATAGGGAGTATGGTAGATACAATGATGCATCCATCGATAGTACTACTATGGTCCCTAACCCCATTTCCCTACTTGTTGGCCAAATGAGAGGTACTTCCCACGAGTCCCAGACTACATGGGTAGGATGCCTCGATAGGAGAACCACTCAACATGTCCATAAGTCGCCACAGGGTATCATAGGGGAAGGCTGAACCATTCACCTTGTACACAGCGCACCATTAGGGGAGGGTAAGTCACCCTATGGTCACATGTTTCTCCAAGAAGTACCCCAAGCCCCCTGGAGCTCCCAAAGCTCAATGCATGCATCATGCAAGACCCTCATAAGAGAGTTTTTCAACTACTCCAAGTCGTTTGAGAAAGTCACAAATTTGACCATTCCCCGGGGCTTTGACAGAATGCCTGCGACCTGTACATCACTCTTAATGTGATGGAGCCTTCTCACCCATCGATGTACCATATCCCAGATAAGGCAGTATCTGATGTCTATATGCTGGAGAAATCATAGAATACAAGATTCCTCAACAATTGAATCCCCCTCTGGTTGACATAGTAGATCGCGGTGGTATCCATCATGTGTACACACATCTCACTGAAGAGCTTCCACAACCAGGCAGCTTCACACGAGGTCATACTCGTAGCTATGTATTCGGTCTTAGCAGTGCTCAAAGCAACCATATTTTGCTTCCTACTCATCCAGGATATCGAGTAGAACCCAAAGAAAACCAGTACCCAGAAGTGCTCTTGCGATCCTCCACACTGCCTACCCAGTCAGCATTCAAATAATCTTACAGTGTCACATTTCCAACAGTGTATCTCAATCCATGAGAGATTGTGCCCTGAAGATATCTCAAATGATTCTTGGCATCAATCTAGTGAGTCTCAACCAAATATGAGCCCAACATGCTAACTGCAAAACATATATCCGAATGGAAGTTCACCAAGAACATCAATGCGAATGAGTTTATGAAACTCTGAGGCATTTCCAGAATCTGGTCTGGCATTACTACCACATAACTTTTGAAAGTTAAGCTCCATTGAGGTAGTCATGGGCTTGTAGTTTACCATTCTACATCCAGAATCCAACTCCCTCTTAGTTTTATAAATGAGAGGGTCTACACCTGTCAGAATGAGGTCATCCTCATAAAGGGTCAGTATGAGAGGTCTATCATCCACAACCTTCAAGCAATGGTTTGGATCGAATTCACTCCTAGTGAATTTCAGCTTCATCAGACAACTATCAATCCTCTCATACTACGCCCAAGGTGTTTTTATTCAATCCATAGAGGTCTTTCTTCCATCTACATACATGAGATTCGTAATCATGAATCTCAAACCCCTTAGGTTCTTCCAAACCTGTGGACCTATGTTAGGGTCCCACCCTAACCCCCTTATTTATGTAATAGGATAGAATCATAGTTATAGTGAAGTAAAGAGTCAATAAAGCCCATATTAATAATTGTAAGTGGTTAACCCACATTTAATGACGGGATCACAGTTAGTTGCAAATGGGCCATGGTATTAGATAGATGGTATTAATAAGAACCATGGTACTGCCCCATGGTATTGCATGTATGAATCCTATATAAAGGATAGAGACTCCATGCGAGGAGCATCGTGCCTTATTTTGTAATCGAGCTCAGCTTTATTGGAGGTTGCCCCCTCGAAGAGGCAAGTGAACTTTGCTTTCTGAATAATAAAATACTTGTTTTTATTGCTCTTGTTCTATGTTCTGGGTATATTTCTTCGCATATTTGGTATTCTGGTATCGTCTTGCAGGTTAAGAGCATAACAAGTGGTATTAGAGCGCTTTCCAGGGTCGGTTGGATCTCCATTTTTTAGCAATTTTTTTTTTGGCTAGAGACGTGTTTCGGCGTCTTTAAACCACAGGATCTGTCGTTGAGCACATAAACCTGAGGCATGCACGTAGGAAATACAAGAGGTGGTCATGCTTGTTGGACTCCCTTGTAACCCCTATGGGTACCCTTCGAGTAGTAGCACATTAGACAGAACCACGCACAAACTGTCTTCCAAGTACCTTCTAGGTATATCGGAAGCCCCCTAGCTCCCTTGAAACCTTGCCATAGATAAACCGTTGGCCTTCTTGCTGCTACAATACACCAAGAACAGCACTCGTAGAGATTACTCGCCCGTACAATAGGGTGGCCGGGTTGTACGGCTAAGGGTACGGTTGATCCTCCTTGGTTAGTGCCCTAAAAAATTGGGCCGAGTACTATTGTCAGACCCTTATGTATATTGCGATCTGTAGCACTTGACACTCCTGTAGACCCTAGTTCCCTTCTCTATCACAGGATCATGCATAATCTCTACCAGATCAGAGCTCGCAAGTGGGGTTTTGCAGCAGCAGCAGCAATCTATTCCGTCGTTCAAATTTATCAGAACAGCCATTCCGATATATTAGATCCATCAGATCCGCAGCAGTAATCAATTCCGTTGTTCAGATCTATCAGATTAGCCATTCAAATTTCTCAAATCCCTCAGATCCGCCATCCAGATATGAGTAGTTGTGTGGGTTCCTATACCTGGGCACGATTTTCACATGACTTTTGGCAGCATTGACATTTCAGGGATTTGGTAACTGCAGTATTCCTAAGAAAGGAGTAAAACTCTGTTAGGAGTATAAAAAAAAGAGTCTGAGACCCCCCGAGGCACTTATTGGTGACTTAGCCCATAAGAATCATGATGACGAGCTGAGCAAGGTGGTACCATTCAATTGTTAGTGCCAAAAAAAATTGGGCAGTCCCAAATTTCAAGTAAATCGGCTCGGTGCATGGTACAAACTAGAAATCAAGCTATGGCGAATGAAAGGATGGACAACCTTGAAGCATCCTTGAAAGACATCCAAGAGCAGCTGACGAAAATAACTACAACACTCTCTATGGGCAAGGCGGAAGCCCGCGAGGAGGCATATATTGGCAATGAACACAGTGAGGGTGAGTCTAGCCACTCTCTTCACCTCTGGGGCACCCACCAACAATCCCGTCTGCGACCACCCAAGCTGGACATGCATAAATTTGATGGCTCTCACCCGGCAGCATGGATAGCACAAATGGAGCAATATTTCAATCTGAATTACATCCTGGATAATGCCACTCAGCTTAGTGTGGGGATCATGTACTTGGACAATGAAAGATGGCAATGGTGGCAATGGCATCAACGTTGCTATGGAAGGCCCTTGACTTGGGACACATTCAAAAAAGCTCTTATGGATCGCTTTGACCATGACTCTGCTTTTTTGGGTCGTCTCACTAAGCTCCGACAGACTGGAACAGTGGATGAATATATTACAGCCTTTGAAGCCTTAGCTTTCCGCACTTTAGGTCTACAAGATGAGTTCTACACGGAATGTTTTATCAGTGGTCTTAAAGAGGCCATACAAGTCCACGCCCTACTGCACCACCCTCCCTTATGGCTGGAGGCTTGCAGGATAGCTCGTGAAGTAGAACATGCATGTTAGCGGCCTAGTCCAATCGCCCAAATTTCACTGCCAAGGGTCACCCAGCACAGGCTCACATCACAACACAAACACTCAAGGTTCAAAAGGTGTCACCTGCAGAAATGGCGGAAAGAAGAAAGCAGGGATTATGTTACTACTGTGATGAAAAATACTCCCCCGGGCATAAATGCAAGGAGCCCAAATTTTTTCAAATTGATGCTACTGATCACAGCTCATTGGAGGAAGCCCCACCACTTGAGGAACTAGAGGAGGAAGAAGAGGACAACCAAAAGGACAATGTACTTGAAGAACCAGTTATTTCGCTACATGCTTTGGCAGGGATTTCTTCACCTCAAACTCTCAAAATCATAGGTTTTATTAAGCATTGCCCAGTAGTTGTCTTGATTTATAGTGGAAGCACACATAATTTTATCCATCAAAGAGTCGCGGAAGCAGTGCATTGTTTTGTATGAGCAGTTTCTAACTTCGAAGTCCAAATTGCTGATGGGGGAACAATGAAATGTGAAGGCCACTATGAAAATGTCAAACTTCAAATGGGGGATTATTAGTTAAAGACCCACATGTTTGCCATACACATGGGAGGGTGCGACATTGTCCTAGGTGCTGAATGGCTTCGCACACTTGGCCTAATCACAATGGATTTCCAGGAGTTATATATGAGCTTTAAGCAGAATAACCACACACATACCCTCCACGGACTCCAAGCGGGAGCTCCCTCTATCATCAGCTGACATCGGATGGAAAAATTGTTAAAAAAGGGCCATCATGGAGTTATAGCTCAATTTAATGCCATCCAGGCCTTCGAACCCAATTCTCTTCCAATTCATCCTGAGATGCAACAGATCTTAAATAACCATCTGCCAGTCTTTGACAAGCCTCATGAGCTTCCACCCTTGAGAGGGGAACATGATCATAGCATCACTTTGGTCCCAGGGGCCCAACCACCAAATGTGTGCCCATTTAGATATTCATTCACCCAAAAGAATGAAATATAAAAAATAATCAAGGAACTTTTGGAAGCAAGCGTCATTCGGCCCATCATTAGTCCTTATTCATCACCGGTGGTCATGGTGCTCAAGAAATATGGGGAATGGCGTATGTGTCCAGACTTCAGGGCCCTTAATAAGTTGACAGTCAAAGATAAATTTCCCATCCCGGTTGTTGATGATTTTCTGGATGAACTAAATGGGGCTCAATTCTTCACTAAGCTTGATCTTCGCTCAGGCTACCACCAAATTTGCATGAAAGAAGTCGACATTCCAAAGACTGCTTTCAGAACTCATGAAGGCCATTATGAGTTCCTAGTCATGCCATTCGGTCTTTGTAATACCCCATCTACTTTTCAGAGCTTTATGAACCACTTGCTCAAACCATATCTCAGAAAATTTGTCCTTGTTTTCTTCGATGACATCCTCATCTACAGTTGCACTTGGGCCGCACATCTTCAGCATGTAGATCTGCTCTTGCAACTGCTCCACGAGCAGAAATTATTTGTTAAGATGTCCAAGTGTTCTTTTGGCATGGAAGAAGTTGAGTATTTGGGCCACATTGTGGGGAGTGAAGGTGTCAGGGTGGACCCCACAAAAATCCAAGCAATGCAGGATTGGCCTCAACCTAAGACCTTGAAGAGCCTGAGAGGATTTTTGGGTCTTGCAGGCTACTATCGCAAATTTGTCTGCAATTATGGTTGCATTGCCAGGACCCTCACTCAACTCCTCAAGAAAAATTCATTCCTCTGGAATGATGAAGCACAACAGGCCTTTACAGCTCTCAAAAATTCCATGTGTTCCACTCCAGTATTAGCACTACCCGACTTCACCAAATATTTTGTCATTGAATGTGATGCTTCAAGTACAGGTATTGGGGCGGTCTTAATGCAGGAAGGTCGACCCTTGGCCTTCACAAGCCAACAACTAAGTGGGAAGAATCTGGGACAATCTACCTATGAGAAGGAGATGATGGCCATCTTACATGCAGTAGATACCTGGCGACCTTACTTATTGGGGCGACGCTTCCAAATCCGCACAGACCATCAAAGCCTTAAATATTTTTTGGAGCAACGCCTATCCTCACCACAACAAAATAAATGGCTTTCCAAAATGATGGGATATGATTATGAGATAATTTACAAGGGCGCGAAAATATCGTAGCAGATGCATTATCTTGCCAATTTGAGGAGGAAAGTACCCTGCTCGCAATTTCCCTTCCCATTCTAGAATGGATTGAAGAGGCTTGCAAGGAATGGTTTTCGCATCCCTGGCTCTCCCAACTCATTACTCAATTGCAAGCGGATCCAAATTCCACCGAGGGCTACTCGTGGCAGGATGAGATTCTTCGCTGCAAGGACAGAGTCATAATATCACCAACATCCACCCTCAAAAGCCGCATTTTGGCGGAGTGGCACCCATCCCCCACTGCAGGACATTCAGGCTTTCAGAAGATGTATGCTTGCACTCGAAGATCATTTTTTTGGACAGGCATGAAAAAGGAAATTCTTACTTTTGTAGCGAAATGTGACGTCTGTCAACGCCACAAAGGAGAGACAGTCAAAGCACTAGGCACATTACAACCATTGCCCATCCCGACATCAATATGGACGGAGGTTTCTATGGATTTCATTACAGGTCTTCCAAAGTTAAGAAACAAGTCAGTCATCATGGTGGTTGTGGACAGACTTTCTAAGTATGCTCATTTTTGCACCCTACCCCACCCTTTTACACCGACTTATGTCACTCAATCTTTCATGGATCAGATCTTCAAATTGCATGGCATGCCCACTTCCATTGTGTCTGACCGTAACCCGGTCTTCATCAGTAATTTTTGGTAGGAACTCTTTCGGCTACAAGGTACCCAACTAAAACTCAGTACTTCCTATCATCCACAAACTGATGGTCAAACTAAAGCAGTCCACAAATGTCTGGAAACCTACCTTAGGTGTTTCACTTCAGAAAAGCAACATCTCTGGGTACAGTGGTTACCTCTAGCTGAATGGTGGTATAACACCAACTATCATGCCACCACCAAAATGACTCCATATGAAGCAGTTTATGGTCAACTCCCTCCTTCCCCTACTTCTTATATCAAGGGGTGCTCAAAGGTACAAGCAGTGGATCAACTCCTACAGAACCGCACAACCATGCTCACCCATCTTAGAGAGAATCTTCATCAAGCTCAAAACCACATGAAGCAACAGGTAGATCAGCATCGCTCAGAACACCAATTTCAAGAAGGGGATCGGGTATTTTTGAGGCTGCAACCATATAAGCAAACATCACTCAAAGACAAGGGTTGTCAGAAACTATCTCCAAAATTCTACGAACCGTATCAAGTACTTCAGCGCATTGGAGAAGTGGCCTACAAGCTAGCTTTGCCACCCACTGCAAAAATCCATCCAGTTTTCCATGTCTCATGCCTTAAGAAAGTGATTGGGAACAATTGCAGAATTAAAACCAGTCTACCTAAACTGGATGAAGAAGGGTCAATCTGGCTCCAACCTGAACAGGTCCTGGACACACGAGAATGGCACCTGCATGTTCGCATGATCAAGGAAGTCCTCGTCAAGTGGAAAGACACCTCTCCGGAAGATGCAACCTGGGAACCAACCACTATTCTTCAATAGTTTCCACAGCTTTAGCCTTGAGGACAAGGCTATTCTTATGGGGGAGGGCATGTTAGGGTCCCACCCTAACTCCCTTATTTATGTAATAGGATTGAGTCATAGTTATAGTTAAGTAAAGAGTCAATAAAGCCCATATTAATAATTGTAAGTGGTTAACCCGCATTTAATGACGGGACCACAGTTAGTTGCAAATGGGCCACGGTATTAGATAGATGGTATTAATAAGAACCATGGTATTTCCCCATGGTATTGCATGTATGAATCCTATATAAAGGATAGAGACTCCCTGCGAGGAGCATCGTGTCTTATTTTGTAATCAAGCTCAGCTCTATTGGAGGTTGCCCCCTCGAAGAGGCAAGTGGACTTTGCTTTCTGAATAATAAAATACTTGTTGTTATTGCTTTTGTTCTATGTTTTTGGTATATTTCTTCGCATATTTGGTATTCTGGTATCGTCTTGTAGGTTAAGAGCATAACAACTTGCTATATGAGGGGAATGGTCCCCTTGTAAGATTTTCCTTTGGTACATCTCAGACATGTACCTTCATGCTCTTTTTGAATTCAGGCATCCCTGTCACCATCTGACTCGCATTGGGTAGGGCCCCATAAAGTAGACCTCTAGTGCTATAGATGAGATGTGTCAACAAACATGGTCCCCAATGGACCATCCTGCAACTTGATACAAATTGCCAATCCTGAACCCATGAGTAAAAGCATCTTTGAAATTTCTATTTTCAAACATGTACCTTTCCATCGATGAATGCCACCCTAAAACCTTTGACTTCCATTGCTATTAGATACATAAAAGAGATTCTTGTAAATTAATCGAGCTACCCTTATTCAATTGAGGGGTAACATTCCCTACACCCTTTCCAAGATAGGTGGCATCGACTCCAAGTATAATCCCACGATTGTTTCCATCTCTACCAAATTAGAGAGAGCACCCTTTTATATGATGAAGTGCCTTGAAGCACTACAATCAATAAGCCAGATTCCCAAAGAGTCTGAAGGAGAGGTCCAATACAAGATAACACTTCTTTATCTTATCAGAAACAACATTTGATTCTTCATACCTAGGGTTCCTTGCTTTCTTTGAAGAGTCGATCGTTTCCTTGATGACCTGCATTACCTGTCATTCCTCTGATCATTGAAGATGTCCCTGGAATGATTGTTATCATCATCAAGTGATGTTTCCCTATCATTGAACACTCCTTCGCATAATGGTTGAAATTATTACAAACAAGGCATCTGCCTTTCCTTCCACCCTTAGATCCGGACTTCCTATTGAAGTGATATTTAGGTAGGCCATTAGAATATTCCGCTGTGCTATTCTGATAATATTATCTACTTCAACTTCACCCTTGGTGAATTTGAAGAGGGATGAGGAATCCACTGATCCTATTGTCCATTCCCAACTATCTTCGGTGATTGCTCTTTCACTCTTGCTTGGGCTTTGTCTTCACCTTAGCTCTGATACCATGTTAATTTTAGGTATGTTCTATGCTTAGAGCAATTTATTTCAATTTTACAATTAGCTCAATATATTTTCCATATTAGCAATCACATCAGCATTAAAGTAAATTGCAGATAGAACATAAACATAGATCACAGAAGACAAGCCAAGACAAGAGGACATAAGATGTGGCGCTAGCCAGGGACAAACCCTAATGTGGGGAAACCCTTTATCAATTCTTCTTATATGTTCTTCAATAGGTTAGCAGAGAGAGAGAGATAGTACATATACAACAGAAGTCAACACTTTGACTTATCTAAATAAGAGCATAGATAATCTCCAAGAAGATGATACATGATGTAGTTGAACTCAGTTGAAGACATGTTGCTTCAACTAATTCTCCAAGGTGACTCCATCGCCTTGCTGCACCTATCATTTTGCTGATCCTCATCATCATGATGCACCTCACCGTGCTGCACCATGCTACACTCATCATCACTATGCTACATCTCATCATGCTTCACCAATCATGGTTGTACCCATCACTGTACTGAATCATGTACCATTGCTCCACCATGAACCATTACAATACCATTTACTTGATGCACCAAGTATCATTGCTGCCCCAGGTACCATTGTTGCACCTTGCTGCACCATGTACTTGTTGTCCCATGTGCCATTGTTGCACTATGCTTTCCACTGTTGTCCCATGTGGTATTGTTGCACCATGCTTGTCACACTACTAGCACTGTTGTCCCACTATTAGTGACATTGCCATTCCATGTTTTCCATACTGTTGTCCCATTTGGGTTTGCAGTGTCGTGCTTGCTGTTGTCCCATTGTAACCTACAACAACCCCACAATCATGCCCCAAAACATACCTTGAACAACCTTAATGAACTGCGGCCTAGTCAAGGTAGATGGTTGCCTCCTCATGCTATTGTTTTGAGCATATGACAGCCCCTAACACTTCCACGTCATCTTGTTTTGGAGTGGCTAGGCCTGTGGCATACCACAGACCTCTGTTGCACACTAACAACCTTCCGAAACAGTCTTACCTTACCTTTTTCGTCCCTCAAACAATCAGTATTTCTCCTTTCCAAACTCGACCTCCCAGCAAGTATGAACATACCTCATATAGAATAGCATATGGTAGTGAATGATTGTGTCTAGGGTATTCTAGGACACCAGCATTAGGCCTGTGTTTAGGCCTCTCCATAGAATGTTATGTTCCTCCTTTACTTAGCCTAGGATCTTTCCTTCTCGGCCCTAGAACCTTGGCCCTCCATTCATCAATTCGGTCACTTGAAGTGACTTGTGGCTAGGGCATCATAGTAGCCCTCCTTGACTCTGGATAGGTATCCTTTTAGGCCTGCAGTTAGGTAGGCTTTTAGGACTGCGGCTAGGGCAGCTTTTTTAGCCTCCTCCATAGCTGCGTTAACACTCCTTCCATGACTGCGTTAATGGTAAGGACATATTCTTTGGGTAAGTGTATAGGTCCCTTACGTAACTGCGGTTTGATCTCCATTAGGGAAGCATAGATCAGTGTCCTTCCCTCCTACGTTTAAGGCTTCCTCTCCTAGATTTCTCTTCCACTAAAACCCAAAATGAGTGGGGAGAAATCAAGAGTGAAGTGTGTGTGGAATGACTCTCAAGTCATCTCCTTTTATACTAAAACGTTGAGCACATGTGGGGGTTATTTGATTGTTGGCCGACCTTGACGAATTGTCTTATAACAAAAATAAATTCATAACTCCATGAACACTTATCAGAATCGGATGATATTTAGATGAATTCTACACCTCTAGATGAGAGGAATTCAAGAAAAATATCAAATTCCATAAATAAGATGACCCACATGGATTTTGGCCCTAGTTTCCAATTTTAACACATGCCTTGTCATGAGAGTGTCCAAAGCCTCCTAGATGTTGGCAGGCCTATAGCATGGGAGCATTTGGGGGTCAAGTGGTCCAAAATCTCAGTGGGACCAACGGGCTGGTTGGCAGAAAGGTTGGGATGGTTCGTGAGGTTCCTAATGTTGATGTTGAAGGTCTACATGGTGTGCTTCCATCGGTTCCACTTCCTTAACGTAACTTAGGAGGTCAAATCATATCACAGTGGCCTCTTGTCACATGTTTACCCCGATTGGTTAGTTACTTGGGTAGATGTGGTACGAGGATATTAAAAAAGCTTCACCTACTGCTGCTGCTGCAGGATCCTTCTTACTTGCCTTCTTGTGTGGACACTTCATGGCATAGTGCCTAAATTCATGACAATTGAAGCACTTTATTTTGGACAAGTCTTTCTTCTTGCCTCTTGGCTAGGGTCAACCTCACCTTGGAACTTATTTCCCTTGGACTTCATTCCTTTTCCCACTAGAGAAAATTCTTCTTCATATCCTCCTTTGGATGAGGTCCCATCTCTGATAGTTCGCCTTATTTCCTCCTATACCAAATCAGACCAGAAGTGCTTCCAATTAGTAGTTTCTCCCTCCCATTCACTAAATCTTGGTAGTTGTGCCATCTCTTGGGAAGGCCCAGAAGGGATATACTTACCAAATAATATTGTACAACAGTAACACTAACTCCACCAAGTTCATCACGACATTGTGTGAACCTACTCAGGTACTACATAATAGTGTCATTCTTCTGCATCTTGATATTTCTAAGTTTATCCTTGAGTGCCAGCTTCATTTGGTCACTACTATTCTGGAAAAAAATTGTTAGTGCTTTCCACATTGCATATGGAATCTCTTTCTGATGGAGATTTGATATAATGTGGTCTCATACTCGCTCCAATATGATTCTCCTCGTGTTGGCTACACACTTATTCCATTCTTCTAGATTCTGAGTATCCACTGATCCTGGTTTCAGGATATCATTATCAACAAATTCCTCCAATCCATTGTCTTCTAGCACTACCTCCATGCAGTTATTTCAAGCAACATAATTCGAGCTTCCCTTAAGGGCACACTCAATTCTTAGTCCACAGAAATCCATCCTTCTAGCTTTGAAGAATTGATCCTGCAATTTTGATTCTCCTGCAATAACAACTTCATAATTCCTACTCTACTGTGAATCTCACTCTGATACCATGTAGAAATTATAGTGTAGATCTGAAATTACTCATGAAATTTACTAAAACACAAGACTCAAATCTACTCTATTGCTTTGCGAAATTCAATTCATGGTTCAAAAGACAAATCATAACATGCAAGAAGAAACAACACACATACACAGAGATCTATCTAGGGGAAATCAACTGCTCAAAATATGTTCCTATCTATATTGCATTAATCAAAGAATAGAGATGAAATACATATGTTTCTCAAGCCCGAGCACAACCTGCAAGTGTATAGTCTATCCCTTTGCCTGACTGACTAACTCTAGCCAATACTTAACTAATTTTCAAGCCCTCCAAGCTCATGTTTCCATGCACTATTCCTTGGGTAATTAGGCCCCTATTAATTAGGGAATTCCCTCAATTGAATTGCACAATTCTTTTAGGTTGATCCTTTGACTACATGCACCACCTATACACATTGGAATAGTCTACAACTGATAGTAAACTGCCTTGGAATCTCCATCTCAACTGGGTAACTTGAATTATCTGCATGCATAAACTATTTTGGGTTGATTAATTAGTTAATTGGTTGATCACTGAGTGTTTTTGAAGTCACACTTCCACAACTTGACCTTCCACTAGTTCCTCCAACAGTTACAACTAGTTTAACTTATCATAACTCAATTTAAACTGAAATAGATTGCTACAAATTAGAAATCAATCGTACTAAAGTGAACTCAAGATTATCCAACTTGAATTAACTGAGTTAACTAAGTGAAAATTTCCATGTCACCTCAGTTAAATACCTCCAAGATTTCTACTAATGTGGAAATTCGAATTTTCTCTAGTTTGACTAAGGCAACGTCAAACTGAGATTTTCTTGCTGCATTTTCAACAAGGAGGATCAAATGTGCCCTTAGCCATACTACCTAATTACCCTTGGCACATATGAATAATCTCCCCAAGTGTTGTTCTCAGTGTAATGTAGCAGCAAGACAACAAACAAATTATCTAAGCTTGGTTTTGGGGTAACCTAGGGGGACTTATGATATACCAGAGGTACGTGGAAGAGCAGTCTAATAGTTGAATTTAAGGTGACAACTTCCTTTTAGTGAACTAGATATTGATCCAAGCATGTTGAAGAATAAAAATTCTTCTAGCTCAATTAGCAAAGGTATAATACAATGTTGAATGGTCACATGTGCATGGAATAAACATCATCAATACAACATAAAAATGTATAATTTCAATCAAAGTTAGAGTTGTTGGAGAATGTAACTAGTTTCAGTATTCATAAATGTCATTTGACTCATGTCATGATGTAATTTCTATGTATCTATCAAAAGAAGAAAGAAAAATGATCAAAATAACAAAATAAAATTATATATTTAAAGCATGGTTTCCATGCTCAAGTCATTTTGTCATTAAATCCAACATCCATTGAATGATCCTAGGGTTTACATGAGTCAAAATTGATAAATTCACATTCGAGCATTTGTATCAAAAGAAGAAAATTATTTTTATAACTGGAAGTGACTAGAAGTCTCCCAAGACAAATTCAGCCTAGAGAATCCTATTCAAGCCCCTTGAAATTTTATTTATAAGAGGAAATTCAACCACCATGTAGCATATCCAAACACACATATCTTTTTTGCTATCCATGATGGGATAAGGATTACAAGGGTCTTTGAATAAGCCTAGTGAATGTGGAGTTAAGTCATAGAAGAGATTGGATCTATGTTATATCTCAGTAGAATTTCAAAGGTTCGAGGAGCCTAGGGATTATGGCCTTATCTCAGGTCCAAAATTGCAGGAAGGTGTGGTAGCTTGTTCTTGGAAGTCGAAAGGTCTAGGAGAGCCATGTCTATGGAATATCTCTGCCTCACTACTTTGATTATTTTGGAGCATATTTACTGGTTAGATGGCTTGGTTCTTGGTGATAGTCGTGGTCTTGTTTTCGGTCTTGGAAGTCTTCTTTGAATTGATTCTACAAGAAGAGAAGTTCTTCTTGGGTTTTCCCATTAAAGGGGTTTTTCCTTGGCTTGGAGCCTATATCTAGTGTTCTATTGTCTTCTTTGATCTTTTGACTTTATGGTAATTACTTGATGAATGAAGAAACAATAATAATAAAATTTCTAATAGTCTCACAACAAGTGGTCCTGATGATGGATCCCAGTTGGGATTTGAAACATTGGCAGAAAATGGTTCTTACTGTGGATTCTCCGGTAACTAAGTCAGAAGAAATAACCCACAGAGGTCTTAAATCCAGTCTCACAAGTAATTATCATTCAATGGAAATATGCTAATAAGATAAATTCCTCCCTATTTCCAACATGGTTTCAGAGCAAGGGCCTAGAATAGGAGGCAGAAGATCATTATTGGTCAAATTCCTATACGAAGTCTTAGATCCCCTATGATCTCTTATATGATTCTCACTTCAAGAGGCTTTTTCTCTGCACCTGTAGCCTGCATAAATCACAGGGGCTTCACTGGGGGAGCAATATCATACCACGTGGGTTCATGTTGGGGGATATATATTGAGGAAAAAATGGCGTAATATATTGGGGAATATATAGGGGGTAAAGGGTTTTTATATTGGCAAATATAAGAAATGGAGCTTAAAGTTAATGAAAAAATATAAAGGGGTATAAAAAATGATAATGAAAAAATGGATACCTACAATATCTAGTGAAGATAAGGGTTTTTTTAATTGGGAAGTTGCATTGGGTTAATATTGGTAGGGGGTTAAATAATGTGAATTTTAGAGGGATTTTCCAATATGCAGTCAAATTAAGGGTATTTTTTAATATGTCACGAACACATGTAATGTATCAAAGGTTCACTGAGTGATCCCTTGTGACATAAATACAAACTTTCGAAGAACATTACATAAAATATACAATGTTTGTATGGGGTTTTGTAAATTATATTTTTCTATGGTTTTTGGATATGGGTTACTAAACCCTCTATAGAAAAACCTTAGCTCTTGACATCTAGGGTTTCCAGATAATCTATGGTATATGGTAAACCCTAGCAAGGGTGAAATTGGATTTGACATCAAAACCCTAGGGCTGATGTCTGCGCCAAAAGTAAAAGTCTTATCAAGGTTAAGGACAATGAATTTAGGGTTTATATTTAAGAATCATAGTAATTCACCCCTAAGGCACCATGGAAACCCTAGATTGAAAAAATTTGACATCATTCTCTTGTATTTGTGCTTGTTTGTTGAAAGTTGCAAGTACATAGAGGAAGCAAGATAAGAAGTATTAAAGAACAAACCAAAGCAAAAGTTGATCATGATGGAAGGAGGGAACTGTAAGAATCCTAAAGGAATTGATACTAATAAAAGAGTAAGCATGCACCGTTGTGTTTTCTAGAAGATTTTTGATTTTGTATGGCATCATGGACATAAGCACTTTATAGTAGAAAGATTGGGATCTATTTGTTTGAATTTCTTTAGGAAATATCATGTAGTTTAAAGAGAATGGAAAAAACAAGACCACATATCATATTGCTATTCATCCTAGTATATTCTAACATCATGTTGAAGGTAGTAATTTTGTAAAGAAGGATCGTTAAGATCCTATAAAGAATCATCATTATGGAAGATTCTTGAAGTAACATTATGGCTAGTATATATATTCCATCTAGTTGTAAATAATACATCTAAAGGATGAAGGAATGCTATTGATCGAGCCATAATAAAAGACTTTCTTTTCTTGGAAAAGGAAACTTGTTTTTGACATGTATAAGAAGCAATCTCAAGATGATTATATGATCACATGAAATCAAAGGTATGCATATTTAAATATATTCTTCACAAGAGCATGGTTCATATGTATAGGAATCATGAAGGAAGAATTGGTTATGAATGTGCTTGGTAAGTCTTCCATGTGGTTGCATGATGCTCAAAAGGACATTTGACATTCTTTGTAATATATATAGATCAAGACTTTCTCACAGATTACATGAATATATAAATATTAATCAACATCAAGTATAGTCTCTAGAAGAAAATAAGGGAGTTAACAATGCCAACTCTAAGGAATATATTACAGCTCGGTAATCAATCTCCATTCTTGGGCACTATGATGCATGAAGGAAGATTCATGTGCAGATGGATCATAAGGATGTTGATTCTTTGATGAGAAGGTCATCATAATGAGGTAAGTCTAATATTAACAATTGTTGGTGGTTACCTAGTTAATATATTATTTTTCTACCTAGAAGGATATTGCGGGAATATGCAAAGAATGTTGAGGCAACCTCAACATATTTGGAAATTATGAAGTCAAGATGTGTTCATCTTGGGATTAAAAGGTATTGGTGTGAGAAGATAACTTGAAGGTTAAGTTCATAAAAAAACAAGGAGATTACTTTCTTAAAGAATCTATGATCAACTTGAAGTTTGGAAAGGCTCAATATTATGCCTTCATTGATGATGACAAGATGAAATTGATGTGCAAGGTTGATGAGTTGAACCTTGTCACAAGATTGAAGGAAGAAGATAGATCCATGATACCTAGGAAGGAAGTAGGCTTGATACAATGAGATGTGAAGGAAAGTGGGATCCATGAAGATATGAAGAACAGGTAACTAATATTCTTATGCAGATAACCTATAAGGCTTGCAGTGTTGACTTCCAAAATTGAAGTCAGGAATCTCATCTAGATTCAAGAGGAAGAAAAAGAATCTCCTTGAATAGGAGAAAGAATATATTCCCCAATTAAAATGGAATATGGATATCCTCTCTGGCTAAGAGGGAGTGATGTTGGATGTCACATGTGCATTCTCTTCTTCATGCGTGATACACTTGACTGTGACTTAACTAGGACTAACATTCGTAACTCTAAGTGAAAGCCTTACAGAGAGAATGGTGGAGGATTGGATAAGAATATCTAGTTTCGTTAAGGATAGATCATCCAAGAAAGAAAAGGAACCGACACCCTTGGAGGATAGGAAAGGTTTCAAAGATAAAATTGGTCGAAGACTACCAATATTCTTTGAGGATTCAAGTTTGGAATTCCAAGATAATAATAGTCCTAAAAGGACATGCCTTGTGAACATTCAGATGGGGTATGTGCCTTGTAAATGTAGCATGGTATCACACATAAAGCCTTCCAACATAATTCTCTTGAATGAATATGAGCTTGTCTAGTCATGCCTCAAAGACAATGTTGGTTATAATGTTGATGCTTGTAGAAGGTTTACCAATCCGACTATTCTAATGAGAATTTTTCAAAGGAAGTATTGTCCTTGTACCAGTTGGAAAATTATGAATACCTCCCTAGTTAATAGGGAGTGTTGGAGAATGTAACTAGTTTTGGTCTTCATAATTGTCATTTGACTCATGTCATGATGTAATTTCTATGTATCTATCAAAAGAAGAAAGAAAAATGATGTGAAGAACAAAAGAAAATTATTTATGTAAAGCACGGGTTTCATGCTCAAGTCATTTTTTCATTATATCAAACATCCATTGAATTATCCTAGGGTTTGCATGAGTCAAAATTACAAAAGTCCCATTCGGGAATTTGTATCAAAATAAGTAGATTATTTTTGTAATTGGAAGTGTCTAGAAGACTCTTAAGACCAAGTTGTCCAACCCATCATAAGTTGGCCTAGAGAAACCTATTCAAGCCCCTTGAAAGGATATTTATAAGAGGAAATTTGACCACCATTTTTCATATTCAAGCACACATCTCTTTTGTTCTATCTATGATTGGATAAGGCGTAAACGGGTCTTTGAAAAAGCCTAGTGAAGGTGGAGTCAAGTCCTAGAAGAGCTTGAATCTTTGTTATATCTTAGCATCAGCCCACACATGTGAGAATCCTAGGGTCTTTAGGCTTACCTCACATCCAAAATTGCAAGAAAATGTTGCAGATCATTCTTGGAAGTCGAAAAGGATAGGAGAGCCATGTATGTGGAAGATCTCTGCCTCACTACCATTACTGTCTTGGAGCATATTTACTAGTTAAATGGCTTGGTCCTTGGTGGTATCTTTGGTCTTAGTTTTAGTCTTGGAAGTCTCCTTTTAATTGATTCTATAAGAAGATATGTTATTTTCAGGTTTTCCCCTTGGAGGGGTTTTTCCTTGGCATGCAGCCTATATCTGGTGTTCTATTGTCTTTTGTCATCTTATGATTTTATGGTAATTTCTTGGTGAATGAAGAAACAATAATAATAAAATTGCTAATAGTCTCACAAGTAATTATCATTTAATGGAAATTTGTTAATAAGATAATTTCATCCTGATTTCCAATAAGAGTAAATAGAAAAAACAACAAAATAGTTAATATTTTGATGAAAATATCAATGAAACTTGCTCAAATCTACAAATGTACTAACATAACATATGACTGCATACAAGTACAACAGAAAAAACCCCTTACAAATCATATATTAAAAAAACATTAAGGACTGATAAAGAAAGGCAATGAATGAGCCATATATATTTTCCAATGAATTGGCACAAAATTCTAGAACACAAATTTTCATAAACTTCTCATGCAATATTCAAGGACATTCCAAACCACCTTAAAGAAACTCAACATATATCTCATGACCACTAATTCATTTTTCCACCAAGCTACAACACCAGTAGCCAACCATTGCAGCAAAAAAATGCCCGATACTTGTCAAAAATCACGCAAGAACATTGTAGTGGATCACAATATGTCAAAAAATGTTGGAGCAGCAAACAATGAATAATAAAAAATAGATTTACAATTTTCCATGGTGATGAAATTTTTATGACTAAGAAAAGGTCAGAAATGATGAAAGAACTAGCCACAATTCCCTCATCATATCAAGTTGATTAGCTAGAACAAGCTCTACCCTTGCACATATTCAAAAGAAAATAAAAATGGCATTTCCCTTATTTATTACAATAAGGGAAATAAATAAAGTAGACGATTGTATGAAAAACAGAGAGTAAACGAAATGTGTTCATGCATTGTGCATTGAAGTGATGTGAGTCTAGCACATACAAACCATGAGCACTGGTCAGTAAGCACTAAGAATATTCAAACTACATCTTGAGTGAAGAAACAATTTAACAATCTATCATTTGCAACAAACACCACCATATGATGTCAAATTAGCATAAAATTGTAGGTCAAATCTAACCTGTTCCAATGTTATTTTAAGATCCTTGGAAATCTTGACACACTCCTTAAATGGAATACACTTATGGAGATCATCATTTGCAACATGTTTAAGTAACTTTGTGCTTTACCCAACACTCATAACCTTAACAGATGTCCATGAACATTGTACGAAAAATTAAATACAAAAAGTTAAATGCTCAAGTATGAATACCCATACCATATACACTCTACAAAAAAAATGCCTTCAAACCATTGGGAGCATTAAAACTCCTTGTTAGTCTCAAAGAATTCTAACTCAAATCCCATAACTAGGGAATTTTTAATAGTGAATAAAATTTCATCTTCAATTAATAAAGAGAGTGAGTCATGTTGAATAATGTAGCTATGGTCAGTCTTCATAATGAATGACTTGCCTTTGTAAAATATAATTCATATTGTGTGAAAAAAAGAAAATTATATGCAACTTGTCATAAGCAATATTTTTCTTAGGCTCTTCATGGCCTGGTCAAAAAGTAAGAAAACATATTTTTTGTTTAGAATCTAAGATGATGCCAAGTTTTCCCTCCTTGTTTGAAGTTAGCTATTTTTTGGAGGCATCCATTCGCTTGGGATCATGACTATAAATATTCATTCACTCACTCCTAAAAAGGGCATAGATCTGAAGCTTATTCATCTTTGTTCTAACATGAATTAAGAAGAAGAAGATTAGTTCATAGAAGTCAATATTTGAATACTATGTCTCTGTTCTAACACGCTCTTGAAGGCCAGAGTTGTGAAGCTTATCTCTATGGTTATATCAATGTTTGTCATGCTCTAGAAGTCTGTAATATGTATGAAATTCTACGAGAAGAGAAGTTTATGATATCTAGTATAGTCTTAGTTTTGTATTTCACAAGTCTAAGACACATTTTGTATGATCTGATATTTGTATAACCAAAGCATGGTGATTTGAATTCTATATGAAAACTACTATATGTTGTTGTGATTCTGAGATATATTACAGAGGACTGAAGTCATATCCTATGAAGTAATGTAAATTTCCTAAGACATATTCTTTGTGATAGAAATGTGAAGTTCTTATGAGATCCTGGAAAGAATTCTTTCCTCTGACATCCATTTGCAAGACTATTCTATGACAAGTTCTATAAAAGAATTCGACAAGTAATGTGGTGTATCACCTAAGCAAAGATAGGAATCTCATATAAATGTTGATTAAGAATCTAGGACCCTAGTGTTTTGAGAGGTATATGAAAGACAAGATCTTGATTATTTAAATATGTGATCTAGCTAAGGGTTGGCCTAAAAGGATCTATGATCTTTACCCTAGGATTATTTTATTCCACTAATAGAAACCCTAACCTATGCATGATGTTATCATAGTGAGAGTGTCTCAGAATATTGAAGGATGAAGCAGAGAAAGTGGACGCGTGGAGTCCATGGATCAAGAAGGGTCTGACTATGTTTGAGTGATAAGTAATATGTTTCTTTCCTCCTTGATTGATGGTTTTAATTAATTTTTTGTCTATGTGCTCCACATGTGCTCTTTGTCTATTTCATGTCAAAGGGGATTGCAAGGCCTACCTAGGGTTTGGAAACAAAAGGATGACATGAAAGAGTTGATCCATTGATCCATGAAATTTCCGTGAGTGCTTTCAAACAAAAATCCCCATTATACTTGACCTTTTACTAACACTTACAATTGCTTGTGAAATCATGAGAAATGCATTTTCTAAACAACTTCAACAAACCATCAACATGAAAGAAGAAGCAATAATCATGAACAGTCATAAACACACGATATGATAACGGAGTTCACCCAATGTAGGCTACGTCTCCAGGCCCAGTGTCAAGGGGGGGGAGGACGCTTCATTAGTTGTTGCAAGAAGATGATGAGTACATGATATAATATTTTTCAATACAAGGATTAACCCCTTTATCTAGAGTGGCATGTCTCTCCACGAGACATTCTCCTATAATAAATCTCACTCATAGAATCTCTCCTCCAACATGGTAAAGGAACAATCTCTCACATAAACTGGCATACATGGATCTCAAATTCAAATCATCATATTAACAAAAATAAAATGAACACATTGTTATCACCAAAAAATTGATCATCTAGCCTAATTTAATAGATGGATCAAAGTACACCATGTAAAGCCAATTTTACCATAGTAAAATTGCTTTCATTGTGAGAAATTACTTAATAAATTAGTTAAATAATTTCTCACAGTGAAAGCAATTTTACTATGGTAAAATTAGCTTTGCATGGTCTACTTCGATTCATCTAGTAAATTAGGCTAGGTGATCAATTTTTTGGTGATAACACACATGGAAACAATGCACTTTATACCTCTAAGTCTGGGGACGACATGAAGATTGGCTACTCGGATGAAGAAACGACATGCACCATCACGTTCCTGGCGAAAAATCATGAAATTTGAGTATAAACACGCCCCTTTCTACCTCGGTCAAATCTGGGCTCCCCAAGAATCTCAAAGATTCCTCAAAGATTCTCTTTTGTGGATTGACTAAAATTCGGCTGCTCATATGAAGAAACTGATTATGCCATCATGTTCCTTGTGAAAAATTGATTCAAATGAGTATAAAGTTGGCCTCGTTCTGAAAATGTCAATTTTGGGCCTCTAAGGAATCTTTCAGATCCATGCAAATTTGTTCTTCATGGTTCCACTATTCAATGTCTGCCTCTGGAAAAATCATTCCGCAGATTAGAAAATTATCTACACCATCATACTCCTGGCGAATTTCTGATCAATCTAATTATAAACTTGACATAATTCTGACTCTGTCAAAATTTAGCTCCAAGGGAATCTCCAAGATTCCTCAATGATTCTACATAGGAATATTCCCCTTAAATATTTTATGTCTCGAAAATTATTCCTTGCTTGGCCTGGGTTCCGCAACTCATTCTCAGCCTCCACTCTCGCTCACAGTTTCTCTTGTCTCTGCCCCAACGAATGAAATAAGCAAGTTTAAATAGGTTTGGGTGGGCAAAATTTTCAATGTGCCAAGATGTGGCGCATTGGCGCTTGGTTCATTGGACCGGACAGATGTCTCAAGTTCAAGCTTGCCCATGGTCTAACTATGTTTGATGGTTGTTTGAATTTTGATGCGGTGTTTAAATGTGGAATGACATTTTTAAATGGTGCTTCGAGTGCCTGGTCGTGCACCGACTGACATTTATTAGTGTTTGTTGGTTCGATGGGGTTGCCCGTTGGGCGAGCTAGGAAGGCAAGCCGAGCAGGTTCGAATCCTGTCGGCCCCCCACATTTTATGGTAGTCGTTATTTATATTTTCGTGGTTGTTTATATATATATAACAAATGGTTGGTTATAGGGGTGGGTCCACCAGACTCGCTCTGTCATAAATATTTTTGTTTTTTTATTTATAATTTTTATATAAGAAAAATGAAAACTCATTGCCAATTTTTAGGATTTATTGGACAATTTAACAATTTGACAAATTGATCGATTACGACTACTGATAAGTGCCAAATTGTCACTCCATTAGTGGCCGCTAAATTTAGCAACATCCACCAGATTTATCCAAACCTCCAATTTTAGTGAACCTCCAAATTTACTTGGTGCTCTACTAAATTTTTCCATTAGGGTCAAGTTGACCAAAAGTTTAACTGTGGATATCTTTAGCATACGAAGTTGTATTTGAGTTTCATTTGATTTATTAGAATCAAGACAATGTGTTCTTCAATTTGGTTCTGGTTTCAACGAAATTTGAGGACTTTAATTTTTGAGCCTTTTTGGAGCTACCTAGATCATTCCCCCCCATTGATGAGCTTTTGGTCCTCCAAATGTATGAACACTATCTGCAACCTGTTGTACTCCCCCGTATGCACAATAAGTGCCCCAACAGACCACACTTCCTTCTCCTTCACCTTTTCACTTCGAAGCCATAAGTGATGTGCTGACACTTGTGCTTTATGCAAAATTGTAGTACATATTGCAAAATACATGACCTATCATGACCCAAGCAAACCCCATACTTTCCAAGAGTTTATAACACACTCTTTTGTCAATTTTACATCATAATTATTATAGAAAATAATACCCCAACTATCAACCAAAGGCCAAAAACATCATCATGTTGAATTCATGAGTGATGGAAAACACCTCATCACTTTTACAATCATTTCACAACATGTGATTTACACATGATTTACAAAATGTGGCCATGACAAGATATTATCTCTAATACCAAAATATATCACTCAACAAAGTGAATGGGACATCTTCTTGTAGCTTATTTGCTTATTGAACAACCTCACCACCTGGTTCCTTCGTAGGTTCTTTGTCCTTCTTGAGACATTGCTCTGGATAGAGCCCCCAACATATGGCTCTCTAATGTCCACCTCTATTTCAAATACTGCAAAAATTCTTCTTCCTTCAGACCTACTTAACCTTCTTCCTTCCCTGATGTGGAGAAGGTCTTTCACATCTTGTCATATTTCTTGCTACCATTCTCTTCCAACACTTGGCAACAAGATGGTTATATAAACCACAAAGACTACATGGTTTTCTATGCCATAAAATTTGCTCATCATTAATAATTCCCCTATAATCAAAAGGAACATTAGAATACCAACACCTTTTATACCTTTCTTAGTTGTCTCTAGTGCGATCTTGGCGATGAGAGCTTGCCTTAGCTCTTATTTTATAATGTGCACTATCATGGGGAATATTGTGTTGTGCTTACAACATCCTCATTCCTTGCTGGTTTCGATAATGGCTTGGAAGTTTCTGTTTCCTTCAAACATTCTCCTTTAATGTACCCCAATCCTGCAAATTGAGGTCTTTGTATAACATCCAATGGCTGAGTCATTCCTTGGCCATTAACACCAAGTCCTCCTTTATACCCCATCTTCGTAAGGAATTTCATGTCGGTTCCTAAAATGGGTATCTCAAGGCTTCCAACAGAAATAATATCATGTAAAAATCAAATTGAAGAACTACCAACATTTTTTACCTTAGTTGTTGATTCTGAACCACGTGATGACATTTTCTCTATGCCTTCATTGAACTTCAACTTTTCCAAGGCATGTTCTGTGGCTCGTAGTTGAAGTTGTAATCTTTGCTTATCCTCTTCTTCTTTATGTATAAGTCTCCTCAATTCAACATTCCTACTTGAAGGCTCTCATTGATATCCTCATTTGAATGATGAGAAGAAGAATATTCACCTGAAGATGGAGATGGAGCATTGTCTTCTTCTCTCTCTCTCTCTCTCTTTTTCCTATTTTGCCATTTTCTCCTTATAATAAGCATACATTATATCTACCATGCTTGCCATCCTCTAGAAGGCCTCATAAATATATTTGTGATCCTCTATTTCCATTCTTGTTCCATGCTCAATTCAAAACCACTAGAGAAAAAGGGCAGACAACTCTAATACCACGTGATCCGGGAAATTTTCGTGAGTGCTTTTAAACAAAAATCCCCATTATATAGGACCTTGTACTAACACTTACATTTGCTTGTGAAAACATGAGCAATGCATTTTTTAAACAACTTCAACAAACCATCAACATGAAACAAGAAGAAATAATCATGAACAACCATAAAAACACGATATGATAAGGGAGTTCAACCAGTGTGGGCTAAGTCTCTAGGTCGAGTGTCAAGAGTGGGGAGGATTCTTCTTTAGTTGTTGCAAGAAGATGATGAGTACATGATGTAATCTTTGTCAATACAATGATGAACCCCTTTATCTAGATTTGCATGTCTCTCCATGAGACGTTCTCCTATAAGAACTCTCACTCATAAAATCTCTCCTCCATCATGAAAAAGGAACAAACTCTCACATAAAGTGGCATACAATGATCCTCTCACAAAGTGGCATACATAGACATCAAATTCAAATCATCATCTCAACAAAAATCAAATGAACACATGGAAATAATGCAACTTATACATCCAAGTCTGGGTATGACCTAAAAATTGGCTACACAGACGAAAAAATGGCATGCACCATCGTGTTTCTGACGAAAAATCGTGAAATCTGAGTATAAACATGACCCCTTTCTGCCTCGTTCAAATCTGGGCTCGCCAAGAATCTCAAATATTCCTCAAATATTCTCTTCTGCAGGTTTATTGTAATTCAGCTACTCAAATGAAAAAATTAATCAGCCATCATGTTCCTTGTGAAAAATTGAGTCAGAGTATAAAGTTGGCCTGGTTATGAAACTATCAATTTTGGTCCTCCAAGGAATCTTTCAAATTCCACGCAGATTCTTCTGTCAAGGTTCCACCTTCATGGTTCCACTGTTCAATGTCTTCCTCTGGAAAAATCCCTAACATATTAGAAAATCATCTGCATCATCAGACTCTCGATGAAATTCTGATCAATCTGAGTATAAACTTGACATAATTTTGACTTTGTCAAAATTCATCTCTAAGATAATCTCCAAGATTCCTCAATGATTTTGCATGGGAATATTTTGTGGAATATTCCAAGGAATATCCCCCTGCAATATTCTTTGTCTCGAAAATTGTGCTTCACCTGGGCTGGATTCTGCAGCTCGTTCTCAACCTCCGCTCCTATTCATGGTTCCTCATGTCTCTACCCCAACGAATGAAATAAGCAAGTCTAAATAGTTTTAGGCGGGTGGAATTTTCAAAGCACCAAGTTTTGGCATGTTGGAACTTGGTTCGTTGCACCTGGTGGACGTCTTGAGTTCAAATCTACCCATGGTCCAACTATATGCAATGGTTGTTTGAGTTTTGGGGTGGTGTTTTAATATGGAACGACAACTTTGAATGGTAATAGATTTGAGACTTCTGCGATCTGCATTTTGTGCGGTTCTCTCTTCCGAATTCATCGCATTTTACTGTTTTATGTATCGACATTTGGAACCATCCTCCGTGGTTCATCATCAGGATTAGATATGTGAAGAAGTCAGAGAATGATGTGTAATAAATAAAGGATATGGTAGGGATGGTAGTGTAAAGAGCCGACAGTGAAAATGGTGTGGTTTTAATTAATTAATTTAATTTAATTTAAGTCTAATTCTTATTAGTGTTTATTGGTTCAATGGGACTGCACAGGCTGGCCAGGAGGGTTTGAATCTCATCACCCCCCCGCCCACATTTTATGGTAGTGATTGTTTATATTTTCAGTCGTCGTTATATATCTATATATATATATAACAAATGGTTGGTTGTCGGGTCGGGTCCACCAAGCCCGCCTCGTCATATCTCTTTTTATTTCTATTTTTTTTTTAATAAGAACAGTGAAAACCCATTGCTAGATTTTTAGGAGTTATTGGACAATTTAACAATTTGAAAAATTGATCGATTTCGGCCTCTGATAAGTGCAAAGTTATAGCTTTGTTAGTGACCGCAAAATTTATTGGCTTTCCTCCAGATTTAGCCGAACTTTCAATTTTAGCGAACCTCCAAATTTAGTTGGTGCTCTGCTAAATTTAGCTAGTGGGGTCCAGTTGACCAAAACATTGACTATGAATATCTTGAGCATATGAAGTCAGATTTGAGTGTCATTTGCATCGTTGGAATCAGGATGAAGAGTTGTTCAATTTAGTCTTGGTTTTGAGGAAATATAAGGACTTTGATTTTTGAGCCTTTCTGGAGCCACCTGGATCATCCATCATGTTATGTTCAACTCATTTATTATTCTAGATATTGTTTGATGGTTGTGACTAACTTTTTATGCTTAAGAATTGGCTATGGTAAACTAGAAACAAATTTATGATGCATCGGAGGAAGATATTATAACTTGTGTTGATAGACATGAAGTAGGTTGTCTCTCAAAAATAATTGATGAACACAGTGTGTTGGATTTGACTATTATCAAGACAATACGAAGGTTATTGAGAAAGGTCTGAGGAACTAGTTCCATTGGAAGGTCAAAGCACATTGTGAAACCCTTGCAAAGTATGATTGAGGAAACATTCATTGTTGTTGAAAGAAGCCATAAATCGTCGGAACGACAGATGGTGAAAAATGATCATGTAGCTAAAGTTTAAGAGGGAGCTAACTTTTCTTGAAAGGATAAGTATTTCCTGTCTTTGATTACTATTGGTATTGATATCTGTTGGATACAAATCTTTATTTCTCAAGATGATTTCAGGTAAATATATTCGTTCATTATTGAATCTAGGGTCCTGTCATTTGGGCTCTTGCTAATTTAGAACCCTAGTGAGTTGAGAGGAAGTTGAAAGAAAAGGTCTTTATTATTTGAATATGTTGATATGTGAACTCACTAGAAGGATCCAAGTTTTGTACCCTAGGATTGATTGCATCTGCTATAAAGAAATCAAAACCCTAACCCATGCATGGTGATGTGAATGATACTATCTTAAAATATTGTAGGATGAAGCTAACAAAGTGGATGCATGTAGTCCATGAATTAAGAAGGGGTTGATTATTTGCAAAATATAAGTATTTTGTGTGTTTCCTCTCTAATTGATGATTTTGATTATTTTCTTGTCTTTGCACTCTTTGTCTCTTTCATGTCAGTGGGATTATAAGGCCTACCTAGGGTTTAACAACAAAAGGATGACATGGAAGAGTGTTACATATCCAGAGGACTTTCCAGTCTTATAGAAGACTTGTATATTGGAGGAATTGGTAGTTTGAAGTCTTATAGAAGACCTTTTTGGTTTTTATGCTTGTTAATAACACTTATACACCTACAATGGATTCTTATCATGGAGTGAAAGGGATGGATATACAGGTAATTATCCTTGATATACAATTGTTCAAATCCCCCGTGGGTGTCATCTTACAAACAAAATAAAAATAATAAAATGTTTGCAAGAAAGAACTGTCATCGGTAGCAAAAGCATAATAGACATAAGATTTTGAACAAAATCAGTTGACTAACTACCACATCTGTCAGAATATTCAAAAGTCTACTCACCGGTACTAATGTCAATGGGAGTAGTCATAAAGGTCTACAAATATCTTCTAAACGTTTGCATTTCCATACCTATACAATCATGAACAATTTTAGCACAAAGAAAGCTTCAACAACACAAATAGTTTGCAAGAAAACTTATGAGATTCTTCTCTTGGGACTCCAAGCACTATAATAACTAAAAAATAACTCATAGCTAACTAGAAAATAACTGAAAACTAACTAGAAAATAACTCACAACAAAGGAGGATCAGAATTGAAATGTAAAAGGTAGGGTGCAACAACGAATGGCTACTCAAGAGGAAAAAATTGTCCACCTGCTTTCCATCATGTTACATTTATGGATTAAAACTTTATGGAATAAGAAATTATACCTGTAATGCACATAAAGTGTGTTAAAAGTATATAAAGAATAAGAAAAATAATAAAATAAATTAAGAAATTTTTTTATAACTAAATAAAAATCAGACAAGACTAAGGTGCATGAATACCTGAATGACCTCCTCTTGGTTTTAAGAATAATTTATTGGAATAGTCTCATCTTGGATCAAACATTCCTCAATTTGATGGAGCAACATCGAAGTCAACATTGACTTAATGCTTTGTCTGTTGGAACAAGGGAGTTTTTCTCCAAGACTATCCAAATCCTTAATTATTCCCTACTGAATAGAGCCAACCATGTGAAAGTGGAAGCTCTTATGGACCATCCCCCCCCCCCCCCACCTCCGCCCTTCACATCACCCTCCACCCACTAGTACCCAATATTTCTACTATTAAAAAAGGTTGATAGGAACATATTAAGGTTCATGCATACACACTAACAAAATCGAAAATTGATATCATAAACATATGTGATTTGTACATAAAAAACATATAGAAATCATTCATTAACATATAGAATTTATTCCTTCATTTATCAGAGACACAAAATACTTCATCTCAATATATTTTATCATCAAAAGTATGTTTTCATAATATGGTACATGATGTTTCTAATGATATAACTAGTACAATCATTTCTTTCTCTTTTTCTTTATTTTTTATGACCTAGTCATGTACTCAGGATGTTATCAAGGTTGTCGCAAGAGGGATGAATCATTAGTTGTAACAAGAAAAAAAATTTAAATTTATACATTTTGTTATTATTATTACAAGTATTTCATTTCAACAAAGAAGGTATAGTGTCGATATGTCTTAAGTTTGTACGAACCCCGGGTTGATAATTAAATTTCGTAGCCTTGGGTGTTGCAACATTTTGTTGCAATACCAAGGCTCATCACTTTATGGTGCCATTGTGGGAAAAGTGTCAAAGTATGCATTTTTTTCGTCCCTAGTTGATTCATTTCTTTTTAGTTTTTGCAAAAACAAAAAATATATGCATTAGGAATATTTCATTTCAAAAGAATAAAAGTGCATTGCATTAGTGTTTTCATTAAATCATAAAACCAAAAAAAAATTCCAACACCAACCCACCCCCGCATTTGATCACGTGGTGCAGTAAGAGCCACATCACCATTCATTTTTGCAGGTAGAAGAAGAAGAGGCGACAGGAAAGGTAGAAGAAATGGATGGAGATGTGACAATGAAGAAGATTCTCTTGGATTTCCCATTCAAGCTATTGATGTCAGTGTGCATATGAAGAACATCCCTCCATCTTTTCTTCCAAAATTTCATGGTCTAAGGTCAAAGGATCCGGAAACCTTTCTCTTTGAATTTTAAATCCATTGTAGATATTATGGTTACTCACTAAACACTCAAAAGTTGAGATTTTATCTGGCAACATTGAAGGATAGAGCTGTTAAATGATTCATGAGTTTAAGGACTAATTCAATAAGATCATGGAATGATATGCAAAAGATATTTCTAGAAAAATATAAAGATCATGATCTTAAAGAAGAGATATTTATAATGAATAAAAAATAATATGAGATCCTTGAGGATCTAATAGAGAGGTTCATGTATAATGTTAAGAGGGAAAACTACATTATTTAGGATCCGATATACTAAAACCCTCTTACTTAGAACAATTAGGGATGAATGGATTGATCTCCTTGATCTCATGAGTAAAGGTGATGTATGCCAATTATCATTTGAAGAAATTTGTGAAACATGCAAACACATATCAAGAGGAAGGGAAAGAGTAAGTAAATCAGCATCAAGATCAGTAAGTCAAGCTAAACTTGGAAATTTGTTTGATGACTTTAAAACATAAATTCCCAGCAATCTAACCAAACAAGTAGAAATTTTAAGAATGCGAGATGAAGAAAAAGAAGATGTTGATATTTGTGTTGTCCATGTAGAATCACATGATGTTGAATATTTCCCATCATTACCAACGTTGAAAGAAGTTTACCAAGAAGACAATGGAGCAATTCAATTGCCAATGAAGCTATGTTATGTAGCTCCGAGAGGACCATGGCAGCCTATTAAACCTGATATGATGTAAGAACCTAAGTCATAATTTCAAGCTTATCCACATCCAGCTCAAAGTAATTCGAACGCACCCTTTTCTTGGCAACCTTGGTCATCTCAATCCCAAAACCAATCTTGGCAACAAGGTTGGCAAGGAACTTATGGGAGCCATCCAAAATATCCTCAATATTTTCTTCAATATCCTTCATACTCAACTCCATGTTATCCCTACCATTCACCTCCACCATAACCACAACCCCAACCACGTCCATTTCAAATATCGACTCCCACTCAACTCCCTGTACCACCATTTCTAAACTCACACAATGAAGTATCTCAACCAACTTACAATGCTGAGGTACAACACTTCCAAACATATCTTCTTGATCTAAATGGTATTCATCTTAACTCAGGAAGAGTATCACAAAAAGGAGATTCTCTTGATATCATTGGAGGACAACATGCAGAAAAAGAAGATTCAAATGGGAAGACCAAAGAATCATGGGTTGCACTTGACGAAGATAAAACATCAATATCAAATATTCGGAAAGTGCCCTCATCTTTACCATAAGATCCTATATGTGTTCAAAAGAATAATCAATAAAAAGAAGAAGATATGAATTTCATCGAAGAAGAAGACATCTAAGATGATCCAAGTCAACAAGTGGACTAGGAGCATCACAACTATATTGAAATATGGTTCGAGATAGTCATTAAGTTGCAACAACACTCTCTTCTTCAACTATGCTTGATGTTGTCAAAGTCAAAGAATTATGTCTCTAAAATCCAAGCACATGTCAAACCATATACTTCAAGCCTACACATCAATTTATCTGTCATCTTGATGGGCACATGGCTCCATTGGAAGTATTCTTATACTTCAAAGAGATTTTGTTTTTCAAGTAGAGTAGAGTAGAATAAAAATAAAAAACAAGAGAAGAAATAAAAATCTCAAGTGAAAACCTCCTTTGAGGCGCCTGAGATTGGCCCATTGATTGAAAACCTCCATGAGGCAGTCAATGGGTTGGGAAAAAAGGAAAAAAGAGAAAAAATAAAAGATCCTATGTGAAAACCAAATTTGAGGCACCTAGGCAGACCTGCTAGTTGAAAACCTCATTGAAACAACTAGTAGGCCTAGAAGAAAAAAAGGGAAAAAAATAAAAAAAAACCTTTGCTCCATGTATCTCTTTGATGAATGCAGATGCTCTCCAACTTCTGTAAGCAAAAAAAACAAGTTGGCACCAAAGGAAAAAAAATAGTCAAAATTCTATTAAAAGGAAGTCAAACTTGTACTTTCTCCTCCTTCGCTAAGATGCTTCAAAAGGACCAAGGCCATGTCAATCCATAACCCTCATCTATTTCCAACATCCACTCATCATTCCCAAGCTTTTACTACTCATTTTCCTTCTTGTCCTGAAATACTATAGGAAACATAAATACATAGAGCACAAAAAAAAATTTCCATATATTGAAAACCATCCATCCATTTTCCAAGTTGCTTCAAGGGGAGATGCATATGGATGATAGTAACATGCCCAAGCAATTTCAGCAAATTCCTATGCACAGTTTTCGAGAAATTGGCCTCCATCATCTACAACCATTTTTTAATTTTCTCAATATTCATGCATCCATTTACAAATTTGTTTCATAGGGAGATGTATATGGATTATGGTAACATGCTCAAGAAATTTAAGCAAATTCTAGTGCACAGTTTCCAAGAAATTGACCCCCATCAACTTCAACCATTTTTAATTTTTCTCGAGATTTATGCATCCATTGCCCAAACATTTTTTATGGGGAGGTGCATAAGTATGGTGACAACATGCTCAGACAATTTCAGGTCAATCCAGTATACCATTTGGGAGATATGGGTTTAAACAATCTGCTACAAGGTTTCCTGTAGTATTACAAGATGTCCTAGTTTACTACAGGAAATAGGTTGAAAGCTATAGGAAGGTACGAAAGGTGAAATAAAGTGTAGGAAAGGTGTCTAATGGTGGAATAAGGTATAGAGGAGGTGAACATCACCCATGGCCAAGCCCAACACTACAATAAGGTCGGATTTGACTAATATAACTTGCTCATGGTAACTAGAAGACAGAGGTTTAGAATCACCAAGCTATGAAGACTTGTGTAGAAGCAAACAAAGGAAATTATCAGCTCCAAAGGACCATGGATTGATCATCAACTCAGCAGCACAATGCATGCCACTCTAACAACCATCAGGTAGATACAGGTATGCAATATTCTTGACCTCTTCTCTTGAGCATATTACAGTTAGAAATTTGTTGACAATGCATGAGAGATGAAGTTTTATAAGCTAAGGATGGGTCAGCTGTCTCAGCCACCTTCAACTAGTTAATTGCAGCTCACTCCTTCACTCATGCAATGTGGAAAAGCCAAATTAGGAAGGGTGATGATTTCGAGGAATAGGAACAGCAATTAAAAGAAGAAATTTTTGCAAAGGCAATGTCACCATAGCACTCCAAGTCCTCCATCCACTTCATATCCACTATCTATCCATCATTCATCCATCCCATTTCATAAGAAAAATTTAATATTTTTCAAGAACAAACACTACACTCTATCTCACCCTAAAAATTTCTTGAAAAAACACATCCTCTCCATTTTCACAAACCTACATTACTCCCTCTGATCCCTAGCATCATCCTCCAACCCCTCTACATCATTTCTCATCACTCCCATACAGTTAGAAGACCATGAAACAGAAGGAATGATTGCTACAGGAAGGCAGAATGCTGCTACAAGGAAGAAAGGAACAAATTGTGTTAAAACCCAAAATGGCAGTGTCTAAGAGAGACCTGATCAAAACAGAGAAATACAAATTCATTAGGCAACCATCTAGGCCACAAAAAAGAAGAAGAAGGCATTCACCATAAAAATAGAACTCGAATTGCAGTGATGAAATGACACTTTCGAAGAGGTCTCTAATCTCTTTCTAACTATTGTCCAAGCCGTAAAATATGTTAGAGAAAGGGGAGAAAGGCATGGAATTCAATTTGAGGGCCTACCCTAGGCTCAGACTATCATTTCTGCTCAAAACAGGTTTAAACAAGCTACTATAGGGTTTCTTGTAGTTACTACAGGGTGCTACAGGGTTTCCTGTAGTTATTACAGGAATTACTACAGGATGTCCTAGTTCTCATCTAAAGGCATTTTGAAGGTTTCAGAGGTGTCCAAATGGTGGAAAAAGGTAGTAGAAAGTTGGAAAAGGATGTGGAAGACCCTGCCAAACTGAAAATTATTCGAGAACCCATCTTGAATAAGGGGAAGAAGGCAGACTAATGGTCTCAAGAAACACTACATTTTTTTTCTATGCACAAACAATTTTGGAAAAATGGGTGAAAATGGAATGAAGGTTTCAAGGGAGAGGATATGAATGAAATGGATCTACAAGCCAACAGAGTTCATTTGCAAAAAAGACAATTATGTTTTTTTTCCTTGAAAGTTTGTTAAACAATCATGAAAAGAACAACTACATTTTTGTGTTTGTCTTTGCAGAGCTTACAACCAAGATTATTAAGAGAAAGGATTGAGGAATGCACAAGAGAGAGGCCACCACGGCCATGAATGAGGCATAATGAGGTCATTAATTTTCTCAGAGGATGAGCAACACTTTTAGTGGGGGGGTATGATGGGCCTCTAAATTAGACATAGATTAAGACCCATCTGACCATCCTTTAGCACATTAAACCTCTCTATTTACATTTAAGATAATGTATTTTTAACTTTAATATGTTCATTAGGAAGGTTTATGGATAATTTCATATTTGTGCCGAATATTATTTATTTTTGTGGAATATTGTGAGAATATTGGGAAGATTATGGATATTTGGAGGAGGATATAATCTAGGGACCTGCTCCCTACTACAAGAAGATCAATATTAAATAATAAATCAACAAGATATTCTAGAATTATGGCACATATTGTGGAGATCCAATGATTGAGAAGATCTAGGAATGTGTTCCCTGCCATTTAATGCAGATTCCTAGTATTGGGAACCAGATCCACTAATCAAGGGATTTTGGTGGGGAAAGCTTCCTCCTTCCATGGGGAATGATCCTAATCATTTTGTATAAGTACCAAGACAAATTTTCCTCTAGGGGTGGATTTTTCTTAGTCTTCTTGTGGATGGAACTCGTATTTTTGCAGCTCCATTTTCATTTCTTGCAAGGATGTATTTGTATTGATGGAAATAATGAATATTGGTGCCATGTTTAGCTTCTAAATCTTGGTCTCCTCCATAGGAATCTGAGTTTCCATGGGCTTGACCATCCCAGGAGCCTCAGATCCCTTTTGTATCATTTAATTTTCTTCTTTTCACTTCTTATTCACATGCATCTCTAGTTCTTGTCTTTTTTCTATTTCTGCATTTAGTATTAATGATTTCTTGTTTTCGGATTGGGTCAAATGGTTGAAGTAAGTTATTTTGTAGGATCACAAAAATCATTTCATCATTGGAACAACTTTTAAAGGTCATAGTAATCATTGAGCTACTTGGATTAGTTTGCTTATTCCCAAATCTATATTCTTGGAAGTCCCTTGTGGCAAATAACAGTAAACTTTTGCTATTTTTTAGAGCATGCTTTGGAGCTTAAATAGAGTTTATTCGACGTGCATTAGATCAAAAAAAATTCTAGTTAATAACAAAAATTAATCCATTGCATATTCACTTCATTAGGTTAGGCATTTGATAGATTTACTAGCTCACTAGTTCTCGAATTTATAGATTTTAGACTAGTCATTTTCTGCTATTTTTTAGCATGGGTTAACGAAGGTATTTTTGAGTCATTCTACTCGGAATGGAGACCTAAGACATACTATTCAATAGAAAAAATTTCCCATCCAATTTGGATTTGATTTTCTTGGTCATTTGGTGAATTATAGTTTTCTATAGTAAATCTGTTGTTTCCTGTAGTACTCTTCTACCGTGTATATACTTGTCTAGGTTTGCTAAAAAAGAATGGTTTTGGCCCTTTAGGGTTGAATCATGACCCCTAGGATCTAAATCAATGATTAGGGAAGACTAAATACCACTTAGGACTTGCATTTTTACCCATGCAAAACATTTCAATGATTTGGGCCAATGGACAAACTTATGAAATAAATAATACAATGATGATTGCCACATCCAATGAACTCTGTTAATGGATCTAAACTCTTTGAAATGTAACGGTTGACATTTAGTTTGTCATATTTACTTTATGCAATTAGAATATGTTTCTTTCCTTGTATTTTATTTCTTGCAATAGGTTAAGCTTTCCATTTCGATCATTTCATTTTCTGCAATTAGTTTAGGATCTAATTTTAATAAATTCACTCCATTACATCATGACAGCAAAGGAAGGACACATTGTATGTTGCACATATAGTGCCAATACCTCTCAAGTTTGTATTAACACTAGGTTGATAATTAAATTTGGTAGCCTTGGGATTTGCAGCATTCTTGTTGCAATACTGAGGCTCGTCACCAGCCTTAACAATCTCTCTCCTTGAGGTAAATGAGCTTTATTCAGATTTCCATACTAAAGTAGTAATATGTAGATTTAATGGATTTTGGCCCAAATCAGGTGCACTACCCCAATGGATATTTTCTACATGGACACCGAATTTTCAAATTCATTTATGCTCCAAAGGATTTTTTATCATTAGATTCAACACATTTAAAGATAAGGAATATTCCCTCAATAAGGGACCATGTTTCTGGGGCAATGCAGGACTCTTTATGATCCCTTGGTTCCCAGGTTTTGATGCCACCACTATGGTGGTATCTAAAATACTTGTATGGGTTAGGATACACAATATTCCACTACACTTTTGGCATCATAAAGTATTAGAAGGAATAGGGAACTCCCTAGGTAAATTTCTCAAGATTGATGATGATAGACTTACAAGAGGCATATTTACTTTCACCAGAATATGCACCGAAGTAGATCTTAGCCAAGGATTACCAGATCACATCGTACTAATCCACAATAATATACAGTGGACTCAACCATTAGATTACGAAAATATGGCTTTCTGATGTCGTGGATGTCTACAAACAAGACACCTTCACAGTGCCTTCCCATAGGCTAAAAAATACCCCAAAAGAAATAAGAAACAATACCAAAAGCCCAAATTTTGGCAATGCACTAAGCCTCTGGAAGAATCAGGAAAAGAAGAAGAGAGAACAAAAAATATTGCAGACAATAATGTACAGAACCTTCATAACAACTCACAAAAGGTCGAGATAGAACATAACTTTGCATGCATTCAGAGGCCCAACAACCCTCTGCAACAGCAGGAGTTGTCCACATCAGGAAAGGAAGTAGGTGGCAAAAAAAAAAAAAAAAAAAATAAATAAATAAATAAAAATAAAATAAATAAATAAAATAAAATAAATAAATAAATAAAAATAAAAAAATAAAAAAAATAAAAATCATGGATCAGAGGGATCTAATTCTGATAATGAATATCCAACAAATTCAAAAGAGAACCAAATTTCCATTTTAATATCCACTCCCAACACTGGTGGTTGGCGAAAAGTGGAAAAGAAGAAAGGTATAAAATAATAGATAGGTTTATTTTTGGATCCTGAGAAATCAAGATCAGATAATATGCATTTTCTTTTAGCATCTACAACATGTAATTTTACTCAATATGAATAAAATTGCGATTTTTCTTGGGAAAAAAAAGAAATAACTTCACCAAAATGCCTTTATTCCCTTTCACCTACAAAATGATGTTGGAATAAAGGGTATTTCCTCCTCTTGAAAAGTTGACTTTCAAATGAGAAGAGTTCCTCCTTTTATAGCTTTCAATTACCTACTACCTCTCAATAAAATGTGTTTATAAAATACTAGAAACCTCATTAAAATAGTTTTAAGAAAGCCTTAGAAGCTTTAAGGTGTTACCTCCTAGGATCTCACTTGGTGTAAAAGTTCTAAAGCACAAGTTGTGAGATCCAAAGTTCACTTTGACATACTATCCATTGTTACCTTAGTAAACTTTGACAATATAAAAGGCATAACTAAATCATCATTATGCACCAAAACATCTACCACACATTCAACAAGGTAGCATAACCATTCCAAAATAGCTTAGATAATTAATAGAGCAATATTATTCCAATGATTTAGATTTCTTCCAACTCACATCTTACAAATGGAGAGAGAAATTACAACATCGTATCAAATCTTTGGTTTGATTGGACAAATCATGAATATCACTCTTTGAATAAGACCTAAGAGTGAAGTTTATGATGTTACCAAAATTCTTGTTGACACAAGATTAAATTTCAGAATCTATGGTAAAATTTGAAGTGAGTAGAATGTGAAAAATAATCTCAAGTTTGAACTTCAAAGTGTTTAGAAGCATAACCTGTCAACACGTGGGATTTGTAGAGATTAGGTGCTTTACTTTGAGAGGTAATTCTTTATAAATAAAAACTTAGTATTTGCAACAAATCTCCTATCCTTATAAACTTATGGCATGCATCTATACCACTATGAAAATGGAACATTAGTGAACAACTTAACATTCAATAATTTCATATTGTCACACATGACTTTACATGATTTTTCAAGGATTGGCTACGTTGAGACCAAATAAATAAATCCAATGTGGACCTTACTTTCGAAAAATAAGAATTGAAGATTAAACCTTTTACCATAACTAGGTTGATTAGTACCACAAATGAACATGGAAAAGTAGTGAACAACTTAACATTCAATAAATCTCATATTGTTGGAACATGAGATTAATATTGTTCAAGGACAGAATCCGTCAATACCAACTCAATAAATCCAATGTGGACATTACTTTTAAAGAATAAGCCTTGAAGATAAAACCTTTTTTCAAAACTAGGGTTGATGAATACCTAACTCTCTTAACCTTTCAGACATCCCATGGGATTTTTTGAAGTTTTCTAACATTAAGAAATGGATAATATTTTTGTTTTATTCCAGTCTTTTCGTTGTTGCTTCTCATTGGATTACTCTATTATGGCTAGATTTATACTGAGAGATTTGGTGCTTCATGTTTCTTAACAGAGAAACAATTGAAGATGAATTAGACTTTGAGTGCAATACAATCCATAACTAGTAATTATGCATAGTCCAAGAGGTTGAAGAGGTGAACGTTGTTCTTGGGTTGTCACCAATTTGGATGGCATGTTGATGTTTGGGGTTTTATTTGCACAAATTTTAACCTTTTTCACAAAACATGGCATCACAATTGATAGAAAGGTTGGAACACATTTCAAGATCCCTCCTCCAATCCCACAGTGTTTTATTAGCCTATTTATTGCTATATTGGTGCCTATCTATGAGTACTTCTTTGTTCTAATTGCTAAAAAACTTGACAAGGAATGAATGGGGTATAAATTTTCTACAAAGGATAGGGAACATACAACTGGAACATAAAACCCCATATGAAATTGGAGGGTTGAGGACATATCTGCAAAGGATCCGACCCGATATTGTTCTGACCCTGTGTTCTCATATTCCAATAAAAATACTCTTAGAATGGTGAACCTTCACGAAATGATTGGAATAGCTTTGGTACTTCCCAAAATCTTGGATTGCTTATTCCAATCAAAATACTCCCATAATAGTGAACACTCACGAAACAGCTGGAATGAATCTGGTACTTTCCAAAAACCTGAATGGATTATTCCAATCAAAATACTCCTAGAACATTGAACCCTAATGAAATGGCTATAATGGCTCTGGTACTTCCCAAAACCCTAGATGGCTCTCGAAGCAAAGGCCTTTGGAAAGAAACAAACACCAGCAAATAAACTAGGGTAAAAAATGGTGAACGAACCGAGGACTTTGCAATTTCCTTAAGGGCTCCAACTATGAACAAGTGAAGCCAAGAATCAGTACTCCATTCCTTTTTCCACAAGACTAAGTTCTCCATTTGTTTTTCCACAAGTCTCTATGCTAAAAAATGAAGGAATGATTATTTAACCTAGTTAAAACTTAATTTTAATTTTACATATAATGTTAGATATATTTTAATATTTAATATATAATGTTATATATATTTTAATATTTTATATATAACGTTATATATGTTTGAAAGTTTAACATATATAACTTAAACCTTAATTTTTATAATTTTAGATGTTAACACTTAGTTTTTTATTTCTTTTATAAACCCAAAGGAACCTAGGATCCCGCCTCACATGTAACTACCATTAAATCTCTTAGGGGCTACAATATGTCCTCCTCCCCATAGTACAGGTCACGAAAGCGAGATTTGAAACCGTGCCTCTTGAGTTTCAATGATTTCACATATCTAGGGTTACAATTGAGCTCCCCCTCCCGCAAGACGTTAACACTTATATATATATATATATATATATATATATATATATATATATATATATATATATATATATATATATATATATATATATATATATATATATATATATATATTAACATTGTGTTTCTCTTGCAAAGTGGGAATAACAGTGTGAATTGTAACTTTTCACAGTTCTTGGTATAACATGTTAAAATGATTTATAACATTGAAATTTTGAAAGAAAATGAATATAGCTAGGGAAAAATCTACTTCGATGTAAAAAATAAATAAACTAATCATGAAAAAACTTTAAGTTTGTTACTTATTAATCAATCATGTCTCATATAATTGACAACGAGAAGTTAAATTTGTTAACCATATATGATATCCAAAATTCCCCATGATGACAATTTTTCCATCAAATTCGATCCCTAAGTGGGAATGTTACGGTGATCCTCAAATTAGAATTATAAATTTGTAAGCCCTTCAAAACTAAAAAAAATGGGAAGCAAAATGATAGGCAATTATTGTTGTATTAGAGATAATAACCAATCTATAAATTACCAATCATTAAGATGGATATTCTACTTATGATCTTGCACATAATAGTTACAATGACCCTATTGTTACATGTCATTTTGTCATCATCTACTCAAATGGCATGGAAATTGGATCAATCAACATCCTTGACACCTTACAATCATCCCTTTGCAAAGCCTTAGGCATTTTCTCTCCAAAAGTCCAATTGTTATGGGTTAACAGCTCAAAAACCTAGTTTTGGCCCCAACTCACCCTTCCTTCTAACACTGCACTTATTGCATGTTATATAATTGAACAAATTCACTAACCAACACATGTTTCCTTTGTTGTAGGTGTGATGGTTCTCGAATTTTGGGAAAAATAAAAATAATTTTGAATCTTCTCTTTCCAGAAGCATCTAAGGTGGTTTTAACATTTACTATTGATTGAGATCTTAAATTCCTACTTTGGAGGTCTTATCTCTTATCCCTAGATCTTATCCTCTCTCATATGTGGATCTATGTCCTAGATTGGTAAATCCTAAAATACCCTATTTACCCTATAAATTCATTATCTCCCATAGAGTCTTGGTTGGAATTTGGAGACTCTTAGTTCTGCCCTAATGCTACTTCTTTTTACCGAAGTATTCACTAACATCATTGAGTTGTGATTGAAGGCTTGATTTGTACCTAAGGAAGGACAAGTTAAGTGGGAGACATCTACATGGTCAAGATCTGCAAAAGGGTTGTAATTGCCTACTACATTTCATTAAAACAAAAAGCTTTGTTTTCCTATACTTGTGTATATTTTATGCATATGTATTCAATGCCTTCTTGACTCATTGATTATAGATATTAGTACATTATATGTGTATCTTGTATTTCTCATGCTTGTTATAATCATTTTGCAGGTTCCATTTATAGCTTTTGGGGCTGGAGCTAAAGTTCACAAGTAGGGAGAAGAGGAGAACTTGCGTTGGGCCCAATGTAAGTCCTTCCTCCATATTCTAATCTCTCTAAGGAAAGCACAAGTGTTTAGTTTATGTTGTTTCTAGATCAAACCACTAGATCTAGGGGATTCACTTCTATTCGCTAAAGATAATTTTTCATCAAAAAATGTGGTGAATCCATTGGGGAACGAGATGATCCTATAGTGGTTTCCTTAGCTTAATCATGTTATACCTTCCAATCCAACTTAAATTGACTTTTTTACAGAGTAATTAGTCTTAGGAAAGAATAATTCTCAACTTGGTAGGGTTTTTGTTTGGCTTTCTGAATAAATTTAGCCCCACCGCACTTTCTGGTCTGAGATAGAGTGCCCTATTGCACTTGTCTCACTAAGTAGATGTGATGCATCACACTAGTTCCTTCACCTAGATTTTGATGGTTCCTGTAGGATGCAAAAATTTCATTTTTATGCCTTTCCCTAAGTTCTGATATGATCCAGTGGATTTTCCTGAGTCTCTGAACTAGGCATTGTCTCTGTAAAGCCATTAGTGTGTTTACATTTTGGTTTGATTGCTTTTTGATGAGGATTATTTTTTGTTTTCTTTATTCTTCTTAATTAGGGTTTGTAAACACTTGGCTTGATTATTGATTAAATAAAAATATTTTTCATATTACAGTTGCAATCTATGTGAGTTATTTTGGTGAATGATCTAGCTTCATTTTGATTTTTAGTGCATTTGAAAATTGAAAAGGAAAAGAAAAGAAAATTTCCAGTTTTTGCATTGCATATAAGGTTTTTGAAATTGCATTGGAATAGTATATTGAAAGATCTGATTAGGAATCTCTTCTTTGTTGCATCATTGTTTGTTTCTTCCTTTCCATAAATAGATCTTCATCGAAATGAAAGAGTTCTTTTCATCACGCTAGTTGCATCATAGGAAATTCAGGTGAATCTGTACCATGAACCTTAAATTTGAAACTTAATTGAAGATAAACTTTAAAATTTATTCAATTAACCTAAGGAGCATTTGGAACATTAATGAAACACATAGTGGTATATGTTAGAGATATGTTCTAGTGTCGTTAAAAGAAGGATTTGTCATTATTGTTTGCATTACATTATGGGGTTAGTCGGTGTTCCACGAACATAAGTATATCAGATCGTTCTCAACGTACCCTTGGGTATATTAGATGGCTCTCCATGTATGAAAAGTATATCAGAATACTTCCTATTGTACATGACTCATTATACAACACTACTATGGACTACACTTCCACATATCTCCAGGTATATTTTGTAAATCCCCATTAGGCTGCTATCCTGCCATAGGTAACCGATTTGGTGCCATGTTTACTGTGATACACTGAACATAGCATTCAGGGAGATTGCCTGCACGTAGTAGAAACAATATATTGTAGTTCATAATTAATTTGTAAACCCTTTTTGCATGGTTACTCCTGTTTTGTTTTATTTGTGTTGTTAATTTCTAAAATTAATTAATCCATCATGGAAGAACGCCTTGAACGCCCCTATCATTCGCGTAGAATGAAAATATTACCTCCAGGCTACTATCCTGCCATAGGTAACCGATTTGGTGCCTTGTTTATTGTGATACACTGAACATAGAATTTAGGGAGATTGCCTATACATACTGGAAACAATATATTATAGTTCATAATTAATTTGTAAACCGTGTTTGCCTAGTTACACCTGTTTTGTTTTATTTGTGTTGTTAATTTCTAAAATTAATTAATCCATCATGGAAGAACACCTTGAACACCCCTATCATTCGCGTAGAATGAAAATATTACCTCCTTTACCTCCAGAGGCAACATTTGGTTATCGTAAGAATAAGAAAACACAAACTACCGAACTTGGTGCTTCAAAAGCTACCCATTTTGGAACTACATTTGAATTTAATCAATCAGAATTGTCACTTCCCATAATTACCGAACCCAAAATTACATCCTTACCATCTAGTGAGTCTGAAATAGTTGAAACTAAATCTATTGAGCCTAAAGTCATTGAACCTGAATTTGTAGATTCAAACACTTTGCAACCTGAGGTTATACAACCTGAGGCACCACAAATAACTAATCCTGTTACTTTAGGAACTTATTCTTCTCTTCCTTTCCCTTCATCTCAACCACAATCTGTATATTTCAGTCCCGAAAGAGAACAACTTCTACCTGGTCTTTAGAGCATAAAGGAAATTACTGAAGAGGATTCTCCTAGCTCTCAATCTCCTATTAACATACCATTACGAACAAATTTTCCTCCTCTATATCAAGTCATTACCTATAATACTTGAACACGAGCTCCTTTATTTCACACTCCTCATTTCAATTCACCTTTGGACTTCCCTCAGAAAACTCCTTTGAGAAGTTTGACCATGAATGACTCAATGAAGGTCTCTCAACATGTGTCTTCTATCATGATTAAGTCGACCAAGGTTGCAACAAATTCTATCTTTGTAACCCCACCAAAAACTCATTTGTATGGTGATCCACTAGTGCCACCTGGCTACCAGTCATTATCTCAAACCTTTTATGGTGTGTCAACTAGTTCATGGAATTATCCTTTATCATCTTCCTCTGTATCATTATCTAATCCCTCATTAATGAGCACTTCACAACCTGCCCAACCTATTTTTCCCCAATCTCCCTTGGAACAACAGTATGGTGAATTTAGTGGATTAGGACATCCATAACAACCTTATCTGTCTTATCCTGGATACCCTCCCACTGGGGGGTAGTTACCTCCATACACTCCTTATCCTCTAGTGGGGGGAAATCTGTTGTTGGTGTTCCCATATGTAGATCAAATACTACAAATTAGTGGTCCATCCTATTCGATTCCTCTTCATATGGGTCATCCATTTCTATGAATGGTTGTTAATCCTTGGCAACCTACATTTCCCATTCAACCTAGTTTGGTCTTAACTCAAATTCCAACCTCTAAACCTATCCTGGCTACGCCCCAGGTCCCTACTTTCCAATATATTCAATCCATACCTCAACCTGACTAAGTTACACCTCAAGTGAGTCAACCTGGTTGGGTTTTATCCCAAATACATATAACTCTAGCTGTTTCTGGGATTTCTCAAATCCCATCTACCTAGCCTCTTCAAGGTGAATTACAAACTCCACGTCTTGGTCAATCCGTATCTCATATGCAAGTAAACCAACCTGTGCATAACATGTCACAAGTACCAATCAATGAACCTAATGTTGGGATGATGAAAAATCCATCTGGGAAACCATTCTAAGGAATTTTGCAAATGCTTATTGGTCAACCAACCATCCCATAAATGACTTATCATGACCAATATATTCAAACTCAGTCGTTCCAACCATACCAAGGTTTTCATGGAACTAGACAACCTAGTTACGGCTATCCTAGTTATCAAAATCCGCTTTATCCTAGAGTGCAAATACCAATTTCTCAACCCATTCCCTCATACCGAGGGTATCCTCCACCACCAATTAACATTTATCCATAAGGTGAACCTCCATAGACAGAATTTAATAGGAAATTTCCATTCGTTGCAACACTTGAGTTACCAGATTTATCTGAGCTAACCAATGATCTGATTTGTCATTCTCCTTTGTGGGTATTTATTCCTACCAAATTTCTAAGTGACATTCCTAAATTTAATGGAAATCTTGGAGAATATTCTTCCACTCAAGTTATGACCTATCATTTATGGTGTTCATCCAACTCCTTAAATGATGATTCCATTCGTTTAAAACTTTTACATAGAACACTTATAGGTATGACAGCTAAGTGGTGTGTTGAGTTACTACGAGCTTCATTCAACAACTTTAATGCCTTGGCGACTACATTTATAACCCATTTCCAATTACCTGTTTGTTACGAAACTAGAATAGAGATTTTGACTTAAAATAATCTAGCACGAACCATATATCTGATGATATACATGAGTGGAGGCATCGACGTCAATTAGTCAACACATACATTCTTGATTAGTTATTGGCATAATGGTTCATCAAATCCTTCCTGTCCACTATAAATGAGGACATTTCCAAGGGCAAACTTTTTACTGAAGTGCAAGTCATTGATCGTTCTCAATATCTAGATTTGATTTATACTCAATTTGGCATGCTCTATGAAAAAATACCCAATGCTTCACTACCCTAGCATAGTATCCCACCTGCTCCCTATAAGGAACCAAATGTTGCTGATGGTGTGGTTGCTTCCATCGATCAACAGTCAATGAGAAATAGTATACTCAAACTAATTTGAAATCTGCTCCCACTGTGACCAATAAAACGTATTCCAATCCTTCTCTTGTGGGTACTTTTGAGATAAATGTTGTTTAATCCAATAAGGGAAAATCTCATAAATCTAGAAATAATAAAAAGTGTAAAGGAAAGAATAAGAAAGATAAAACTCCATAGGAAAAGAAGAAGAATCAATCTCCTGATGATAAGCGAAAGCCTCATTAACCATGCCTTATAACGATGAACATTTCATGAAACACTGTCCACATTGTGCAGAGATCAATATATTTTTGAAAGATACATCCTATGCACCTGTCATTTTGACCAATCCTTTCCCAAACTAAGATATAAATGTAGTTGAACAAATCCATCCTCCTCTTCCTAGGTAATGACGTTAATGGCTACCAGAAATAAGGATGATCTCTTGGTGGAAACACGGAACAAGGACTATGGAAACTCGAATCCTTCAACTAGAAAGGCTAATGATCAACCTTCCAACTCTACTCAACCTGCGTCTGGTCCTCTCCAGATAAAAAAATTGATTGTTGGATTAACTATCAAACCTCCTAAAGGATTGATTCATAATTTAGCATTTAATCCTCGTAAGAGAGCTACACAAAATTACGACATAGTTGAGGATTTAGATCATACTCCTTTTGTTACGTCATCTCTTAAGGTGTTGCAGAGTTGTCATGCCCAAAATAAATATTTACTTGCAGCAATTGGAGGAGTAGACCTTTGATATTCAAATCTTGTTATATTTAATCACGAAAACCATATTCTCAAACTTCCACCCCAACTGAAATTCATGATTCAAGTTGTCACTAGAAGTAAAACTATTCACCGCACAATCGTAGATGAAGGTGCCTAAAATTGCATCATGTCTCTTTCATGTTGGAAATCCATTGGTTATCCACGACTTAATTTGTCACCGACAACCCTTAAGGCTTTTCATGGAAAAGGATTTAAACCTTACGAGATCCCAAATTCATTGCAAGTAGAATTAGCTAGAAAAATAGTCTCGGTAGAGGTTGAATTCATTGAGGGGCCTTTAAATTATAACCTCTTAATAGGGAAAACATGGATTTATGGCCAATCATATGTGGTCTCGACCTATTTTAGGATTATTTCTTTCCCTCACCAGAAGGGCATTGTGGCCACAGCTTAGCTTGCCTTTTTCTCCACTATTTCCCAAACTAATTGAAGTATTCCACTTGTGGCTGAATCCCCACATCCTTGTCAATATGTTAGGATAGGATTACTTACAGATTCATCCTTAATAGGAAATTTTATTCTCCCTCATCCTAACATTCCCAATATGGTTTCCATAATCAACATGACTTCATCTTGTACTATTCCATCTGATCCCTAGATAGTACCTGACAACTCTAACATTGACTCGTTTGGTGACTGTATATTGCTTAGTCCCATCAAGCTAGAGTATGAAGCCATTTACTCAACCTATTCAAAAAATTATGATCTTGATACCTTAGTAAATTGGGTTGATCATTCCCAAGATTCAGGTTTGAATTTTGACCCTTTCAAAAACACAGTTTCCACCGACAAAAGCATCATGGATATCATGATGTCAGACGAAACATCATGGGATGATAGTCATCATCGATCCTGTTTGCCTGAAATTATTGAGAATAATATTGAAGAATTTTATTCACCCAAAATTACTGAGACACTTCGAAGTTCTATCTCTCTTCATCAAGTGGATTCTAAGAATAATTTAGCAAATATTGAGGAAACCATACACCTCGATATTTCCATCAAACCTAGAATTATTGAAAATTTCCATATTAGCACATCTTGTTCTCCCAATGAGATTAATATTTATAAGGACCTTTTTCAAGAATTTTGTGACGTCTTCGCTTGGACATATGAAGAGATGTCAGGCATAGTTCCAAACATTGTGGTGCATGAGATTAAAACCTATCTGGATGCTAAACATGTTCAACTATTCTTATGTCTAGTTCACCCAAAAACATTTGTTGTCATAAAAGTCGAAGCTGAAAAAATTATGTGTCTTGGTTTTATCTACCCTGTCCCTTTAACCGATTAGGTTTTTAATATTAGTCTTGTTATGAAGAAACATGGTACGATCTGAGTTTGTGTCAATTATAGGGATATTAGCCATGCTTGTCTGAAGGAAAACTACCCAACCCCTTTCATCGAGCAAATCATTGACGATTATCCTGGAAATGAAATTTTTCCATTTATGGATGGTGTCTCCAATTACAATCATGTCAACATCTTGTCGTAAGACCAACATAAAACTATGTTCATTTTTCCATGGATTACGTTTGCATACCGCAAACTTCCTTTTGATCTGAAGAGTGATGGTATGACTTTCCAAAGAGAAATGAACTATGATTTCCATGATACCAAGCATATAGTGCAACCTTATTTGGATGATTTGCCTGCCCATTCTAAACATCGTGAAGACCATCGAATGCATCTCAAAGTGATATTCCTACGTTGCCAACATTATAACATAAGATTAAATCCACACAAATATGTATTTTGTTTCCAATTTGGTTGACTTCTAGGATTTGTAGTGTCCAAGAATGGGATCTGCATTGATCCTATGAAATTCTAGGCAATCATTGATTTGTTAGCTCCCTCTTCACTCGTTCAATTACAACGCCTTTAAGGGAAGGCTAACTTTCTATGAAGATTCATCCCTAACTATGCAGATGTTACAAAAGGATTTACTCACTTATTGAAAAAAGGGGTTCCACTCCATTGGGATCACACTACTCAACAAGATTTCGATGCTTTGAAAAATGTGTTAGCTCGAGCATCTTTACTATATCCCCCTGACTATCAATGAGACTACTTCCTCTATTTAGATGCAGAAATTACCATCATCGCAATGGTGTTGGTACAAGAAGATTATTTGGGAGATGGAAACCCCATATATTAATTGAGATGGAAGTTGACTAAGACTGAAGCCAAGTACCCACACGTCAAAAAGTTAGCTTTGGCAGTTGTGCAAGTTTCCCAGATATTTCGTCATTATATCCTGCTTCAAAGGACTATTGTAGTTTCTGACTACAACCCGATGAATTATATTCTATCATGTCAATTGGTGGGGGGGAATACTAAAAATGGATAGCTACCCTATAAGAGTTTGATTTGGAATTCGTCAAATCCAAATCTAAAAAATCTTGAGTCTTTGTCGAACTAATTTATGACCTTCCATCCTCCGAGTCAAAATTGACAATTAATGTTTCTATTCCAGATGAAACAGTTTTTTTTATTGACTCTTTTTTATCCTTGGTATAAATATATCATCATTTATCTCTAGACCCTAAATTTCCGACCTGATACTACTTATTTTGATTGACAACAACAAATCTAATACTAGGCTCACCAATACATCATAATTGGTGACACTCTTTACCATTGTGGTGTTGATTTGATATTTTGACATTGCCTTACTCATGAAGAGGCTGAGAAATATTTGAATGAAAGCCATGCTGGAGCATAAGACATACACATTTCTGCCTATGTGATAATCCAAAAAAAATACATGCTAGTTATTTCAGGCTGACCATGTTTCACGATTGTATTCTAGCAGTCCATAAATATCACGCATGTCAAATTTATAATAGAAAATCCCATGCTCCACCTACTCCTATGTATCCAGTTATTGTCATTGGACCTTTTTTTAAATGGCACATTGACTTCATGACATGTAACCCTCGTTTGGCCGGGGGGCATGGCTACATTATCATTGTTGTAGAATACTTCATGAAATGGGTCAAAGTGATGCCTACGTTTGACAACAACGACAAAAATATTGAATTATTCCTTTTCAACCATGTTATGATAGATTTGGTGTGCCTCAATCCATAATTACTAACCGTGGTACACATTTTCAAAATTACATGATGTATGGACTTATTGCTAAGTTGGGCCTTTAGAATGATAGCTTGACTCCCTATTACCCACAAGCTAACGGGAAAGTAAAATTCATTAATAAGGTTTTGAAAATGATGCATCAACACATGGTAGGGATTCATAATACAAATTGGCATATCATTCTTGTTTCCGCTTTGTGGGCATACCAAACATCTGCCTGAACCATGACTGGATTCACACCCTTTCAGTTGGTGTACGGTCTAGAAGTGATTCTCCTGATTAAGTGTGAAATTCCATCCTTAAAGCTAACCATTGAACTTCTTCCTGCAACTTCCGCAAATGATGAACAATTTTTGCATCTATCTCACCTATATGAGACCCGAAGTGATGCCGAAATGGTTAACGAGGCTCACAAAAAATGTGTCAAAGCACAATTTGACTAGAAAGTTAAACCTCGTGCCTTATCAGAAGGTGACCTAATCCTTTTATACGACCAGGAAGATGACAAATTAGGAGCTAGGAAGCTTGAACCATTATGGTTAGGTCCATATATATTCAAACATGTACCAGAAAAAGGGGCCTATGAATTGGTTTACTTTGATGGAATTCCTTTGGTGCAACCCCAAAATGGCTTGTACCTGAGAAAATATTATGCTTAATATTTCTTCTACATAGTCACTATGTACATTCTGCATAGGTTTGCTAGTGTGTTTACAGTGTTGCTTTTTAGATATTTCTACCACCTCTGCTCATCTTGAGTTTCATTTTATTTTCATATGTCGACATTCCCTCAGCTATATGTTGGTTATGCTAATGGCACTAGTTGTAGTACTCGAAACCTTTCCTCTGCAATGTGGGTAATATATGCTCTCTATGATGAGTTATTTAGTCAAGAAATAATTTGTATGAGTCACTCGACTAATTACATTGATGAGTATAATGCAGTGATCGAATTATTATATGATTCTATTTCATGTGGCATTCACTATTTAGTTGTCATGATTGATTCACAACTTGTGGTACAACATTTAAATAAATTCTATTCAGTTAGAATTCCAACTTTATTATGCATGTTTTTAAGGGTTCATCTCTTAGAGCGAAATTTGGATTATATCCAGTATCAACATGTTCCTAGGAATCTTAATACAATAACAGATTCATTAGCCAATTATGTATTAGACAGACATTTGCAACGTATGTAAATACACAAACCATCATCATACATTGTGCAAGAGAGTAGAATAAAAGTAGAAGACACCCATAGATAGAAAATTGAATATAGTATTTGGTTTTACAAAAATTGTGTCTGAGACACATATGGCCACACGACCTATAATATCAAAAATACATGTAGAAAAAAATGGATCAACAAACTCCTAGGCAACTAATCTCCATGATGTTCGCGACAACACATGATTGCACGGGAAACTTTACACAATAGTAGACTAGTACAATCTAGCACTCCTATGGTGTATTGTTGTAGATGGATAGGGACATCATTAATCCATGTGTCTAACACACTACGGGTCAAACCCATGACATGTTGTTCAAACTCAACAAGTGTCTCAGCGATGGTAGGATCAGTCATCTCTTCTTCTTCCCTTGCAATAGCTCCAACATATAAAAGTTGCGACTATGCCGGTCATTGAAGAGACAACATGCCTATTGGTCGCACAGGACCTATATATGCCTGTGCAATTGATAGTTAGTCTTAGATACATAAAAACTAAAAAATTGTAAAATCTAAAATCCAAAAATCCAAAATGACATTGTTTTTTCCTGCATCACCCTATTGCTCGCCTTCAAGTAAGACAATCTTCAAGTCTCCGCGGAATTCAAATCCAGCATATGGGTATCCCTCGATCATAATTAGTTACATTCGTAGCCATTTGAAGAAAGTAGCGGTAAAACTCATCATTTGTTCTCCCCCATGACGAGACATCATATCTACCCATTGCCTCATACAAGGCACCCTAGGTCCCGAAAACTCACAAGATATAACTTGAGGACAAAGTAATTCCATCCTCTCTAAGGCAACGAATACAATAATATAACCATATATGAAATTCTTCAGTCATCATGTCTTTTCCCGATTGATTTGTTCTTTCAAGTTTACCAAAACTCCTTCAGACTGGTTGAATATTATAGGATCCAAGCACTCTAAACCATACTACATTTGGGACTTGATGGCCATATGTAATGCAACACTTCTAGCCAATTGAGTGATAGTGAACATGATTATCCTAAGGGGAAGTTGTATTACATCCTTTATTTCTATTTTCCCATCTTTAGTTGGTTGAGAGTGTGGTTGACAATGAATAATTATATAGCCTTTTACTATCTCTCCACCTCTCCTCATGCTACATAGTGAGATAGGAGCCCCTCTACAAGGAATCCCTATTAAGAAGTAGATGTCCTCAACATCTATCATGACCATATGTTCTCCAATCATGAAGAATTTTCCTTGTGTGTCCCAGGATCTGACCAAGTACTACAATAAATCTAACTAGGCACTCATGCTTGGAATCATGAAGAACATGAGAAGCCCATAGTTTCTCAAAGTAAGAACCGTTGTTGGGTCATTGGAATCAATCATATCCTAAGCTTCATGCTCTCATTATCACTAGATTTGAACCATTTTTTATCCAATGAAACACCTGCAAATGACATAAAAAACACTTATAATCAGTCACATGAAGAAATTTGGGAGAAATGTAGCTAAAAAATAATTTTCTTGGACCATGAATGCACCCATCGCATTGTCTCTCACTATACAGAGTGACCCATCCACACTTTCTTGCCTTGGAAAGTATGATAGTTCACATTGACTAGTGTGAATCTCATTGACCCATCACACATCCTACTATAATGAGGGTGCGATGGGCCTAGGGCACATTCTAAGTCCTAAAAAAATAAAAAATATTCCTAAAAGCTTCACGAAAGAGAAACTAGAAACCATGAAATTGATGAGAAGGGATAAATCTCCTACCTAGAATTGACGACACTCGAAATGGTCCACCGGATTGGCTACAATCAACTTCTGAATATCCGAGGTAAAAAACCACTCAAAGCGAAGTTACAATGGTAAAAATGAAAATAGTAAGAAACGATATTACATTTTCACTTTTTATGGTCAAGCTAGTCATCATTTTAATATTTTTTAATATTTTAACCTAATTTTACCATGTATTATGTATTTTTAATATTTTTATGGTGGTTTGAGTAGGTTAAATGGTAATTGAAGGATGTAATGCAGATAATAAGTCAAATACAAGTCATTTTGATGAATGAGTATACATTTATCACTTTTCAGGCTCGTTAAGTTTACGAAAAATGAACCCCCTGGAGTCCTCTTTGAGCTCTTTTAGGACTCCCAAAACATGAAAAGATTGTCGAGCACTTGTCTTTTCAAATTCGTTAAAGTAAATGAAAAGATGTTTGTCTTGTGTAAGTTTAACCCTTTTCCAAACTAGGATGGACTATTTATAAAAAAGGAATACTTTAATCGAACATGACTAAAAGGTTCTCTTGAGTATCGTTTTATGCCTTTTCAGACTTAAGATACTAAATTTATGAAAAATGAACCTTTGGAGTTTTCTTTTTCGCCTCTTTTCTAATCTCTCTAAACATGAAAATAAGTCGAGTTACACCTTCGCTCAACTCATAAAACTACTAAAGAACATTGGACTCATTAAGCATGACGAGACTGAACCACTCCTTCTTAGGGTTCATTAAAAATACTCAGAAGGATTCATCCGAAGGATGAACTTATAGATCAAGCATATGTTATCCTCCTCAAGATTATCAAAAATAAAGAGGTACTAGCCAAAAATGGTTGGGAAATTGGGAAAACAGGGAATTTTACCTATTAATGGAAAAGAGACGCTCTTGAACATGACACTCTTTCACTTCATCTCTATGACGGCCTTGGGTTGGGAAATCCACTTGCCTCATTGTTGATCACACCTTCATCATGGTTCTTTGAGTCAATGTTGCCAACTTGATTCAATTTCATTAATATGTTCAAGAGAAATTCCACCCTCAGTTGACATTTGTTACAATACCTTAAGCCTTACTTAATGTTTTCCTCTACTGAACCAACTTTACATCACTACATTTTATCTCAAATCTTGATACTTGTTTCGTGTCGTTGATGAGAGGTACATAAAGCCCTCCCGCAATGAGTCACCTCCTGTCGAGGTCAGCTCATTATCCAAGAAGTTGACTTAGAAACTCTCTTCAGTGCTTTGGATCTTGCATACCAAAATGACAAGTTTCCTTGCTTTCAACGATAGGTTTTCATCATTTACCTTTGACCGAGAGATTCTATGTGGTTTTTGACTTCATCTCATTCATTCACACCAGATGGATTGTACTATAGTACCTTGAGGGAAAATAGCATTATCAGTGGTTCATTTCACATTTGTTAACGACTTACATCATTGGCCAGTAATCATATGGTGTCTAATGATAGATAACATCTACCTATTTCCAAGAAATCATAAACAAATATTTTTGGACTGAGATTATGAATATTTCCCACCATGTTTCCCAAAAAGAGAGGTGATAAGGAAGCATGCAATCAATTTTTTTTATAACTTAACATATACTGCAACAAAATAAATACATGGAATGCTTGGAAACAAGAATAATACATAAATACATAAGAGGGACTAAAGCCACTGGTTGGTCCCAAACCCAAGGGTTTCATCCCTATAGAACTAGCCCAAATTCAACTCAATAACAAACTTCTCATTAGTAGAAAATAGTAGTCTCATACATCACATGAAAGTTAACAATAACAAGGTCAAGCCATGGGCTCAACGGCTACTCCTAGGTGAATAAAAAATTAGAATCCTAATGAGCCTTTCAGCTTTTTATTTATACAAAAGGGTAGTTGATAGTAGCTCCCTTGAAAATAGGAGTGATTCCCTCCTTGATCTCAAAAATTGTGGATCTTGTCCTCTCTAACTTCTCATGCACTTGGAGTTACTTGGTTGTTGGTTAATTTGAGCTTATGAGTGAGGATTTAGTGATCTCAAGCCGAGTTAGAGAGTTAAGGAGGTGGGCAAGCCTCCCTAAATTCCCTCCTAGTTGTCTTCATCAAGCCCTGGCATGCATAATAAATGCCTAAAAATGCTTTCTTTTTCCTGAAATTTAATCACATTAGGCCACATACTATGACAAACACCTTTTACTCTTCTTACTAAGCATATTATAGCCAAAAATGTGAATTAATGTGAGAAAAGGATGGTTTTAAGATTGGAGGATATCATAATGAACTTCAAGATATACCTATTGATGGGACAAGTCATCACCCCCATGTTGAAGGTGTCTCTCATCCTCTAAGAAACTTAGTCATCCATATGAAGCTCGTTCATGGCCCTAGTGGCCTCTATGACATCCCAAGGCACTTCAAATGGTGTGCCCTCCTGTGGATAAAAATATGCATTTACCTCTATCTTTGTCCATACATTTTGTTCCTCTACTTGGTTCCCTTCTTCTTGTAATCTCAACATCAAAGGTGGACTAAGTTTGAATCCTATCCATTTGATTTTCAGTATTTGCATGATTCTTTTGTACAATGAGGTTCTTTCTAAGGCATTCCTTAGCCTTTCAAGAGAGTGATACTCTCTGATTTGTAGACTGTGGGGTAAGGCATGCCACCTTCTCTGACAATCTTGTAGACTCTCTATTCCTGACATCCTAAAAGTGTCCTAAAAATGTAGAATGACTTGCTCTTGGATTGCAAGGTGCTAAAGAAGGATCATAGGCAATAAAGTTATTATTGTTGATGACATCCTTAGGGCTTACTAGCTCTGCTATGATATAAAAGGGTTCATTCTCTTCTTTTTTCATCACCTTTCGACTTCCTTAGCCCTTGCCTCTTCATGATTCAACCAATATGCTAACGCCATTAGTTGCATGTCTCCCAACATTGAATTGGGACCCTAGAAATTCAGATATGTTAGAATGAAATTGTGCATATAGAATTCAGCTACCCTTTCCCTATCTTCCATACTAGCTCATTTGCAAAACTCAATAGACTATCAGGCTAGTGTATTAATTTGGAATTTTAGCCATTGTTCCTTGACGAAAGGAGCATAGGATTTTGATGGTTTCCTGCATTGTATGGCTTCCATAGAGAGACTTTCCATAGTGGCAAGTTGTGTTTCTTTCTCTTGCAGCTTCTCTCTCAACCTTGTGTGTTTTGTCTGTAGTTTCTCCCTCATAATTGACTCTCTTAATCTCAAATCCCTCAAATCCTTTCCCATTTCAGTTACTTTCTCCTCCATGAGGCCCACATATTCTACATTATTAGATTTGGCAATTTGCATCCACATATGTGTTCTGCCTCTCTCTATTCCCAACTCATATGTCACAAGTGGTTTGATTTTTCCCTTAGGAGAGGTATCTCCTCAAGTTTTCCCTCACTAGGCCCCACTTCTCCCTTTTTACTAGGTGACTCCTCAATAGTGATAGGGACATCTGAAGGAGGTTGTGGTTTCCCCTTCCTGGTCCTAGTTCTCTTCCTCGTTTTGAAATATATGGGACCTTGCCTCGGTTGCCTCTTTTTGAGCTTGACAGGTGTGATCAATGTGGCCAATGTGGCAGCCACTTCTTTCTTTGAATTCCCTCGATAAATACTTGTTTGATTTCCTTGCTTCTCTTTTCTTTGGGGTTCATAAGTCTTCTCAAGGATTTCTTTTTCTTCTACTTGTTTCTCTTCTTCTTATTCCTTAAGCTTTGCTTCTTCTTCCTTTGTTCCTGGTGCTTCTTATTCCTCTGTTCTGTCTGCCTCTTCTTATTTTATTTTTCCTCCCCTACCTCAAGTGCTAGAGGCTAGTGTTTCTCTAGGTGTGATGGCTTGGGTTTCAAAGAATATCTCACTATCCATTTCCACAAAATCAGTCCATAGGATAGGGTTCCTTAAGTGGCTCAAAGAATCCATCACAATTAACTTTATGAGGCCATGGTGGACTATGTGTTGATGCTTTCCTTCCCTCACCTTCTGACTCATTTCAATGATTGAGTGGAGGAGGAATGAGGAATGCTAAGTCTTTAAGGGAGAGGAAATTCTAATTTGAATCTTAACTCATGAAGTAACCTAAAATGATAGGAATATACCACACTCAGTCTCCCTTCACAAGATATATATTTGAGGATATTATAGGTGACCTCATCCCAGGGGTAAGGTAGGCTTTCTCTTCTCACTCCATTCATATCTTCTAATAGGTTTCTCTTTCAAAATGAAGAAATTTTTCCTGGTCGTGACACTCACTATCTTGTTTTCTTTTCTCCACCAAATTCCTAGGCATAAGGTGGACACTATTCTTATGGTTTCGAGACTTCGAGAGATGGCCAATCCTCTAACAACAATAGTGACACTATCTTCTCCTTGATAACGTAATGCCATGGAAAATTCATGAGCGATATCATCATCATACCTTTTAACAATTCAAATAGACCCAACTATTGATGTCTCTTTAAGATGTTCATTAAAGGAGGGTGTTTGTGAATCCTCTTGGTGTATGTGGGTTTGCTTCCATTAAATCCTCCCCCCATTTCTTCTACTACCCCTCCTTGGTGTTACTTAGGTGTGGAATTCAATTTTTTAAAGCAATCTCAGTGGTGGAAACAATGTTAAACTCCTTTTTATCAGTGAGGGAGAAGGATGATAGAATTGATATCAAACAAACTCTTTTTCGCTTCTTCTATCCACAAAAATTTCTAGAAATGCCTCCTACTGCTCAATTCTCTATTACAGGCTTCAATTTCAAGAAAAATTCTCATGAAAGTGGATCAAAAACAAGGCAATAGCATGTCACCTACTTCTTTTTCAAAATAGCTTTGTATGTGCATGAGGGTTTGGAGACAATTTTGGGTCACTGTGGCTCCATTTCACCCTTGAATTCCTCATGTAGCTCCTTATTGGCCCTCCTATAACATTTTATACCTTCCTGTAGCTTCCTCTTGTAGCACTTGCATACAGGGTTTGAAAATTCTCAGTGGCACCCTAGGTGGTCTGATAGAAATAGCTCGACCTTCCTCTAACTGATTTTTTTGGAAATGAGTTATGGTGCAAATGAAGTCAAGCCTAGTACATAATATTCTCTTTGAGGTAAAGGCTCGGAGCACTTTGGTGACATGGAATATACATGAGTTTCAGATTTTTAGACTGTTGTGTCCGGTCCCTGCAATCATTTACCCTCTCATCATGATTATCACCCCACTCCTCATGAACACCACCTCACTTTGAGTTGACATCTGCACATCTCATGGGTGACTAATACAAACTTAAGTTTACTAGTCGAAGGTGGCCAAGTTCACTGGCCACCTCTAGTATATTAAAAACTCCTTTCTCGACCATTAACACATTTTAGCATTTTATGTATAGAGAAGAGGTGTGGGTTGTCATACCTGAGCCTACCTATGGATCGAATTTCTAGAGATGCTTTCATGTTGTAGTTGGGCCTCATAACCTCATGATCTCTAAAGGAGTTGATTCATTTGCTTGTTTTTGTGCATGTCTTCATAACTTGATGATATTCTGACTAATAACTTTGTTGTGTGTGCATGTGCCTTCCTTATGTCCAATATTGTTGTTGACGCTAGTGGAGTGCCTTCCAGAGGATTATGCGTCTCCTCTCTATTGCTTATATGGCTCCAAGATGCTCTTTGTGGGTGAAAAAATAATTCCAGGGAGTCTTGTTGTGACTACACAAGCTGCTACAGGAGGAGTTTCCTTCTTGTAGCGGTCATTTAATACTCCATTAAGTCTCCATCCTACATGCCAGGGTTGAGGGGAAGTGATGGAAGGCATGAGGACTAGATTATGATAATGAGGAAGTGGTGTAGGTGTTAGAATAATAGAAAACATGGATTTCTATGTTTTTTTAGATGCATGGAAAAATGGAATTTTTTAGCAATTTTTTGGCTAAATGGAGTGGATGGGTGATGAAGTTGAAATTGGAGGAATCCACTTAACACTTCCTAGAGACAGCATGGCCTTCTGGTTTAGTTTTCCATTGGATCCACCTCATGTAGCCTCACACTCTACTCATGTAACATTACAGGTCCTTCATGTAGCATCACAACGAGGAGGTAAAAGCAGAGGCTCTTGTTGATTGAATGATGGAGAGAGGTGGGAAAGTGAGTGGAGAGTGTGGAAATGAGGTGCATGGATGGAAGGATGGAGGGATAGTTGTAGATTCTTCCCTATAGCCATAATTATTCCAACTATGTGAAGTCATGCAAAAGAAAGATGTTAGCATAAATGGTGTAAGAACTTTGTCCTTGTGCTTCTCTTTTCTCTTTTTCTTTTCTCTTTTTTTTTTTTAAGACAAGCACGCTACCTCTGTAGAGGTTTTCAACCTGCATACCTACCCTAGGTGCCTCAGAGCAGGTTTTCACCTGGGGATCTTTTATTTTTCTTATATTTTTTTCTTTACTCATGGGCTGCCTCAAAGAGGTTTTCAACTCAAGAGTGGGCCTTAGCTACCTCAAGGAGGTTTTCATCTGAGCCCTCTTATTATTATTATTATATTATTATTATTTTTAATTTTGGTGGATTGAGGGCTATGAGCCTCCTAATCACATTTAACTCTATGTTGACTAAACTGACAAATTTTTCCTTGGACAAAGGTTTCTTGTATAATTTCAACCTATGACCATTGGAAAGTAAGGGAATCCCTTCCTCATCAATGGTCCTGATTTGGACAGACCCATTCTCATGACACTTCTCTACTAGATAGGGGCCCAACCATCTTATCATCAACTTCCCCTTGAAATTCTTGAATTTAGAATCATAAAATAGGACCTAATATGCTTCTTGGGAATTTCTTTCTCTAATATGCTTGTCATTCCAAATCTTCATCTATAGTTGGATTACTTTAGTGTGTAGGAGAGATTGCATTCTGAATTCATCTATATCATTGAGTTGGAGTAACCTTTCATGTTGTGCTAAAGTGAGATCCAAGTCTAACTGAGCAACCATCCTCAAGGTGTTGTACTCAAATTTAATAGACAATAGGGTCTTTTCCCATAGACCAACTCAAAGGAAGTGAATTCAGTGGTGGTCTTCCAAGTGGTGTTGTAGGCCCAAGTAGATTCCACAGGTTTGTCTGTCCAATTTTTTCTGGAGCAACTAAGAACCTTTGTAGGAATGTTATCCAACGCTCTATTGGTGACTTCCACCTGCCCATTTTCTTGAGGGTGATACGAAGTAAATGTCATATTCTTGATGTGGTGTTGCTTCATAAGGTCTTAATTCAAACTTGATGTAAATTGTGCTCCTTGATTAGTGACTAATTCCCTTGTAAAACTAAATTTGTATAATATATTCCCCCTCATAAATTCAGCCACCTTCTACTCAGTTGTTGATTTTACTGCTTTTGTTTCAGCCCATCTGGTCAAGTAATCAGTGCATACAATGATATACATTTTCTGTCTTGATGGGGGTTCAATAGGCCCAATGAAATACATGCCCCACTTTTCAAATGGCTCTAGAGTCACTTGAGGTTGTAAGGGAATCTCATCCTTGGGTATTGTCTTATCCATTCTTTCACATTGATCACATCTGGTGGTGTATCTCCTTGCATCCTCATGTAAAGTGGGTCAATAATAACTTGATTGTAGAAATTTTAAGGTTATTCTCTTAGCACCAATGTGCCCCCCACACGGCCCATCATGGCATGTTGAGAGGGTGTCAAATACCTCTTCTTCCCTCACACATCTTCTCAGGATCTGATTTGGCCCCAACCTGAAAAGTTTCCCCCCAATATAGGTGAATGGGGCACTCTTCTTGACAACCTTGCTTTTCTCCCCATAGGATAGGTTAGGAGGGAACCTCCTAGAACCAAATAGTTGGATATGTCAGAAAAACAAGGAGAAATCACCGAGATAGCAAAGAGATGTTCATCTGGAAGTCGATCATATATCATTTCTTCATTTATTGTAGGCAGGGTTAGCCTTGACAAGAAATCTGCAACCACATTCTCTTTCCCTGATTTATCAACAATAGTCAAATCAAATCGCTGAAATAATAACAACCATCTAATTATTCTACCATTGACATCAATTTTATTCATTAAATACTTAATGGCTTATTGTAGTGAAAATTCAACACCTCCATTTTTTACTTATTTTTTTTAATAGTGAGGACCCTTTCCATAAATTTTTGGCTAAATGACCTTTTTAATATTTTATGTTGGTCAAGTGTCCTACAATTTTTCCATTTTTCCATTTGCATCGGATTTCTATTTTGATTGCTTCATTGAATTCAAATTTTTGCTAGCTTTGCATCAGTACTTGTTTCATGTCATTTGGTTACATGATTTGCAAATGGTGCTTATTCGAAGTTCGATACTTTTTACTGTCTAGGTTAAAAAATGTACAAAAAGTATATTATTTTAATTTTTATAAATAAATTAGTAATTCATCGTAAATATTAATTCCTAGTTAATTTTTATTAATCTTTTCATTTTTCACTAAACGGTCCTACAAAATTGTTGTAGAACAATTAAAATTATGTGTTTTCAGGATCTCGGTAATTTATTGCAATTCTTAATTTTATTTTATTTTTAAATTACGAGACCTGAAATCTCAAAATTCCAAAATGGTTGTATGTCATTTTGTAGGATTTTTAATTACGAAAGTGGTTGTAGTTTATAATGGAGGAGTTCCACTCCAAGTGAGCCCCAATTCACCTCACTTCCTCCCTTCCTTCACAAAAGTCCCGATGAAAAAATCCCGATATCCAATATTTGAAAAGTCTTGATATCCAATAAAAGTCTTAATATCTGATATGCGATAAAATTCCCAATATAAATATCTCTGATATTTCAAAAAATTTCAATATTTAAAAAAATTCTTCATTTTTTCGGTACTCTGATAACGGATATCGGATTTTTGATTTGTGCACACTTAAAAAACTTACGATATTACCTTAATTTCGATATCCGATATAAAAATATATCATGGCTATATCGGGTTTTTGATTTATGCACACTTAAAAAACTTACGATACTACATTAATTCCGATATCCTATATCCGATATAGGAATATATCGTGGCTATTTTAATTTAACATAAGTTCCCTCTCCTTATACATCTCGCTCCTTCATTAAGCCTTCCTCCTCCATTCATGTCGATTCATATGAATCTTATTGGCCACGTATGTTTTTTTGTTTAAGTTTGTTATATGGATTTTGTATTCTAAAATATATTATATTATATTTAAATTATAATTTTAATATAATAGTTGTAATCTTAATCTATTTTAAAAATTTAAATTATGTTTTAATTATATATAATTAGTATGTAATTAATTTAGTTTAATTTTGTAATTACAATTAAATTAATATTAATTAAGAAATAATTGTAATTGTAATTTATGATTAGGTTTTAATTAAAATTTCTTAATTTTAGCTCGGGTAGCAGAATTCTAGTAATTTTGACACTTCAATTTTGAGAGCTCATATGTTGAGTTTTACTTGGCCAAATGAGGCTCAAGATGGTTCGTTGGATAGATAAAATCATGGAAAATATTTGTGAAGTGGTTGCATGACCAGATTCGGTCATTTAATGAGTCTAAAATTTAGTATAAGATCAAGCTCCGAATTTGTAAACAAAATTAATATTCTGAGTTGTTTTTCTGCATTTTCATTTGCTCATAGCCTCTGTTAAGTGCAAATTCATTCAACTATGTTCTCTTTGACCAATATGATCTTTACAAGGATTAATGAAAAGCTCAGATTTCATTTTATTTATTTAAGTTTTGTTTCGAAGATGTTTTATTTTCCAAAATTGGCATTTTTTAATTTTAATTTGTATTTTAATTGAATTTTGATTGGTTTTGGTAGGAGAACAGTTAAAGAGATGAGGAAGAGAAGATTTCAATCAATGGAATTTCTCCAGCAACAACAGGGAAAAATAATTTGGACTAATGAAAATTGTTGGAACAAATTTATTCTTCAACAACTCCCATATTTTTAATTCATTTTTGTAATTATAAGTAGTAGTTTGTCTAATGGAGAAAGGACTTCTCTTCTCTACAATTTTGGAATTCTTAAAAGTACTATTTTAATAAGAGCTTCATTGTTTTAGGTAGAGAGGATTAATCTCAGATCTGGAGATAATTGGGATTTGTCTCTTTTCATTCTGAACTATGTATATGAGGAGCAGAGCTTGCACTATTGCAGCTCTTATTTTAACAGAAGAGTTCAAGCATTGTAAAGGACTGTTGGAAATCAACATCAGAGAAACAATTTCAATAAATTTGTATTTAAAATACTATTGTTTTTATACCGATTTCACTTTATAATGGAACAAATGTGCCATTTTTATTCATATGTGTGCACTATTGTCTATGTGAGTAATTTGCCTCGATTATCTGTTGATATTTATCTCTTTTCTTGTGTGTTGAACTCTGATTTCTGAGTAACTATTTTTCTCAGAAATCATTCTTTTTAATTATGATTTAACAAACATTAATATTTTGTGAACCATTTCCTTATACTATTATTTAATCATTCTAGTTATTGATTTAATAATCATCATCATTTTGTGAACTACTTCCTAAATGTTGTTGATTAATTATTCATGTTAATAGAACTCTGAATAGAATGTGTTTTGGTGTTCATAATATCAGTTAATTGAACTACTTCATTAACTTGATATTCATTATAAGCCAGACATATTTAAATCCCAATCATTTAATTACTTTTCTCTCGGTTGGGTTAGATCTACATCTTCCTATCAAGATAGGCTTAGGATTTCTTTCCTTTCGCTTGTATTTTAAGATTATTTTGCATTTAGATTTAATTATGCATTCCTAGAAGTCCTCTTATTAAAGAAGCAAACTTTAGTTGTGGCTTGGCTGAGCCCCATATTAACTTAAGGATCACTTTCTTGCCTGAGCAAGATAAGAGGGTTGATCTAATGCCTATTCTATATTGGTAAGTAAAAGACATACTTTAAGCCAACAGAGATAGAGAAAAGGTAATTGGACCTAGTTTAACCAGTTAGAACCACCATTCGAAACAGAAAAGGAGTTGTTTTAAGTTCCTAACCGAGTGGTCTCCCTTATAATGTTGAGGCAGAGAATTTCAAGCCTACAACATGGTTGCATGATCACTATGAACCAAAGTTTGATAACCGGTGATATAATGCCTAAACATGTTTAGAGAATGTACTGAAACTAAGAGTTATTTTTCAGTGACAATATAATTCAACTTAGCTTTAGACAAATTCTTACTATGCAATAGATAACATAAGGCAGTTTGTCTTCCACTTGTCCTAAGGCAACCCTTACAACTTTGTTTGAGGCATCTATGTGTATATGGAAAGGTAATTTCTAGTTTGGACCCCTAAGGATGGGTGCATCGGTTAGCATTTATTTTAGTATTTCAAAGGCTTCTTAGTAGTTGCTTTTCCAACAAAAATATGAATCTTTAGCCAACAAACCAAACAAGGGTGAATCCATTTTGCTAAAACATTTAATGAATCTTCTATAATACCGTTCTAATCCAAGGAAACTCCTGACATCTCTTTATTTTGAGGGATAGGGACCCTTTTGATGATGGAAATCTTGTTTGGGTCAACCTGTATTCCCTCCTTGAATATGGGATGGCCAAGGATAGTCCCTACATTCATAAAAAATTCACATTTCACAAGGCTCAATGAGAGATTCACTTCAATACATTTATTTAATATTTTGAACAGATTGGAGAGATATTCATAGAAGTCATATCCATAAGGAGTGAAATCATCTATCTATATCTCAACAGATTCATGAACAAGTCTAGCAAAAATACTTAGAACTTCCCTCTTAAAAGTAGTAGGGGCATTGCACAAAACAAATGGAAGAACTTTATAGGTAAAGGTACCCCAAATACATGTAAATGTGGTCTTATCTTAGTCTTCAGGGCTGATCTGGATTTGGTTGTATCTACTAAAACTATCTAGGAAGGAGAATAATTTCTTTCCTATAAGTCCATCTAGGACTTGATTAATGAAGGGCAAAGGAAAATGGTCCTTCTTTGTAGCCTTGTTAATTTATCGATAATCAACACAGATTATCCACTTCCCATTCTTCTTGGGAACTAAAATAAGAGGTGACACCCACTCATTATCTGAAATGGGGTATACGAAGCCTACATCCAGTAGCTTTTGTAATTCTTCTTTCACAATGTCCTTAAGATTTGGATTAATCCTTCTTTGGGATTGCACATGGGATTGCATCCCTATTTGATGTAAATGTGATGAGTACAAACTGAGGGATGCACACCTTTCATTTCCTTATAATCCCAAGCAAAAGCATCTAGGTGTTGCCTTAGTACATTGCACAATTGTTCCTCCTATTTGGCCAAGGGAGAGGGGTTGATCTTTAAAGTTATGGATGGGACAAACTCTACAAACTTTACATGTTATGGACTTGAATCAATAGAGCACAAGTCATTCCAAGGACTACTCCCAAATTCTTTCATCATATCGTTAATTGGTATGGGAGTGGAAGGTTGATTATGAAGGATATGGTCAATAAGGTCATCTTCATCAAGTTGTCCCCCTCCTATAATAGTATCTAGAGTGCAGACTGGGTAGGGGCTTGTACGATACAATTCATCATCTTCCGACCCTCTAACCATATTGGTAAATCATGTTCAATATAAGGTTGAGCAGGAGGATGCAACACAAGTTGTTTGGATAAATGTTTATTCTTGATAGTTATGTTCCCAACCCTACAACTAATGTAGGCATTATTAGTGGCCAACCAAGGTCTTCCTAAGATGACAGGTTAGCCATTAAACTTGGTTTTAGGTTGGAGGATCAGGAAATCCTCTTGAAAAATCCAATCTCAGTCTAACTATTAGGGTTGGAAAGAATAAACAAAGAGCTACCACATGATGCAATTTTAGACCTTGGGAATCTTAAATCGCAAGGATAGAATAGTTTCAAGATTCGCCTTATCATCAAGCTCAAAATCAAACTCTTAAAAGGTGTGTATTTTTAAATTTGAATAACGTTTGTTTGAAAAACTAGTTTGAAGTGATTCAAAGGGAATAGTATGGCATATTTAAATTAATTTATTCCAAAATTTCTCCCAAGAAAAAAATTTCACACTCAAAAAATCTCTACGATGATGCATGAAGAAGAAGAAACACAACATGATATATCAAAATTATGAGACCAAGTGCAAAATTTTTTGCTCTTATAAAGAGAAACCAAAGATGAATTAGGAGTGATATATGTTAATATGGATGTTTTAGAAGAAAAACTAAAATAATACATTGAAGATTTGAAGGATGGTTTAAAAGCAAAAATGAAAGGTTTGACAAAGTTGCTACAAGAAATGCTTCATAATGGTGATAAGGTATTCCAATATACTCGTGATGAGAAAAAAAGGAATTTTAATCATGATTTTAGAGATGCTAATTTTTGGTGTAATACTAACCATATTCCAAAGATTAAGATGAGGAATTTTGATTGCAAGGACTCGGTAACATGGATACTGCAGATAGAGTAGTTATTTGATCTACACTATGTGCAACACACACAAAAGGTATGCATAACACCTTTATATTTAGAACCCAATCAGTTTGTGTAGTATCGATGTATTTGTTCTTGTAAATCACTTTTCGCTTGGACAATTTTTAAAGAAGAATTGAGAGCACATTATGATAGTACAAAGAGAAATACCTTCTTTATCCAATTGATAAATATCAAATAAAAGGGTTCAATTGGGGAGCACATATGAAGACTTCAAAAGATTGAATATCAAGGTAATGTATATTCCATAGGATCAGATAATTGATGCCTTCATAGGGACTTTAAAATATAACATCCAATATGAGGTTCACTTTTGGGAACCTGTCATTGGTGAATGCGTTCAGGGTGGTAAGAAAATTTGAAATAAAAATTATGGCAAGAAGGAGCTTACCACTCACAACTATAAATATGGAAGTGTTCACACTCCTAGACTACCACAACCTACAAGGTTGAAACCACAACAACTAGAGGAAAAAAGAGCAAAAAGGGTTTTGTTTTAGTTGTGATAGCAAATACACTAAAGTTCAAAAGTGTGTCGAGAAGAGATTATTTTACATAGATTGTGAAGAGGAGGAAGAAAAGGAACAAGAAACATCAAAAGAAGAAGATATACACCAAGAACCAACCGTCGAGGTTGAAAAAAAAGAAATGAAACTGACCATATCTTGTAATGCATTGGTGGGAATTACCACTCCTCAAACTCTCATGATAGATTGATATATAAAGAAGAAAAAAGTAATAGTGATGATTCATTTAGGTAGTACCCATAATTTTGTTCATTGTAAGATAGCCAGATGTTTGAATTTATTTCTATTTCCAGCACCAAAATGTCAAGTGATGGTTGCAAATGGAGGAAATATAAATTTTTGAGAGAAGTGTCATAATATAAATATAACCATGGTGGAATATGTATTGAATAGTCTAATTCTTTCCATTCCAATAGGTAGTGTTGATGTTGTATTAGAATTCCAATGGTTACAATATTTGGGGACAATAGATTTTAGTTTTCAAGAACTTTTCTCGAATTTTTTTAGGAAAGAAGGGAAATTGAATTAAGGGGTATTGCAGGGGAACTTAAGAAGATAATCAACTCTAATGGAATGACAAATATTTTAAATAAGGAACAATGAGGGTTAATTGCACAATTATGCTCATTAGATGTTGAAACATCTAAGCCATCTATTTCTCAAGATCTCCAAAGAGTACTTGACAATCAATCCAAGGTATTTGACACTCCCAAAGGTATAACACCTATTCACAATCATGATCATGATATTCAATTGATTCCTGTAATTATTCCTCCAAACATCAAACCTTACAGATATCCCTATGCCTAGAAGAGTGAAATTGAATGTATGGTTGTAGAAATGCTAAAGGCAGGTATAATTCAACCTAGACAAAGTTCTTTCTTCTCTAGTAGTATTGTTGCAAAAGAAGCATGGATCGTGGTGTACATGCCCAAATTATAGAGATCTCAACAAGCTCACTAATAAAGATAAGATTCCCATTCCTATTATTGATGAATTGTTGTATGAACTACATGGAGCAATTTACTTCACCAAGTTGGATATTCGCTTAGGATATCATCAAATGAGAATTAAGACAAAAGACATTCTGAAAACAACATTTAAAACTCAAGAAGTTCATTATGAATCTTTTGTCATGCCTTTTTGGCCTTACTGATGCACCTTCCACATTTTAATGTTTGATGAATTCCACTTTCAAACCCTTCGTTAGAAAGTTTTTGTTAGTGTTTTTTTGATGCTATACTAATCTACAACAAGTCTTGGAAAGATCATGTTCAAAATTTTGACGAGGTGCTCAAACTATTGGAGGAGAAACAATCGTATCCAAAAACCTCCAAATGTTTCTTTGGGGTACAAGAAGTGGAATATTTGGGCCATATTATATCTCATCAGGGTGTTAAGGTAGACTTTAACAAAATTAAATCCATAAAGGAATGGAAAATCCTGACAAACTTAAGGCATCTTCAAGGATTTCTCAAGTTGACAAGTGATTATCGCAAGTTTATTAATAATTATGGGAAAATAGGAGCACCTCTAACAACATTACTGAAGAAATATGCACTTTCTTGGACTCCAGAAGCAACTAAGGAATTTGAACATCTTAAAAAAACAATGTGTCAAGCTCCAGTCTTAGCTACACCAGACTTCACAAAAACCTTTATTGTGGAATGTGATGCCTCGGAAAATGGCATTAGTGTTATTTTAATCCAATAAGGAAGACACGTTGCTTTTGAAATTCATCCAATCAAGAGAAATTATTTCACAAGTATTTAAACATACCTATTAATGAGAATGAATTGTTGGCAATACGACATGCCCTGAGGCACTGTGTTAGGTCCTATTGAAGCCTCGAAAATCATTGCTTACAACATTGGGAGAAAACAACCTGGCCCAAACCTTGGTTGGCAGCTCCTTTTCCGTTTGATGTAGTGGCTTCGACTGGGGGTAATGGGACTAGTTTCCCAACATAAATTTTGATAGTGCTGATGGGGTGATATATGATAGTTCAGAGAAATTTTTAAGCTAAAAGTAATCTAATCTAAACTAATAATCACATGCATATATCATAATTTAGACATTATCTAGCTATGACTATACCCGGGAATAAAATTGAAACATGCGATCTACAATAATGTCCGAAAGAAATTGGTAATAAAGGTAATTAAATTGCAATAAGAAGTGAAATCGTTTTAACAATAATCGTTTTGGATAAAATAGTTGGCTGAAACGATTGTGAAATATATATCACATAAGAAATTATTCATATATTCAACATACAATTTAGGCCATCACCATACAAAAGTGCAATAATGATAACTAAGCTTTAAACTTTCATACATAAACAATTTGAAGAAAAATTATTGCTTAATACATAAATAAAACAAAATCACAAGATAAAAGTACCATTTGTAGTAAGTTCTGCTCATGTGTTTCAGCAATATCGACCTACTTCCATTGAATCCAACACCATCTAAGAGTACAATAGTGAAATTTCAATAGACTATGCCAGATAAGGTGAAAATCAATCTTGTTCCATTCGTTTCACTAGAACTTCCTCGATGGGACCCATTTAAATGCATGAGAGGGGTTTAAATACTAAACTATAAATCCTAATAATAGATTATTACAAAAATAGTTGAGAAGGTTTAAACGACCTTCCTCAAATTTTGAAAAACAAAACAAAAATAGAAATAAAGAAATGGTGACTAACTCCTTTCTGTTTGATCTTTGAGATCACAGATGTTCATCATGAGTTTGAGCTGTGTTGTTTAGTTGATCACAGATTTCAACTGCCTAGTGAACTCAGTATCGGTTAGTGCTGGCACCATTTTCTGTGTGGAAGAGGTTAGGCATCGCAAGGTCGTCCATTGGCTGTAAGGTTTAACTAAATTTTATAGACATATTTGAGCACTACAATCCCAATCACATATGTCCATAAACCAAGGGCTTATAAGTCCCTAAAAGTGTTGTTTCATACCCTAAAGAAGCAAGTTCAGCTGATTACATCATCTCCCAGAAGTTTTCCATGAAAATCTACTCAGAACTGGTCAAAGCAGGACCATACGGACTGCCCAGTGCAAAGGGTGAGATGCATCTCACCTGCCACATGCAAAAAGTGTGATGCATACTGGAAAGCCCTTCTGTAGGGTGTGATGAGTGAGAGCAGACAAATGGAACAAGCATTTTGCTAAATGGAGAATCTAAGAATCTTCTAGAAGCTGCTCATTTGACACTTGCCTCCCTGAGTTCACCCAGGATGAGTAAGAGATCTAAAATCTCCAAGTGGAACCAAGAATTATCAGAGAGATGACATTAATCAAAATCCCAGAAGCTGACTCTCCCAGCGGCAAATATCTATAAATGGATCCCTCATCCTAGAGATCCAAAGGGGAATTTGGTAATTTGCAAAGAGGTGTTGTTGGTTTCTCTTTGAAGACGTTGGGTGATCTTGCTTTGTGTGAGGTGAAGAGGGCTTTCAAGCTGGGAGGATGGTGTTGGGTCAGACCAAGTGGCTGTAATCCTCTCTTCTATGACTTTTACTAATAAATCTATTTTAGTTTTCCTCCATATTCTTATGTATCTCTGAATACTATGTTTGTTATATGCATTTGTATGGTAAATATATATCTGATCCTATATTGTTTACAGTGAAAGATCTCTATGCTTTGATGGAATTATGCTGTTGTGAATCTACAGGTGCTCTTTGAAGCTGGACAAGTAAGGAAGCAGTGGCGAGATTCTGTCAAAGGAGAAAGGAAACAAGCAAGGAGCCAAGTGGAAGACTGAGGTTGGTACTCTCTGCTTCTTTCTCATCTCTCTCTCGTAAAGGAAAAACAAGTGACTTTAATCTGTTTTTTTCTAAGATAGCTACATGTCTTAGTGGGACTAGTAGCTCTGAATAGACACTAGATTTCTCGGTAACACTAAATATTGTTACTATGCTTCCCAGTTTAACCTGGTCATTTGCCTAGTTGCTTCCTCTTTTTCTCCTGTTGTATGCCTCCACTGTTGTTCGAGTTGTTTGAAATTCGAAAGAAAGCCTGGTACAAACTCTGCCACTAAGTTCGTACTGTGTAAATTTTCATTGATGTTTTCAATAACAATGTTTGCTACCGTTGCTGCAACCATTGTTGCATTTTCTGCTTGTCTAAACCGAGAATCCTAGTCTGCAAATAAAATTTCTTTATGTGACTCCTCTAGTATAGGCAAATCAGCCTTCCTCCCATCCTCTAAATTCTACCAGGTGATGGAGTCAGAAACTCTTTTCAAGAATTCATCATATTCGAGTCTCATGTCAACGACTTGACTCATTAACTTGTCACTAGACACGCAATAAGGACTCAGCTGTGAGACCTTTTGGCATAGAATTGCCTTTTGGTGCATTAGCTGGGGGTTAAGGCTGAGTGCTTCAATTATAAACTGATCAATATTTGGACTATATTTATACTTATCTATTAATTCTTGTATCTGTGCTTCCTTTTCTGCTAAATTGGTTTGATGTTTTATTTGCATTTGCTCAAATTCTTGCTGGAGCTTGGCTATTTGCAATTCCGTTGGTTGGTTAGATTTTTCTTGCTCTAACTGTTGTTCCAACATCAGAATTTTATTTTCCTTTTCTCTGAGCAACATTTGTACCTATGTTGCTTTATCAATAGTCTCTGTAGTGTAGGCTCCTGCAAACTAAGACAGTCTAGTATGGTTGTTAGAAGGGTCGATGGGTGAGTCTTTCCAAATAATATCCATTGGTTCATTATCAAGAGTAGTAGTAGTTGTAGCATCCAAATTCCTCTTCTTTCTCTTCCTTTTGATGACAGTTTTGTGCGTTGGGCTATAGAACACATCTAAAGGAGGAATCTCCTCAATCCTCAAAACAATTTCAGAGGTAGGAGTGGCAGGAATGTTCTCTACCTCTTGAGTACTTATAATTTTATCTACTGTAATTTCTTGAGTTTCTTTATGTTGTGGATTCTGTGGCTCAAGTGCTTGTCCCTATGTATGGAGATTTTTATTAAAATTCTCCCATTCTTTTTCTAAATCAATCATGGGGGGTTTTGTTGGCTAGATGGGGGTGGAATGAATTTCAGCCTATTTTTTTGCTGATGTTTGCTCAGTTGTATTTTCTGTAGATTTGGCTATATCCTTTTCCGACTCCTTACTTTTGCTTCCCCTATCTGTGACTGTTGCTCTGATTTATCTGATTCCCTAGTAGACTTCTCTTGGGACTCTACTTCAAAATCATCTTTAAATTTTCTCTGGAGTTCCCTTCTAGACTTACACTGGGAGTTAGATCCCTTATTGGTTGAATCAGTAATTGGTCCAATGGGACCTTTAACAATCTCCTTTCTCTATATTCATGAAAGGCTTCAAGCTCTGCTAGGTCAAAAAGTAGTGATGACATGTGCTTCACCTCTGTGAATGTCTCTTTCTATATAAAGACGTCATCAAATGCATCTTCCTCATGATTGAATGTCTTCACTTTTACCATGGTAGTAAAGTCTTTAGCAGTTCCATTTGGGTCATACTGCCTTCCTGGTAATTTAGGTAATTTTAGAGATTGCATGATCTATGCTTCTTTGAATGCATGCCCCAGATCGTGCAGTGAAAATTATCCACATTGCAATGGAAATGTAGGCCAAATGGCCTTTTTTTCTTCCTTTAATCCTTTGGTCAGCACACCCTCACTAGCTGTTTAATATGTTATCTCTCTAGCCATCAATTTGTCTGGAACATAGTATGGGAGGACATACGGTGAGGTAATGCTACCAAATACCCTGATATATGTGAATGTTTCCTTCCCAAACCATCTGGACACTGGGAAGATATCTACCTCGGCTTCCTTAGAAAACCTAGGGGCATCCAAGTTGTAAATTTGTTTATGGATAGGCAGCATGATTCCATGACAAATTTTGTAAAAATGTGGGTGAAACTGAAACTCCCACATTCCCTTATGATTTATATGAATGGGAAGTGGATCTTTCACAGTCCACTTCCACCCCATGATAGGAAATTTTAAACCAAAATAAATTTCATCCATCACATATGCACTCATAAAAATGGAGGGTAAACCCTCAAAGAGATACTCCTTTTCTTCCTATAATCGATTATCGCCTTTGCTAAATTATCAGACAAAATTTGGGCCCAATTCATTATGGTTGCATCTACAACTGCATCTATTAATGGCAGCCATTCTGGGGAAAATTTAGTGCTATGGGGCTTGCCAAACATCCTACATAACATGGCTGCTGCAAACTATGGGGAGGAGAAATAGATACAGTAGAGTACATACCCGCTTTGTCCTTTTTTATCTTGCCCTCATTATTTGACCAGGTCCGGATGACATCAGTTGGGTCCTCATTCTTTTTGGAAAAATTCTCAAGGAACTATTTGTTGTAGATGGCTTGTGGCTCTGGTAGGTAATACATAAGCCGTAGGTTGTCTAGCGAAAAATATCCCATAAACTCTTGGCTTCTATTCTTAAACTCTCTGTCTGAAATATCAGCTTGATCAATAATCCACTTGACCATATCTATATAAGGGATTATCTTTGGGCATGCAACTATGTGATGCATAAATGAGCATGCCATCTCAAAAATGGAGGCATATGAGGAAACACGACCATCAGCTATGACCTTTGTTTCCAGAGGTCTTGGTTCCTCTTCCTTTAATAAATCATACATGGTTTTCCATGTATAGGTTCCTCCTTCTCTGTTGCATGTAGTATCTGTGAATAAAGGGGTCATTTCTGATTTCTTAAACGTAATTGCCTTGCCCTTCTTTGCCATTTCTCCCAAAGAGTCTTTCTGTGGATTTTTCCTGAAAATGGAGAAAAACAGCAACTATTGGATATACAGAGATAAGAATGAACGTAAGATGGAATAATACAGATAAGTTGAAAAGGTGATAAGAAAGGAGTTTTATTTGAACGCAAGTGAGAAGATATCATATCACATTGAATGGCTTTTCACACATTAATGGCATTAACCTTTACTAAATGCCCACTAATGGTTCATTATCTCTTATCTTTAATGCTCATTAATGTCCGCATCGTAAGTCGGGAAGAAATATTCTAGGGTGGTGAGCCTTTAAATTGTTAAAATGTCGATTTTGTGATTTGCAAAGCATTATCACAGATCACATTATCACATTATGTTTGTATGCTTTCCTTATCATTTAATTTGTTTCTGCGAGATGCGAGATGCAGGTCGATTACTATTGTTTCGAAAACATAGCTCATTGTTAGGTTTTCTTATGTAAAACCCTTTTTATTAAGATGTGAACCTAAATACTTGTTTGTGACGTATCTCGGGAGTGGGTCCGGGTCTCAATCGCATTTCGCAATTTCCATGGATGGTAAGTTTGTGGTGTTCTTTTAAATTTCCGAAATGCGATGTGATAAGAGAAATATTGTCATTGCAATTTCACATCTCGCACATTTTAAGGTAACTCATTAAGGTGCGCTCTCTAAAAATAGTGATATGCAATGCGGGCCTTAGTTTTAACAAAAAATGCCTTACGACTTGATTTATATAATAAATGTACTAGTTTCGAAGTGTTATAGCGCGAAGTCCTCTTTTGATCTCTTTTCGCTAGATTTGGTGGATTAGTAAGGCTTTCAATCACGCTTGATCATGCGATATGAGGGAAAGGCAGACATTTACTAGTTTTTGAAAAAGCGTTTGATTGATATCTTATCTTATTCCAAAAATTATTAAGGAAAATGCCTAAATTCTAAACTTATTTTTGGAAAGATTTTTTAAAGGGTCCCCATTTATTAATGTAATCTTGACTGCTACTATTAATAAATAGGGCATTGTTGAATAGCACAACAGGTCCCTATAACGCTAGTGTAGATCCCTTATCGTTATTATTAATGTAACCCCCTTATTGTAATCGTTGTGCCTATGTAGCCCCCATATTTTTATTTTTGTGTCCCATAGAAGCCCACTATTATTATTCTTGTTCCCTTACATTATTATTGTTATGTATGCTCTAATTATATTGTGACCCCTTAGACTCCTATATATACAAAGGAGGTATTGTCATTTGTATCATCGAAGAATTGTTCACTTATGTAATGTAAAGGAGGTTTCCCCCTCAAAGAGGATAATTTTTATACTATTGATATATCTTTTCTTCTATTTTGTGAGCTGGTTGCACAAAATTTGGAATCAGAACTTTGGCTTTAGAGTTTTGCTTCTTCAAACGGGTCATCTTGGAATTTTCGCTATAATTTTTTTCTACGAGCCTTCTGACGCTGAAATAGTAAACACGTGGAGCCAAAATCTTGGTAAATGTCTTGTACAACTTTCATATATTTTTTCACTATATTTTCAGAGATATGATCCAAGGAAGTTATGGTTTTTACATGCTCTAAAATTCTGTCTCAAATAGTTGACCTAAGGAAAATTGTCATAACTTTCTCTCTAAGCATCAGATTTGAACTTAGTAAAAAGAGACTAAAATTACACAAACTATAGTTTGACATATAGCATGTGGCACATGACATTCCATACAAGTTCGCTCTATTGAACTGGTCTATAACTAGGCCATCATGGGAGATTGGGCATAACTCTTTCTTCAAGACTCCAATCTCAGATTGACTTGTTGGGTTGGAAAGAAGAATCAGAGGGACACCAAAGAAAGAAATCTCAGACCTTGGAGATCCAAATTTACAGAGCTACAACATATTCAAAATAGAGCTCCTACAAAGCAAGAAAAAGGTGTGTATTTTTTTTAAATTGGGATAAGTTTTTTTTGAAAAAATAGTCTGAAGTGACTGAAGGGGCATAGTGAAGCATAAATATTATTCTTTGATTCCAAAATGACTCGAAGTAGAAAATGGAAACACCTAGTAAGCAATCAGAAAGCTATACTATGACGCATGAATAGAAGGAATAAATGCAACATGATATATCAAAATTACAAGACCAAGTGCAACAAATTTCGCTCTCCCAAAGAGGAACCAAAAATGAAATGGAGGCTAAGATAGATAGTTTGAATGATAGTTGAAAATCAAACATGGAACCTTTGAAGGATGGATTAAAAGTAGACATGGAAGGTTTAAAGGAAGTTTCGACAAAGTTGCTACAAGAAATGATTCCTAATTGCGAAAAGGTATTAGATAAAACTCTTGATGAGAATAAAATGAATGTTAATCATGATTTCAGAGACTCTTTTTTGGATTGAATACACATCATATTCCAAAGATCGATATGAGGAAGTTTGATGGCAAGGATACGGTAACATGGATACTACAGATGGAGTAATATTTTGATCTCCATAATGTGCAACACACATAAAAGGTTTGCATTGCATATTTATATTTAGAACCCAATCAGTTTGTATGGTATCGATGCCTTTGTTTGCGTAAACCACTTGTCATTTTGTCAATTTTTACGGAGGAAATGATAGCACATTATGATGATACAAAAAGAAACAATTTCTTTAGCCAATTGGTAAATCTCAAACAAAAGGGTTCGATGGTGGAGCACATTGAAGACTTCCAAAATTTGAATATTAGGGTAAATGATATTCTAGGGGAGCATAGGATTGATGTCTTCATAGGAAATTTAAAAGGTAACATCTAACATGAGGTTCGCCTTTGGGAACCTGATTCATTGGAGAAGGCATTTGGAGTGGCAAGAAAAGTTGAAAGAAAAATTATGGCAACAAGTAATTCTACCACTCACAACTATAAAGATGGAAGTGTTGTTGCTCCTAGCCTTCCACAACATACAAGGTTGACACCACAAAAATTGGAAAAAAACAAAAAATAGCAAAAGAGATTTGTTACAGTTGTAATAGAAAATACACTAAAGGTCATAAGTGTGTTAAGAATAAATTATTTTACATAGATTGTGAAGATGAGGAAGAAAAGGAGCACGAAACGTCAAAAGAAGAGGATTTACACCAGGAACCAACCCCAGAGAAGGAAGAAATGACTCTAACCATATCTTGTAATGCATTGGTAGGAATTACCACTCCTAAACTCTCAAGATAGAACGACATGTCAAGAAGTAAAAAGTAATAGTGTTTATTGATTCGAGTAGTACCCATAATATTATTCACTATAAGATTGCCAAGGAATTGAATTGCTTCCTATCTCCAGCACCAGAGTGTCAAGTGATGGTTGCAAATGGAAGAACTATAAATTTCTCTAGAAAGTGCCATAATATCAAGCTATCCATGGGGGAATATGTATTGAATATTCCAATGTTTTCCATTCCAATGAGTGGTGTTGATGTTGTACTAGCATTCCAATGGTTACAATCTTTGGGGATGATAGCTTTTAATTTTCAAGAGCATTTCTTGAATTTTTTTGGAAAAGAAAGGAATTTGAATTAAGGTGTATCGCAGGGAAAATAGGAAAGATAATTAGCTCTAATGGCATGAAAATGATTCTAAAGAAATAACAACGAGGTGTAATTGCACAATTATGTTCACTATATATTCAAACATTGAAATCATCTATTTCTCCAAATCTCCAAAAAGTCTTGGACAATCATTCTAATTTATTTGAGACTCCCAAAGTCCTCCCACCTATTCGTGATGATGATCATGTTATTCACTTGATTTCAGGAATCGTTCCTGCAAACTCAGGCCTTAAAGATATCCCTATGCCCAAAGAGTGAAATTGAACGTATGGTTGTAGAAATGCTAAAGGTTGTTGTAATTCCACCTAGTCAAAGTTCATTCTCAACTCCAATAGTATTGGTGCACAAGAAGGATGGATCATGGTGTGTAGGGACCTCAACAAGCTCACTATTAAAGATAAATTTCTCATTCTTTTCATTGACGAATTATTGGATGAATTACATGGATCAATTTATTTCACCAAGCTGGTCTTCATTCAGGATATCATCAAGTTAAAATGAATAATGAAGACATTCCAAAAACAACATTCAGAACTCATGAGGGTCATTATGAATTTTTGGTCATGCCTTTTGGCCTTACTAATGCACCTTCCACATTTCAAGGTTTGATGAATTCCAATTTCAAACCCTTAGAAAATTTTCATTAGTATTTTTTGATGATATACTAATCTACAACAAGTATTGGAAGGATCATGTTCAGCATCTTAACAGGGTGCTAAAACTATTAGAGGAGAAACAATTATATGCAAAAACCTCCAAATGTTTCTTTGGAGTACAGGAGGTGGAATATTTGGGTCATATTGCATCTTATGAGGGTGTTAAGGTAGACCCTAAAAAAATTAAATCCATTAAGGAATGGAAAATCCCCACAACCATAAAGCATCTTCAAGGATTTATCAGGTTCACAGTGTATTATCACAAGTTTATCAAGAATTATGGGAGAATAGCAACACCTCTAACATCATTACTGAATAAAGATGCATCTTCTTAGACTCTAGAATCAACTAAGGCCTTTGAGCATCTTAAAGAGACAATGTGCCAAGCACCAATCTTAACTACGCCAGACTTCACAAAAACATTTTGTGTAACATGATTCCTTAAGAAATGGAATTGGTGTTGTTTTAATGGAAGAAGTAAGACCCATTGATTTTGAAAGTCATCCAATCGAAGAAAATTATTTACACAAACCTATTTATGATAAGGAAATCTTGGCAATACTACATGCACTAAAGCAATGGCGACCTTACCTAATGGGAAGACACTTTAAGGTAAAACATATCATGATAGTCTTAAATACTTTTTGGAACAAATATTATTTTTAGAAGAACAACAAAACAAAATGGGTCACAAAAATGTTGGATTATGACTTTGAAATCCTCTACAAAAAAGGGAAGCAAAATGTTGTTGCAGATGCACTCTCAAGAAAGGGTGAGGATGTGAAAGCATTGCTTTGTGCCATTTATATTATCCAACCTGAGTGGATAACATAAGCAAGGGGTGGATGGAATAATTATGAATAGGTGGACACTCATTCAAAATTTGCTGCAAGATCCCATTACATATGATACATTTAGATGGGAAAATGATTCATTATGGTACAAAGATCGCTTATATCTTTGTAACAATTTCCAACTCAAACAAAAGATTCTTTTGGAATTTCACATATCTCCCTTAGGAGGTCACTTAGGATTTTTAAAAACTTACCATGAGGTCAAGAAGGAATTTTTTTGGGATGGACTTAAATCTAATATTCAGAAGTTTGTGGCAAAATGTTTGGTTTTCCAACAAAATAAAATTAAGACAATTAAAACCCTAAGTCTATTACAACCTTTAGTCATTCCAAGTCAACGTTGGGAGGAGGTCTCAATGGATTTTATCATAGGTTTACCAAAGTTTGAATCAATGATTGTCATCATGGTGGTAGTTGATAGACTTACCAAGTATGCACACTTTTGTGCATTATCTCATTCTTTTAAAGCCATTACATTTGCTATTGCATTTATGGAAACAATTCAAAAGCCTCATGGAAACCCAAAGATTATTGCAAGTGACAAGGATCCCATTTTCACTGGAAAATTTTGGACGGAATTATTCCCCTGCCTTGGTACTCAATTAGCTCATAGCTCATCTTGTCATCCTCAATTTGATGGAAAACTGAGATAGTGAACAAATATTTGGAATGATATCTTCGTTTCTTTGTATCTAATAAACAAACGCAATGGGTCAAGTGGTTACCTCTAGCTAAATGGTGGTAAAACACTTCCTTCCATACTGCAGCAAAAATGACCCCATTTATGTCACTTTATGGATATCATCCACCATCCATCACATCATTTTTAAGAGAAAATTCTAAGGTTCAACCGGTCGAATATCACATTGAGCATCAACAACAAGTTCTCCAACTCTTAAAGGATAACCTCACTCTGGCACATAATTGAATGAAATAACAGACTTATCAACATCACAGTGAAAGAAGTTTTGATGTAGGTGACTGGGTATTTTTATGGCTACAACCATACAAACAAATTTCCCTCAAGCAAGATAAGAAGGATAATAAATTATCACCCAAGTATTATGATCCTTACAAGGTGTTGCAAAAGATTGGTACTATGGCATACAAATTGGTGTTGCCTACATCTTCTTGAGTACACCCAGCTTTCCTATTTCATGCTTAAAGAAGGTTATCGGTGACAATCTTACAGTTCAAACAGTGTTTCCAGAACTTGACGAATAAGGAAAAATCATATTTTATCTTGAAGCAATCATGAAAACAATATCCTGAAAGCTATGGAGTCTATCAATTTCAAAGTATCTCAATAAGTGGAAGAACTTACCCATTGAATATTCCACATGGGATGATGAGAATTTTATACAGAAGTTTCCATAACTACTCAAGCATTGAGGTAAACACTTTTTTAAAGGAGAGGGGAATGTTAGATCCCTACAATACTATTGTAGGCCTCTTATTGTTATTGTTAGTGTAGCCCCCTTATTGTTATTGTTGTGTCTATGTAGCCCCCATACTTTTATTGTTGTGCCCCATAGAAGCCCACTATTGTTATTGTTGTTCCATTACATTATTATTGTTATGTAAGCTTTGATTATATTGTGACTCCTTAGACTCATATATATATATAAAGGAGGTATTTTCATTTGTAACACCGAAGAATAGTTCGTTTATGTGATGTAAAAGAGGTTTCCCTCTCAGAGAGGATAATTTTTAAGTCGCTAATCTATCTTTTCTTCTAATTTGTGATTTGGTTGCATAACACAATGGCAAACTTACCTACTGGTAAGACATTTCAAGGTAAAAAAATATCATGATAGTATTCAATACTTCTTAAAACAAAGATTATCTTCAAAAAAAAAACAAAAAAGATTCACAAAGGTGGTGGGTTATGACTTTGAAATCATCTCCAAAAAAGGGAAGAAAAATGTTGTTGTAGATGCACTCTTAAGAATGGATGAACATGTGGAGGCATTGATTTGTGTCATTTCTATTATCCAACCTAATTAGATAACTAAAGCAAGGGAGGAAAGGGATAATGATAAAGAGGTTTGGACACTCATTCAAAAGTTTCATCAAGATCCAAGTGCATCTGATACATTTACCTGGAAAAATGATTCATTATGGTATAAAGATCGCTTATATCTATATATGAACTCCCAACCCAAATAAAAGGTTCTATTGGAATTTCACACCTCTTATTTAGGAGGTCACTTAGGATTTTTAAAAACTTACCACAAGGTTAAGAAGGAATTTTTCTGGGATGGATTTAAATCAAATATTCAAAAGTTTATGGTAGAATGTTTGGTTTTCCAACGAAATAAAATTGAGACAATTAAGATTCCATGTCTTTTACAACTATTACATTCCAAGTCAGTGTTCGAAGGAGGTATCAATGAATTTTATCATAGGTCTACCCAAGTCCGAAGGAAAGAGTGTCATTATGGTGGTAGTTTATAGACTTACCAAGTATGCATACTTTCGTGCACTATCACATCTTTTCAAAGCTAGTATAGTCACTACTGCATTTGTGCAAACAATTCAAAAGCTACATGCAAACCCAAAAATTATTATAAGTGACAAAGATCCCATTTTCACTTGAAATTTTTGGACAAAACTATTTTTTTATATTGGTACTCAAGTAGCTCATAGCTCATATTATCATCCTCAATTTGATGGGAAAATTGAGATAGTGAACAAATGTTGGGAAGGATATCTGTATTGCTTTGTATCTGATAAACAAACATAACGGGTCAAGTGGCTACCTTTGGTAGAATGGTGGTATAACACTTCCTTCCATACAGCAGCAAAAATGACTCCATTTTTGGTGCTTTATGGATATCATTTCTATCCATCACATCATATTTAAGGGAGAATTCTAGGGTTCAAACAGTGGAATACCACATCGAGCATCAACAACAAGTTTTCCAACTCTTAAAGGATAACCTAACTCTGGTGTAGAATCGAATGACGCAATAGGAAAATCAACATCACAGTGAGAATTTTTTATTTGGGTGATTGGGTATTTTTAAGGCTACAACCATATAAAAAAATGTCCCTCAAGCAAGCTAATAAGAAGAATAAATTATCACCAAAGTACTATGGCCCTTACAAGGTGTTGCAAAAAATTGGCATTATGGCATACAAATTGGAGTTGTCTGCATCTTCGCGAGTACACCCATTTTTCCATGTTTCATTCTTAAAAAAGGTTATTGGTGACAAGATCCTAGTTCAAATTATATTTCTAGAACTTGACAAGGAAAGAAAAATCATATTGAAGCCTGAAAGAATCACAAAAACAAGAATCTGACAGCTACAAAATCGATCAATTTAAAAATCTCATTAAGTGGAAGAACTTACTTATGGAAGACTCCACGTGGGAGAATGAATATTTTATATAGAAGCATCTAAAACTAATCAAGCATTGAGGACAACACTTTTTTAAAGGAGAGGGGCATGTTATGTCTCTATAATACTACTTTAGCCCTCATAGTGTTGTTTTTGTGTCCAATAGAAGTTCATTATTATTATTGTGCCCATACATTATTATTTTTATGTGAGCCCTTATTATATTTTGACCCTTTATACTCCTATATATACCAAGGAGGTTTTTTCATTTGAAGCATCCAAGAATTGTTCATTTATGTGATGGAAGGGGAGATTCCCCCCCCTCAAAGTGACTTATTATCTAGTCATTGATCTATATTTCTAATGTTTTTGTGCTATTTTTTTATTTGGATACATAATAGACCCCTACGCCCAAAAATTTATTATTGAAATTTTTGAATTATAATAATAATAAATGTGATATTGAGAAACGTAAGTTATTTTAGGTATAGAGGAGAACAACTATAAGGATATTTTAGAACTTAGGTACAAAGGAGAGGTTCAGGGAATTAGACATAGCTCAAGGGGATATTCTTAAGAGCTTAGCCCAATGGAACATAAACACTTTCCAAAATCCAATCTTGAACAAAGCATGAAATTCATTCCTTAGTTTCCTCCTATGGAATGTCTAGAAAGAACACAACACAAGGCTCTTCAAATCTAAAGAACGAACAATCGATTCAATGTAGGAATTGATCCAAAACAAATATCAAAGAAAAACTATTAATGCCACAACATGGAAGGAAGCTTGGAAACCATAAAAGAGTGAGGCCATCACCTTTCAATGTTGGCAATTAGAAAGATATTGCAATCCCATGCTTAAACCAGACTTTGCTCGACAAAACCATGCCCCTGTTCACTGGGGCCCCCACAGGCATCCCATACAAAACTAAACTTTAGTGGGGCATGGAAGGGTAATCCAAAATTTATATGGGGCAAGAATGGTAATAAAAGACAGACAACAACAAAATAGTCCTTTTTTTCATAGAATGATTAGGCTATAACACAAAATATAAGGTAGAACTAGCAAAGCTCCTCCTTGGTTTGCATAATGCGAAACAAGAAGGAATCATGAATTTAATGGTTAAAGGCAACTCTCAACTCCTTAAATCGATTCTAAAAATAATTATCAATGGCTCTAACTCAACTAAGGTACCGAGAAATTGGTGCCTTAAATCAAGATTGGAGAAGGTGACAACGATGATCACAAAAATTCAGATGGTAATTCCCTCCCACAGAAAACAAAAGGGCAACACCCTAGCAAATTGTCTAATGGTTGCATGGGTTTTCCAAGAAAATTCATTCAGTTATTGTCCTACAAGACTGTTCTAATAAAGGACTCTACAAGATTACTATAAATTTGATAGTGTTACAAGTATTTTACTAATTCAATGTTTACATTTGAATGTGTTGTTTCAGTTTCACTGCTAAATTTATTTTTCAACTGAACAAGTTGTGAATGAAATTAAATTAAGAAAAAACAAAAAAATAAAATTATGAAAATTTTATACTTAAAAGCACTTATAAATTTGAAATAAATAAATAAGTAAAATTGCACAACGTTATCATAAAATTCTAAATTTATGCATAGTGATTAATTCATTAATTAAGTGATCATAATCAATAACACGTATACTTGTAAACGAAGTTACAAAATGGAAATGAAGAAAAAAATACCATTTAATATGACTCCATGTTCCATTTGTGCAAAAAGATGTAAACTAACTCCATATACTCGATACACATTTCAAAAGGAAAGGTGAAATAAATTTACATGTTATCTATGAACTCCAACATCGACACATTTCTTTTTCCCATTGCAAAAAGATGCCAAATGCACCATTATATAATGTTTGACAGCTTACACTAATTGAAAACGCAAAAGAACGAGAGCGTTATTGAAGTACTTCAGTGTTTTCGCCATAAATACACCCGACCACCTGCGTTGGCCCCTGCCAATACGCCATGGACGAAAGGATGCTTAGCAAATCTGGTAGGAATTGCTGTTATGAATGAGCTGTGTAAAGTTGTTGTAATCTTTGTCGATGTACAGATTGCATCAAGAGCCTTGTCCATGTTACCAATGAAAAGGTATTGGTCATCCCATCCCCATATTGCCCTGCAAAAGAAACGAGTGAAGTTTAAAATAAAACAGAAGTTATAACATCACATCATATATCATCTTGGTAAACCTTTCAGTACAATAAACGGCTTGCACATCCTATGAAATGAACATACCAAAGTTGCAAATTAGGCCAAACAACAGACGCAATAAAGTTTTCAAACGCACATGAAGCACTTGTTGGCTGCTACAAAACTGGACAGAATCGATTCGAACAAACCTTCTATGAAATATGCACTCTGCATATGTCTCCATCTTCAGATAAAATTGCAATATAACAAAGCTTTTTTTCACCTTTATATTGCAAGTGGGGCAGTTCTTGGCCACATAGTAGGTGTCTTCTTGGGAGAAAGTCCACCATCAGGGCCACATAGTAGGTGAGGAAATCACGTAGCATAACGGAAACGGTATGCTCTTACTATCATGTAAAGAAGCTTAAAACAATGTATTTTGAATTAGACGTAACTAACAATTGCCATACACTGAAGAATTCTAGGCTCTAAAATGCTTCTTGTAAAAAAGTCTACTTGTCAGGAAATGAAAGACTAGAATGAAAAATAACTTGCATGTCAGTGAAAGATTAAAAAAGCAGTCAATAGATCAGTCTGTCTCCCAGTAGACACAGACACGAGTTGTGGAATCCAAGAGTTTTAACAGATTTCATAAATAATCTACTTGTCAACAAATTAGGGACCGTGTAAGGTGTAACTCGTGTATAAGAAAAACTTTGCTTGCCAGTGAAAGACGAAGATGCTCACTGGAATTGAGAATAATTTATAAAGAAAAGGTTAACAATAGTGAAATGAAATGGTAGTCCTAAGGGTTAACGTGATTGGTAAATGCTCTTGTGCTTAAGACCATAGAGGTCAAATCTCATTGAGTCCTTTGGAATTGTTATCAGCCACCTTACTATTTAGATTGAAGAATTCTAAAAAAAAATGCAATTTATGAATGGTATTTTCTAGAAAAGTCTTATCAGCCGTTAATCCGAATTCCAAAGCGAGAGAATTCCCTGGAGTTGACCTGGCACCAGGACCCCCATTAATCACTTAAGTGTTTGAGGGTGGAATCAGATTGTTGTCTGCAAAAAGAATAAAATGAAATGAAATAATAATGTCTACAAGTGAAAAAAGTACGTCAATGGAACTCTGAAGTCCAAATAATAATAGCAGTGGTGACTAGAGTAATTCCAAAGATCAGAAATGAAAAGCAATCAAAATCAACAACCTAATATGGGTAAACCCAAAAAGGCGATATTTTCAATAGTATTGAACCAATATATCACATCAACCATTGTTTCATATATTGTGCATTGTTTGACTAAGCATTTGTTGGGGCCATCTGGTCTTAACTTGGAACTGTAATTTCTTCTACTAAATTCACATATATTATCACAGAAATTTGAATGCATTTTTCTCCGATTTCTCATTTATTTAAAAATTGCTCGCTGGAACAGTGAAATCCAAAGTTTATTGATCCAATCAAAAGATGGATTTGAGCAAACATGAGCTCATAATCTCTAACATTAGGTAGTTAGCACAATGAATATAGAACAGCAAATAAAAATAAAAATATAATCATGGATATATTGACGAGGGTTAGCTTATCAACATTGTACTTTGTAATGCATTTTAAAATGGAGGTTCAAACAAAAAACACTAACATATCCGCAAGCTGTGCAACAGAGTGCCGTCAATTTATGCCAATAAGTTGTATATATATCTAGTATCTACAACTCTTCCTATATACTGTAATCTTAAACTGAACTCTTTGTACATGAATATATCATGCGGGAGGGCTCATCATGCCAACCAGGGATAGGTATTGAACACGACATTTTTAAATTTGCTCCACCTTAATGCCTTGAAGGTCACTAAACGATCTACTGGAAATGTCAAACTCATAGGGACGCATTAACCTATAAAAATAGAGCGACTTATGTATAAATATACATGTGGCTAGTCATATAGATAAACGAATTCATAGAGAGGTGGAACATGTTTCAATTCACAAAACAAAGGCATATACATACATGCACAGAGATATATATGGCTACATAGCAGATATTTAATCAAAGCTGGCATGCCTAATAAATGACTACTATAAACTAAATGAAGCATTCGCACATATACTTACATAGCTATAGTTAGTGAAAGTTAACATGCCTTAGTTTTGAAAGATTACAAACTAAAGAAATGTCTCAACCTACGATGAGCAAGTTCACAAGAAAAATAAAAATAAAAAAATGCAAGTAATAATCCTCGAAACAATACCTACTTGTACAAATTAAAAAAGAAAATAAAACTTTTAAAAATTGTAAATATATTATGGTGAAGGATGGGAACCATGCCTGAAAGAAGATATCCATCTACGCGGTGGGTTGTAATGGTATATAAAAGTTGTATTCCATGAGTCGAGTCCATTCGATACTCCCACACTGTCATCATAGCTGTTGCACATGAACCCAACATCTTTTCAATCAGACAGAGTCCAGACTCCAAAATAAGAGCTCTCCCAAAAATTATTCCAATCATAAAAATGAAAGTTTCATTAACATTTATGCTTTCCCGATCATCTGTAATCTGGTCCATGCCTTAGTCAACATTTCAAACCCTTCTACCTACGACTCATCGTCCTCACAATGAGACTCAGATGCAAGGATTCCATAGAATGAATCCAGTGTTAGCAACAGAGTTTCTAACACAATTACATGCCACAAGCTTGTATTATAATTTAGTACTTACAAAATTCATATAAATGATGATGATTCTACCTAGTGGATGGTCCGGTTTTAGTTATCTTATATAATAAAATAGCCTAAAATGACTGGTGGGAAAAATAAAATTAAAATAATAATAATAATTAAGAAAGAAAAGAAATGATTTATTTTTTCTCTAACGCCAGAGCTAAAAGAATGACAGATACATACCTTGTGGTTGCAAGGTAGTTTCCACTAGGAGAGAAGTAAGCAGAATGCACTGCCTTATCATGTCGCACAGTAGCAATGCTTTTGGTTTGCCTCTTTCGCATATTTCTCACATCCCATATGCTTGCCGTACAGTCAGTTGAGCTTGTAGACACTAAATGTGGATTATAAGGATGAAAATCTATGGTGTGTATCCTCTTTTCGTGCAAATCATATGAGTTTGAAACACCCCGGACCCTCAAATCAAGCACCTTTATTTCACCGTATCCCTCAGCAAAATAAATGGATTGATAACCATCATGTGGACAACAGATAGCTGACAGCATTATATCCATGTTGTTCGTGTATAGCATGTCAAATACTTCTTTCTCAATATCCATACAACGAATAGACCCATCATAGCTACAAGAAAGGACCTGCACATGCAAAAAACATTGGCATTTATCACTTACATGTGAATAACTAAGACAAAAAGAGTTCAGATCATTTCCCAAAGAAAACTTATTAGACACGCCTTCAGAGTAGTATTATAATGACAAATGCTTTCAGGCAGATTTCTTCGATGTTATTTTTTATGAAGAACACCGGACATTTGACTACTCAAAATATTCCAAGTTGATTCAGTTTTACTTGAATGGCCACTTATCAGTGGAAGGGTATCAAACACGCTTAGTTACCACTACACTAAAGGGTAATGGACCCTGGGATATAACAATATGGCTAATTGTAAGCAAGAGTATGGTATCCCAGTGCTAAACATGAACCTGCAATTAAATGTCAAATTTTATAACGTATATCAGTGACTATAAGCATTAACAAACTGTAATAAGTCCCCATTATCAGCAACAGAGATGACAGTTGATACTGGAAAGTTGAACATGGTGGCAGCCTAATAAAAGTTTGAATCTAGAGCTGGAACAATACAAAATTAGTTGTAGCAAAGAGTTACTGGCCTTGACCATCTATATATTCTGTATTGTTCAAACCATTATTAATGATGCACCAGGACCAAATTACTGATCTGTTATGAAATAGTAGTAGGGAAACAAACTAAATATTAATAGCGCAGGTAAAGAGGGGAGAATATTTATGTCAATAGATATCAAAAAAATGATTTATCCAACATCTTTCCAAGTCTATTGAATTGTCTTTTATTGTCGGATTCTGCCCGTAGTTATCATATACACAGATGTACAGCAGTTTTTTGTTGTGTGTGATTCTGCCCATAGTTAACAACCTTCTTAATACAGATATACAGCCTTCTTAACACAGACGTGCAGCAGATACACAGCCTATGCATAAAGACAGCCATATTCAGCAATTTATACCAAAAAAAAGTTAAAGTATGATAACCGTATTTTGATAATTATGTTGGGCAAATTGCAGCCGTATCTCTGCATTTTTCAATATTCTTTTCTATATTATATTGAACTGTTTTATATACATATGCATATCAACGCAGAGATACGTCTGCAATGTACCCAACATAAATTTTTCTATAGTATATCTTTTTCATAGACATACGTATCAACACAGACATATGGCAACTATGATTCTGCCAAAAGAGGTTAGGCAAGATCTTGCAGCCCGTAGGAACCACATTTATTAAACCACAACACCCATTGACGACTGTGGTACATCTAAAACATGAATACTATCTAATACTAGGTAACAAGTCATTGTTCGGTTCATGGTAAGGTCAATGGAATGTTAAGCTGTTCACCAAATTTCCACTCTACTCTTGACATCTGTTCTTGAGCCATATTCAAAATGCACTTGTTAAATTATAATTTCAAAATAATTGTTCTGTTCTTGCTCTTGCGATCTGCCATTAGGGAGCATACAGAAAGCACTAAAATTTTCATATAAATATCTGCAAGAAACAAATAAACAACAACCAGCGACTAAAAATTATAACAAAAAAAAGGTACAACATGGTAAGAATTGAACCTTCTCCACAGAAAAGGGTGCTGTCGCAATTCCTGATACAGGGGAGGAATGAGGCAGATACATGTGAAGTCCATTTCCTTCCTCCTCACAATCAGCATCCCACAGGCTCAAATGGCCTTCCTTGTCTCCACTCGCAACAATAACCCTCTCCCTGCAAGGCAAGATGTGGATACTGAATATTCTATTTGGAGCAAGCCTGGCTATATCTTTGGCCTCCAACTTTAGGTCTCCCAGACTAAATTTTGGCCCAACAAGAGCTCCGCTTTCCGATCCTCTATCTGTCTTAGCGCGTATCAAATCAGCCAAAGGCGCATGGTCCCTGAGCTGTCTGAGCAGGTTAAAATAATGATCATAAGAGGCCTCTTCCCGGAAGGGTACATAAGTTTCAGCTAAACTTAGAGGGCCGTTCCTCGCGGATCTGGGAGGTTTCGGAAAAGCAGGGCTTGACGCAATCAACTGCTTGTGGGGTTTAGCAGGCGGGCTATCACTGCCCAAATCCCCAATACTTTCCGGCGATATTCCTCTGGTCCGCAGGGACCTTCGAAGTACAGAGGGTTCTGGTTCTTTTCCACGCTTCGGAGGCTTATAACCTTTAGTCTCCAACCTTCAAAACAGAAAAAGTGGTTCAATTATTTTGACTGCACAACCTTAGGAGCATTTGGGGATGGGGAATAGGACTTACTTGGGTTTTTTTGAGGCGGAACGAAGGCCCTCTGCTGTATCGTGCACGCGAAGAGCCGCTAACATCTGCTGATTACGCTGGACATTTTCGAGCCTCTTGCGTTCGTATTCTGTCATTTGCCCCATTGTTGTTGCTGAAGTACTCTGCGATGAACAACCCGAGTGCGTTCGAAGCGAAAGAATTGTAAGCAAAATATAGAAACTTCTTGGGGAAGATATGCAATATGGAACGGAAAAATGGCGGGAAAGGGCGCCCCTCTCTCGCTTCGTGATAGGCGGCACAGGTTTAATTTCAGGTTGAGAGGGGCTTTACAGTGCTATACGATACGAGGCACTAGATATGATTTTTGTACCCAGAGACGCTTGTCCAGTGTGAATAGGAGGGAAATGTTTCTGTTTACATGTAATTACATTTAAAAAAAAAACTTTAATTAAAATTTAATAAATATATTATTAAAAATATAAAAATATATATATATATATGGATTAGTTAGATTACATTTTTTATATAAATAATATCTTGTTTCATAATTTTATATTTAAATTTAACCAACAAATTTATAAAGAATTATATAACATAAAATAAAATAAAAACTATGCTCTATAATTATATATTATTAAGATTTTAATAATATTCAAATTGGAAATATATATTTATATTTATAAAGATATGAAATTTATATAATATAAATAATATTATTAAGAATAAACATATATTAATCTTAATTTTGGATTTTAAGTGTCAAGATGCGTCAAATTTTTTAAGATTTTAATAATATTCAAATTGGAAATATATATTTATATTTATAAAGATATGAAATTTATATAATATAAATAATATTATTAAGAATAAACATATATTAATCTTAATTTTGGATTTTAAGTGTCAAGATGCGTCAAATTTTTTAAGGTGCAAACATTTTTTGAGGTTTTTTTTTTAAAGAAATTTCCATCTTGAGAGGTTTGATCCCTCTAGGTGCTTGGTAAATCCAGAGTTAAAATGGATCTATGTTGATCTTTATAAATAGAGGGATGGTAGGTTTCTAACATGCACCATTCTATGGTCATTTTTTTGGTCTTTATAAATAGAGGGATGGTAGGTTTCTAACATGCACCTTTCTATGGTCATTTTTTTTACTATGCTTTGATCACTAATTTGGTAGTTGTTACAATCCTAGAATTTGATGTTCCATGTAACGTTTTTTTTAGATGTATTGGTAGTTGTTACAATCCTAGAATTTGATGTTCCACGTAACGTTTTTTTTAGATGTATTTCAGAGCAATTAGATGTATATTTAAACTTTTTTGCACAAAGACATTCTCTTATGGCAATACTCTGCACTTTGACCATTTCTACTTTAATAAATAGTTTCACAATACGCTAGTGGTCACTATCCCAAGTCTGGGGATTTGCATTTGCAAATTTGGTTCCATAACTATTATTAATTATCTTATCATCATGGATACCTTTCTTAACTACAAAAGATGAATGTTCATAAACCTATAACAACCAAAGTTATTCTTCAAACCAATTCCACTAATAAATCCATTTTGCTATAGTGACTCTTCATTATTATTTTTATTTTTTTGTGTGTATATGTTGTGAATTTGGATAGTTTGGATAGTTTTAAACAAAATAGGCAGTAATGTTAATATGCTTTAGCACGTTGTGATTTGAAAATAATACAATTTTGTAAAATTTAATGGTGAAAGTTTTGGATTGTGATATATTCAAGGTAAAATATCACCATGTTTGATTTGGTGGTATTATCGTAGTACGTGTAACACTCGCTAGGGTTTTGAAGAATAAATGAGTTAAGAAACTAAATAAAGCTATATACGATATTGTTAAGGGTGGGGCATGTTAAAAAAATGGTGTTCATCTTCAATTGCCTTTATATTGTAAAAATTACAAATTTGTTGATCCTCCCAAATACTAAGAGAAAAGAAAAGTAAGGAAAATAGAAAAATAGGTCCAAGTCCTTCTTCCCTTGAACTAGAACTCGCAACCAAATAAGGAGCATTCATTGTAGTCTTACTCAACATTGGCAACTAGAAAAGCATTGTTTTGAGTGCCCTATATTTGGCGGTTGATTGAATAACCCCTTTAATAGGGATCGCACATAATTTTGCATATAGTAAAAAAATGTTGGACAATGAGTGATATGTCTAAACTATAAAATGACAAGTACGAAAACAAGTAGCCATCACCAAATTTTCACTCAACATGTAAACTAAATTTAAAATTCCAGGCCTAGATTGTAGTTACACAATTTCACCAAACAACATTATACAAAAGCAAATATTAAGCACCATGTAGTAATTTGTGTAGGTCAATGTGTGTTATTTCACTAAACAACATAATACAAAGACAAATATTAAGCACGATGTAGTAAGCCAAGATGTAAAGACAGTAATCCAATCATTAACTCTTACATTATTTATCATTTGAAGAAGTTGGCATTTAGCACTATCATTCACATAACTCTTAAAATCTAATAAAGTCGACATGGGACACAACAATGTTCTTTAATCCCTCTAACACGTATGACAAATTTGAATTTCCAAAGTGGATTTATTCATCTTGTCGAATCCGTTTGGTTCTCAATTTTGTCCCATTCTCACTAATAACCCACATTTGTCCAACTAAACTATCAACACCACATTCCTATACTCCATATAAACATTGACTATTTGATACAATTGACCCAAGTTTTCCAGCCAAATTATCAGCACACATGCCTATACTCCATATAAACATCGAGTATTTGATACAATTGAGGTTGAAAGAAAGATTGAGCAGGTCATTGATATGAGAGGAAAAAATTAATTAAAATACTATACTAGTTTGAAACATGTTCAAGATGTTCAAATGGGTGCTAAAAACAAAAACAACAACAACAATCGGAAATAAACAAAAAACATTATATGATTATAGGAATTCCAACTCTAGGAGCATGAGATAGTTGTCACCATGGTCATTGAGAATTTTCCACCAAGATGAGGAGGCTTGAAAATTGGATGTTGGGAGTTTTTTTTATCAAAATTAGATAAAGTAATGCATGTTTTTCAAGATGGAGGAGTTCGGTTCCTAAAAATCCCAAGGTGAGCAAAGAGTGGGATTTGAAGGAATTTTTATTTAGGAGTGTCAATGAGGGATGGGCTCAAAGCAAAGGTTAGTCTTTAGGGTCTGTCTATTGCCCCTAAAAAGTAATCCAAGAAGCATGGTTGACACTATCAATCCTAGCCATGTACCTCCAAAGAGTGCTCGATTAATAAAAACTATGGAAGCCAAAACAAGGGCAACAATCAAAACTAGATTTGACAAGGGGATTGGGATTTCTTTGGGCATTCATTCAACTACTAGTACGTATGCATATTAGATATTGCAACATTGGATTTTACTTTTTGTTTGTATAAGTTTTCTAGTGTAAATCATTTGTACACAATCTCTTAATTGCATAGCACTGGAGGGTTTAGTTTCACAAGAATGGTGGGAATCAACTACAGACAAATAGTGAACAATATGTTGTCCCTTTTCGAGGTTGTAGAGTTGTTGTAGTCTTCCAAGCTAACAAACATCCAAATCTACGATGAAAATCTAGCAATTCTCGACACTCTCCACAACATTAGTGTGGAGATTGTTGTCAACCTTGGCAACAAATATGTGGCCATAATGAAGACCTGCCTTCATAGGGCCCGACAATGGCTAAACAAGAATGTGGTAGTCTACTTCCCCATAGGGACCAACATCATAGGTGTCCTTGTGGGCAACAATGTGGTACTAAAATGGAATCTAATGGGGGCTCGAAAGAACATAAGCTTGACCTAGTTGAACCTCAAACACAATAACAACATCAAGGTGGTGTCCACAATGCACTCTTTGGAGGTTTTCAGGTCATCCTTCCTACATTCCAACAACGCCTTCAACGAAAAGATCATGGCTTACATGAAGAAATTGTTGGAAATTCTCTGGACAATGTACATGTCATTTCTAATCAATATGGAACCCCTATTTCACAAATATTTAACACCATGTAGTAAGTCATTGATTAGCTCACTACCTTTACATCTTATTTTTTGGATGAGAATAAAATGATATTCAATGGACATGATGGAATGGCAATAAGCCAATGATTGGCTTATTACATGGTGCTTAATATTTGGCCCCCTATTTCATTTACAAAAAACATTAACCATCAGTTAGTGAACATATGACTTATTTATTGTCTTTCCATGCCATCCATTGAAATTCATGTTATTCTAATCCAATGGAAATTATGGAAAGGTAGTGAGACAATCATTGGTTCACTCCTCGTGGTTAATAATTGTCTTTCTTTCTACAAGGGTGACCAATAAGCCAATGATTGCCTCATTTCCTTTACATCTTGTTATTTGGATGAAAATAAAGTGATAATCAATCTACATGATGCACAGGCAATAAGCTAGATTGGTTCATTGCCTTTATATATTGTTAGTTGGATGAGAATAAAGTGATAATCAATGCACTGGATGGAAAGGAAGTAAGCCAATAATTGGCTCACTTCCTTTACATTTTGTTAGTTGGATGAGAGTAAAGTGATATTCAATAGACATGATGGAAAGGTAATAAACTTGTGATTAGCCTATTGCATGATTAGCTTGCTACATGGTGGTTAACATCCCCCCCCCCATTTCACCTATGGTAAACATTAACTGCCAAGCAGTGTACCAGTGATTGCTTCAATGGCTTTCCATCTTATCCATTGAATTTCATGTTATTAAGACCTAGTGGACATTATGGAAGGTAGTGATCCAATCATTGGCTCATTGCCTCGTGGCTAATAATCGTCTTTCACCTATAAGGACAACCCAAGCAATGTACCTATAAACTACACTTTCTTCTAGCCCAACAATGGTGTCGTCAATTCCAAGACCAACTTGCACTATGACAATATGCTTTATGCCTAAATTTATGTTGCATACTCGATGTTCACCACACTGGGCTGTGGTAAGGTTAAGGTCAAAGTTTCAGAGACTTTGTAGCTTTCCAAGGGTGTGAAGATGAGGTCAGGGACATGCCCAATAATGCAAATACCTCCATTACAACTATCACCTCCCCTACCACTACAACCCCCGTTGTGTCCACTATGTCCTCGGCTAAGGTAATACTTTGATATTCATGTTAGTGTTTTGGTTTCTTGTATTTAAGCTCTAAATTTTGCAAATCAATCAAGCCTTTTGCATGTGTTTTGCTCAACATTTGCAACAATTATAATACTTTTAAGCATTTTGAGCTTAGTCTTAAGGTTTGAATATTTTGTAGTATTTCTTTACCCCAAAAAAATCTATGAAAATGAATGTTTTTATATCAGGCTTTAATTGTTCTCGCAGGGTTTGCTTTTCAACTCCAATAAAGATGTTGTAATGGGATTTTACCAAGTTTTCCATTTTCAACAACTTTATTGTATTTTTCATAGATGGTTTAAAACAAATATTTATTTTGGACAAATTTGTTGGATCCTTTTCCATGGGTTATTTAAAGAGCACCTCAGGTGACAAAAACCAACCTTCCATTTTGGACAACTTTGTTGGATCCCTTTCCTTGGGTGAATTAGGGAGTGAAGTTGGAATTGTAATTAGGATCGGTCTTCATAATTGTCATTATACTTATATCAATATATATTTTATGTGAAAACAAAAGAAGTAAACTATTATTATTTTGTAGCATGCTCTTCGTGCTTTATTTTGGTCAAAAGAAAAAGTTAAAGGGCATGTTCTTTGTGACCCTATGAAAATAAGAAAAAAATGAATTTTTGTTAGTATCATTTGTCTTACAAGTCATCCCTCCTACCCATCAAGTCGACTCTGCTCCTAAAGACACCTTTTTCAGACAATGGAACAACTATCGATTGCACATTTACTCCACCAATTGACATACATTTGGATCATTTGTTCAAAAGAAGTATGTAAACTTTCTAAGGCAAGGTATTTTTATGATACCCGGAATTTTCAAATGCATTATACTCCTATGATGGTGATGTGAGCTTCCTGTAACGATTATATAAGCTTCTTGTAATGATGATGCGAGCTTCCTGCAATGATGATACAAACTTTTTGTGACAGACATACCTCTTTGTGATGCGAGTTTCTATAGTGATATAGCTCTATGAGGTGCGAGTTTTTGTGACATGACATACCTCTCTATGATGCAATTCTTTATGGTGATATAGGTTTGCGTGATGTGATTTTCTTTGAAATAACATACCTCTTTGTGATGTGAGTTTCTATGGTGACATGTCTCTCTATGATGTGAGTTCATGTGGACATATTTCTTTGTATCTTTGCAACTCCTATGCCATATTTCCTTGTAATGAAGCAAGCTTTCTATGACACCTATCTCTATGACGTGGCAGATTGATTGACTATCTTGTGGACAAATCATGACAAATTTTGGAGGGTTGACTTGGCACTTGGATCATTGGTTAGCTTGACATGGAATTCTCTTGTTGATGAAGAATATATCTGGAAATGATTGATGGGTTTTCTCCTAGTGAGTTTTAACCCTGGCCTCTGGCCTATTTTATGGTTTCCTAAATGTAGATTGAAATAATGTACTATGTTAGAAGACTGTAAAAGTTCGTGGTTACTAGTTATAGGGAGAATATGAAAATCCTCAAGCTCATTTACATAAGGCATCTAAATTCCCTTTGTGATAATTAACATAATATCTTTGTTATACTTAAGTTGAAGTTGGTCTGAAATCTAAAGGCAAGCCCGAGTACAATTCAATAGGAGACGTTTGATAGATCAAGGTCAAAGCATAATCTATGGTCTGTGTTCATTCCCAAGATAATATATTGAGTTTTACCATTCAATGAAGGAAATTTGAGATATACTCATGTTACAAACAATGACAACAAACTAGGTGATAATCTGAAGTCTGAAGTTGGAATCTTAATACTTGTTGATGGGTCAAAGTTTTCCATGTTCAAGTTTGGTTTAAAGTATGATATCTATGGAACCTTGCAAGGCATCTACAATATGATACAAAGTGCAAGTGAAGAAACTGTGTTTCATCTCCTTAGAAAAAGGATAGTGATCTAAGCAATAAGGAATTTGATCCATGAAAAACCTAAGCATAATTTATGTGGTATGGTAGTCTAATGGCATCCAAGTTTGTGGAACTATATCTAAATTTGAACTAAGGAAGAAGTAGTATGAGCCCTGTGGATGATCCAAGTCTTCTATATGAACAAAAAGATAAAGCCTTCTAATCGACTATAGTGATCTAAATTTCTTTAAACGATGACATGATTATGATCCTTGTAAAAACCAATCCTTCTGATAAATCGAAGACTTGTACAAGCACTAGTCTCCTCTGTCCTAAAACAATTCCAATTCCTTTAATTCTACAAAATGGTCAAGTTTGAGAACACAATTATGACCATAGAGGCATTTATTCTCACCAAAGATGAAAGCATAAGATCTGAAGTCTAAAGTCTATAACAAGGAGAAGTATAGTTGAAGATTTAAAGAATTGAGCTACCATGATTAGAGATTCAAGTTTGATGTAACTCAAGAAAGTTATAATATGGTACCATACTCAATGGAAAAATGGAAAACAAGTAAGTTTGGATAGATTTGGAAGATGACAGGTTTTGAGGTTTTTAGATTAGGCATCTAGGGTTTGTAAACCCTAGCAAAAGTATGAAATAAGAAAACTCTAGGACTAATTAATTTCATTGTAAGTAGAAGTCCTAGCTTTTGGAGATGACAAATATGACATAATGATGTGAGGACAAGGATGATGAAAAGTACAAGATGTACAAGATTAAGAGGGGGTTGACTCTTCTCAAAGATAAGTATTTTATACCTTTTCTCTTCAATTAAGACTGTTGTTATTGTCTTTAAATTTTGGTTAGTTTGTTGTCTATATATGCTCTTCTTGGTTATAATTGTTCTCCCACATCCTTCCAGTGAGGATAACAATAAAATAACTAAGATGACCTAGGCATTGGCAGCATAAGGATGAATGAAGCATAATCGAGAGGACTTTCCAAATGTAGTCTAAGAGAAGAACCAAGGAATTGGAAAACTTAGAGTAAGCCTTGATTTTTTATAATGCAGTAAATGATAGCGTTAAAGCAAGAAGGTTCTGCAAGTAAGCGAGAGATGAAAGTGTTATGACGATTGCATCTGTTAGAAGAGTTACTCCAGATTTTTAAAGGAACCTCTTGATTAAATAAGACCTCATATTTTAGGAAATAAGGATTCATGATGAAGGAATTTTGACTTCTGAGGGAGCTGGAAGTGGAATTTGACATAAAGGATCTTACACTTCAACTTGGGACTTGTGGATACATCGATTAGGATGGCAGTGTTGATGATAGATATACTACTAATGGTTGGGATCTAGTATGGTTTCTCCAAAAAAACATGAAGCAAGATTATGTTTCACTATGGAGGAAGAAGATATGGCAGTTTGTACATTTAGTTGTGAAGCAGTTTGGCTTCGTAAAATGTTTGATGGAATATTTGATGACATGTTAGATTCGATCTTTATGATCTATAAAGATTGTCAGAGAACCTGGTTTTTCACGTAAGGTCAAATAATTGTATAATTAAAGAGTATAGTGTGGAGTAAGAGCTGAGAAGATACAAACAAGATCTCCACATATAAACATGTAACTTATGCAAGGGGAGCATGAGTACTTTCAACACAAGCTTAGCTATGTAGTTATCTTCTCCTGGGATTGAGAGGGAGTGAGGATGGACACCGCATTCTCCATGTGTCATGTACTATGGCCAAGACTAACTGCCATAAGTCTACTGCATGAACACAGATAGGGAGAATAGTGGATTAGATAAGCATCTTGGACGAACATTCTTGAGTCATGTATTATGACTAGGAATAACAGTCATAAGAGTCAAGTACACGGGCTTGGTAAAGAGGTGGTATTATCTAATTGAATGCATCCTAGCATTGTGCTCTAATCTATTGGATTAATAGGGGGTACTTGTCAAGGCCTTGGTAATTTTATAATGTTGGTTATGATGTTGTATTCATCATTGACGCTTATCAATCCATATCCTTTCGTATAGATGTTCTCAACTCGAGAATATCCTAATAAGTCATTATGAATACCTACCTAGTTAAGAGGGAGTGTTGGAATTGTAATTAGGGTCAGTCTTCATAATTGTCATTGTACTTAAATCAATATATATTTTATGTAAAAATAAAATAAGAAAGTCCACAGGGTCTCGGATAGATGGTGATCGGGCACTTTATAAAGGAACTCCTTGATGTCAAGTCATTGGCTCAATTCCTTGCCTTGATTGGGGTGATATATTGGACATGATGATGGTGTAGTCCCGCCAAGCATACAAAAAAAACAAAAAAATATTATTATTTTTCAACATGTTCTTCATGCTTTATTTTGATCAAAAGAAAAAGTTAAAGGGAATGTGCTTTGTGACTTTATGAAGAGAAGATAATTTGAATTTTTGTTAGTATCATTTGTCCCTCCAAATTTTCCAAGTCCACCCTCCTACCCGTCAAGTCGGTTCTACTCCCAAAAACCTATTTTCAAACATGGGAACAACTCTATATTGGCACGTTTACTCAACCAATTTACATACATTCAGATCATTTGTCCAGAAGAAGAAAAAGAAATTTCTAAGGCAAGATATTTCTGTGATACCCAAAAAATTTTGGGGCATCATACCCCTGTGATGGTGATGCGAGCTTCCTATAATGATAATACAAGCTTTCTGTAATGGTGATGTGAGCTTCCTACAGTGATGATACAAACTTTCTGTGACATGACATACCTCTCTGTGATGCGAGTTTCTATGGTGATATAATTCTCTAAGATGCGAGTTTTTGTATCATGACATACCTCTCTGTGATGTAAGTCTCTGTGACATAACATACCTCTATGTGATGTGAACTTCTATGGTGACATATCTCTCTATGATGTGAGCTCTTGTGGACACGTTTCTCCATATTGATGTAGCTCCTGTGACATCTTTCCCTATAATGAAGTAATCTTTCTATGGCACCCATATCTTTGTGACGTTACAGATTGATTGACTATCTTGTGGACAAATCATGATCAATTTTGGAGGCTAAATTGGCACTTGGATCACTAGTTAGCTTGACTTGGATTTCTCTTGTTGACAAAGATTGATGAAGAATTTATAAGGAAAGGATTGATGGGTTTTTCCTTACCCTCTGGCCTAATTTCTGGTGTATCTTGTCTTTTTGTGCATTGTTATTGTATAATTGCTTGATGACATAATGATGAAGTAAATGATAAGACACACACACATCATCACGGGTAATTATCATGCTAAAAATTTGATCATATATTCAAATTTCAACAAGTGCCTCAACTCTTTGAAATAAAAAAATAGGGCATTCCGAACAACAATTTTTAGGCTATTGATGTTGAGCAAAACTCCAAAGAGTGCTCAATTCATAAAAACTATGGAAGCGAAAATGAGGCCAACATCGAAGCTATATTAGAGAAGGGGATTGGGATTTAATTGGGCATTGATCTAGTTGATATGAGGTATGCATATTAGATATCACAATATTGGATTTTACATGTTGTTTTGTATAAAGTTTTTAGTGTATAACTCATTTATACACTGTCTCTTCAATGCAAAGAATTGAAGGGTTCAATGTCATGCGAATGGTGGAAATTAATTACTGGAAAATAGTGATCAACATGTTGCCCCCATTTGAGGTTGTAGAGTTCTTAGAATTTTCCAACCTAACAAGCATTCAGATCTATGGTGCAAATCCAATGATTCTCCACACTCTCTGCAATCCCAATGTGGATATTATTATTAGCCTTGGCAACAAATACATGGCCACAATGAATGCTTCCATAAACAAGGCCCAATAATGGATGAAGAAGAATGTGGAAACCTACATATTAATTTGTAGGGAATAACATCACAGGTGTCCTTATGGGCAATGACATGGTACGGAAACATAATCCAATGGGCACGCTAAAGAACATACACTCGATCTTGGTGAACCTCAGCGTCAACAACAACGCCAAGTTGTCAATGACACACTCTTTTGAGGTTTTCAAGTCATCGTTCCTGCCTTCCAACGACACCTTCAATGAAAATATTGTGGTCTACATGAAGGAACTACTATACATTCTCTCAACAACACATTTGTCATTCATGGTCAATGTGGTACCCCTATTTCACACATATTAAGCACCATGTAGTAAGGCAATGATTAACTCATTGCCTTACTTCTTGTCCGTTGGATGAGAATAAAGTGATATTCAATGGACATGATGGAATGACAATCAACCAATGATTGGCATACTACATGATATGCCTACTACATGGCACTTAATATTTTCCCCCAATTCCGCATATGAACATTAACCTTTAAGTAATGACCTAATGTTTGGTTCATTGCCTTTCCATCATATCCATTGGATTTTACATTATTTTAATTCAATGGAAATGATGGAAATATAGTTAGCCAATCATTAGTTCACTCCTTGTGGTTAATATTTGTCTTTTTCTTACAACAACGACCAATAAGCAAATGATTGCTTCACTGCCTTTACAGCTTGTTAGTTGGATGAGAATAAAGTGACAATCAATGGACAACATTGAAAGGCAGTAAGCCAATGATTGGCTCACTGCCTTTACATATTGTCAGTTGGATGAGAATAATGAATGGTTCTTAATATTTACCCCCTATTGTGCCTATCTCAAACATTAACCACCAGGAAGTAAGCCAATGATTGATTCATTGGCTTTCCACCCTATCCATTGAATTTCACATTATTCTAATATAATGGACATGATAGAAAGGTCGTGACCCAATCATTAGCTCATTACCTTGTGGTTAATATTTTCCTTTCGCTTACAAGGGAAACCCAAGTAATGTCCCTCGAGACTATGCTCTCTTCCATCCCAAAAATGGTGTGGTCGATTCCAAGACCAACTTTTGCTATGAGAACTTGTTTTATGCCCAAATCGATGTTGCATACTCGATGTTCACTACACTGCATTACGGTAAGGTTTAGGTCAGAGTCTTGGAGACACAATAGCCCTCCAATGGGGATGAAGATGAGGGTAGGGACATGCCCAAGAATGCAAAGACCTACACTACAACTATCACCACCCCCACCCCCCCCCCCCCCCCCCCCCCCCATTACCCCCCCCACTTGTCCACATGTGACAACACTAATTCAAGTTCAAACAATTCCTTAACTAACGTAATGCTTTCATATTTTATGTTGATGTTTTGATTGTTTGTATTTAGGCCTTGAATTTTATAAACAATTTAAGCTTTGTGCATATGTTTATGAAAATTAAAATATTTATAAACATTTGAGGTTAGTCTTGAGGTTTGAAAATGTTGTAGTATTTGTTTACGTCAAAACAATCAATGAAAATGAATGTTTTTATATTAGGCTCTAATTGTTCCAAGAGGTTTTGTTCTTTAACTCTAGTAAAGATGGTTCAATGGGGTTTTATTGTGAGCTTTCTTTTTCAAACAACTTTTGTTGGATCCTTTTCCATGGGTTATCTAAAGAGCACCTCAAGTGACAAAAATCAACCTTCATATTGGATAACTTTGTTGAATTTCTTTCCTTGGATGATATAGAAGTGCCTCATGTCATTAAAACCAAACTTCCATTTTGGAAAACTTTTTTGGATACTTTTCCTTGCATCATTTAGAGAGTGCCTCAACTCTCTAAAACCAACCTTCTAGTTTGGATGATTTTGTTAGGTCCTTTTTTCCTGGGTGAATTAAAAAGTTCAAGTTACCAAAACCATTATATTTTTAATTGTAAACTTAGATTAACTATGATGATTGTAAATTCATGAACAATTGGGGTGGATCTCCTAAGCCACAATAAAACTTTGGGTCTCTAATAAATAGAGTTATCTTTTGATCTTTTTGCATCACAAATTATTAATCATTTTTTTTAACATGTTGTCCCTTGGTTTGATAATTCTTTTGTGGAAAAAAAAAGTTATTTCTTTCATTTGTTGGCTACATGAAAACTTGTAAAATGTATACCTTTCATCTTTTGTCTATATGAAAACTTGTGAAATGTATTTTGGGCAGTGTTTTTTTTTTATATATAAGTTAAAATTGTATTACCGCGCCAAAATCAAGTTTTCGTACATAGTTCAACAATCCATTGTCAGTCTACTTTATGACAACCATCCATTGTCAATCCACTTTATGGCAACTTGGCCAATGGGAAATCATGTATTTTTGACCATCTGCCTCTAGAGTAGCTATTCCAAAATTGCAAAAGTTTTACCATCATTAACATAGAAAAAGTATCTACAGAAACATCAAATCATAAAAGTATGACAACTAAGAATAAAAGATGTAAGAAGAGTTAGATCTCTTGCACTAGATCCTCGTTGTGTAGAAGAGGTAGCTATGCAAGAAATGTGGCGCTCAATTTGAGCTAAGTGAGTGTCCATTCTTTCCATATGAAACCTGATATTCCTTTGTTCTTTTTCCATGTCCGCAAGGCTGGGAAAAAAGTTATATTGGTCTACCTCTTTTCCATTAGAATCCTTCCAATTAGGGTTTTCATTTAGAAAAAGAGCTTGGAGATATTTTTTTTTCGGCCTTTGGTGTGCCCAGGGGAAATCATCTGACCAAAATCCTACAACAACTTTGAGTCAGAAATCCACTGATTTTTTTTTGCTACCATATTTTCCAGGGTTTCAATTTTGCTATGAATATCATTCGGAACAACTGAATGAAAGGAGTCGACAACCTCTTAGGCTTGAACATGGGCTCGATTACGACTCCAGGTCCCTTGCCCGCCCCCCTACTCTCCCGCTCCTCATGCGCTAATGCTCCATAGGGGCGAATAAACATAGGATGACCCAATTATGACCAAGGAACAACACACGACAAGAAAGGCACCAGTGTTCAGGCCCAAGGCAGGCTCAAGGCACAGAATGTCTAGGTAGACATACCCAAATGAGGTTAATCTTTGACGATGAACCTAAAATGACGCAGTAAGGAATCACACGGTACCCAACCCCCACAACCAAAACACTTCCTCGGAACTCATAACAAATCTCAAAGCAATAACAATCGACCCAGTTACTTGAAATAAATCGAGCGACTTGACAATTAACACTACCAAATCTTTAGGGTACAATCAAACTAAACAACCAAACTTTGTAAAACAAGGCAACTGCAATATAAGGATACATGAGCAATTTAAGAATTATCGAGTTGGTGCAGTACTATAGATGTTGCATGTAGGATTGAAATATCGCTATCCAAAGAACTTGGTGGTTGATAACTAATAGACCTTCACCCTTCTCCACCAACACACTTCCACAATTATCATCCCTTTCTCTTCTTACAGAACCTCTTAGCTCCATTGTGTCAATTTTTGTCTTCTTCACTAGTAAGAGCAAGCATTTGATGACTTAGATATATCACACATCCACTCCATTTTGGCAAGTTATTAAAATTCCTATGCCAACAGGGGCATGCTCCACTTATCAAGCCATCAAATACCCAAGACTTTAACCTAAATCTTCTCACCGCAGAGGAAAACCAATACTCAATTGGGTAGCAGTGCCACCAAAACCATCACTTACTCCACATGTTTCCACTATCAAGAATATGAAGGGCCATACTAAACTTACTTTGGATGTGCTTGCATGCACATGGGTGGCCATGCCACCCCCTCCTTTAATGCTTTTCATTCCATTCTATATTCGGGGTGGTGGGATCTATTTATCACACCATCGTAAAACTCAAGCCTCACCCACATCAGGGGGTTTTTGGGTATTCTTGATAAAATCGACATTAACAAAAAAATCAACATGGGTCCAAAAAACATCTTCTCAAAATCATTAATGAAAAAATGATACATCAAAGTTGATACTAAATCCTAAACTTGTTACTTATCTAATTAAGGACTCAAAAGTGGAGAATCAAAGACTTTGGACCTATTTTTCTATTTTCCTTGCTTTTTTCTCTCTTGGTATTTGGGAAGATTAACAAAATTGTAAAAATTGCAATATAAAGGCAATTGAAGATTAACATCATTTTTTTAACATGCCCCACCCTTAACAATATCTTATATAGTTTTATTTAGTTTCTTAACTCATTTATTCTTCAAGACCTTAGCCAATGTTATACATACTACAATAATACCACCAAATCATACATGGTGATATTACTTCTTGAACATATCACGATAATTTCAATAATTATCACAATATTTTGGAAATTAACATTGTGTCTACGCCAATATCACCTTAAAACCTAAGTCACATAACACAATGACACAAGACATGGAGGACATAGAAATACAAGTGTTCAACATGAGATATGATGATCCTCGAAACATAACATCAATCACATGGTTTATATATACATAATATTTAGTGAATTATTACACACACACACAAAATGAAAAATAGACAAAGATTCAAATTTATTTAGAATTTAGAAACTAAAATATTTACAATTTTACATGATTAGGATACAAATTCAATCATACAACTTGTGCATCAGGTGCAATCCATCTTTAAACCAAGACTAAATCAAAAGAGGCTCTAAATTGCCTCTAGAGTAAAAAAAATCATGCTACAATAAATAATTGCATATTATCAAAATCGTTGCTCACATTGGAATCCTCGTAAAAAATATTACCCTCTAACCATTAAAATAAGAGAGAAAAAACCTGTACATGTCAAAGAGAGATTTTGTTTAAGTGATGGGTACATTTTTATTGAAGTCGTGAGAGAGGATTTCAACAATAATTGCCACAAACATGGAGGTATATAGAGAGTTTAGTGCTCTTGATTATTACTAGTTCCATACCCTTACACATGGCAGAGACAAATGGAAACATTGCAATCCTCTGAATCTTGAAATCTTGAAAATTGCTAAGTCTGCTTCACTTTGAGTGGGATATAAAACTCTACTTTCTACATATGAAATACAATGAGGTTGGAACCACTCTCAAACATTCAGACAATTTATGATAATGTTAAAAACGTTTAAGTAAAAGGATTCTTTAAGAAGTTAACATACCATTAATCACATAATTAGTATGACTCAAAGTCTGGATAAATCCATTTTCTTGACACTTGGAATCTCTTTGAACACCATACAATAACCGTTAGCCTCAATCCAAGGTGCCTCATAGCTCCAACTTGTTTAGTGAAATGACAATAAAAGAAGGCATTATGACTGGAGCTCGTGATTCTTTAGTAAATTGAGTGAAATATCGAGAAAAATTGTGATTTTTAAGTAAATTGCATATTTACTTTTTTCAACACAAAAAAATCAACAAACTCCATATTTATATAAAATATTGTTTACATATATCAACATGTCACTTCAAAAGACATCATATTCTAGTGAAAATACATATCATTCTATCTAGTATTGTGACTGTAAACAAAAGACCAATCCATCATTTTGTACTAATGTTTTTTATCAACACCATGCATATACCAATTTCTAATGTGGGAAATATAAAACCAAAACACCCAAACAAATGGAGACTATATGTATGGAATTTTCCCAGCTTCATGGAATTGTTCATTGATGTATGCAACATAGTAGATCTCCTCAGGAAGTTCATGATGTTCATACTTTGACAAAGCATCTGCTACTCCATTTTGTTCCTTGTATATATGTCTAAAATGCACCTCATCGAAATGTTTGATCATCTTATTGATTCTCAGTAACCAATTAGTTAGCAAGGGAGTATCAACATTTGACTTCTTTAAAACCCAATCAATTACCCCTTTCAAATATCCAAATATGTGCAAACTCTCAATGAAAAACCACTTAGCACAAAAGAGGACACCCTGCATAGCGATGATTTTGACCCTTGAATTGGTGTTGATGCCACAATTCCAACATAAATGGTAATATTGTCCATGCCTAATGAAAATGTATGCCATGCTCCCACGTTTATTATTTTTTTGTAGCTCCATTGAAAAACCCCATATGGTATCTAGTCCATATATCCACCAACTGAATGCTTCTCATATTGGCCTTTTCCACCACAGGCCCAATTTCATAAAAATAACCACATACCTTTAAGCATGTCCCATAAATATCTAGCGGTTTATTTTCAAAAATACATGCATTGCTACATCTCCATATACCCCACATAATGTAAAAAGGGAGAGATCTGTAAACTTTATATTCCTTCATCTAATCCATAATACATGTTCCCACAGATGCAGGATTCCAACTTGCGAAAATTTTAAGGTGTTCAAAACAACAATTCATATGGATACAAAAAATGGGCATGTGAATAAAATATGAGTCACATCCTCAAGTGTCTGTAAACACAAAATACATCTACCTGGACCAATAAAGCCTCTACGACATAAGTTATCCCGTGTAAGAATTTTGTTATGCCAGGCAAGCCACCCAAAACATTTAAGTGTAGGTTCCACTTCCATATTTTACAGAACTTCCCTTTTTCATTCCTGTTCTGTTGTTCCATTGTAATATATTGATAAGCTTCTCTAAAAAAGATTTTTCCTTGTTCTGTCAGCCCCTCCCAAGAGAATTTGTCCATATTTCCATCCAAAGTGATAACTGCCATACTTATATTTTTCATATATTTGTCCCATTCCACATCCATAACCCCATATAAACCCAACACCCTCAATCTTATCCAAATAGGGTATAGAAAAGAAGGATCCAATGCAACCTGTATTTGGTTTATATAATATTTGCCAAAATTATGTAAATATCTAGTAAGTGGAAGTGACAATGTATGATTACTAGTGAATCCCTTTATAGGATCCAAACCAACCTCCACGAGAGAGCCTGAGCCAATCGCCCATCACAGGTTCCCAATCATCCATTGCTTGATTTCCATAAGGCATAATGTTCACTTTTAGGATAAAATCACAATTTTTTCAAGCCGAAAACAATTGTCTAGCAAAAAAAAAAGCTATTTTTTGGCACCTTACCAAAAAAATTGACTATGTTATCAACATTGAATTTTGGTTGGTGAAAGAATCTTTGTTAATTCCAAATTTGCATTGTCAGCCCATGCCACATGAGAAATGTAGGTGTCTAATAAGTATAGAGCTACCTTTTGAGTTTTGTACCTCGCCAATTTAAAATAGAAATTTTTAATTTTAATATGTTATATATGGTTGTTTGTTGATTTATCTTTGGAAAAGTCTCTGAAGATTTATGAGATCTCGTTAAATCTTTTATTGGTGGATGTATGAAAATTATAAATTTGTTTGTTTTCATAGTGAACAAATAATTGTTAATGCAGGACTTGCACTCTCCTAAGCCACAATAAATATGTAGGTGTCTAACAAGTTGATAGTTACATGTGTTTAACAAGTAGAGCATTTCCTTTTGGGCTATGTGCATCGTCAATTATAAATCAAAATCTTTGATTTTAGTATGTTCTCATTTTGCTTGATAATTCTTCTATGAGAAAAATATGCGAACATTTTTAAGATCCTGCTAAACTTTTTATATTTTATTTTTAGCCACGTAGACTCGATTGAGGGTGAGGTATCATAAGATATGACTTCATGATTGGCCACATTAACATGGAGTTGATGGGAAAACATGACCTTATCAACATGTAAGGGAGACCGCCCGGTTAGAGATAGAAATAAAAAAATTAGATATTCCCTCTTGCAGAGCTCTTGCAAGAAAGTGATCCTTACGCTGAATTAATGGCTCAGCCAAGCCACTCTAAAGTTTGCCCCTGTGTAAGAGGACTTTTAGAATGCAATAATTAAAACTAAATGCAAATTTATTCTAAGATGCAGTAACATAAATAAATCTTAAATCTATTTTGATTGAAAGAAGGATTAGTCCCCCTCTCAACCAAGAGCAAGGTAAAAGGGGATTTAGACCAACTTTGAATTTGGAATAAAAATGAAGCTAGTGAGCCAAGGAAATAGTTCCAAGACTTATTACTAGTTCAAGCAAGTATTTGTATTCAACTATTTGATGAATATTCATCAGATCTATGGTGCACATACACCCAAATTCAAATAAAATGAATTCAAACTAAAAAACATATGATTGCATTAAGGAAATAGTTCTCATAAAACAATCATTATTAAAACCAAGATAAACCTGACATGAATTTGATAAAAATTTAATAAGTATGTCGTGTTTATCTATTCAAATTCATTATTTAACTTGATAGCAATTAGATTAGTCATTAAAAGATAACTTTCAAATGATTTAAACAAGCATATAATTAAATGAATTTACAATGGTGCAAAACTTCAAAAGGCACCTACTTATTTGGATCAATAATTGCATCAAATTTTAATAAATGCAGGCCATCAATCAATCTTTATTTCCAACAAAATTGTACAAGAATTAAAGCTCTGATTAAAGCCTTTGAGTACATGAAATTCTAAGAAAATTTCATGATAGCATGAAATTTTTAGAGCTGAAATACATCTCTTTTAATTTCCACGAATCTAGTCCAAACTAGCTAGTTCTCTACAAAAAAATTTCTCCCTATAGTAGTGCAAAAATCTCCCTCTTTGCAGAGAATTTTTTCCCCAAGTTTCAAATCTAGAACCCCTTGTTCATTCTCTAAACTGTTATTTAATTACAAAAAAGAAAACTAAAAATGAAGAATTGTTGAAGTTGTTACTACCAATCCTGAATATTCTTCAATGTTGGTCCCTTCTCATTGCTCCAAATTTGTTGTGCATAATCCCATTCAACAGAAACCAACCAAAATAAAAAAAATAGATTAAAATAAATTGCACATTAAAATCATAATTAGAAAATCTGGAAAAACAACTCTCATGAACCTAAATTAAAACAAATACAATCCAAATAAATCTAATATGTGATTGCTTCTAATGGATATGATTATCTTTTGAGCGACCCTGGCGAATTAATTAGTGACAACAATTTTCCCAAGCCAATGAAATTTGCCCAAATCAAATTTGAAAAACTAATTGTTGTTGCAAATTTGTCACTTTGTCTTCTGTTGAAATTTTGGATCTTTAAATGATTGAATTTGCTAATTTTACCATTCACAATTTTTTCTCCACAGTCTTAGCTTTCCAACAAGTTATTGTGAGCCTCATTTGCTAAATGCATCATGAGATGTGCCTCTCCAAAGACACGATATTAAAATGACGAGAATTCTGGAAAAATCTATGCCTAGACCAAAATTGGAAAATTTTTAATTAAAAAATATTCTAAACTAAATTAATAATTCTAATTAACTATATAATTAAGTATTAATTAATAAAAATTATTAAATAAATTATATACAAATTAAATTAATAAAATTAATTTACAAATTAATTTTAATTAAAATATATTAAAAACTAATTACAAATTAAGTGGCTTTGGGTCTTGTGAATTAAAAAGGGAATTTTGATATTGAAAGTTCCGAAATGGGAAGGCCCGATATATGGAGGTGAGATCAAGGTGCCGACGAGGAATGAGTATCGGGATGAGTAATCAGAAAGTGAAATAAAAATAAGTGTTTTGAAATGGGATGAGGGAAAAGGAAAGTGAGGAAAGGAAGGAGAGAAGGGCCACGTGAAGTGGGTCTCTCCTTCCTAATAAAACAAAACTAACTACAACCACTTGTAATTTCAGAGGTTTGAATAATTTGAGATTTATATTAACTTTCGAAATTTGATAATATATAACATTAATTGTTTTATAATTTTGATTGCAGTTGTGTATGACTATTAAAAAATTAATTAAATTACAAAAATCAAAATAATATATATTTCGTATTTTTTTAGCGAGACAGTAAAAATCATCAAATTTAGGATATTCAAATGTATTCAAATGAGATGAAACGAGTACCGATAGAAAGCTAGTGAAAAATCAAATGCAATGAAGTAATCAAAACAAAAATCCAAATAAAATGAAAATATTAAAAGGTGATTTAGCCAAAATTTACAAAAAAAGCCCCCATTATTATTATTATAAAATAATAAGTGAAAAATGAGAGCGTTGCAATTTCACCATAACACATAGCAACACGTCTTCAAACTTCAAAAGATTAAACTTAACCCTTTGTGAAAAAAACTCATTTAATTTATTACTTTACCACAACTACCTTGACTAGCAAAATGATTTTGTTTGATCTCTAATTTTTAACATTTCTGATATATTTCAGAAAGACAAATGCAAAATTTGAGAGCTAAGAATTTCATCTAATAATTGTTTTGAAATTGAAGGAAAACCAAAAAATTCCAGCCATAAATTTTATCGTTGTTCGCATATATTTGCTATTTCAGCAAGGATTTATTCTCTTAAAACTATTTTATTGAGCGTTAATCCCTTCTATTTGTAGTATAATTTGGGCATAAAAATGTAAAAAATTGAGGTTCATTGTTTGTTTTCTTGCATGAATCGGAAGAAAGGGAACTTTTGAGCTATAAATTTTTCTTTGATCTCTTATATTGGTTGATTTGTGTGCTATAAATACAGGGTTTTATTATCTATTATGTGTGATCTTGTGTAGATATTTCTTCGAGACTGATGGTAGTAATTAAAATTACTTATCATGTTCTTGTTTTTTACTTCAAGCATGAAAATGATATGAAAAGTTTTCGAGTGTAATAACATTTAGTAACTTCTCAAGGACCATATTGTAGCTTATGAGACCTTAAAAGCATAAATCCATATACACATATTTAAAACATGAGCCATAGACCCTAAGAATAGAGCTTACAAGTATAAATCCCTATATACAAATTCAAAACCTTAACATAGCAATGAGCTTAGCTCTAGAAATTTCAAGGTAGGTATGAAACTATGTGTGTTTTTCTTTTCCCCTCCTTATCTCATAAGTCTTGAAAACTTTCATGCAACTATTTCAATCTAGTTACACTCTCTTCCTCCAGTGAAACAAAGGCATGTATGCCTCAACATATGGGAATCCGATTTAACAGTCTCATATTTGGTTATTGCTTTTTGTTTGCCTCTATTGTGCAAGCCTAGTCTAATGAAAATGAGTGCTTTTAATTTGTTGCTCGGGAGTAGAGAAATTAGTCATAGGATTTAATCTCGTGGTATGTGTTGGGCCATGGAATTGTCATCTTTTTGCATCTAATTTCCTATTTCTTTTTCCTCATTTTCTTTTTTATTATCAATGAGACCACATTCTACTGTTGTAATAACCTTTATTCACCTAAATATGTCATTTTCCACATGTCACTTTCTTAGTCTAATAATTTGGCATAAGTGTTACTTCCTTGGGTAATTTTTTATCATAAAACTAATGCATGGGTTATTTCAGGGTTAAGTTGTATGTTGAAGTTGCTATTACAGGATTACACTTGCAGTTTCCTTTATCAAATTGGATCAAAGGCTCTGTGAGATGTTTTTGATATACTACCGATACACAAACAATTTGCCTTGCACTTTCACATGTTATATTTTTCTAATCAGTCATATGGACCGAATTTAGAGCACATGAAGTCGAAATTAGTTCAACTGCTGGGAGATATTCATGGAGCAAACATGTCACTTAGCTGAGATTCTTTGTAAAAATCACTATAATTAAGGGAAACTATTACAACTTTACCCCTACTATGGGAACCGTTGTACAATATCTTTCTTATTTTAAGATCACATGAAAAGAAGATTATCATGATCATCTTCTTATTGTTTCGAAAATTATAAAGAAGAGAACTATTTTCCTGCAGGGTCAATGAAAATTATATAGAGAGAAGATTGGAAATGGGACAAGCAACAAAGCTCTTTAATCTTGATGTTCTGTTAATGCAAATCTAAACCTTGTGGCATTATATTTTCCTCTGAGTAGCCTATGTGCAGTTAAGTGCACTAACCCCTGTTGAGGAGGAAGGGCCCTCCTTCTTAGCAAGGATCACTGGTTAATTAAAGTATATTACTTAATTGCATTGATTATTCTTGGTTATGCGATCATTGTTACTGTCTATTTTGATTATGTGTTTTGTTATTATTCTCTATTTCATTTATGCAGAAAGCTTTTCAATGGTGTGACAACATAGTCCTGGACCAATCCCTCATATAAGTGTAGCAACCAGTCATTTACTTTTATGTTACAGATTGGTTGAGTGAGTGATGGGTTGCAAGAGTGTTGTTTAGGAGTGAGAATGGTTGTGTAATAATGTGGTTTATTCTGCAATTGTGTGATTCTTTTCTGACCGTGTAGAAGTGTGTAACAACTTGAATTTTTTTCTAAGAGTGAGTGTGCAATGACCTTGGTTTGAGATTCATTTTTCTAGTTAGAATTTCCCTTGCATAGAATTTGTGTGATATCCTTAATTCAATCCTACTCGGATTGACAATTAATGAAAGAGTGGACCTGTGGCTCTATATTAAAGGAGCAATTGTTTCACCCAACATTTTTGGTGTCGTTGTTGGGGAGGCTATTAATGTGCGTATGTGTGACTAGCTTATTTGCATGCATTGATTGGAAGTGTGGTAGATGTGTTCCTGATTCTGAGGTTTTTTAGGTAGTAAGTTGAGAGGTAAAACTTGCGCATTGCATTGAAATATTGAAGCGGGCTTCACCTCAGTAGGATCGAGGCACATATGATTGCATTACATGAGTAGTGAAGAAGAAAAACACAGTGCCCCCAAACTAACTAAACATGCAGGTGGAAGAGGACATGAAGGAATAAAAAGAATTGAGATTTGGGAAGGACAACTTATATATACAGGAAATTATTTCGAAGGCTGAAGCAAAATCATCTACTCGAGGGAAGGTGATAAAAAGAAAATACCTTATTAAGGTTGCCCCTCAGAAACTAGTATCCCTTGACACATTTGTACTAGGCAAAGAAATAGAGTTTGAGGAATCTCCAGAAGTAAGTCTTAGGGTCTCTAGTCCTTCTGTAATAACTTGAGGAGAGGATCAAATTTTGAAGAAAGGTTACAAGGATACAGACTTAATTGACCAAGGATTGACTCTAGAGGAAAAAGTGTTTGGTCATAATACTCTGGACTTTGGCAGTGCAATGAAACATCTCGTTGTTACAAAAAGTAACAAGGACTTATCAGGATCATTAGAGCCTTTTGAGCAACCTAAACCATTTGAAAAATCTGAGAAGCCCAAACAACTTTCATCACCAAAGGAAGAACAATTTCCATCATCAAGGGACAATCTCGTTCACCAAGGGGACCATCTGTAACAATCACTTTGAATCTTCAACAAAATCCTATGGCAGGAATTTTAGTTACCACCTTTGATTTTCCTATTGGGAATATTCAAGGGAAGGCTCTAATGAAGAATATACCCTTATATGCACTTCCCACTTTTCAAGGTATGATCTCGGAAGATCCTAACACAATCCTTTTTGAATTTGATGTCCTTTGTATAAGTTATGACTACACCACTAAGGAACAAAAATTGAAGATTTTTCCAGCTACTTTAAAAGGGGCGGCGTGGAAATGGTTTATGGGAATCAATGTGGGGTCTATTGGTACTGGGATGCAAAGAATAATTTTTTCTTAGAAAAATACTAGTACTATTGCCATTCTAGGGACTTGAAGGATGAAGTATTTGGGATTACTCATACACCAAAAGAAAATTTGGAGGAATATGTTGAACACCTTCAGTGAAATTTGCAAAGGTCTTAGCACAACAATTTGGATAAAGAGATAGTTAAACAATCTTGATTAAGGGAATGAGGGATGATTTCCTTAATATGACAAATCTTTTGGGGAAATGAGACATATCTAAGGAGTCCTATGATGACATAGTTCAACTTTGTAAAAGGATCTACTAGGAATTAGACCATGACACATGATACTTCTACCAAGTTTTTGAAGTCAGCAAATACAAGAGCAATTCGTGTAGAAATGGGGAATCTATGGAGAATTTTAAAACCGACATTTTGAGTTCAATGTCTTCTTAGTTTGATGTATTACAAGGAAAGAAAAAACAAAGAGAATTTGAGTAAGCGTTTTCCATTTTTTGCTTGTAGTGTCAAAAGAAGCATCACTTAAGGGAATGACCACTTAATAGTTGTACCATACGTGAATGTGATCATTCTACTGATCAATGCCCTTCAATACCTGGAATAAATATGATTTATAAAGAGGTTCGGGAAGATATTGAAGCGACCTAATTTAATGGATCTAAAAATCCTTGGAACCTAGACCACCAGATATGATGCAAGACTCTTTTTCTCCTTTTAATTCTTGGTCTAATGTATATATTTTTCAATAGCCACCCCAACATTTTTAATGTCCAATAGCTTCATGGCATCCCCCTAACCCTTCTCTAGTTTAATATCCTATGTCTTGGCTCTAGTGGCATGTTTTTTTAGGGCCTCAACCTTGGCATGGACATGCTCTCCCAACCCAGATGCCTATGCAATTACTGATGCAACAACCATTACAACTCCCTTCCAATGTGCGTATGAGTGCTCCTCCTTTGTGCCATCAATTGCCTGCATAACCCAATCCTAACCTTAATAATAAAGTAGTATAACATGTGGAATCCTCTTTTTTTCCTACTTATTGCATTTCACCAATAGAATGTAATTAGATCCAACTTCGCTCAAGTAAGACAAAAACCCCTGCTCCTCCCTCTGTTATAATAGAAAATTGGGAAGACAAATTACTAGGGGAGGGAGATGTGATTCAAGGTTCTGTAGGAAAACAACATGTTGGAACAACTAGTAAGATATATAGTGTTGAAACAGTGGATGACTGTAATAGCGAGCAGCGCTCTTGTAATAGCTAACATCGAAACCACAACATATGTTTCCCCATCTATGAAACTTTTAACAACCACCAGAAGTGAGACTTATTTGAGCCCACCTTATCTTGAAAGACTAAATGAGGCCAAAAATGTTCTCCAAGTTGAATCTGACTTTCTAACATAATTGAGAATTTGCATGTTCAGATTCCTTTGCTTCAAGCAATTCAGGATGTCCCCATTTATGCTAAAACAATTAAGGAGCTATGTGTCAAAAATCCGGGTAGGAAACATTGAGACCCTCTTACTGTGCATGTAATTGGAAAATTATCTAATTTGATATTGGGAAATAATGTTCTTTCCAAGTATGAGGATCCTGGGAACCCCACTGTGACTGTACATATTGGTGGAATAACTCTTCCTAATACCTTGATTGATTTGGGAGTTGTTATCAATGTAATGACTAAGGAAGGAATGGAACTACTTGGCCTTACAAATTTAAGACCAACTCCCATAGTTATAGAATTAGTAGATAGGTCAAAAGTCGAACCATAGGGAGTATTAGAAGAAATTATTTTTTCGGTTATATTAGCAGTATCCAGTAGACTTCATGGTGCTTCAACTAAAACATGTTTGGTTGAACACCCTTTGATTTTAGGAAGACCTCTAGAAAATTCTCTACAGATCAGCTAGCTCTGATACCATGTAGAAAATTCTGCAAATTATCTACAAATATCGCTCTAAGACCATGTAGACAATCTGACTGTAGATTAACCTATTAATGCAATATACCAAAGCAAAATACTATATTCTACTTCTACTATCAATTTCCGGAAGCTTAAAGATTCAGTAAGATCGAGCTGAACACATATAACCAAAAGAAGAATCAATGCACATGAAACACAAAAAATACTCAGGGGAAAGCCTCATCTAAAAACCCCACTATCTGTATTACCATACAAGGTGAAAATACATAGGAATTATATAAAGCCTTAGCTCTCACAGCTAGCCAACTCTTAGTACAATCCTCCCGATGCTCACAGGCAAACCTGGCTTCTATTATGAAACCAGCTCACAAAGAGATAGAAAATAGAGATCAACGCCTTAGAATTCAGCCTCTTCGAGGGGGCAACCTCCTTTACATTAGACAAATGAACAATTCTTGGATGATACAAATGAAAAGACCTCCTTTCTATATATAGGAGTCTAAGGGGTCATAACATAATCAGAACCGACATAACAATAATAATGTAAGGGCACAATAATAACAATAGTGGGCTTCTATGGGGGACAATAGTAACAATATGGGCACATGGGTACATCAATATAATAAGTGGGTTGTACTAATAACAATTAGGGGTTACACTAGTAGTATAGGGGCCTAACATGTCCCTCTCCTTCAAAAATCGTTGTCCTCAACGTTTGAGTAGTTATTGATGCTTCTGTATAAAATTCTTGTCCTCCCATGTGGAATCTTCAGCGGGTAAGTTCTTCCACTTGATGAGATACTCTGAAATTGATCGATTTCGTAGCCGTCGGGTTCTTTTTTCTGTGACTGCTCCAGGTTCCAATATGATTTTTCCTTCCTCTTCAATTTCTGGCAATATTGTTTGAACTGGGATCTTTTGCAACTTTTGAATAAGTGGCCATACTTCTTCGTCCTTCTTCGATTCATCCCTTGCTTCGTTTATCCAATCTGGTTGGATAATAGAAATAGCAAAAAACAATGCTTCCACATCCTCATCCTTGAAGAGTCTTCCCATTCGATAAGGTCGCCATTTTTTAAGTGCATGTAGTATTGCCAACATTTCATTCTCATAAATAGCTTGCTTGAGATGTAGCAATAAAAATACCCAGTCACCTACATCAAAACATTTTTCACTACGATGTTGATCTACATGTTGTTTCGTTTGATTTTGCACCGAAGTGGCATTATCCTTTAAAATTTGGAGAACTTGTTGTTGATGCTCGATGTGATCTTTCACTGCTTGAACCTTTTTCTTCTTGATATGTCCTTCTATCTCTAGAGTTTTAGGAGTGGTAATTTCTTCCAATCCTTTACAAGATATGGTCGGATTCATTTCTTGATGCTCGATGTGATCTTTCACTTCTTGAACATTTTTCTTCTTGATATGTCCTTCTATCTTGATAGTTTGAGGAGTGGTAATTTCGACCAATGAATTACAAGAAATGGTTGGATTCATTTCTTCTTTCTAGATGTGATCTTTCACTTCTTGCACCTTTTTCTTCTTGATATGTCCTTCTATCTTGAGAGTTTGAGGAGTGGTAATTCTTGCCAATGCTTTACAAGATATGGTCTGATTCATTTCTTCTTTCTCTGGGGTGGGGTCTTGGCGTATATCTTCTTATTTTGATGTTTCTTGATCCTTGTCTTCCTCCTCTTCATATTCTATGTAAAATAATTTCTTCTCAGCACACTTATGACCTTTAGTGCATTTGCTATCACAATTGTAACAAAGCCCTTTTTCTCTTTTTTCTTCCAATTGTTGTGGTGTAACCCTTGTAGGTTGTGGAAGGCTAGGAGAAACAACACTTCCATCTTTACAGTTGTGAGGGGTATGCTTCCTAGTTTCCATAATTTTGCTTTCCACTATGTCACAAAGCCCTTTTACTCTTTCCAATTGTTGTGGTGTTTGTTAGCCTCCTATTGCAACAGGTTTCATATTTCATAATTGACAGTGGAAGTGCCAAAAATGTTCACCTTTTGCATGCTGCTAAAGTTCCATTTTTTAAGGTTTCTCAGTTAAAGGAAAGCCAAACAGTCTAAACTTGGTTTCCCTAGGTTTAAATTTCTTGCTTTAGAATATAGAGAGTTTATCTGTCCAAACAGTTTAAGCTTGGCAGATTAGTAGCTAGGAAGAGAACGAAGGAGCCCAACAGCTTAATCTGGGCCCTTGGAAGCAATAAGGGTAGTTTTTAGATAGGAGGGCAGTTTAAAAAAAAAAGGCAATCAGGGTTTGCAAGTCTAACTGCACCCTTCCAAAAGAAACAAAAAATGCTAGGTATTGTAAATTGGCTAGGTAGCCTGGGGCTGTAGAAGCAAGATCATCTTCAGTTTTTGGGCATTGTCAAGGAAGGCTCATCTCATCAGTGGCAGAGGTATCAAAGCAGTGTTTTTCTGGCAGAATGTTGAAAAGCATGTCTAACTTCCCCTCACCTCCCTCTCAAAGTTCCTTACTAACATCCCCCTAAAGGACCTTGGGATCTGCCCAACAAGTCCTAGTCTTACTTCCTTTTTGTAAAACATTAAGTCAAGGTTTTGGCTTTCTTCATGAAAAGGAGCCACATTTCTTGTGTAAAAATCATGTTTTCATCTTTTACATAATCTCTATGTCTATTTTCACTTCATAGACTTACCATTGTTCTCTTTCCTTTTCCACTCCACCATTATCATATTAACTCCTAATTCTACTATGTAGCTCCCTAATTTCTTCCCTATCCCTATTCACTACTAAAACTATATGAAATCCCCAAAAAAAAGATATTAAATAGCCCATCCCCTTGGCACTATAGCCATTTTTCCTAAGTCCGGGGAATGCTAAGCTCGTTCGGGGCCTGGCATTAACCCTTCCGCGTCCTAACCCAGGGTTAATATGACATTTGGTTAAATTAACAACCACTGTTCCCCCCCCCCCCCCCCCCCCACACATAAACTTTACACTAAGTTCTTCTGCACATACATCCCCTTTGGAATTAATTTGATATTCGATCAAATTAATAACCACCTGCGCCATTTGCAAACCCACTAAACCCATATAACCCAAAGTTTAAACCCCCGTAGCGCTGTATAAAGATTTAACATTCGGGCGGGCCCAGTGCGTTATCATCCCGTCAAATCGTTGTTCCGACCACCGTCGGATCGGGCCCTCCCCATCCGACGGCTCTCGGCGATTTCGGAGGCGCCCCGCTGCTCGGCCGTTAGCTTCCGATGGCGAGGCGGTTTCTCTGCCGTACAAAAGACACCTGTCCACTTTCTATTGCATCGGAAGGGCTCTGATGGATACCGCTCCCGTACAGAAAGCGGTCCGATGAAACCGCTTTCAGCCTTCTGTACGCGCGCCCCATGTCACCTATCCTCTTCTACGTGTCTGCCTTGTCACCACGCCATGTCACCAGCCCAGTCGACCACCACGTCACCCTCCATACCCAGCCCGCCAATGACATCATGCTGACGTCATAGTTAAAAAGCGCCAAAGTGTCAAATTATCATAAGAACGCGCAAATCGACCGTTTTATGTCATTTTCACTGCTCAGTTGTGGGAACTCTCTGCATGCTATTTTACGTTGTTTTCCGCCCAAGTACAAAATTCGATCAAACAAGCCGCTGCCGCCTGCAAATTTTTCGCCATTGCTCTCCATTGCACCTGCTCACTCGCTACCGGCACCATAAATCCAGGTATTTACCCGAAAAAACGCCCGTAACCCTGTTTTTATATTTTCTCTGCAAAAATTGCCATTACACCTAAAACTCACTTGAAACCCATTTAGCACCCACGACACTCTCCTCTCTGCTATGTAACCTGTTATACGTCCAAATCCTGGTAGCTCTATCGTCCCCTGATAAAGTTTCCATTTAGCTCAAAATCCAGCTCCAATTTGTCCGCAGAACCGCTGAAGACAATCTACTAAAGCCCTCCAATTTCCTCCCTCTCAGTGAATTTATTGCAGAACCTTGCACACTCTGCATTTCATTGAATTCTGCTCATCAAAACATATCTGCATAGAGCTTAAAACTCTGAGTTCCTGGCCCGGAAAACCATTATCAGAATTCCGGTTTTTGCTGAAATACTGGCCTAATCCAGCTGTAATTATTGTCGAAACATGGAGACCCCAGTTGCCCTGAATATTGCACCACTGAATGCTCCACATAGGGACTTGGAATGGCTGCCCCTTGCTGACAGGGATTATCAAATGAAGGAAACAGTTGAAATAAGCAACAAATATCACATTGAAACCTTCTGTTAAGGAGAAAACACATAAGCGGTACTGATGACATGGGTATCTGGGAGTCCAACTTGCCCATCTCTTATCTTCCACAAGTGAATGTATTCCCAGACTTTATCCATCAGTGTTATGAGCATTATGAACCCACTCAAAGAGCAATTTTGGCTCCATCTGGGGCTGTTTTGTTTCACATCACCCCTCAATCCATAAATGAGATGCTAAGCTTTGAGCCAACCAAGCCTCTAGTGCCCCTTTCTATGAATCTTCTACTTAACCAAGGCACTAAACTGCCCAGCTCAGAGGTCGCGAGGATTGGCCAATTATTCATGCTCCCAGATTACTAGCCCCGACAACCTCCTCCTTATCTACATGTCTGGTTCAATGAAACAGGGAGACTGCTAGTAGATATGATATCCTGCATCTTAGGATTCAATACCAGTGAGTATGTTGATGAGGTAATCTTGGTAATGTTATCCATGTTTACTCCAGGGCAGCCCCCCGTTGTCCAATATGATTATGCTACCTTCATAGCTGACAAAATTCATGAGCAATTCATGAACCTGGAGAGAGAAAGGGTGTTTAAATATACTTCCTACATATATCACTTGTTGCTGTACTATCAGCCTGATAGTTTCCCAGTCTTCCTCAAAAGGTTGGATGCTAAGGGGAGGCGAAGGTCTGTAATATTTTGGTCATCAGTTTGCCACCATGTTTATTACTCTCCATACACCTACTGTGAGTTCATTGACCTATTTATATACCCAGCTTCGTCCTTGCTGGTGAGCACTCCTCTCCCTAGACTCACTGATGAAATGCAAAAAATCCTGCAACTTTCCAAGACCTACAGTATTGGAGACTGGTATTTTTATCAACACCACATAGTAATCAGGATTTATGGGTGTGAGTTGGCCGCTTACAGACTGCCCAAATATGTCCCCATGAGACTCTTTGCCTTGGAATACTTCTGGCAGTTTGGTAATGCATACATGCTTCACTTCTATGGCAAAAGCAAAAAGGCATAGCTGAAAATCAGACATCAATTGGGCCCATTTATTTTCAATAAAAGAGAAGAAGCCTGGAAGGAGGCAGACAAGATGTTGAAAGACTTTCTGTTATTGAAAACAAGTTTTTACTGGGCACCATATGACCCAAATCACTTTATCAACCTTAGAAGAGTCAAGTACAAGCTTGCAGCATATGAACACTGTGATATTCCCCAAATTGAACAATTTGCCAACCAACTAGAATGGGTAGAGGGCACACTAGTTGAAGAACTGTCTGAGGAAGAGATAACAGAAAAAGCAATCAAAAACCTTGAAAAAGCGGTTGACTTGGAATCTTTTGGACAGGTGTTTTTTACAGCTCCTCAGCACCTTGGAGTAGGCACCTCATTTGCCACGGACCCCAACAACCAGCCCAACAGACTGTCCCACTAGCAGCAACAGACAAAGGTAAAGAGGTAGAGCATTCAGAAGAGCAAGTATACAATTTGGGACAGCAAGAAAAAATGGCGGATCAACCGGTTTCTACTGATGAACAAAGTCAAGGGCAAGACTCTTCTACACAAACAAAGGTAACAGAAATTCCGGTGTTGCAGACACCTCTCAATGAAGAAAGATCAAAGAAAAGGGACAGACAACAAGAGACACCTCCAGGCACATCCACAGAGCAGCAAGGAGAGAAAAGACAAAGGTTAAATCCTTTTTCAGAACAAGAAATGCCAGAGGCGCCCACAGAGCAGCAAGTTCCTCCTAGCATGGAGACATCGGCCAGCTCATTTCAGCAGGAGCATGAGAGGCAGCGTGGCGTGGAGGTGACATCCACAATACAACATGGCCGACAGCCCTCTGACATCAAAAAAGCATTTACTGATATCAAGGCTAGGAATGAGCCAGTGAGAATCCAACTGTATAATCAGTTAATAAGGATGGCTCCCACCAATCAGCAAAGACTAATGGCGGCCTATGACATCCAAGAAGGCAAGATGACCCTTGGTCACTTCAGGCCTACAACTCAACAACCCCAATCAGCTGCTGATTACATTAGAACCAATCTGGAGGTGTTTGCCAAGGATATACATCCAATGGACCAGATTGAATTGCACAAGCAGACAGGGGAAATGCTATATTCTACTCTAGCAGATAAGACATTGCTAGCTCACAAATTGCAAAATTCTTTGCACAACACTGCTGCCCAACTTGAGTTGGAAAAGGCTTCCTCACAGGCCAAGGACAATAGAATCAAGTCCTTGGAGGAGATTATCATAGAGATGGGACATGATCCCTCTAATCCCAAGGGCGTGCAAGCTCTATTAAAAAAGAGGGATGAAGACATAGCCGCCCTCAGTAAACAAATCAAACTGTCATCTACGTTGCATCCTCAGACTACAGAGGTAGCTCAACAGAAAGAAGAAAAGGATGTAGTAGCTTTACTCATGACCTTGCATAAAAGGTTGGCAGAAACAGAGACTGCCTTGGAGGCAGCATTACAGGGAAGACAGGGAGAGTTGGCCTCTCAGCCAATTCAAACAGCTCAGATCCTCACAACCGCTCCTCCCACGACCAGCACAACAGTCCCCCCTATTACTCCAGCAGCAGAAGCAGGTACCTCAAGTTCAGCACCAACTACAACAACTACCTCAACACCTATAGAGAAAGACACCAACTTGAAAATGGACAATATGATGAAGGAAATAGAAGCTCTGGAATTGCAAATGACAGAGTTGAGACAAACCAAGGAAAAGCTGGCTACAATTGAGACAAAATATGACAAATCAAAGCAGGAGGTAGCTGAGAAGACAAGAGAGGTCAAAGCCTTAGAAAAAAGAATAAAAGAGCTAGAGAAAGAGCTCACTTTTGATAGAACTCTAGCTGATATAAAGAAAATTCTATGGGCCAAAATCGGCCAATCCATTACAGACCAACGACAATCCATTGAAACTATTCACGAGCAAATGGAGTTGATAAATTTGGCTCAGTTCGAAAACCAAAAGGCCAGAGCATCTTTGAGAAATATGCCCGAGGAAGCAAATAGGATGATCCAATTCTTGAATACTCACACCAAGGGGCAGCTGGCAGCATTAGGAATCAGTAGCAGGACTGAAACTATCTTGCTAATAAAAAAGGTGTTAACCCTTAGGAACTTTGTGCAGGCATTGGACAGAAAATGCCAAGAGATGCAAGCTGAGGTGGATGAGTTCAAGGCAAAGATCATGGCATTACATAGCAGAGGACTGCCAAGTTTGTTAACCAGTGCCGGAAGACTGCTGTCACATGACCTTTATGCTAACAGAGTCAATAATTTTGCTGCCAACCAAATCACAGCTTCCTCCAGCACTTCAGAAGGAACAGGGCCTCCATCAGGACAGAGTGTTTTTAATAAATTAGAAAATCTATTCTACATTGCACAAGAGATAAATCACCTGTTCGAATTCCAACCCACCTTCCATAGGTACACAGAAGCTGAGGAAACATTGATAAAGATACAAAGGCATCAGTTGTCTACGGAGGACTGGTGGAAAGGGATAAAGGAGATTTTGCTCAGGTGATTTTGTTTATTAGTTATTTTTGGTCAAGTTACAAGTCAGCATATACATATGGCAAGATTCACCTGTCAAAGGTAAATCTGCATAGAGCAAAATTGGAATGATAATTACAGCTCATCAAATGCTAGAAAGCCAAGCACGCAGGACGAAGACCCAAACAGCAGCAGGCAACGTACCAACATCAGGGGACACGCGCTAAATAAATGCACAGCAGGTAGCCCACTCACTCAACCTACAAAGTCAAAAATTTTCTGACAAAAATAGACAGCTAGCAAGCTAATATTAACTGCAGTGTTTAATGTTTCATTTACTCCCTGGCAGGAGCTGGTGATGGAATTTATTGCTTAAAGAGTCATCACCTAGATATTTTGTAACTTCTTTTTATATATATACGACCTCTTGCACTGTAAAAGGGGTTGGTCGGCTAATGTATCCAAGAGAGACTTGCATTGTAATTCTGATATTTTTCTATAATCAAAGACTGCTTACAAGCTTGGAGAATGGACTCTTTGATGCGTTGTTAATGTTTCTGAATAATTAAATGAGGAATTCTTGTGCTGCAAAATGAAACAATAAGTGTTCCTTACCTCTGTTATTTCATTTTCATATATGCTCAAGTCACATAACAAAGGATTGGTTTAGAATTTGCTTTGCTGCACTCTATGCCCAGGTTTTGTGGCTTCTTAATGTTTTCTTCTTGATCTAGACATAAATATGAATTCTGTTATGGCTCATATTGATCTATTTCACATATGAATGACTGTCATCTAGGAATTCTTAGCTGCTCCCAGATAGAGTTCATTCATCTTCTTTCTGCTAACCTGTTTGAGGGATTCTTTGTTGCCTCTCATTCCTTAGCCCTTCTTCATCCTTTTAAAGCTCGAAAGTTGTTTCATGAGCAGCTACCCTGCTCCTCATTTTTCTTATAACCAAGAAAACGCACCAGAAGTCTTACTCCATGACTCCATGCCCAATGGTTTGAAACTTACCACAATATGCATTGCCTCTCTGCTTGTAGCATCACCCTTCCCTCCAAAACACAAACAAAAACCCTGAACTCAATAGCTAGCCTAAAATCATCATCAACAAAGCTAAATCACAAAGAGAGAGCCCTCTCTGACTACAGGTGGGCTAGAAACTGTAGTCCAAAGTTGGTTTATGGTTACCTCGGCCGTATCCTTTCCGGAGCTTAAGGACAACCTGAGTGATAACATAATGGCGACTCCACTCGGGATTCATCCTCAGATAATTTCATAAATCAAGTTCGAAAGCTCCACTAGGGGAGAACCAGACCAAAAGTTTCTTTTTAGTTTCTAGAGCAGGTCATCTGTTCCTTCAGGAACACTTTTACAAAGTTTAGTTTTGATCTGTGATGATGGACAGAGATCAGACACTCCAAAGTTGAATCATCCATCTGGCGACTCCACACCATCTTTACAATCAAGACTCCACTGGAGGAGCGGACCTGAAAGAAAATTTTCAAAGTTTTGAGGAGTTTTGTAGCCAAGTAATCCCATTTCTCAGTGGTAATAGTCAGATAGGATGACTGGGTGTGTGGAAAATGAAGTTAAACAAGATGTAAATGAATTCAGAAAGTTGTTATCAAAATATGAGCTGGATGAAAATTTTTTCAGACTGTTGTTGATTAAGATCAACACAATACAACAGCCTCAAATCAAAATGTGTCTTCTTGATTTAGTTGTGGAAGAACATGAAAATGAGATTGAACTTTTGCATTCCCAAATCCAGTCATATGATTTTCAAGATCCTAAATTTTTTTTTCAAGGACTTCCTTCTCCAACTCATGGGGAAATTGTACTGCCTTCTGACTTACAAATTAAGGATGACTATGCTTTCAAGACAAAGGCTGAAGGACTGGTTGCAAAATTCGTTGCAGAGGATACAGTTGTTCCATCAAACCAAGAAAGCTCAGATAGAACCATCCCACATGATGCTTTTGTTGATCCTGTAGCAGATTATATGGAGGCCTTTCTAAACTCAAAATTTGTAACATGTTTTCTCTATGAGGACCAAGTATTCCAGCAGTGGCCTTTATATGTCACAATTTTGACCATGGGGGCACATGACCCAACAATCTTTCTCATTTCACCAACTGTCAGTCAAACAGTTAGTTTCTTTTTACAAGTGCTTAAATGGTTGCACTGGTTGTTTCATTTTACCTAACCAGCAAACAAGTACTGATTAGGGTAGGTAGGTAGGATTTCAGTTTCTGTTTGGATAGCAGCTCGTTGTAGTTGAAGCCCGAAGTGAAGGCCCTAAGCTCCTCAAGTATGCTGTCATGTTCATAAATAAAGCAGCCAGTAAAGGGAAAAGTTTTTTAGAGTACAACAGCCGCAGAAGATCAAGGCAGTCTGACCTGTTGTTCTTGGCTTTTCACAAGGAAAAGCCATCCCCAAGTGGAGCCACTGTTAGCCTCCTGTTGCAACAGGTTTCATATTTCATGATTGACAGTGGAAGTGCCAAAAATGTTCACCTTTTTCATGCTGCTAAAGTTCCATTTTTTAAGGTTTCTCAGTTAAAGGAAAGCCAAACAGTCTAAACTTGGTTTCCCTAGGTTTAAATTTCTTGCTTTAGAATATAGAGAGTTTATCTGTCCAAACAGTTTAAGCTTGGAAGATTAGTAGCTATGAAGAGAACGAAGGAACCCAACAGCTTAATCTGGGCCCTTGGAAGCAATAAGGGTAGTTTTTAGATAGGAGGGCAGTTTAAAAGAAAAAAGGCAATCAGGGTTTGCAAGTGTAAGTGCACCCTTCCGGAAGAGACAAAAAATGCTAGGTGTTGTAAATTGGCTAGGTAGCCTGGGGCTGCAGAAGCAAGATCATCTTCAGTTTTTGGGCATTGTCAAAGAAGGCTCATCTCATCAGTGGCAGAGGTATCAAAGCAATGTTTTTCTGGCAGAATGTTGAAAAGCATGTCTAACTTCCCCTCACCTCCCTCTCAAAGTTCCTTACTAACATCCCACTAAAGGACCTCGGGATCTGCCCAACAAGTCCTAGTCTTACTTCCTTTTTGTAAAACATTAAGTCAAGGTTTTGGCTTTCTTCGTGAAAAGGAGCCACATTTCTTGTGTAAAAATCATGTTTTCATCTTTTACATAATCTCTATGTCTATTTTCACTTCATAGACTTACCATTGTTCTCTTTCCTTTTCCACTCCACCATTATCATATTAACTCCTAATTCTACTATGTAGCTCCCTAATTTCTTCCCTATCCCTATTCACTACTAAAACTATATGTAATCCCCAAAAAAAGATATTAAATAGCCCATCCCCTTGGCACTATAGCCATATTTCCTAAGTCCGGGGAATGCTAAGCTCGTTCGGGGCCTGGCATTAACCCTTCCGTGTCCTAACCCGGGGTTAATATGACATTTGGTTAAATTAACAACCACTGTTCCCCCCCCCCCACACATAAACTTTACACTAAGTTCTTCCGAGCATACATCCCCTTTGGAATTAATTTGATATTCGATCAAATTAATAACCACTCACGCCATTTGCAAACCCACTAAACCCATATAACCCAAAGTTTAGACCCCCGTAGCGCTGTATAAAGATTTAACATTTGGGCGGGCCCAGTGCGTTATCGTCCCGTCAATTCGTTGTTTCGACCACTGTCGGATCGGGCCCTCCCCATTCGACGGCTCTCGGCGATTTCGGAGGTGCCTCGCTGCTCGGCCGTTAGCTTCCCATGGCGAGGCGGTTTCTCCGCCGTACAAAAGACACCTGTCCACTTTATATTGCATCGGAAGGGCTCTGACGGATACCGCTCCCGTATAGAAAGCGGTCTGATGAAACCACTTTCAGCCTTCTGTACGCGCGCCCCATGTCACCTATCCTCTTCTACGTGTCTGCCTTGTCACCGCGCCATGTCACCAGCCCAGTCGACCGCCACGTCACCCTCCGTACCCAGCCCGCCAATGACGTCATGCTGACGTCATAGTTAAAAAGCGCCAAAAGTGTCAAATTATCATAAGAACGCGCAAATCGACCGTTTTATGTCATTTTCACTGCTCAGTTGTGGGAACTCTCTGCATGCTATTTTACGTTGTTTTCCGCCCAAGTACAAAATTTGATCAAACAAGCCACTGTCGCCTGCAAATTTGTCGCCATTGCTCTCCATTGCACCTGCTCACTCGCTACCGGCGCCATAAATCCAGGTATTTACCCGAAAAAATGCCCGTAACCCTGTTTTTATATTTTCTCTGCAAAAATTGCCATTACACCTAAAACTCACTTGAAACCCATTTAGCACCCACGACACTCTCCTCTCTGCTCCACTATGTAACCTGTTATACGTCCAAATCCTGGCAGCTCTGTCGTCCCCTGATAAAGTTTCCATTTAGCTCAAAATCCAGCTCCAATTTGTCCGCAGAACCGCTGAAGACAGTCTACTAAAGCCCTCCAATTTCCTCCCTCTCAGTGAATTTATTGCAGAACCTTGCACACTCTGCGTTTCATTGAATTCTGCTCATCAAAACATATCTGCACAGAGCTTAAAACTCTGAGTTCCTGGCCCGGAAAACCATTATCAGAATTCCGGTTTTTGCTGAAATACTGGCCTAATCCAGCTGTAATTATTGTCGAAACATGGAGACCCCAGTTGCCCTGAATATTGCACCACTGAATGCTCCACATAGGGACTTGGAATGGCTGCCCCTTGCTGACAGGGATTATCAAATGAAGGAAACAGTTGAAATAAGCAACAAATATCACATTGAAACCTTCTGTGAGATAAGGAGAAAACACAGAAGCGGTACTGATGACATGGGTATCTGGGAGTCCAACTTTCCCATCTATTATCTTCCACAAGTGAATGTATTCCCAGACTTTATCCATCAGTGTTGTGAGCATTATGAACCCACTCAAAGAGCAGTTTTGGCTCCATCTAGGACTGTTTTGTTTCACATCACCCCTCAATCCATAAATGAGATGCTAAGCTTTGAGCCAACCAAGCCTCTGGTGCCCCTTTCTATGAATCTTCTACTTAACCAAGGCACTAAACTGCCCAGCTCAGAGGTCGCGAGGATTGGCCAATTATTCATGCTCCCAGATTACCAGCCCCGGCAACCTCCTCCTTATCTACATGTTTGGTTCAATGAAACAGGGAGACTGCTAGTAGATATGATATCCTGCATCTTAGGATTCAATACCAGTGAGTATGTTGATGAGGTAATCTTGGTAATGTTATCCATGTTTACTCCAGGGCAGCCCCCCGCTGTCCAATATGATTATGCTACCTTCATAGCTGACAAAATTCATGAGCAATTCATGAACCTGGAGAGAGAAAGGGTGTTTAAATATACTTCCTACATATATCACTTGTTGCTGTACTATCAGCCTGATAGTTTCCCGGTCTTCCTCAAAAGGTTGGATGCTAAGGGGAGGCGAAGGTTTGTAATATTTTGGTCATCAGTTTGCCACCATGTTTATTACTCTCCATACACCTACTGTGAGTTCATTGACCTATTTATATACCCAGCTTCCTCCTTACTGGTGAGCACTCCTCTCCCTAGACTCACTGATGAAATGCAAAAAATCCTGCAACTTTCCAAGACCTACAGTATTGGAGACTGGTATTTTTATCAACACCACACAGTAATCAGGATTTATGGGTGTGAGTTGGCCCCTTACAGACTGCCCAAATATGTCCCCATGAGACTCTTTGCCTTGGAATACTTCCGGCAGTTTGGTAATGCAGACATGCTTCACTTCTATGGCAAAAGCAAAAAGGCACAGCTGAAAATCAGACATCAATTGGGCCCATTTATTTTCAATAAAAGAGAAGAAGCCTGGAAGGAGGCAGACAAGATGTTGAAAGACTTTCTGTTATTGAAAACAAGTTTTTACTGGGCACCATATGACCCAAATCACTTTATCAGCCTTAGAAGAGTCAAGTACAAGCTTGCAGCATATGAACACTGTGATATCCCCCAAATTGAACAATTTGCCAACCAACTAGAATGGGTAGAGGGCACACTAGTTGAAGAACTGTCTGAGGAAGAGATAACAGAAAAAGCAATCAAAAACCTTGAAAAAGCGGTTGACTTGGAATCTTTTGGACAGGTGTTTTTTACAGCTCCTCAGCACCTTGGAGTAGGCACCTCATCTGCCACGGCCCCCCAGCAACCAGCCCAACAGACTGTCCCACCAGCAGCAACAGACAAAGGTAAAGAGGTAGAGCATTCAGAAGAGCAAGTACACAATTTGGGACAGCAAGAAAAAATGGCGGATCAACCGGTTTCTACTGATGAACAAAGTCAAGGGCAAGACTCTTCTACACAAACAAAGGTAACAGAAATTCCGGTGTTGCAGACACCTCTCAATGAAGAAAGATCAAAGAAAAGGGACAGACAGCAAGAGACACCTCTAGGCACATCCACAGAGCAGCAAGGAGAGAAAAGACAAAGGTTAAACCCTTTTTCAGAACAAGAAATGCCAGAGGCGCCCAAAGAGCAGCTAGTTCCTCCTAGCATGGAGACATCGACCAGCTCATTTCAACAGGAGCATGAGAGGCAGCGTGGCGTGGAGGTGACATCCACAATACAACATGGCCGACAGCCCTCTGACATAAAAAAAGAATTTACTGATATCAAGGCTAGGAATGAGCCAGTGAGAATCCAACTGTATAATCAGTTAATAAGGATGGCTCCCACCAATAAGCAAAGGCTAATGGCGGCCTAAGACATCCAAGAAGGCAAGATGACCCTTGGTCACTTCAGGCCTACAACTCAACAACCCCAATCAGCTGCTGATTACATTAGAACCAATCTGGAGGTGTTTGCCAAGGATATACATCCAATGGACCAGATTGAATTGCACAAGCAGACAGGGGAAATGCTATATTCTACTCTAGCAGATAAGACATTGCTAGCTCACAAATTGTAAAATTCTTTGCACAACACTGCTGCCCAACTTGAGTTGGAAAAGGCTTCCTCACAGACCAAGGACAATAGAATCAAGTCCTTGGAGGAGATTATCATAGAGATGGGACATGATCCCTCTAATCCCAAGGGCGTGCAAGCTCTATTAAAAAAGAGGGATGAAGACATAGCTGCCCTTACGAAACAAATCAAACTGTCATCTACGTTGCATCCTCAAACTACAGAGGTAGCTCAACAGAAAGAAGAAAAGGATGTAGTAGCTTTACTCATGACCTTGCATAAAAGGTTGGCAGAAACAGAGACTGCCTTGGAGGCAGCATTACAGGGAAGAGAGGGTGAGTTGGCCTCTCAGCTAATTCAAACAGCTCAGATCCTCACTGCCGCTCCTCCCACGACCAGCACAACAGTCCTCCCTATTACTCCAATAGCAGAAGTAGGTACCTCAAGTTCAGCACCAACTACAACAACTACCTCAACACCTACATAGAAAGACACCAACTTGAAAATGGACAATATGATGAAGGAAATAGAAGCTCTGGAATTGCAAATGACAGAGTTGAGACAAACCAAGGAAAAGCTGGCTACAATTGAGACAAAATATGACAAATCAAAGCAGGAGGTAGCTGAGAAGACAGGAGACGTCAAAGCCTTAGAAAAAAGAATAAAAGAGCTAGAGAAAGAGCTCACTTTTGATAGAACTCTAGCTGATATAAAGAAAATTCTATGGGCCAAAATCAGCCAATCCATTACAGACCAATGGCAATCCATTGAAACTATTCACGAGCAAATGGAGTTGATAAATTTGGCTCAGTTCGAAAACCAAAAGGCCAGAGCATCTTTGAGAAATATGCCCGAGGAAGCAAATAGGATGATCCAATTCTTGAATACTCGCACCAAGGGGCAGCTCACAGCATTAGGAATCAGTAGCAAGACTGAAACTATCTTGCTAATAAAAAGGTGTTAACCCTTAGGAACTTTGTGCAGGCATTGGACAAAAAATGCCAAGAGATGCAAGCTGAGGTGGATGAGTTCAAGGCAAAGATCATGGCCTTACATAGTAGAGGACTGCCAAGTTTGTTAACCAGTGCTGGAAGACTGCTGTCACACGACCTTTATGCTAACAGAGTCAATAATTTTGCTGCCAACCAAATCACAGCTTCCTCCAGCACTTCAAAAGGAACAGGGCCTCCATCAGGACAGAGTGTTTTTAATAAATTAGAGAATCTATTCTACATTGCACAAGAGATAAATCACCTGTTCGAATTCCAACCCACCTTCCATAGGTACACAGAAGCTGAGGAAGCATTGATAAAGATACAAAGGCATCAGTTGCCTACGGAGGACTGGTGGAAAGGGATAAAAGAGATATTGCTAAGGTGATTTTGTTTATTAATTATTTTTGGTCAAGTTACAGGTCAGCATATACAGATGGCAAGATTCACCTGTCAAAGGTAAATCGGCATAGAGCAAAATTGGAATGATAATTACAGCTCATCAAATGCGAGAAAGCCAAGCACATAGGACGAAGACCCAAACAACAGCAGGCAATGTACCAACATCAGGGGACACGCACTAAATAAATGCACAACAGGTAGCCCACTCACTCAACCTACAAAGTCAAAAGTTTTCTGACAAAAATAGACAGCTAGCAAGCTAGTATTAATTGCAGTGTTTAATGTTTCATTTACTCCCTGGCAGGAGTTGGTGATCGAATTTATTGCTTAAAGAGTCATCACCTAGATATTTTGTAACTTCTTTTTATATATATACGACCTCTTGCACTGTAAAAGGGGTTGGTCGGCTAATGTATCCAAGAGAGACTTGCACTGTAATTTTGATATTTTTCTATAATCAAAGACTGCTTACAAGCTTGGAGAATGGACTCTTTGATGCGTTGTTAATGTTTCTGAAGAATTAAATGAGGAATTCTTGTGCTGCAAAATGAAACAATAAGTGTTCCTTACCTCTGTTATTTCATTTTCATATATGCTCAAGTCACATAACAAAGGATTGGTTTAGAATTTGCTTTGATGCACTCTATGCCCAGGTTTTGTGGCTTCTTAATGTTTTCTTCTTGGTCTAGACATAAATATGAATTCTGTTATGGCTCATATTAATCTATTTCACATATGAATGACTGTCATCTAGGAATTCTTAGCTGCTCCCAGATAGAGTTCATTCATCTTCTTTCTGCTAACCTATTTGAGGGATTCTTTGTTGCCTCTTATTCCTTAGCCCTTCTTCATCCTTTTAAAGCTCGAAAGTTGTTTCATGAGCAGCTACCCTGCTCCTCATTTTTCTTATAACCAAGAAAACGCACCAGCAGTCTTACTCCATGACTCCATGCCCAATGGTTTGAAACTTACCACAATATGCATTGCCTCTCTGCTTGTAGCATCACCCTTCCCTCCAAAACACAAACAAAAACCCTTAACTCAATAGCTAGCCTAAAATCATCACCAACAAAGCTAAATCACAAAGAGAGAGCCCTCTCTGACTGCAGGTGGGCTAGAAACTGCAGTCCAAAGTTGGTTTGTGGTTACCTCGGTCGTATCCTTTCCGGAGCTTAAGGACAACCTGAGTGATAACATAATGGCGACTCCACTGGGGATTCATCCTCAGATAATTTCATAAATCAAGTTGGAAAGCTCCACTGGGGGAGAACCAGACCAAAAGTTTCTTTTTAGTTTCTGGAGCAGGTCATCTGTTCCTTCAGGAACACTTTTACAAAGTTTAGTTCTGATCTGTGATGATGGACAGAGATCAGACACTCCAAAGTTGAATCATCCATCTGGCGACTCCACACCATCTTCACAATCAGGACTCCACTGGAGGAGCGGACCTGAAAGAAAATTTTCAAAGTTTTGAGCAGTTTTGCAGCCAAGTAATCCCATTTCACAGTGGTAATAGTCAGATAGGATGACTGGGTGTGTGGAAAATGAAGTTAAACAAGCTGTAAATGAATTCAGAAAGTTGTTATCAAAATATGAGCTTGATGAAATTTTTTTTAGACTGTTGTTGATTAAGATCAACGCAATACAACAGCCTCAAATCAAAATGTGTCTTCTTGATTTACTTGTGGAAGAACATGAAAATGAGATTGAACTTTTGCATTCCCAAATCCAGTCATATGATTTTCAAGATCCTTTTTTTTTTCAAGGACTTCCTTCTCCAACTCATGGGGAAATTGTACTGCCTTCTGACTTACAAATTAAGGATGACTATGCTTTCAAGACAAAGGCTGAAGGACTGGTTGCAAAATTCGTTGCAGAGGATACAGTTGTTCCATCAAACCAAGAAAGCTCAGATAGAACCATCCCACATGATGCTTTTGTTGATCCTGTAGCAGATTATATGGAGGCCTTTCTAAACTCAAAATTTGTAACATGTTTTCTCTATGAGGACCAAGTATTCCAGCAGTGGCCTTTATATGTCACAATTTTGACCATGGGGGCCCATGACCTAACAATCTTTCTCATTTCATCAACTGTCAGTCAAATAGTTAGTTTCTTTTTACAAGTGCTTAAATGGTTGCACTGGTTGTTTCATTTTACCTAACCAACAAACAAGTACTGATTAGGGTAGGTAGGTAGGATTTCTGTTTTTGTTTGGATAGCAGCTCGTTGTAGTTGAAGCCCGAAGTGAAGGCCCTAAGCTCCTCAAGTATGCTGTCATGTCCATAAATAAAGCAGCCAGTAAAGGGAAAAGTTTTTTAGAGTACAACAGCCGCAGAAGATCAAGGCATTCTGACCTGCTGTTCTTGGCTTTTCACAAGGAAAAGCCATCCCCAAGTGGAGCCATTGTTAGCCTCCTGTTGCAACAGGTTTCATATTTCATGATTGACAATGGAAGTGCCAAAAATGTTCACCTTTTGCATGCTGCTAAAGTTCCATTTTTTAAGGTTTCTCAGTTAAAGGAAAGCCAAACAGTCTAAACTTGGTTTCCCTAGGTTTAAATTTCTTGCTTTAGAATATAGAGAGTTTATCTGTCCAAACAATTTAAGCTTGGCAGATTAGTAGCTAGGAAGAGAACGAAGGAGCCCAACAGCTTAATCTGGGCCCTTGGAAGCAATAAGGGTAGTTTTTAGATAGGAGGGCAGTTTAAAAGAAAAAAGGCAATCAGGGTTTGCAAGTCTAAGTGCACCCTTCCGGAAGAAACAAAAAATGCTAGGTGTTGTAAATTGGCTAGGTAGCCTGGGGCTGCAGAAGCAAGATCATCTTCAATTTTTGGGCATTGTCAAAGAAGGCTCATCTCATCAGTAGCAGAGGTATCAAAGCAGTGATTTTCTGGCATAATGTTGAAAAGCATGTCTAACTTCCCCTCACCTCCCTCTCAAAGTTCCTTACTAACATCCCCCTAAAGGACCTCGGGATCTGCCCAACAAGTCCTAGTCTTACTTCCTTTTTGTAAAACATTAAGTCAAGTTTTTGGCTTTCTTCATGAAAAGGAGCCACATTTCTTGTGTAAAAATCATGTTTTCATCTTTTACATAATCTCTATGTCTATTTTCACTTCATCGACTTACCATTGCTCTCTTTCCTTTTCCACTCCACCATTATCATATTAACTCCTAATTCTACTATGTAGCTCCCTAATTTCTTCCCTATCCCTATTCACTACTAAAACTATATGAAATCCCCCCAAAAAAGATATTAAATAGCCCCTCCCCTTGGCACTATAGCCATATTTCCTAAGTCCGGGGAATGCTAAGCTCGTTTGGGGCCTGGCATTAACCCTTCCGCGTCCTAACCCGGGGTTAATATGACATTTGGTTAAATTAACAACCACTGTTCCCCCCCCCACACATAAACTTTACACTAAGTTCTTCCGCGCATACATTCCCTTTGGAATTAATTTGATATTCGATCAAATTAATAACCACCCGCGCCATTTGCAAACCCACTAAACCCATATAACCCAAAGTTTAAACCCCCGTAGCGCTGTATAAAGATTTAACATTCGGGCAGGCCCAGTGCATTATCATCCTGTCAAATCGTTGTTCTGACCACCGTCGGATCGGGCCCTCCCCATCCGATGGCTCTCGGCGATTTCGGAGGCGCCTCGCTGCTCGGCCGTTAGCTTCCGATGGCGAGGCGGTTTCTCCGCCGTACAAAAGACACCAGTCCACTTTCTATTGCATCGGAAGGGCTTTGACGGATACCGCTCCCGTACAGAAAGCGGTCCGATGAAACCGCTTTCAGCCTTCTGTACGCGCGCCCCATGTCACCTATCCTCTTCTATGTGTCTGCCTTGTCACCGTGCCATGTCACCAGCCCAGTCGACCGCCACGTCACCCTCCGTACCCTGCCCGCCAATGACATCATGCTGATGTCATAGTTAAAAAGCGCCAAAAGTGTCAAATTATCATAAGAACGCGCAAATCGACCGTTTTATGTCATTTTCACTGCTCAGTTGTGGGAACTCTCAGCATGTATTTTTACGTTGTTTTCCGCCCAAGTACAAAATTCGATCAAACAAGCCATTGCCGCCTGCAAATTTGTCGCCATTGCTCTCCATTGCACCTTCTCACTCGCTACCGGCACCATAAATCCAGGTATTTACCCGAAAAAACGCCCGTAACCCTGTTTTTATATTTTCTCTGCAAAAATTGCCATTACACCTAAAACTCACTTGAAACCCATTTAGCACCCACGACACTCTCCTCTCTGCTCCACTACGTAACCTGTTATACGTCCAAATCTTGGCAACTCTGTCGTCCCCTGATAAAGTTTCCATTTAGCTCAAAATCCAGCTCCAATTTGTCCGCAGAACCGCTGAAGACAGTCTACTAAGCCCTCCAATTTCCTCCCTCTCAGTGAATTTATTGCAGAACCTTGCACACTCTGCGTTTCATTGAATTCTCCTCATCAAAACATATCTGCACAGAGCTTAAAACTTTTAGTTCCTGGCCCGGAAAACCATTATCAGAATTCCGGTTTTTGCTGAAATACTGGCCTAATCGAGCTGTAATTATTGTCGAAACATGGAGACCCTAGTTGCCCTGAATATTGCACCACTGAATGCTCCACATAGGGACTTGGAATGGCTGCCCCTTGCTGACAGGGATTATCAAATGAAGGAAACAGTTGAAATAAGCAACAAATATCACATTGAAACCTTCTGTGAGATAAGGAGAAAACACAGAAGCGGTACTGATGACATGGGTATCTGGGAGTCCAACTTGCCCATCTATTATCTTCCACAAGTGAATGTATTCCCAGACTTTATCCATCAGTGTTGTGAGCATTATGAACCCACTCAAAGAGCAGTTTTGGCTCCATCTGGGGCTGTTTTGTTTCACATCACCCCTCAATCCATAAATGAGATGCTAAGATTTGAGCCAACCAAGCCTCTGGTGCCCCTTTCTATGAATCTTCTACTTAACCAAGGCACTAAACTGCCTAGCTCAGAGGTCGTGAGGATTGGCCAATTATTCATGCTCCCAGATTACCAGCCCCGGCAACCACCTCCTTATCTACATGTCTGGTTCAATGAAACAGGGAGACTGCTAGTAGATATGATATCTTGCATCTTAGGATTCAATACCAGTGAGTATGTTGATGAGGTAATCTTGGTAATGTTATCCATGTTTACTCCAGGGCAGCCCCCCGCTGTCCAATATGATTATGCTACCTTCATAGCTGACAAAATTCATGAGCAATTCATGAACCTGGAGAGAGAAAGGGTGTTTAAATATACTTCCTACATATATCACTTGTTGCTGTACTATCAGCCTGATAGTTTCTCGGTCTTCCTCAAAAGTTTGGATGCTAAGGGGAGGCAAAGGTCTGTAATATTTTGGTCATCAGTTTGCCACCATGTTTATTACTCTCCATACACCTACTGTGAGTTCATTGACCTATTTATATACCCAGCTTCCTCCTTGCTGGTGAGCACTCCTCTACCTAGACTCACTGATGAAATGCAAAAAATCCTGCAACTTTCCAAGACCTACAATATTGGAGACTGGTATTTTTATCAACACCACACAGTAATCAGGATTTATGGGTGTGAGTTGGCCCCTTACAGACTGCCCAAATATGTCCCCATGAGACTCTTTGCCTTGGAATACTTCCGGCAGTTTGGTAATGCAGACATGCTTCACTTCTATGGCAAAAGCAAAAAGGCACAGCTGAAAATCAGACATCAATTGGGCCCATTTATTTTCAATAAAAGAGAAGAAGCCTGGAAGGAGGCAGACAAGATGTTGAAAGACCTTCTGTTATTGAAAACAAGTTTTTACTGTGCACCATATGACCCAAATCACTTTATCAGCCTTATAAGAGTCAAGTACAATCTTGCAGCATATGAACACTGTGATATCCCCCAAATTGAACAATTTGCCAACCAACTAGAATGGGTAGAGGGCACACTAGTTGAAGAACTGTCTGAGGAAGAGATAACAGAAAAAGCAATCAAAAACCTTGAAAAAGCGGTTGACTTGGAATCTTTTGGACAGGTGTTTTTTACAGCTCCTCAACACCTTGGAGTAGGCACCTCATCTGCCACGGCTCCCCAGCAACCAGCCCAACAGACTGTCCCACCAGCAGCAACAGACAAAGGTAAAGAGGTAGAGCATTCAGAAGAGCAAGTACACAATTTGGGACAGCAAGAAAAAATGGCGGATCAACCGGTTTCTACTGGTGAACAAAGTCAAGGGCAAGACTCTTCTACACAAACAAAGGTAACAGAAATTCCGGTGTTGCAGACACCTCTTAATGAAGAAAGATAAAAAAAAAGGGACAGACAACAAGAGACACCTCCAGGCACATCCACAGAGCAGCAAGGAGAGAAAAGACAAAGGTTAAACCCTTTTTCAGAACAAGAAATGCCAGAGGCGCCCACAGAGCAGCTAGTTCCTCCTAGCATGGAGACATCGGCCAGCTCATTTCAACAGGAGCATGAGAGGCAGCGTGCCGTGGAGGTGACATCCACAATACAACATGGCCGACAACCCTCTGACATCAAAAAAGCATTTACTGATATCAAGGCTAGGAATGAGCCAGTGAGAATCCAACTGTATAATCAGTTAATAAGGATGGCTCCCACCAATCAGCAAAGACTAATGGCGGCCTATGACATCCAAGAAGGCAAGATGACCCTTGGTCACTTCAGGCCTACAACTCAACAACCCCAATCAGCTGCTGATTACATTAGAACCAATCTGGAGGTGTTTTCCAAGGATATACATCCAATGGACCAGATTGAATTGCACAAGCAGACAGGGGAAATGCTATATTCTACTCTAGTAGATAAGACATTGCTAGCTCACAAATTGCAAAATTCTTTGCACAACACTGCTGCCCAACTTGAGTTGGAAAAGGCTTCCTCACAGGCCAAGGACAATAGAATCAAGTCCTTGGAGGAGATTATCATAGAGATGGGACATGATCCCTCTAATCCCAAGGGCGTGCAAGCTCTATTAAAAAAGAGGGATGAAGACATAGCTGCCCTTAGGAAACAAATCAAACTGTCATCTACGTTGCATCCTCAGACTACAGAGGTAGCTCAACAGAAAGAAGAAAAGGATGTAGTAGCTTTACTCATGACCTTGCATAAAAGGTTGGCAGAAATAGAGACTGCCTTGGAGGCAGCATTACAGGGAAGACAGGGAGAGTTGGCCTCTCAGCCAATTCAAACAGCTCAGATCCTCACAGCCGCTCCTCCCACGACCAGCACAACAGTCCCCCCTATTACTCCAGCAGCAGAAGCAAGTACCTCAATTTCAGCACCAACTACAACAACTACCTCAACACCTACAGAGAAAGACACCAGCTTGAAAATGGACAATATGATGAAGGAAATAGAAGCTCTGGAATTGCAAATGACAGAGTTGAGACAAACCAAGGAAAAGCTGGCTACAATTGAGACAAAATATGACAAATCAAAGCAGGAGGTAGCTGAGAAGACAAGAGAGGTCAAAGCCTTAGAAAAAAGAATAAAAGAGCTAGAGAAAGAGCTCACTTTTGATAGAACTCTAGCTGATATAAAGAAAATTCTATGGGCCAAAATCGGCCAATCCATTACAGACCAATGGCAATCCATTGAAACTATTCACGAGCAAATGGAGTTGATAAATTTGGCTCAGTTCGAAAACCAAAAGGCCAGAGCATCTTTGAGAAATATGCCCGAGGAAGCAAATAGGATGATCCAATTCTTGAATACTCGCACCAAGGGGCAGCTGGCAGCATTAGGAATCAGTAGCAGGACTGAAACTATCTTGCTAATAAAAAAGGTGTTAACCCTTAGGAACTTTGTGCAGGCATTGGACAGAAAATGCCAAGAGATGCAAGCTGAGGTGGATGAGTTCAAGGCAAAGATCATGGCATTACATAGCAGAGGACTGCCAAGTTTGTTAACCAGTGCTGGAAGACTGCTGTCACATGACCTTTATGCTAACAGAGCCAATAATTTTGCTGCCAACCAAATCACAGCTTCCTCCAACACTTCAGAAGGAACAGGGCCTCCATTAGGACATAGTGTTTTTAATAAATTAGAGAATCTATTCTACATTGCACATTAGATAAATCACCTGTTCGAATTCCAACCCACCTTCCATAGGTACACAGAAGCTGAGGAAACATTGATAAAGATACAAAGGCATCAGTTGCCTACGGAGGACTGGTGGAAAGGGATAAAAGAGATATTGCTCAGGTGATTTTGTTTATTAATTATTTTTGGTCAAGTTACAGGTCAGCATATACAGATGGCAAGATACACCTGTCAAAGGTAAATCGGCATAGAGCAAAATTGAAATGATAATTACAGCTCATCAAATGCTAAAAAGCCAAGCACGCAGGACGAAGACCCAAACAACAGTAGGCAACGTACCAACATCAGGGGACACACGCTAAATAAATGCACAGCAGGCAGCCCACTCACTCAACCTACAAAGTCAAAAGTTTTCTGACAAAAATAGACAGCTAGCAAGCTAATATTAACTGCAGTGTTTAATGTTTCATTTACTCCCTGGCAGGAGTTGGTGATGGAATTTATTGCTTAAAGAGTCATCACCTAGATATTTTGTAACCTCTTTTTATATATATACGACCTCTTGCACTGTAAAAGGGGTTGGTCGGCTAATGTATCCAAGAGAGACTCGCACTATAATTCTGATATTTTTCTATAATCAAAGACTGCTTACAAGCTTGGAGAATGGACTCTTTGATGTGTTGTTAATGTTTCTGAAGAATTAAATGAGGAATTCTTGTGCTGCAAAATGAAACAATAAGTGTTCCTTACCTCTGTTATTTCATTTTCATATATGCTCAAGTCACATAACAAAGGATTGGTTTAGAATTTGCTTTGATGCACTCTATGCCCAGGTTTTGTGGCTTCTTAATGTTTTCTTCTTGATCTAGACATAAATATGAATTCTGTTATGGCTCATATTAATCTATTTCACATATGAATGACTGTCATCTAGGAATTCTTAGCTGCTCCCAGATAGAGTTCATTCATCTTCTTTCTGCTAACCTGTTTGAGGGATTCTTTGTTGCCTCTCATTCCTTAGCCCTTCTTCATCCTTTTAAAGCTCGAAAGTTGTTTCATGAGCAGCTACCCTGCTCCTCATTTCTCTTATAACCAAGAAAACACACCAGCAGTCTTACTCCATGACTCCATGCCCAATGGTTTAAAACTTACCACAATATGCATTGCCGCTCTGCTTGTAGCATCACCCTTCCCTCCAAAACACAAACAAAAACCCTGAACTCAATAGCTAGCCTAAAATCATCACCAACAAAGCTAAATCACAAAGAGAGAGCCCTCTCTGACTGCAGGTGGGCTAGAAACTGCAGTCCAAAGTTGGTTTGTGGTTACCTCGGCCGTATCCTTTCCGGAGCTTAAGGACAACCTTAGTGATAACAATGTTGCTTTCAAAGAAGGTGTCGCTCTTTGTATCCTCATGATGTGCTATCATTTCCTCCGTGAAAATTGACCATGTAACAAGTTGTTTATGAGAACAAAGCCCTTCATACCATAAAAATTGATCTGGTTCTATATATGAAGATGCAATACATACCTTTTGTAACAGTGGTACACCATGTAGATCAAAATATTGCTCCATCTGAAGTATCCAATTTACCAGATCCTTGCCATCAAACTTCCTCATCTTGCTTTTTCTTGATTTTAGGAGCTCGATCTTGAAACGACTGTAACTCTATACTTTCGGATCTTTATGTTCTAAAGTTGCAACTAGTAGTAGCCCTCTATGTCCTCTTTCCAATGCCACCAGTCTGATCCAAATCAGATTCTCCAAGAAAGAGTTATGCACAATCTCCCAAGATGACTTGATTATAGACCTTTCCAGAAGAGTGAACTTGTATGAAGTGCCACGTGTCACTGTTTCGACCTTTGGCTCTAAAAAATATCTACAAGAAACTACAGTCCGTTCTCTTTCTGTACCTTCTTACGAAATTTCATTCCGATGCTCAGAGAGAAAGTTATGATGATTTTCCCCAGGTCACTAGTTTGGAATGTAATTCAGGAGTCTGCAAAAAGGGCAACTTCCTCAGATCATATCTCCACAAAAATAGTGCGAAAAGCTCTGGAATTCAGCATCGAAATTCAGCACGATTTCTTCTCAAATGGGTTTTTTTTTAGCTTTTGAAACGCCGCAGAAAAAAAAAGTTATAGTGAAAATGACACAATGACTTGTTTGGAGCAACGAAACCCTAGAATCCAAAGCTCTGATACCAAATGTTATGAAACCAGCTCAAGAAAAAGATAGAAAAAATAGATCAGCGCCTTAAAATTTAGCCTCTTCGAGGGGGCAACCTCCTTTACATTAGACAAATGAACGATTCTTGGATGATACAAATGAAAAGACCTCCTTTCTATATATAGGAGTCTAAGGGGTCATAACATAATCAGAATCGACATAACAATAATAATGTAAGGGCACAATAATAACAATAGTGGGCTTCTATGGGGCACAATAGTAACAATATGGGCACTACATGGGTACATCAATATAATAAGTGGGTTGTACTAATAACAATAAGCGGTTACACTAGTAGTATAGGGGCCTAATAGCTTCTCACAAGCCTTCCTCTCTGCCCTCCAAGCTCCTATTTCCTTGCGCAGTTTCTCCTGGGTGATCCTCCTGTTACCAAGTGAAAAAATCTCAACCAAGTGGAACATTGATCTCTCACACTGATCTCACACCCTGTAAAACTGCGCAATCCTCAAGGAACCTTGTTCCTTATGCGTGGATGATTTTTCTTTATAGGAAAACTCATGCAACTGATAGTAACATGTTCTTGACATATAGCTCAACTAGGTCTTTCTCTGAATAGACATGCATGAGTTTCTGATGAGAGAATCTTTAGTTATCTCGAGTACACTAGTTGGATGCATGCATGCATTAACTCACTGAACTCACAATTAGTTCCTCAAACAATTTGGAACTAATTTAACTGGACTTAACTTAGTAAACTGAGCTAACTAATTACAAATCAAATATAACTCATCCTTATCTCCTTAATTAAGGGATAACTGTTGCATGACTTCACAAAGACTTCTAGCTTGAATTTCTCCAAACAATTAATCCATAATGAATTAATTAATTATTTTCCAAGCAGCTGGTGAGACTAAATTCGAATTTTAATTCAAGGACAAATTAAAATTGGAATATTCTGGATTATATTTTTATCATTTCTTGTTGCTATTTTCAACACTCCCTCTCAACAAGAAAGGAATTCAACTCGATCCCGATCCTGAACCTTTGGAATGTTCTATATGTAACACTTCTCTCAAGTGTTGTTGCTCGAGCAACTCTAAAAACAAAAAGAAAAACATCCAATCTGAATCAGAATGATGCCTCTGTCATCAAGGTCTTTGACTACTATTGCCTTTGTCGACTGAAAACTCTGCGCTTCTGTTGACTCAACCTTTCTACAGACTCAACCTTTCTGCACTGTTTTCAATCCTTCTTTGTGCTCTTAAGTATCTGACTGCTCTAGCCTCTGTCACTTTGATCTATGACTGCATCAATCCCATTGATTCCTCCCGCTACTATGTACTTTGGGCTCCCGTAGCAAGGTACGATCCATGAGATAAAACCTCTCAATGGACCCTACCCAATTTCAGACTTCTTGGGACTATCATTTCACATTGCCCCACCTCACACCTGGAGGTATGGCTGCATGTGATCCCTCTGCTGACTTGGCTCGAAATTCCCCCCTATTGGAGGTCTCTACATGAGTGGATGCCTCCACTCTGTCTTCTCTCAGCATCTCCAATTGTGGCTCCTCCACAATTGTCTGAGACTTCTTCTAGGGCTGCATGTTGAGAGGTAATTTACTCTCCCTCTCAACCACCAAGTCTCTAACATTTTCCTTTCTTCTCAAGGCTTTGCATGCATCTTGAACCTCAAGTGCATACAGGTTCTTAACTCGTGAACTGATCTGTTTCACTTGTCCCGTGGTGATGTGTCTAAGGAAAACTTTTCCCTTACTAAAGAGCCTTTGTCCTCTAGCATCGCGATCGATACCAAGTTCTTCTTCAGTCCAGGCACATACTTCACATCTGTCAATGTGATAGGAGCTCCATGCTCCCTCTGAAAAGCAACCATGCCCACTCCTGAAACATTAAACCTTTTGTCGTCACCCATCTCTATGCGCATCTTGAGGTGTTTCTCCTCCAAGGTATTGAATAAACTTTTATCGCTGGTCATGTGGAATGAGGCTCCACTGTCAAGATATCAACCACAACCCATCATTGATGACACCATGCGTGCGATGAGGGTAAAGTCCATCTCAAACTAAGAGGCTAATGCCTCACCTTCCGAGGATCCCTTCTTGGACTTATTCAATGGGAAATTAGTCGCATAATGACCCATCTTGTGACAATTGAAGTATCTCACTTTAGACTTGTCAACCTTATTCCCTCCATGAGAAGAATTTGATTTGGAAGGGGACACCTTCCCCTTCCCTTTCCTTGCCTTACTTGCTAAGACCATATTTTCTTCATCATCCTTGGATGAAGAACCATCTCGTGTGGCTCCTCCTGATCTCCTCTTGCATGAGATCCGACCACAGTCGTTCCCAATCTGATAGTTTCTCCCTTCCTTTCACAGAGACTTGGTAGCTATTCTAGCTCTTTGGAAGGCCAAGGAGAGCGAGGCTCACCATATCATCATCAACAGTAGTTATTCCCACACTGCTAAGCTCATCTTTGCAAGTGGTGAGCTTGTTCAAATATGTGGAAATAGTATCGTAGTTCTCCATCTTGATTCTTCGAAGCTTATCCTTGAGCGCCAATTTCCTCTGGTCGGTACTGTGCTGGTAGAGGTCCTTCAATGTCTTCCACATTTAATATGGAGTATCCTTCCCATGGAGACTCGAGACAATATGGTCTCAAGCTCCCTCAAGGATGATCCATCTCGCCCTCGCCACACACTTCTTCCACTCAGTCGATTCTTGTGCATTAGTTGAACCCAGCTTTGGGATTTCTTGATCAATGAAATACTTCAAGCCATTGTCTTCTAATACAACCTCCATGCGATCTTTCCATGCTATGTAATTCAAGCTGCCTTCCAAGGCATACTCAAGTCTCAATCCATAGAACGCCATTGGCCAACCTTGAAGTATGATAAGAATTCGATTTGCACCAGTAGCCCCGAACTTCAAACTTCGAATTCTCTTCTTCGCATACTGTTCACAGCCTCGATAAACTCAGCTTTGATACCACGTAGAAATTCTCTACAGATCAGCTAGCTCTGATACCATGTAGCAAATTCTGCAAATTCTCTACAAATCTCACTCTAAGACCATGTAGACAATCTGACTGTAGATTAACCCGATAATGCAATATACCAAAGAAAAATACTATGATCTACTTCTACTATCAATTTGCGGAAGCTTAAAGATTGAGCAAGATCGAGCTAAACACATATAACCAGAAGAAGAAGAATCAATGCACAGGAAACACAAAAAATGCTCAGGGGAAAGCCTCAGCTAAAAACCCCACTATCTGTATTATCATACAAGGTGGAAATACATAGGAATTACACAAAGCTTTAGCTCTCACAGCTAACCAGCTCTCATTACAATCCTCTTGGATGCTCACAGGCGAACCTGGCTTCTCACAAGCCTTCCTCTCTACCCTCCAAGCTCCTATTTCCTTGCGTAGTTTCTCCTGGGTGATCCTCCTGTTACCAAGTGGAAAACTCTCAACCAAGTGGAACACTGATCTCTCACACTGATCTCACACCCTATAAAATTGTGCAATCCTCAAGGAACCTTGTTCCTTCTACATGGATGAGTTTCCTTTATAGGAAAACTCATGCAACTGATAGTAACCTGTCCTTGACATTTAGCTCAACTGGGTCTTTCTCTGAATAGACATGCATGCGTTTCTAATGAGAGAATCTTCAGTTATCTCGAGTACACTAGTTGGATGCATGCATGCATTAGCTGACTGAACTCACAATTAGTTCCTCAAACAGTTTGGAACTAATTTAACTGGACTTAACTCAGTAAACTGAGCTAACTAATTACAACTCAAATATAACTCATCCTTATCTCCTTAACTAAGGGATAACTGTTGCATGACTTCATAAAGACTTCTAACTTGAATTTCTCCAACTAATTAATCCATAATGAATTAATTAATTATTTTCCAAGCAGCTGGTGAGACTAAATTCGAATTTTAATTCTCAATTTTAATTCAAGGACAAATTAAAATTGGAATATTCTAGATTCTATTTTTATCATTTCTTGTTGCTATTTTCAACAAGGCCATGGTTGGCAACTGTTGATTCTTATATAGGATGTAGGTCTGGATGTATGGCTATTTTAGATGGGTATACCAGTAAGAACCTTCTCCTATATCCTCCTGCTAAGCTAATTTTTAGACTTGAAAACCCTCTAGAATCAGAATTTGAGTTGGAAGAAATGGATGCTCGTCTAGTACTCACTATAAGAAAAACTTTACAATTTTAAAATGAGTCTGAAGACGATGTCATCAACAATTTTATTAATGACCCTTCTATTGTTACACCTCGTACATACCAGTTGTTAAATGTTGCAATAGATAACTTTGATGAGGAATAAATTTTTGATGAAACTGTTACACATTATACATATACTACTTCTGGTCTTAAAAGTGTACCAATAGAAATTGAGCCTGGAAAAACCCTTAACATTAATCCTAATTTATATGTTGAACAAAGAGAAAAAGTAGTGTTGCTACTCAAAAAATATAAGGAAGTGTTTGCAGGGGTTTACAAAGACATGAAGGGAATTCATCCTACTTTATGCACACATCATATTTATTTAAAGGAAGGATCCCAACTTATTAGGAAACTACAATAAAGAATGAATCATATTTTGAAAGGTGTTGTAAAAGAAGAACTCCAAAAACTTGTAGAGACAGATTTCATCTATCCTATTTTAGATAGTCAGTGGGTATCTCCACTAGTTGTTGTCCCTAAGAAAAATGGGAAGTGGAGAATTTGTGTAGACTTCAGAGAGTTAAATAAAGCCACCCAAAAGGACCATTTTCCATTACTTATTATTGATCAGGTCCTAGATACTTTGTTTGGTAAGGAGATTTTTTCTTTCCTATATAGGTTTAGTGGTTATAATTAGATTCAAATTTCTCCTAAAGACCAGGATAAAACCACCTTTACTTGGCCCTGGGGTACTTATGCTAACAAGGTCTTATCTTTTGGATTGTTTAATGCACTTGCAACCTTTCAACGAGAAGTATTGGGAATTTTTGCTGACATACTTAATGATTGTTTATAAATTTTTATGGATGACCTCACACTTTGTGGGTGTGAATTTGATGAGGCCTTGAAAATCCTTGAAAAAGTACTTGAGTGTTGCATTCAAACCCATCTTTGTCTCAAGACTAAGAAATTCCATATAATGATGATTGGTTGGGTGGCACCGTTTGAACGCCTTGGGTGGCATTGAAGGGATAAAGGGGAACATAAATTGGGGAGACCCACCCTTTTAGGCGAGGGGTACCCTCATAAATGGGACCATAGTGATTCCAGGCCTACCATCCCATATATTACCAGCTAGCATCCCATATATTAAGTGATTCAAGGCCTAGTATCCCATATATTTTCGAACCTTACTAGCATCACATTTCTATTTTTCGGACCTTGCTAGCATCACATCTCTTAACAGATGAGGTTAGGGAACCAAGACAACCTTGCCTCATCAGTTATGGTTACCACCCGTGTCCTCTCGAGTGGGCCTGAGGGGTTGACATGACTTGCATCCCATTGCTGGGGTGTCCTTCATTTTAAGTTAGGGAACCAAGACAGCATTGCCTCATCGGTTATGGTTACCACCCATCCTGGTGATACAACGAGTGGGCCTGAGGGGGCTGACATGACTCACAGCCAATTGCTGGGGTGTCCCTATTAGCATCCCATATATTAAGCTAAAAAATTCCCCCGACACACAACACACTCTTTAGATATAAAAATAAAAGTCGACCCATATAAAAAAAGCCAATGCCTAAAAATTCCCCCACCTGAATAATAAGTCGAAAGCACTCACCAAGACAATAAGCCGAAAGCCCCCACCAAGACAATAAGCCCATGCTTTCCGAATGATCTCTAATTACGCTCATAGAATGATCTATGATTACGCTTCGCTCGCCGAATGATCTCAGGGTGCTGCTGGTCCTCCTAAAAATGAGTGGTCCTTAGGGGGAAACCAAGTTTTCTCTCCCAGCCTCCTCCTTGTGGGAGGGGGTTATCCCGACATCAAAAAAAACTTTATATCTAAAGAGTGCGATAAAGGCCATGGGCATTTTTTTATTGAGAGGACTAGATTGGAATTTGTGGTTCCACATCTCTATAGATGCTTCTGATACAACCTTTGGAGTTGTGCTTGGACGATAAGAAGGAAATAAATTGTATGTCATCTATTACATTAGCAAGCAATTGAGACATGTAATAACAACACCTGTATTGAGAGGACCAGATTGGAATTTGTGGTTCCACATCTCTATAGATGCTTATGATACAACCTTTGGAGTTGTGCTTGGACGACAAGAAGGAAATAAATTGTATGCCATCTATTACATTATCAAGTAATTTATACTGCTACACAAAAGGAATTAATGAACACACCTATTACAAATGCTAGGGTTACTTGATCCCAGTGGAAAATAATGACCGCAGTTAATAATTATTTTTGTATCAATGTTTGTTAAAACCATGGATGATGCATGGTAATAAATAAAATAAATCATAATATTGAAGTGAGAATGGTATTTACCCATGGATTTTGTAAATCATGGTATTTACCCATGATATTGTAATTTATTATATTTAGCCATGGTATATTAAATTATTATGTTTTCCCATGGTATTCACCCATGGATTTTGTAAACCATGGTATTTACCCATAGTATTTGAAATGTAATGACAGGCATGACTCTTGGTGAAATATCCCCGTAAAAAGTATAAATATGAAACTTCACTATGGAGTAAAGCAATATTTTTGTCATGCTATATTTCTCTATGCTCTTTTTATGTTGTTCTCTTTGAAATATTTATCCTACGCAATGTGTCATATTCCTAGCTATTTTTGCATTGTCCTCTTTTTTTATCCATTAAGTTTCATTTCTTAAACAACTTTGATTGCACCAACATTAATGCATCAAGGCTTATGAGAACTCTACAGTTAAGTGTGCTTTGGATATAATAGTAATGTGATGAGTGACATGCTAGGAAATTTTTGGTTCTTATTATTTTGTCACTTTCTTTGGTCTCATTCCTCAAACTTATTGAGATCATTACTAGGTGGTTGTTGTTACTCCACGAGTTTGATATTGCTATTATAGATAAATCTAGAAAAAATAATGTTGTTGGAAATTTTCTTTCTAGGCTAACTAATTCTACTAATGATCTGCCTATTGAGGATTCTTTTCCATATGAATATCTATTTGTAGTATCCACGTATTCACCCTGGTATGCAAAAATTGATAATTACATTGTTGTAGCAAAGTTGCCTCATCACCTTTCTCCTAAAGAAAGAAAGAAAATTGTACAACAGAGTGCCAGATATTTTTGGGTGGATGGAAAGCTCCTTCACACTAGTTTTGATCAACAAATTAGGAGGTGTGTGAGGGAGGATGAAATCCATGAGATCCTCAAGTCCTACCATGATGGACCTTGTGGAGGGCATTTTTCAAATAGGAGAACATGTCATAAGGTGTTGCAGATGGGCTAATTTTGGCGCACCATATTCCAAGATGCAAAGATGTATGTTCAAGGTTGTGACAATTGTCTGGAGAATGGTTAGGCCAACACAATCAGATGAGATGTCATTACAACCCCATCTGGTGGTGGAACCCTTTGAGATATGGGCATTGGACTTTGTGGGACCGATTAATACCCCATCATAATAGAAGGTTCACATTCTTGTCTGCATAGACTATGTTACCAAGTGGGTAGAGCCTAGGGCACTTAACAGAGTGACAAACTGTGTTGTTTTAGACATTTTGTTTGAATAAATTTTCTCTCGATATGGAGTACTGTGGAGTAGGAAAATTCTCTTTGCAGACAGAGACAATCCCTCTAGCCCAGGGGAGAGGGTCTAGCCACAAACAAGACAATCTAATATAAGTTCCCTTAGATTGAGAATGGATTCAAGATCTTACCTCTTGTATCACTAATCTTGTTTGATGAAGTCCTTGTGTCTTTGCTCCAGCGATCAGCTCCTTAATGTCAACCAAGCACCTGAGAAAAACGAACAAGAGACCAAAGCACACATGATAACATACAAAATATTCAACCTACTTAAGAGGCTAAGGAGTCTTAAGCTACAAAAATGCATATGCAATTGACATAGGAAACAAAATATCAGTTGTTTTATTAATATGAGCAAAAAGGTAAGTACAACCTTTGCCTTAGCGTTGCAGGTCTCCTTCGACGTGTCCGGGTTCCAGCACCATTGTTAGCATCTCATGATTCACTACAAGAAATGGAAGTTCAAGGCTTCTTCCTCTTTGTTTCAAACCAAACGCACTACACACTTATTCTCCCTTTACAAACACAAACTAGAAGGCTAAAGCTATCAATATCTTGTTGGTTATTCAAGCTCCAAAAAGACTAGTTCAGCTTGGGAAAGGATGAGTTTATATAGCTTTTAGAGAGGGGACATGGATCCTCTTATGATGGGAGAGGCCTTATCCTCTTTGGTTTGTTCCATTTTAATAGGGGAAAGGAGCCCAAACAGTCTCTCTCGGCTCTATCTTGCCCAACCATTTACGAGACTTATGTTCATGAAGCTTCTAGACCTAGAAGCTTCGAATCCATTTTTAAAAAATTTCCAAAAGAGGGTCTCCATGGGTCATGAATGGCTTACTAGCATCGTTCGGTGCTAGGCCCAATGTTAGACTCTGCAAATCGGCGCAGGGAAGAAATTGAGCACTAACGTCGGTCTTGAGAACTGAGCTTGAAGGAATATTCTTGGGAAATGCAGTAAGAGGGAAATGTTCTATAGATGAAGAGGCATGTAAAGGCACACTCTTCATGATGGGAAAGCATATGAGGTTGACTGTAGAGGTCCTCTAGGATCGAGGAATGTGGAGTACAGGGACAGTGACAAAATGTTGGGTAATAGATGCCCCCTAAAGCGTGAAGGCCGAACAAGAGTGAGGGGTGAAATGCTTTACAAGTAGATGCATGGAATTGAAGATTGTCATCGGAAAATCTGCAAGCAAGCATAGATACATATGCATCACTAAAATCTTCGATAAAGGATACATGAATCGTGGTATGGACGCAACCATCCAGAAAAATATCATGTAAATGGATCCAAGGTATGGTGGCAACCATCCAGTAAGAAGGATCATATCTAACCCAATGTATGGTTGCAACCATCCAATAATGAGAAGGATCACATATAACAGACGCATGGTATGGTCGCAGCCATCCATCTAAAAGAGACATGTATATAAGAATGATCATGTCACATCACCTAACAACCTAGACTTTTGTAATTTAAGCCTAAGGTCTTGTGCTCCAACACAACCCTATCAAAGTACATATCCTAAAATGTGAATAGATGTGTTGAAGTCGAACATGCTAGAAAGTCGCTTGATTATCGGTCAATGATGTGAACCGTTAACAAGCGTGAGAGAAACCACCAATAATGACAATGGCTCTCAAGGTAACAGCAGCACACTCCATGGAGTGTGAATAAGGAACTGAAGTTGAACACTCATGAAGTCACTCGATCAAAAGCCAATGATGAGAACTTGTCATCGAGTGCGAAGAACTTGCCATTAGGGAATGCAAGCTCTAAGGTACTAGAAGGGAGTCTCTTGGCCAACTTCCCAGATAATGAGCTGAAGTCAACAGGAAGTGACCTTCCATGATGTATCCCACATCATTGAAACGAGACAAGGGGATGCAATGATTATGGATGATACAAAGAATTAGGAATGAGTGTAAACTACAGGAAGGATTAGCTCTTTAACATATTGGCAACATGACTCCAAAGTTTGGAAACTTTTTGGATCCATAAGATTGGAGGTCATGATGATGTGGCAAAAATCAGATGGAAAGAAAAAAAGTGGACGACCCAAAACCCAGGAAGGTCAAATGATGAAGTGAGGATATCCCAACCCGACACGAAACAAAAAGTGTCATGTTCAAGAGTGACTAGCTGTCGACACAACTGGTAAAAATTTTCCATTTTCCCCGACCATTTCTCACAGGTACCCCAATTATTTTTTATCACAAGCTTGAAGGGGATAGCATATGCTTGCATTATAAGTCCATCCTTCGGATGAATGCGACCTAGTAAGATTAATGATCCCTAGGAAGGAGAAGCTCATGTCAGTCATGGTGACGAATCCGATGTCGTTTAATCTTTTAAAGAAGCCGACAAAGGTGAAACTTGGTATATTTTTCATGCTTAGAGAGTTTGAAAAAGACATGGAAAAGAAAACTCCAAAAGGTCCCTTTTCGTACAATTGTCTCTCGAGCCCGAAAAGGTAGAAAACAATACTTGAGATAACCTCTTGACCATGTCAGCCAAGGAGTACCTTTTTCGTAAATAGTTTATCCTAGCTCAAAAAGGGGGTAAACGTATACTGGGTAAGCGATGTTTCAGAACCGTTTTACGAGGTCAAAATGACAAGAGCTTGGCAATATTTTCATGTTTTAAAAGTCGGAAAAGAGTTTAAAGTAGACTCCCCGTTTTTATTTTCATTTGAATTTTTTATGAGTCAGGAAAAGAGCTTAAACACGACTCTAGTTTCGCATCATCACCGGAAAACCATCACCTGTCACTACACAAGAAGCAAACGTATTATCCGTTTCTAAGGTAAAATGGTGAAAAAATGCTTTTAAAACCATAAAACATGGTTAAAAGTTTATAAAAAGGGAAATAGTAAAACATTTTTTACCATTCACCTCTTTTACCTCATTTGGAGCAATTTTTACCACTTGTGCCCTAAATCTTCAGGAGCGGATTGCAGCAGATCCAAGAGGCCGATCGACGAACCGTCTATTGCAAATAAGAGCTGAGGCCCTAATATTTGCATTCATACTTTTTTTTTAATGCATTTAACCGTATTTTTGGGGTTTTAAAGGATTTTCGGCCAAAAAAAATCGCCCTCGGTCGGCGTGAGATCCAGGCATGGGACCGCACTGATCGGGGTTTCTTAACATGGGCACTCGCACCATCGGTGCAACTATTTTTAAAATAGTCGCACCGATGCATAGAATTGAATTTTTCAAATTTCGATTGATTGTATTACTTCAAATCCGAAATTTCTCCTTTAAGGACTGATGTTAAGTTGAATGCGGGGTTTTGCAGGCAAATTAGAGCAATAAAGATGGTGATTGAGTGGAAAGAATGTGAGAACGAAATAATAGATTCATTGGCATTGGAAGATCCAAACTGTTTGGATGCATTGAGGAACTGTGGGCTCCTCAAGTTCTTTCTTACACTGGGCCTTCGGGCTCAACTTGAACTTCTACAATACCTGATCAGTCTGTGGGACATTGGACGGGAAGTGTTTGTGATCCATTGTCAAGAGCTGGAGCTAGAGACTTCAGACATCTACTTCATTACTAGAATGTCCCGTAGAGGGGAACCCGTCCAATTATATGGAGGCAGGCCCATTGGGGAGAGTGTGAACACGCTCCTTGCCAAACATTGTCCAAGAGCACTGAAATCTACAAGCGACAAGGTCAACATCATGACAATACATGACCTTGTAATGAAGGTGTTGCTCTTGACCATCAACAGAGTAGTTGGGGCTCAAGCATTACATGAGTCCAACAAATCACATTTCCAATATGCAATAGACTGCACGACACCCACTGTCTTCAATTGGGCAGAAGCCATGAAAGTGAACATGAAGTGACAATTATACAAATGCAAGGCAGGGAACTTGAGGCAATTTGGATATGGTTATGTTCTGGTGACTTTCTTCTTGGAATGGATCCCACTGTTCCACTATCAATTGGCAGAGGTAATTCCCACAATTCCATGAGATCCATGGATGGTCCGATGGAGTGATATGATGCCCAGGACTAGAGGAGGGTAACACATGTCATACAAGCTTGCATTCTTTGTGTGTTTGAGGTGTCAACTGATTGTTGTAGAGGATTGGCCATACAACGGGACTGACTTCCGCGGTGATCCTGACATGCTGCTCCCAGAGGGAGAGGATTTTGATGATGGAGGTGAGAAAAACAATTTTTTTGTGAACATATGTATTCGTGACATTTTGATTTTAAAACTGCAGATGTGGGACCAGAGCGACCATCCGGGATGTCCCTGATCGCTAGACACGTTGTTCGAAAATTTGAGATCGCTCCTTATCAGGAAGGAGTCGACAATGAGGAGGAGATTGCACGAAATCTCGATAACCTGACCAGAGGCATCCCGAAGTATGCACGGATGGAGGACATTCGACGCTGTTATCAGTGGCACATAGTGGGAGTATCAGATTGAATCCACCAATTACTAACTCGCGTAATACGAGCAGTAACATGCTATCATGAGCATAATTTTGAGTAGTCCATGGTTAGCATTTACAGTTTTGAGGCCTGCGAGCCACGAATGTACTTGGAACACATATATTATTTTTTAGATTTTGATGTATTACACTCAAACATTATCGACATATATATATATAGATATATATAGTTATATGCTATATTTCCTATTAACTATGATACAATGTTTTTCACATATTGCATAAATGCCCATCTAGCACATAATTAGCCAATGCATTTGTTAATGTATTCACATGCCTAGGAATGTGATGATATGTGATATAACCAAAATTTCTTTCCAGGAGATGAATACGCAAATACATTCTCAACATTTGAGGGTTTCTGACAGAATATTTCCCATTGAGCTGAAGAACAACAAGTTGCGAATCAAGGTTTACAACCATTTCTCGAATGTCAAGAGAAGTGGCTTCTAACAAAAGTTAAAGAACTGCTCTATATTCAGTAATGTTATTAGTTGTTTGACCCAAACAAATACCTTGAAGATCAATAAACTCACCATGAAGGTCATAAATAACCCATGTCGCGGATGATAAATTTTGGGTACTATGGAAAGCACCATCAACGAAACAGATATGAGGAGTCACAGACATCTGCAAAGCAAGTGAAGACATAATAAGCAGGAAAGTTGCTTGAAAAAACACACCAAACCACACTGTACAAAAATGAATAGCACACTTATGTACAAAATTAACCATGCGAGATGACTCACACATAATACTTTTTGAGGTACAACCCATTTCGGGGCTTGTCCAAGGGGTTGCCCTCATAATCAATCAGCTCATAGGCCCCTTCTTGTAATACATGCTTAACTATATAGGGCCCATGCCACATGGGTTCGAATTTTCCTGCCCCCAGGTTATCATTAGCTTGCTCATATAGCAAGACCAAATCACCCTCAGAAAAAGCGCGAGGTGAGACCGACTGATCAAAATGGGACTTAACTCACTTTTTCTTTGCTTCAATGACTAAAGCAGCGATACGACGGGTTTCATCCAATCATTCCAAATATAGGAGACACTCTTCTTGAGGCGAGGTATCAGGGAGTAATTCAACAACCAATTTGAGTGAGGAAATTTCACATTCAATCGGTAGGGTAGCTTCCAGACCGTAGACTAGCTGGAAAGGTGTGAATCCAGTTGTGTCTTTAGTAGAGGTTCAGTAGGCCCACAGAGCTAAAAAAATCATGAGATGCCAATTGGATTTGTGCATCCTAATGGTGTGCTGAAGCATCGTAACTAAAACTTGTTTATAGCTTCAACTTGGTTGTTGGCCTGAGGGTAATACGGGGTTGAGCCGTCGTGACGCAAGCCCAATGTAGAAGTCAGCTCAACCATCATATAATCATGAAAATGGGAGCCATGGTCAGTGACAATGGCTTGAGGTACTCCAAACCTGGAAATAACATGATTGAAGAGAAATTGCGCCGTCGTTTTATCGTCAACTGAATATTTAGGCATCGCTTCGACCCATTTGGTGAAGTAGTCCACGGCAACGATAATATAACCAGGCCCCCCGACTGAACGAGGGTTACATGTCACAAAATCAATGCCCCATTTGGCAATGGGACCAACGGTAATAATGGGGTGAAGGTGAGCAGGTGGGGCTCGCATTTTCCACTGATAAATCTGGCACTTGTGACATTTGCGAACAACCAGAATGAAATCCTTAAAGATAGAGGGCCAAAAATAGCCAGTGTGGAGTATCTTTTGAGCAGTGGCGTAGCCAGATAGATGACCACCACATGCGCCAAAATGGCAGTCATTTAAGACTCTTTCAGCCTCATCGAGAGTTAAACATATGCGAAGGGTTGAATCAACACCAATGCGGTATAAAGTATCCCCAATGATGCGGTAAGGTTGGGATTGATGCCGAATGCATCGACGATCATCCTTGGACAATGTAGACCGAAAGGTAGAAGTTTGTAAATACACGATGATATCACCGTACCAAGGATTGAGAGTGATAATCAGAAAGAGAGTCTCATTGGGGAGAGTCTCATTAGGGAGTTTCTCATCAACACCAGTAGGAAGAGAGGCAGAGGGAAGAGAGCAAATCAACCCAGCAAATACAAGTGATTTCTTAGATTTGGCAGTAGTGAACACCAAATCAAATTCCTGGAGGATGAAAATCCACATGGAATACTTTCCCCCAAGTAACTGGCAAGTTAGAACATAATTCATGGGGTTGCACTCGGAAATCACGGTTGTAGTGCGAAGGTGAATATAGTGCCGAAGATGTGAACAGCCTGAACAACAGCCAAAGCCATTTTATCGACATGAGCATAACGAGTCTCAGTATTGAGGAGATTGCGGCTAAGGTAATAAATGACACATTCATGATCTTCGTCGTCATCTCGCACTAGCACCATAGCAATAGTGCTAGAAGTTGCAGCTAGATAGAGGAAATAATCGCGATAATAGTTTAGAGGGTGCAACAAAGGAGCATTAATGAGAACAAATTTCAAGTTATCAAAAAACTTTTGGGTAGCCTCATCCCAAATGAATGGATTTACTTGCTTCAGCAATCAGGTGAACCCTAAAGCTAGCTCAACATAGTTAGGCACAAAGAAATGAAGGAAATTCGCTTTCCCTTGCAGACTCTGTAATTGATGCAACGAAGTGGGAGGGGGTATATTAACAATAGCCTCGAATTTAAGAGGATCAAAACGAATTCCATCTTTTGAAACAATAAAACCAAGGAGTCGCCCGGACTCAACGTAGAAGACACACTTATGTGGATTCAATTGAATGCTATAGTGTCTACAACGAAGAAAGATTTGTCGAATATGATCGGGATGGTCATGGTGCTTACGTTAATGAGAAGGAAGATCATCGAAATAAGGCTGAACGATGTTTTTAATTTCATGGAAAGCATAGGACATTGCTCTTTGAAAAGTATCCCCAACATTCTTAAGGCCAAAAGGGAGCCTTTTATATGCAAAAGTCCCCCATAGACAGATAAAGGTAGTCTTATCTTGATCAGATGGTGCAATGTTTATCTGGTTATAACCAGAAAAATCGTCCATAAAGGAAAAGATCTTACTCCCAGCACATTCATTGATGATCTGGTCTATATAAGGAGTGGGATAATTATCCTTTGGACATGCACGATTAAGGTCACAGTAATCAACACAGATGCGAATGGTGCCTTGTTTCTTAGTCACCGGTATGATATTGGACACCCAATCTATCAAAGGGATAGGATAAATAAAGCCAGCTTTAAGAAGTTTTTCAACTTCCCCTTTAATGATGACCGCTTGTCTAGGGTGCACTAGATGAAGTCGTTGACGAATGGGCTTCGCGTTAGGATAAGTCAGAATTTCGTGCATGACTATATTTGGGTCAATGTTGGGAATTCTTCATATGACCATGCAAAAACACCTCGAAACTCTTGAAAAAGGCTAGTATAAAGCTTGATCTCATCAGGAGAACAAGTTACCCCAATATGTACATTTTCAACGATACCAGGATTAACAGAAATGTAAATAAACATCGTTTGGGTAATATTACCCATGTTCCCTTCCGACCAAACTTCATGGGTCATGATAAGCGTCTGAAGTGGTTGGGTCGGCAAATGAGAAGAGAACTTCTCAAGACAGGTAGACATCACCGCCGGGCTAGGCAAGAATGAGAAAAGATGATGAGTATTGTTCCAAAGTGCTTCCTCAAGAGACATAATTTCCATGATACTTTCATCAGTAGGAAATGTCTCAGTTAAGGGATCAAAGGAATCTGAAGAACCAAGCCACGGGGATTGAGAATACACGTCAAGAGAGAGGTACTCGAAGCAGCATGATTAGTATATACCGAAGCTGAAGCCGAAACAATCTCCACATAATTAATCTCGGTAGGGCTTAACGAGATGAAATTACCCCATGTATCAACAAGATCAGGAGAGGGAATGACCCAAGGATCAAACTTAACTGATATCATGTTGACTAAAGAAACATGCAGAGGTGGAGAGGAAAAATACCCATTAAGGAGGGATCTTTGAAAATCCCAGCCCCCACACTCTCATATGGAGCATTGGTATGCTTCACGTAAGGAACATTGCCATCCGAGGAGGAAGAGGCAAAGAAGGACAATTGGTCGACCGTGAAAATTTTCCCTTGATGAGGAAAACGGAGCACGCGGAAAAGAGAGGAGGCTACAACATGCATAGTATGGGTCCAACTTCGTCCGAGTAGAATATTATAGTTAAGATTTGCATCAACAATTTCTACTTCGACATTAACTGTCTTACCTTCCAAAGTAATGGAAAGATTAGGAAGGACACTGAATGGTTGAGAATCGTGTCCATCAAAGGCTTCCAATGTGTTAGGTGATTGGTTCAGGGTAGGAGAACCAATTTCCTTCCAACAAGAGACATACATGATGCATGTGGAAGCACCTTCATCAATGACGGTCCTTTGAATCATATTCTCATTAATGATCACGTGAATGAGAAAGGAAATCTGATGGGGTAAGCACGGAACATGGTTTTCTAGATCAAAGCAAATGAGATCAGAATCAAATGGAGCAATACCTCCAATAGCCGACAACAATGCTTTCCGCTGAGAGGGACAACTTTGAAGGACCTCGAGAGCAGACATAATTGATGGCGCTTGAGCCAAATCCTCAATAATGTTATAGTGCTAAGTGGCTTGAGCGTTTGGATTATACGAGGACTTTCGCAGCACACCTCAAGAGGGTGGTCGAATAGCGGAATCAATATTAGGTCGATCTATATGGAGAGGACCGGAGGTAGACGGGATAGAGGAGGTAGGGGTACATTCTTTCTCTTTCCATATCGTTGGAGTAGGTGTTTGATAATCTTTAGATCTGGTAGCCACATTTATAGGTGTGTTCATCATAAACACTTGGGAACCTGAAGGAATGAAAGACTGAGGTTGGTCTACCTTTTGGGTCTACTGGGATGGAAAGGGTTCTTTCAAGGCAGCCGGGGTACCTTTGAGCAAGCGACTAACTTCAGATTTTCGGGGAAAATCTTTAGTGTAATGATCCTCCTCACAGATGAGGCATGGATAGTTTGGCTTTCTTTGAGAAGCATCGCTAGTAGGCGACTTAAGAGGGCCCTGTTTCGGGCCATCGGCTTTGGCCTTTCCTTTGCCCTTATTTTCACCCTTATAAGATTTGTCTACTACGGTAGACTGGATAGCATGAAGTTTAGAGGTTTTACTAGGAGCAGATGGATTTCAAGAGGGATCATTGGAACTAGTGTTTGAGACCAATTTCTGCTTGGAAGAAGATTTCGCGGGGGTCTAAGACACGAAACCAATCACTCCATCAATAGGTGGTGTAGCCGGAGACTTTGATGCTATTAGATTTGATGATGGTCTTAGAGCATCAGGTAACGTGCTAGATTGCAAGTAGATGAGATCTAGATACTGGGCACGAGCGATGGCTTTGTCCTTTGTAACACATCCACCCATGGCTATGTCTTTAGCAATTTTGCTAACGAATGATTTGGTGAACCATTATGTCAACAACTGGTCAAAAATTTCAAAATTGATAAGGCAACGTCGACGTCTCCATTCGTGGATGTGATCAAAGATATGGGTCGCATTGTATTTCTTAAGTGACGTAAGCAGACGGGCACCAGTTTCATGGCGGACCAACAACTGGAAATGAGTGAGGAAAGCCATAGCAAGAGTGTTGAAGTGACCATAGGTACTTCAATGTACCACTTAGCTACAACACATGTGAGAGTTCATTGAAAAAGGTAGAGACGGATGAAATCATCAACATACAAATTGGAGGAGTGCCAGAGGTGATATGTCATCACGTGGGCTTGCGGATCCTCCATCACTTTTCTCTCAAATTTCAGTCAATCACTCGGAAGCTTAGACGGAACTAGAGGCTAGTATGGCGAATGAAGAATGGGATCATTCGTTAGTCTAGAAACATCTGGCAGCGCCAATGTGACCAAGAAAGGCAACTATGTATTGAATGGCATGTAAGGCCTTTGAGGAGACCCATATTGTGGAGTCCATCCTTGTTGGTAAGGATTTCCCCCCCATTCTGGTGGATTTTCTCCATATGGAATTTGATTCTGCTCCCGCTGAGGGTTACCCTACTCATAAGGAGGATTCAGTCCCGGGAAGGTTTGATACTGCCTTGCCATAGGCTGTTGATACGCAACATACAGGTTATAAGGCTGTTGAACCTGCTGACCCTGGATGTAAGGATTCTAAACCTGCTGCTACAGGACATCAGGATTTTGAACCTGCTGCTGTAGAACTTGACCTTGACCTTGCAAAGGCTGACCTTGCTGATATGGATACAAGGGGTTGCTGCTACTTGGGTTGACCTTGTTACTGCAAAGGCTGGCTTTGCTGCTGTAAAGGTTGTCCCTGCAGCTGCAGAGGTTGACCTTGTGAGGACATAGGTTGGGAGGAATGGTGAGCAAACTGTGTCTGCGGTTGCAAAGTTCGCTGCGAATGTTGCAAGGGTTGCCCCTACGGTTGTTGCAGTTGTCCTTGTTGTTGCACTGCCTACCCTTTCTACTATAAGGATTACCCTTACTCTTGCCAAGGTTGCCCCTGATGCTGCGAAGGTTTCACTTGTTGCTGCTGCAAAAGTTGTCCTTGTTGTTGCAAGGGTATTTGGATAGTTCTCGGGGTGACACCTTGAGGGAACTGAAAGTTCCTGAATTGGATCTGGCCATATCCGCCAGGTATAGTGGATGGACCAAGATGAACAAAAGGCCCAACTTGAGGGATGTAAGGCGGATTTACCATAGCTTGTGAACCATATGGAACATAAGCTGGTTGGAATGGAATCTGAGCCACTTATGGCTGCTGGTATTGGACGTTACTTGACCTAGATGGACCAGCAGGGTTTGAAATAATGCCATAAGAGGGTTGATTCATTCCAACCATCTGAGTTTGTAATACACTCACATTGGTTGCGCTAGACATCATGGAGATAGTTGGATCTTACCCCCATGCAGTGGCACAACCTGTCCACTCATTGGAGGGGTAGAAGAACTCATTGAGAATTGACTTGAAACCGTTAGTTGAACATGAAGAGTCGGCTGAAACGATGAAACAAGTGGAGATAGAATGGTGGGTTGCACCAGAACTAAAGTGACTACAGTTTGTACGATCGGTCGAGAGGTCGTGTTTTGAATGAACGGACCTGAGGTAGGCATCGTGCCGGAAGACCAGACATGGTTGTGATACAACGACGAGGCATTAGGAGTGCCCGTAACCAACTTAGCTAGACAGCTATAACCATACGGCAATAAAGGTTCACTATACTCAGGGTAGACACTAGTCGGGATGCTTCACATGTAAGGGAAACCTTTTGGAGGGAACTCATATCCCTGTTCATCAACTACGTGAGGAGTGTGTGTAGCAGAAACGTCCGAATGACCTGGAGAGGAGACCGTGATCTCACCTTCTGATTCCATGGGTGGAAACAAACGACGATGAGCAACCGAAGATGTTTGAGGGGATAACTCAAACGGAACACCAGGTCGATCATATAGAATGTACAGACATTACAGGGATATCACAACAGGATCAAACAAAGGGTTCGGAGGGTAAACAACCAATCCTTGTTGACCTTTAGGAGTCAACGGACTCTCGGGAGTCTGGATAGGATTATTTCAAGATTCCAGGCCAGATTCGTAAGGTGACCCAATATCTCATGGAGGAGGACGAGATGACAAAGGTTGAATACTCAGAACAATTCTAATTTCAAAACCTTGATCCTCAAGGGACTATGGGAGTTCAGGGAGAGGTTCTCCAGAGGACCTTTTGGATGGAGGAGAGGAAGAGGAACGAGATGAACCTGATGGTTCAGCCACGATGACCTTGTCTCAAATAAAAGAGAAGATATATTAATTTCAGGGCTTCTTTAAAATATATGAAAGGTATACTCATGATGTGGTCCAGAATAAGACTATCAGGATTGTGATGTGATTGTGGGCAAAAAAAAATTAAGACGTTGAAATAGACTAATGCCTTTTCATGTTTTAAGAGTCGATACAAAGGAAAATATGACTCTAGTCACTTTCGGTTTGAACGAGCTTGAAAGGACAAGTGCTCGATGATATTTTAAATTTAAAGAGTTAAAAAGACCAAAACAACTGTTTAGGATAATCTAGGAAAAAAGGATTACCAGGTAACCGTGAACTGGAGGATACCTCCTGGTGAACCGAGAAGTATGGGCAGGGAATCTCCCCAAATGATGTGTTTGGTGTATCACGTTTACAAGGCAACAGACTAGGCTTCCTATGGATAAAGGATTGCAAGCCTAGTGGGGTCTCCCTTTATATACGAGACAATACAAGGAGCACAAGTCCCTAATAGTGTTGTCTAGTGCCAAAGTGAACGATAGCTGCTAGGTTCAAAGATGTTGGAACACGTCTCTAGCCTAGACCTCTAAATGTGAGCGTTTAGTTTCAAATGCACCTTAGGTTAATTGAATACATTTTAAAGGTTTATCTTGAAATTAAGTCTCAGTTTTCAGGCCTATCGATGTCGCTTGAAGAAATCTTATGTGCAACTATATGAGACAAAACCCTTTCAATTCGATGAATGTTTACACTAATTGAGAGAAGAGGAACCAATCAATGAAACAAACAAGCAACTAAAAGTAAGATTATTCTTCACTATTTTATTTTTCAAAACAAAACAATGAAAATTATTTCCACTTCTTATTCTTCCAATCAAATGCACTTCAACTAGTCCTTTCAACAGTAAAAGAAGTTCATTTCATTTCAAATGCTCATGTTGATGTAATTCTAGCTTTCAATGATGCTACTTAATGCAACATATCAATTTAACAAACTAGAATGATGTATTTTTTCAATGGAATGATAAAAATGAATCATTCACATAAACATTGCAATGAAAAATTTCAAACAACCAACATCAATCATATGTAAAGCACGAGAAAGAGAAATCCGTTCAAACTAAGTGTGCAAAGACTCAATCAAAACAAAACGAGCAATGTAATCTATGCTCGAAAATAGACGTTCAATCAAGAGAAGAGCAAACAAAACTTTTTTAAATTGTTCAATTGAAAACAAAGAAATATAGGTACGAGGACTAAAATATGAAATGCATGAAGTAGCAAACCAACAAATTGACTTGATAAGCGGACCAACGATTGAATGGGCAATGAACTAGATGCCCTAAGGACACAAACCATCCAAAAACGCAAAAAATCAAGTGATGGGATCTCAAACCAAAGAAGCAAACAAATCAAGCTAACAAAGCTTTCTATCCAGGGAGAATAAAGGCAAACAAGCCAAGAAACAGAGCTTATGAGGACAAGACACACTGGCAATGATTCAAGAGAAACCCTGATTTTAACCTACAGGAATCAGTGCGGCTGTCTAACTGGCAACGAGCGCCATAAGGGGATACAACGCGACTGTTAAAGGGGAACTCGCATTAGTTAGCGCGACCATCAGAAAATAAACAACACTGATCGAGGGATTCGAAGAAAAAATGAAAAAAATTCACAAACCAAAACCAAACCTACCACTCTAAATTCCAAAATCAAAGCAATAGATAGTGCAAAGCACAAAAAACCAAAGAAAAAGAGTGATACGACAAAAGTCAGCACAAATCATGAAATGAAAACAATCCAAAGAGAGGGATGGATCCCTAGTGGAGTCGCCAATTTGTGAAGTAGGAAAATTGTCTCTGCGGACAGAGACAATCCCTATAGCCTAGGGAGAGGGTCTAGCCACAAACAAGACAATCTAATATAAGTTACCTTAGATTGAGAATGGATTCAAGATCCTACCTCTTGTATCGCTAATCCTATTTGATGAAGTCCTTGTGTCTTTGCTCCAACGATCAACTCCTTAACGTCAATCAAGCACCTGAGACAAACGAACAAGAGACCAAAGCATACATGATAGTATACAGAATATTCAACCTACTTAAGAGGCTAAGGAGTCTTAAGCTACCAAAAAGCATATGAAATTGACATAGGAAACAAAATATCAGTTGTTTTAATAATATGAGCAAAAGGGAAAGTATAACCTTCGCCTTAGCGTTGCAGGTCTCCTTTGATGTGTCCGGGTTCTAGCACCACTGTTAGCATCTCATGATTCACTTCAAGCAATGGAAGTTCAAGGCTTCTTCCTCTTTGTTTCAAACCAAACACACTACACACTTATTCTCCCTTTACAAACACAAACTAGAAGGCTAAAGCTATCAATATCTTGCTGGTTATTCAAGCTCCAAAAGGACTAGTTTAGCTTGGGAAAGGAGGAGTTTATATAGCTTTGAGAGAGGGGATATGGGTCCTCTTATGATGGGAGAGGCCTTATCCTCTTTGGTTTGTTCCATTTTAATAGGGGAAAGGAGCCCAAACAGTCTCTCTTGGCTCCATCTTTCCCAACCATTTACCAGACTTCGTGAGGTAATATGGGCCTATAGGACAACTTGGAGAAATAACACAGGTTTTTCTCCTTATGAATTGGTTTTTGGTAAGAATCCATTCTTCCCCATTGAGTTTGAGATTAAAACATTGAGGACTGCCTTGGAAGTAGATTTAAATTTAATTGCAACTCAGAACAAAGGCTGAAACAACTGAACGAGTTAGAGGAAAAGCACCTGACTGTTGTGCAATGAACAAAAAATATTTAGCAGCATCATGCTAAATGGCATGATAATTTTATTAAAAAGAAGTTGTTTCAGAAAGGTGGCTCGGTCTTACTCTATGATTCTAGATTCAAGGATTTTAAAGGAAAGTTGCAAACTAGTTGGTTAGGCCCCTATGAGGTAGAAGCAGTGTTTGACAACGAGACTGTAAAATTGACAACCATTGATAATTCTCAAGTATCCTTTCTAGTGAATGTACATCGTCTTAGGTGGTGTCATAAACCTACCTTTAAGGATTTGTTTGTGAATGTTGTCTCAATTGCAAGTCTAGTCCTTGAAGTTGTTTGGGCAGAGGAGGTTCCTTTGGTGTTGGCAATTACTTTGTTGTTGGTTTTTTTAATTATTATTTAAAAAATAATAAATAAATAAATAAATAAATGTTCAATGGTGAAAACAATTTTGGAGCTCTATTAGATGATTGTGGTGATAGAAAACCAGCTTGCTGGTAGTCGACACCTTTTTTCTCTATAACAACACCATGGTGATTCTTTCTAATCATTGATTTATTGTTTCAAGTTTTTCTATTACAGATTCATTTTGGGACACATTTGGTTCATATAGTTTAGTTTCAATTTATACTTTGCTTCCACAACTTAATGTATGACCAAAATGTCAGTATTATTCCTACAATTTTTTATGGTTGTTACTGACATTGTTGTTATAGTTGAAGACCTTTTTGAAGACGCATTCTTGCTACTTCATATTAACAGTTTGATCTCAGAGCTGATATAGTATCTGCTGTTACAGCATAGATCTTTCACCTCATCATATCAATATAATTCCACCTTTGACTTTGCGCCACAAGGAGATCTTCACGGTATCATTTGGTCAGTAAAGTCCCACGTCATCATAAAGGTAAGCCAAGGACAACTTTGTTCTTTTGTCATTTATTTGTGGGATTTGTACTTAAGAAGTGACATTATTATCCTATTGTACATATGCAGAGGGAGGTTGTTACAATAAGTTGGGGGGGGGGGGGGGGGGGAGGAGTGTATATTTTCATTAAACGATACGATATGATTTCACTCGAATTATTAATCTTTCAACGAACAATCACCTCACCCTTTATAATAATGTAAGATTGGAATTTTCCAATGTGATCACTTTTTACTCTCACGTATGACCAGATTGAGGTAAATGTCATTATTATTTCCATTATTACCCTTACCATTATTACTGTTATTTTCATATTTAGAAACTTGTGCAATCATGTGAAGTACTTTCTGTACCAAAAATGTAATTTGGTAATAAAAAGGGAGTAACCATTGTCAATTCCAATATCTCGACGTTCTCTCCTTCGTAAGCGTTTGTGTGTGTCAAAGAAACTCTGTAACAAGTCTCTAGATATGTTGAGCAGTTATAGTCCTGGGCATCCATGGGAGGAGAAATGGTAAGGCATGAACCTGATTCTGTTGATATGTTGTTAGAATACCTAAAGGCTTTGGATTTTTTTTCGAAATTCTGGCTAGTTGAGTTATTTTGAGAAGTTGTAGGGTTTTAGTGAGTTGGTTTCTCTGGAGTTTGCTCAAGTCTTTAACCAAATAACATTTTGAAGTATGGTGATTTAAAATTGTTGTTATAAAGGAGTTAATCGTAAGTGTAACAGGGTTGCCACAAACATGGACTTGGTGGTTTTCAACAAAGGTGGAGAATCCATCAACCAGGGCTTTTCTTTTGAAGGAAGGAGAGGAATTGAGAACTAAGGGAAGGGGTTTAGACAAAACATATCTTCCTCATCCTTGGGAAGATGTATCCATTTTCATTTATAAATTTGTTACTTATGAGGGTCCTTTTGGGATCATTTTCAATTGCTAGCACACCTAAGGACATGGAAACTAATAAAATTTCCATATTATTTGTTGAAATATTTACTACACATGGAAGAGGCAATGTGAGGAGTTAAACATCCAGAAACTTCCCTGACCAACCTTGCACTTATTAAGTTAATGATAGTTCACTATTTACAGGAGTAAGGAAATTCATGTCATGGCCTGATAGCAAGAGCTTGTGCTAGTGCAGAGGACAATGAGAGTGATGAGCACGAGGAGAGTATTGAAACAACACCCGTGAGTGAAGCAGACACACCCTCTACGGGTAAGGCTGTTACGCCCCCAAAAAATAGAACAATTGCAACCTCCAAGAAAATCAAAGTGGCCACACCCTCCAAGAGTAGAATAAATGTAACTTCTAAGCAAAGTGTGGTTGATACATCTCTTGGACCCAGTCATCAAAACCCTAAGAGGTGGAGCTCTATTAAAATTTATGTTGATACATCTTTTGGAGGAAAAAGGGCACAGACAAAGGATCCTATGGAGGTGTCTAGTGAATCATCGGAGAAGGGCCATCATGGATACCCTATCGAAGAAGAAAAACCATAAGAAGCTGGTGTTGAAACAACAACTGAAGAAATAAAGATTTCTGAAGAAACTAGGGATGTTTCTAAAAAGGTGAAGGTGAAAAAGAGAAAATTGATAATCCAATTGGTGGAAATACCCCCCAAGAAAAGGGTGCGAGTGGCTGTCACACGAAAAGATACCCCAACACCTGAGGAATATACTGTTACAGGTGAAGCAAATATGTCGGGAGAACAACGAGATGGAGGGAACATGGAAATTTTATAGAGGAAGATCCCTCTACAGTTGAAATTCCTGCTTCCACACCAAAATTCGAGGAAAGAATTGAGGAACAATTGAATGAAAGAAAACAAGAAAAACCTGTAGAAGGAGAAGCCCCTGTATTTGAGGATGTTGCTACTATATCAAAATTTGAGGGAGGATTCGAGGAACAACATAAAGAAGGAGAACCAACAACATAAGAGTTGATAGATGAATAAAAGGCTATTCCTGTTAAAATTTGGGTACCAGAGGACAAGTGGTTCCCTAAGGCTTTGATCTTTGGCCTAGGAAAAAGTGTCCAAATTTAATTTTACTTTTCTCCTAAAGTGACTTTATAAGTGGTAAAGTCAATTTAATTTAAAAGTGACTTTATAAGTGGTAAAATTACATTCTAATTTAAAAGTGACTTTATAAGTGGTAAAGTTATGTTCTAATTTAAAGGTGACTTTATTAAAATTAATGAAGAATTAGAAAGTGAAAAAGTGACTATGGAAATAAAAGGCTAAGTGGGTCTTTATTTAAGTGGGTGAGTTAAAAAATAGCAAGTGAGAAGTAAATGCACATTTATTATCATCCCTAGATCTAAATGAATCTCAGTCATTAGATCTTAGGATAACCCAAGAGGTCATTTAGAGAGTAAAAGGAGAAGAGAAGAGGAAAATATCATTCATTCTTTCATGAGCATTTGAGAGAAAGAGAAGAGAGAGCAAGGAGAAAATTTTTGAGCAGTGAGGAACTGAAGGAGAGCAGCAAGAAGACAGGAACTGAAGGAGAGCAGCAAGAAGACATTTCAGTAATCTGGACAGCAGCATTTATTGGCACGCATCCCAAGAAAAAACCATAGAGCAGGAGAAAGGCACAAATATCGAGGAAGAGGGACAACAACAAGGGCATGAATTTCGAAGCAATCGTACTACTGAAATCTGTATGGTCCATACAGTCTGTACAACAAGTTATGGGCACACTTTTCGAGGCTATTCGTACAACATTTAATGCTGTTTTATTGCAGGAAAATTTCTATTTTGGTTGTTTGTTGATTGGCATGATTTTCGAGGCGGAGTGCAAGCATGGAAATCGAGATAAGTTGTAATTTGTGGTTGCTAGAATTTTTACTATGTATTTCAGTTTCTCTGTAAAAGCATTTTTAGAAATAAAGAAGAGCTCTCAAACTGGTTTTCCCCAAGAGTTGTAGGGGGTTTTCCAGGGTCACATTGACCAAAAATCACTGTGTTATTTTCTGTGTGTGGCTGTCATAATTTTGGTGTGTTTTATTTCAGCAGTTGTGAAATCTCTAAATTTGTGTTTTCAGAAAAATATTGTCATTTCCAGATTTTAGAATTTTTATCATGCTTGGATTTAAAACTAAATGCATAGAGTGATAAGGAAAAATGATAACCGGAGTGGGGGTTGAAATTTCTTCATGGTATCGAGGTTGGTTGGCTGAAAAGTGTAGTTTGAGATAGTAAAGTGAAAATTACAGCAAGTTTATTTTTACACAAAAAACATAAATCTTTACCACAGATTTGAAAATTTCAGTTTGGTAGGACAGTAAAACATGTCTTTGGTTTTGAGAGTGGAAGACAGGTTGGATGGGCAGAACAACTATAGTGCATGGAAAGAGGGAATCCATAGCATCTTTGAGGAAGCAGAAGTCTGGGGCATTATGGTAAATATCACATAGAACCTAGTAGTAGTACCCACTGACCCTGTACAGTAGGCAGAGTTTAACAAAAAGAATGCTAAGGGAAAAAAATTGATTCTGGAAGGAATCAAAGACCATATCATTCCTCATGTGAGAGGAAAGACTTATGCACATGAGATGTGGACAACCTTGACCAGTCTTTACCAGAGCTCAAATCAAAACAAAAAAATGGTCCTAAAGGAGAAATTGAAGGCCATTAAAATGGCTAAAACTGACAATGCTACAACATACCTCACAAAGATCACTTCAGTGAGAGATGAGTTGGTAGTCGTAGGTGAGATCATTGTACCCACTGAGTTGGTGAGGATTGCTTTGAATGGTCTTCCCAACACTTGGGAGAATTTTGTGGATGGCATCGTTGCATAGGAAAACCTTCCCTATTGGGAGATTTTGTGAGATGATTGCATTCAGAATGAGATCAGAAAGAACCATCTTGGGGCAGCCAAACAGGTGGAGGAGGATGACAATGTGGCATTGTTAGCAAGAGGCAAGAAGGGCAGAGCAAAGAAGTAAGCTTCCAACAGTGGAGGCAAAGGCAAAAGTAAAGGAAGGCAACAGAACAAGGAGAAGGACTATTCTAAAGTCAAATGTTGGAATTATCAAAAGTTGGGACACTATGTTATTGTGTGTCCGGAGAAGAAGAATGAGAAAGGGAAAGACAAACCCATGGCAGCTTCTGCAGAGATAGAGAGCTTCTCAGAGAGATTTGATCGGGAGTTTGGGTTCATAGCTTGTGAGGCCACTAGTGCAGGAACCCCTGCCATACAGGTTCAGAGGGAGTGTGCATTCCCCGCTACTAGCAGAGCATCTTCGAGCATTTGGTATGTTGACAGTGGTGCTTCCCGCTACATGACAGGAGTCAGAGAGTACTTCTCAGAGCTTTCAGAGTGTGATACTGATATGGAGGTAGTACTTGGTGATGATAGTATTGTTAGAGTAGTCGGTGTGGGGACATTAACATTTGATAGGGGACCCAAACCTCCCTTGAAAGCGTTAGATGTTATATATGTGCCTGGAATGAAGAAGAACCTGATATTTGTCTCAACACTTGAGGATAGAGGGTATGATGTGTTGTTCAGGAGAGGGTAGGTGCTTATATATCCTAGGGGAACTCCAGCTTCTTCAGCTAGAGAGATTGGTGTGTGCCATGCCAAGGTGTACAAGTTCTCATTCCAGCCCTTGATGGCATTGAGTAGCAGCACCTGAGACAGGACCGACAACAGATCTAGCAGTTCAGAGTTGTGTGAGATTTGGCACCGCAGGATGGGGCACATGTATCATGGGGCCTTGAGTACATTGCAGGAGATCACCACTGGTGTGCCAGATTTCAGTTTTGATCACCTTGATATATGCAGAGGTTGTGCTATGGGGAAGTTTGCCAGATCCCCTTTTCCCAACAGTGACAGTAGAGTGACTGGGATCCTTGACTTGATTCATACCGATGTGAGTGGTCGGATGTCTCATGTATCCTTGAGTGGCTATGAGTACTATGTTTTATTCATTGATGACCACTCCAAGAAGACCTGGATTTATTTCTTGAATACCAAGAGTGAGGTCTTCAAGCGGTTTCAAGAGTTCAAAGCTCATGTGGAGACCCAGATAGGTAGGAAGATCAAGGTCCTCAGGTTGGAAAATGGGGGGGAGTATACCCTTGGTGATTTTGTTGATTTTTGTTCTGAGGTAGGCATTAGAAGGGAGTTCACAGTTCCTTACTACCCCCAACAGAATGGGGTTGCAGAGAGGAAGAACAGATCCATTGTAGGGGCTGCCAAAGCCATGCTTCATGATCAAGGGTTACCTTTATTTTTATGGGTAGAGGCCTGCAACCCTGATGTGTACTTGCAGAATAGGAGTCCACATCGTGCCTTGGGGAATGTGACTCTGGAGGAGGCTTTTTCTGGGAAGAAGCCTAATGTTGGGCACTTTCATATCTTTGGGCGTCTTACATATTCCTATGTCCCCAAGGAGAACAGGACCAAACTAGAGCCCACTGCAGACAAGGCTATCTTTGTGGGTTATAGTGAGACCTCAAAAGCTTATCAGATTTATTTTCTGCACAAGGGAAAGTGGTTTTCAGGCGGGATGTAGAGTTTGAGGAGGAGAGAGCTTTCAGGAGGTCACGGGAGTTAGAGTATCCAGAGTCACCATACCCTCAGGAGCAGCTGAGTTAGTCACAGGGATCTAGTGGTCATGGATCAGGAGTTACATCGATTACAGTGCTAGGTCCATCAGTGAGCAGTGGCTCTCAGAGTTAGGTGGGTTGTTCTTCGGACAACATGCAGGGCAGTCCGTAGAGCAATTCACAGTGTAGTCCACTAATGGACAGTTCACACGGTACTACAACCTCTACAAGCATAGATTTAGGCATGAGGTCAGTTGGCAGGTCTTCAAGAGTTCAAGCTTCTGATGATGATGAGGATTCTTTCACTCTGGTGGGAGAAGTATGCTCAGGGAAGAGGAAGCCCAAATGGCTTCAAGATACCTTGTGCGAGGCCACACCAGTTGTTGGGCCAAAGAGACAGGTTAGAGAGAGTAAACCACCTCAGTGGTTCTGTAGTTAAATGGCATTGGTAACAAGCATTGTTGACTCCGAGCCTTCTAGTTATGAGGAGGCAGTCTGCCAGCAAGTCTAGAGAGAGGCCATGATGGTGGAGTATTCTTCTATTATGAAGAACGATGTTTGGGAGGTAGTGCTGAGGCATGAAGGTAAATCAGTTGTTACTTCCAGATGGCTCTACCAAATAAATCATGCTGCAGATGGCAGCATCGAGAAGTTCAAAGCTCGATTTGTGGCGAGAGGGTTCTCACAGGTAGAGGGAGTTGACTATGAGGAGACCTTTGCTCTCGTAGCTCAGTATACATCTATTTGCTCCATTGTATCGATTATAACAGGGATGGGTTTGAAGATCCACCAAATGGATGTGAAGACCACATTTCTTAATGGCTTCATTCAGGAGGAGGTTTATATTGAGCAGCCACAGGGCTTTGAGGTGAATGGGAAGGAGACCCATGTATGCAGATTGAAAAAGGCACTCTATGGCCTGAAGCAAGCTCCCATAGCTTAGTACTCGAGGATTGATACATACTTGCAATAGTTGGGTTTCACAAAGAGTGAGGCTGATCTGAACCTATACTTCATTATGGTGGGTGAGGAGCCTCTTATTCTGGTGTTGTATGTTGATGACTTGATCATCACTGGTGTAGAGAGACTCATTGAGGGCTGCAAGAGAGATATTGCTTCAGAGTTTGAGATGAAGGATATAGGCTTGATGCATTTTTTCTGGGATTGGAGGTGTGGCAGGAGGAGGGGCATTTCTTCCTGGGAAAAGGGAAGTACATTGTGGATATTCTTAGCAGATTTCACATGGAGGACTGCAAACCCATGTCTACACCTATGATCACTAACTGGAAGAAGCTTGACGCTTCTGATTTTGAGTGGGTGGATCCTACTCTATACAGATAGCTACTTAGTTGTTTGATGTATTTGGTCAACGCTCAACCAGATATATGTTTTTCAGTTAACACTATGAGTCAGTTCATGTGTGAGCCCAGGAGAGTGCACAGAGTGGCTGCAAAATACATTGTTTGTTACTTGTAGGGGACTGTGGATTTTGGTCTAGATTATATACAGGGTGATGGAGTGAGACTGGCAGGGTACACAGATTCAGATTGGGTAGGTTGTGCTTCAGATAGGAAGAGTACTTCTGGGTGCTGTTTTGGGTTGGGTTCGATAGTTGTATCTTGGATCAGCTGGAAACAACAGCCATTTACGTTGAGCTCAGTTGAGGCAGAATATATGGCCGCTAGTTTGGCTAGTTGTGAGGCCATATGGCTTCACAAGATATTGTTTAGTCTATTTTGTCAGGCATTGAGACCTTCAGTAATTTACTGTGATAATCAGAGTTGCATAAAACTCAACGATAATCTAGTTTTGCATAATAGGTCAAAGCATATTGAGATCAAATATCACTTCATTAGAGACTATGTCCAAAAGAGAGTTGTCAAGCTTGAGTACATTTCCACAAATGAGCAGGTAGCGGACATTTTCACCAAAGTGTTACCACGGGGCAAGCATGTCTACTTCAAAGACAAGATGGGAGTGGTGAGGAACACTTTCCTCGGTAAGAGGGAGTGTTAAAATTTGGGTACTAGAGGACAAGTGGTTCCCTAAGGCTTTGATCTTTGGCCTAGGGAAAAGTGTCCAAATTTAATTTTACTTTTCTCCTAAAGTGACTTTATAAGTGGTAAAGTTACATTCTAATTTAAAAGTGACTTTATAAGTGGTAAAGTTACATTCTAATTTAAATGTGACTTTATTAAAGTTAATGAAGAATTGGAAAGTGAAAAAGTGACTACAGAAATAAAAGGATAAGTGGGTGAGTTAAAAAATAGAAAGTGAGAATTAAATGCACATTTATTCTCATCCCTAGATCTAAATGAATCTCAGCCATTAGATCTTAGGGTAACCCAAGAGGTCATTTAGAGAGTAAAATGAGAAGAGAAGAGGAAAATATCATTCATTCTTTCATGAGCATTTGGGAGAAAGAGAAGAGAGAGCAAGGAGAAAATTTTTGAGGAGTGAGGAAGTGAAGGAGAGTAGCAAGAAGACATTTCAGCAAATCTGGGCAAAAACGTTTAATGGCATGCATCCCAAGGTAAAACTGTACAATAGGAGAAAGGCACAGATATCGAGGAAGAGGGACAACACAGAAATTGAGGAAGAGGGATAACAACAAGGGCATGAATATTGATGCAATTGTACTACTGAAACCCGTACAGTCCGTACAACAAGTTCTGGGCACGTTTTTGTTATACAGCAAAATGACCCCCTCATCAGCTCAGAGGGGAAAGACATGATATTTGAAGCAAAGAACAAGATCACAAGCCTTGTTTCCACACTAACACTGGCTAAACACTGACAACATACTTTATAAAGCTTCTCTGTAAGCCTAAGGGAGCATTAGTGAACCTACTAACTCTACTTGTTGGTTCGGAGGCAACGTTAGTGGATCCTAATGAGAATATAGAGGTCAAGGGAGTGAATTGACTCATAAATATCTCTATATTCCCTCCTAAATCTACTCAGAAAAGCAAGGAAACATCTAAAGTTCGACCTATTTGTGGGATTTCCAAATCCTAATGAAGGAGGAAAATGGGAAAGAGCTCAAAAGCATGGCAACATCATTGCTTTTACCTTAAGAGACTCATGGAGGAACTTGGTAACCCTAACTCGATTTCTACATAAGCAAAGCTAGGGCTATTGTGAAGGGGGCCAGATTATTTGAAAGGATAGCTTACTTGATTGTCGAGCATAGTCTCAAATCTAAGCATAAGAAGTTGGTAAGAAGGGAGAGAGAGAGGAGCTGGAGGGGTAAGGGAAGGCTGATGCAACAGATGGTTGTAATCACTCTTCTGACATTAATATAGAACTGCAGTTGTATTTTCTACTTCATGGTGTTGGTACTATCATTCATTTAGTTGTTTGTCCAATACCTTTTAGCATGAGTAGCTTAGTTACGTGTAACTAGATGTCTTTATATATTCATGTATTAGTTATCAAGGTTGTATGTTGTGATTATGCTTGTCTCTTCTATGTGCAGGACTTGATCTGGAGCTGGCTTAGGGGACTTCCACCTAGCTGCATTGTGCTCTCCAACAAAACTACACAGAGGCTTGAGGTAATGAATCTGTCTTACTTTGATAGTTAGTTATTGTTTATGGACATGCATGTAAACTTTGTGACAACTGCAGATAATCTTACAGTCTACCAAGGGACCTAGGAAGACACTTGAGGGTATCTCCATTCTCCATACACCGTGAATTTTATCCTATAGCAGAATTGGCGACTCCACTGGGATTATACATTTAGTTCCCGGTTCACCTAGACAGTTCTCAGTTTCCTCCTCCTTCTAGACCTCCCCATACTTCTGCATTCCTTTTCTGGCCCATCAAGACCTTATTGCATTCTTCCCTCATACATTCAGCCTTGGATCTGATCCCTAAAGCCCTATTTTGAACCCTTTTCCCACACTAATGTAGGTTAGCAGAGCAAATAGATCTTTATAAAGCTCTGTGTCTGCAAAAACAGTGCGTTAGTGGACCAATAACTCTTTGTGGACTCTGCTACAGAGCGTTAGTCACCCAAATTTTGACATGCAACTGTGTCTGTAAACTCAAAGGGATGGGAAACCTGCTCATGGACTGAAAAAGGATCTGCAGCTGTAGTTTGTTAGCAAGATCTGTGTCCTAAAAGATTTTTTTTTTAGGAATTTTTTTTTTCTTTCTTAAAAAGTTTTTATAAAAGAAAAATCAACATTTTTTTATTCATTCTTCTGCTTAGCTGGTTAAAATCTGCTTTATTTTGGTTTCAAATAGTTGTTAGAAAGCATTGGAAATATTTATGTTGGTTATGCATGTGTTATAATGACTAGGATGCATGGAACAAATATGAATGTATGAAAGACTCTCACTTGTAGAATACAACTTATTTCATCGAATTGAATATTTTCAAGCATTGTCTTTTGCATGATTTTGAGTCAGAGTCCCACCACATATCATACATCAACACCTCTACCAAAGACACTAAAAAAGTACACATAAAATTTACCCAAAATGAATCAATAACTCTTTATAGCGCAAACAAACATTAGTTCAGGCTAGGATCTTTAGATAGGCAGTGTGAGTAAACTGCCCAAGATCAGAAACCAAAACTAGTGTCATTAAAAGAGAGAAAATTCCTTCTGCACTCATACTACCGGGACCACTCCAGTAAAAGCAGAGCTAAATACGAGACAACATTGGACTATAAGTGAAGGTAGCCCGCCTTCACTTACAACTCCTTTGGGTATTATGTGTATTGGGGATCCCTTCGGGGATTTCGGAGCTGAGTTGAGGACTCAGGTATCCTGCCCACACAGCATACTATCTGTGACTATGTCCCCCCTGGTAGTGTCTGTGATATGAGGTATCCTTAGTGGCCATACTTTTAGGGACTTACACAAGGTGACTGGGGCAGGCTACCCTGGTACCTAACACAGACGGACCTACTTTGTCTTTAGTTTTTGGGAGGGTGCTCGTCTTCGCAAGAGTACTTGGCCCCTCAATCCGAGGTTCGGGCGAAGCTCTAGAGTAACCATAACTGTACATTTGGCCAACCCTCTCTATTATTCATTGTGATATTGGGTTTCATCTCCAGTGATTGGTGCTTATCAGACGGGTCATTTCCCTTTGTTTGCTGATTGTTTCACTTAGTGTATTTTTTATTTTTTAGGCACCCGAGTGTTATCATTAAGACTTTAACAAATATCACGATAAAATTTATTGATAAAAATTAACGGTCACTGTGGCTACATCGAGCCTTCGTCATCAATCTAGACGATTGTTAGGACTTCCTCCACTCATTGTGGAAGATCTGTTGAGCTCCAGTGAATTGGATTCCCCATCTTCGGGAAATCAATCTCCAAGATCTCACACAGAATTTGTTTGGACAACCGATGATTCAAGCTTACTGGAGGATTTCTTCACTGCAGGATTTCTTCCTCCCTATAACCCTCCGATCACAAATCTGTTGGACCCACTCTTGGTTCGTGTGGCACTTGTACCCCCTGTGTCTTTAGTTGGAACATTTCCATCCATCCCGTCGACGACTAACGGGTCGTGGAACTTTTTGGACACTTTTGGTCCCCCACCACTTCCCCAATCGACAATAACCACCACAACGTTGATGGCGAACCCTTCTATCCCATTTGTCCTAGGTACAAACACTCACATGACACCCTCCACGAGTGGAACCCAGCCTATGCCGGGCTCCACCCCCTTAGTGTCAAACTCTATACCTTCGACAAGTGCTACATACAACGCTCCTTATAACACTCAATATAGCACAGTTAGCGTGGGTCCCTTCAACCAACAATATGTTTGGCATCCATTGTATAGTTCTAACCCCCAAATTCAAGTATCTAGGGGCACTCCCAATATGCATATACCGGTCGAGAACGTAACAGTTTCCCCTCCATTTTCAAGCATGCATGGTCACTCATTGATTGACATGAGTACTCCTTATGTTAGTCAAGGACATATGGTTAGTTCTGTGGAGGGTGGGAATCCTTAAGGAGGTCCCAACCAATCCATGGGGGCACCCTACTCACAACCTCAAATGAGTCAAGGGGGCACTGCTTATCCTGGGGGCAATGATATACCCCAGCATCACAATCCCCATGGAAATCCACATTATAATGCCATACCCCAAGGCAACTACTATACCACACAACCTATGTATAATATTGGGACTCAAACGATGGGAGGACTGCAAGGATCCTCAAGTCATATGTCATCACCTTGGTCCGAGTCGGGGGCATTGCGCACACTACCTTTTTTGGCAACGTTGGATATCCCCAACTTGTACAAACTTAAAATTGATCCCATCTATCATAACTTACTCTGGCCGCCAATCTCACATAAAACACCGACAAACATCCCCAAGTTCGAAGGGAAACAAGGGGAGGATCCGGGTACCCATATCACCACCTATCATCTTTGGTGTGTTTCTAACTCCATGGTGGATGATAATATCCGGTTATGTCTTTTTCTCCGCACCCTTACTGGCAACACAACTAAGTGGTACATCGAGTTACCACGCGCGTCAGTAAATACCTTTGACGCTCTAGCGATGGAATTCTTAAAGCACTTCCAGCTACCCATCCGCTATGAGACTAAGACGAAAATCCTCACTTCATTACATTAGGATACCGCCACCCACATCTCTGATCATATACATGAATGGAGACGTAGGCGAAGGTTAGTCAAAGCTCCCCTCCCATACTATCTCTTAGCAGATTGGTTTTGCAAGTCCCTACTCCCCCAAATCACTAAATATGTCACCTTACATGGTGCAGTCATAGAAGACCAATCCATACGTCATGCCCAACACTTAGATATGATATATTCACAATCTGCCACTCTTTACAACGTAATCCCCAATGCCTCTCGCAACTGAATGCTTCCGCTACTCAGCACCCCGGAGTGCACGCCGATGGGATTATCGCGCAACCTTTGGGACTGCTGTAAAATAACTTAGCGGTCACATAGCCCAGATGTCAGTGGACCCCTCTACCAAATCGACTGCTCTTCCTACCATCGTGATAAACTCTGTGCAATCTACGCAAAAACCCGGTGGTAAGAACAAGAAGAATAAGAAAAAGACTGCTCCATCTGAGGAGTAGTCAACAAAGCAGCAAAACCTAAAGCAGAAAGCCACTGCACCTCCTGACGATGGAAAGGATAAACCTGCTATATTCCCTTGCAAAATCTGTGCTGAAGACCACATGACCTATCACTATCCACGTCTTCAAGAATGCACAGATTTCATTGCTAAAAGGGATACTGGTAGGACCCCTGCTGTCCTTAATATTCCTTCCTTGCTCAGTAGCAATAACACCTCATTGAAAACCAACCTCAACCCCCACAAGGGGGAAATAGTGATTCACAACATCCTTCAGTTGGTGAAGGACCCTCTACCGTTTACACCTTTGAAACGGTAGATCTACAAACAAGAGCCAAATCCTATGGAGCTCCTGCCGCTCATGCAGAGGAACCTTCCTCAAGTCAAAACCCACTGCCACCCAACGATTTGCATATCGAAAGGCCGGTTGTTGACCTTGTGATTCACCCCCCTAAAGGGAACTTTGACGCACAATGCACAATACATCTGCACGTGCCGCCCAAAACTACAACATTGTAGAATTGGTGGAAGCACCGTCGGTTATGTCGGTGCTCGAAGTATTACAAACATGTCCAGCACAAAGGAAAGCTTTGCTTTCAGCTATTGGTGGTATTGACCCATAGGATTCCATGCTTGTAGTTTTCAACATGGAAAAATGTAAACCTCCCCTTTCCCACCAGCTTTCATTTTAGGTGCAAATCTTTTGGAAAGGTAAAGGTATACATAGAACTGTCATAGACGAAGGTGCTTCTACCTACGTCATGTTGACTTCATGTTGGCTCGCTTTGGGTTCTCCAATGCTATCCCCGTCGTCGAATTCCCTTAAAGCTTTCGATGGCCACACTTTCATCCCAAAAGGTTACCTAGCTAGCTACCCCATCACCTTGTATGGGAAAACGGTAACGATGGACATAGAAGTCATAGATAAAAAGCTTGACTATAATCTCTTGATGGGTCGCAGTTGGATGTATGCCATGATGGCCATTGTGTCTACTATCTTTTTCATCATCCTATTTCCATTGGATAGAAAGGTAGTCACAGTGGACCAGCTATCCTTTTGCACTCCTGATTATTCCATGTTACCAAGTGG